>CM045764.1:159805421-160527921 GCA_025200525.1 Camellia lanceoleosa
AGGAGGAATGAGAGGAAGTAGGAGAGAGAGAGAGAGAGAGAGAGAGAGGGACATGAGACACGTAGGAGGGATTAAGGGCAAAATTTGGAAGGTCCTAAATTTTGAGAGGGAATTTCAAATTAACGTAAAATTTTGTGAAAAAATTTGTTCCTAATTTTTTTTTTTTAGATGTGAAAAATATGTTATGCTTATTAAATTAATATTTTGTAATTATTATTTATTTTTTATAAAAAAAATTTATTGGAGTTTTATGACTTAGTTTGAGGAAGAAAAAAAAAAGTATAAAATTTGATACATTTAAAAGTATAAATTTTATGAAAAAAAATTAAAATTACACCAAATATAAAAATATCATTTATTTTTTATTTTTTTATTTATAGATTTTTTTAAACAAATAATTTAATTTTTAATTATATCTAGATTAACTGCATTTAAAAATTCAATTTTTTAATTAAAATATTAATAAAATTCACTTAAAACCAAAAAAAAAATGTATTGAAAATTCAAAAATAACTTTTGCAATTCTAAATCAAACATAGTATTAGTTTTTCATCTTTTTTTTTATTAAAAAAAAGATATAATTATTCTAAGATCCCTTTCCCATTTTTAGTAATGGAAGAGATCCACAATATTATATTTTGATGTCTAAAGTCCCTAAACCCACATTCATCTATCATAGAAAAAATTGATATATCTCACGCTCTCTATCTTTCTCTCCCGTTGCTCTTCTCTCTGTCTCTCTCTCGTTGATCTCAAAGACGAGATCACTCCATTCTTATTCTGATCATACAACTTGAAGGCATCCTTCAGACTTGCACTCTTCAAGACTGATGAAGCAGTCAAGATCGGTGTCGAGCTCCTCCATTAACTACTCTCTTATTAATGATTATTATTTATTTTGGTCCAGATTCACTGTACCTTAGCATCTTTCCAACACAACAACGGGGCTTCAGTTGAGTAGTTGCTTCGAAATCAATTATACTTTTTCCGATTTTGTTGTGAAATTACAGCATCGTCATCAAAATCCATTCGTTTTTGTTTTTCTTCCTTTTCTATTTCACAATCTCTCTCTATCTATTTCAATGGCGATTTCAGATGAATCTGCAACAGATTCCAAAATTTTGCCGCCAAATGCATTCAGATCTGTCATAATCGGAGGCACCTTCAACTGATTACACGACGGTCACCACCTTTTCCTCAAAGCTCACTATCTCTCTCTCTCTTTCTATGTGTGTGTATGCGTATATATCTAAAAATGTATTTGATTGAGTTAGTACTTACAGAAAGCAGCGAAATTTGCTAGGGATCACAATGTGGTTGGAGTTTGTGATGGACCCATGTTGACTAAGAAACAGGTATTTTTAACATCTGTGTGCTCTATGCGAATCGATGTTTGTTGATTACTTACTGGATGATTACTACAAATTGCTCATTGCTTCACTTCACAATTTTCTCTAGATAGAGCCACACAAATCCACACAAATTTTCTCTCCACAATTTCTATGTGAAGTCCAGAGAAAATTCGTCCAGACAAATTCTCTATGAACCAGAATTTCTCTGTGAAGTCCAAAGAAAATTCGTCTAGAGAAATTAAAAGCTTGTTATTACAATCCAAAGAAAATTATAATTATTACAAATTTCTCTGGACTTTTATGTTGTGTTTTTTATTTGTTTTTATATTGAACAAGTTATTTTTCACCTATTTTTCTTGTGAGTTTCTAAGAACTCTTTCATCATTTATGGTTTATATAGCTTAATACATGCTGTGTTGAAGAGCTTGGGAGAGAAGTGCTCATGGAGAGATTGTTTAAAGATGATCAAGTCTGTTGAATTTCTCTGAGAAGTCCAGTCCAGAGAAATTTGGATTCCCATAATTTCTCCAGAGTTGTGGCTGTGTTTTTTTCTCTTTTCTTTGAGCTGTTGTTGACTCAAGTGAGATCATAGGTAACTAGTTTGCAGTTGTTGTATTTGCTTGTTGTCCAGCTTATTCTAGAAGGGTCAAATCAAGCCATTGATGGGTGGAGTTAATACTGCTATTACCTCACGCTACCTCCAGTTAATCATTTGTCTTGTTGTGCATTTGTGTTGATGCTAACAAAGTGTTGTTGCTTCTATGGCTTTCAAGGTGCAGATACAGCTACTTATTTGATATAGAAAGAAAATGATGATGATGATGGTGAAGGTTATCAAAGAATTTCTCTGGAGTGGTTTAAATTTTCTTTAGATCAAGTAAGAATAAAGTAGAGAAATTTTGAATTTATTTGGAGTGGTTTGAATTTTCTCTGGATCAGGTACGACTGAAGCAAATAAATTTTGAATTTCTTTGGAGTGCTTTGAATTTTCTCTGGATCAAGTAAGAACAAGGCAGAGAAATTTTGAAGCCTTGTGAATACACCCTACAATAAATTACAGATTTATAGTCCAGAAAAATTCTCAACAATTCAAATTTATAGTCCAAAGAAATTCTCAATAATAATGAAGCCTTGTAAACCAAAATTTCTCTGTGAAGTCCAAAGAAAATTCGACCAGAGAAAATCTCGGTGACCCAAAATTTCTCTGTGAAGTCCAGAGAAATTCTTTAGATCGAGGTTCAGGGACCTTTAACATTATGAAAATATTAAGTATCCTTTATGCTATAAAATTTTAATACCAAGGACCTTAAAAAAAAATCCCTATTTTTTATTGTTATAAATAAATAATTGAATATCCATAACAATTGTCCACACAATACAAACTATGTCTCATAACAATCCAGCACCATGCAAACTCTGTCTCATGATTGTCCATCACCATTGTCGCGGCAATAAGATTTTAGATCTACTGACAGTCATTTAGATCCAACACAAGCCTTTATTTTATTTTATTTTCTACTTTTCTCTTTATGTCTCTTTGTTTCTATTTTGTTGATAGAAAAATAAAAATTTGTAAATGAAATTGTCAAAGGGTTCAAAACATACTTTTCTCTCATTGAACTCGTGATCCTTCTGGAATTCTATGTTATTGCAGGCCTCTCTTCCACTATACGGAAATGTCCCACACCCCCTGTATTATTTGACCTTCCTAAAGCTATCATGAGGTATCAATTTACTTCTCTCCACTAAAAATAGCATAAAGTCTCACTTTATCTCTCTCCCTCTGAAACTACCATGAAGTATTACTCTACTACCTAAACTATAAAATGATACAATTAAACACTTCAATAAATATACTAATTTACTCGTTATTCCGTCTTTGGAATTTAATGTTATATGTTCTACTCATTTACTAGAAATTTCACTTTGCTAATAGTTAAATTACACCTAAACATTAAGGCTAAATTTCACTATTTGAAGAGAATGAGATTTCACTAGTTGAAGATAATGAAATAATTATTACTATTGAGTTTTAATTAAATAATATTAAAATTTTGGTAATTACACACATTATAGAATTAATTAGACAACAAATTAATTAAGAAATTGAAATTATCGTTAGCTAATTTAAAATACAGTGACAATCACTTGTTGTTCCAACGAATCCATTGACGACATCTCTCTTTAACTCATAAGTTTTCCATTTACTCGCTAGTTCGTCTTTGCCTTTAATTTTATAATTTTTAGTTCTTTAGTAGAAATTTCACTTTTTTAATAATTTCACCTAAATATTAAGGTTAAATTTCACTATTTAAAGATAATGAAATTTTACTAGTTGAAATGATGGTATGTTTTATGTTAACAATGACAATTATAATGAAGGTGGTGGTAATAACAATGGTGGCATCATAATGGTTGTGGTGGTGGTGACAGTGACAATGACGATGATGATGGTTGCAACAATATTAGTGATGATTGTAGCAATTGTGAGGTTATAATCGCGTATGTTGATACTTGTGTATAAATATTTACAAATTCTATTAGCATTAAATAATTATGTAATTTTATGTGAGAAATTCGTCATAATTTAAATGACTTTTATCCTACAAACTCATAATTGGATTCAAATGGATTGGACAAAGGGTACCGCCTCTTACATCAACACCTCAAAATTATGATAATAAATTTTAAATAATAGATACTTTGCAAAAAAATATAAAAATTATCATTTAGAATTATCTGGACACTATGAAGCATGGGTATATCAACAAATATGTCATATCCGTATCAGGTAGTTACCAAATTATGAAAAAAATTTCCCACTCAATTTTAAAATTACTATTAGTTAATCAACTCTATTGAAATTAATTAGGATAATAAACTAGTTATACAAGAAATTGCACATTTAGCAACTAAATTTTTAGTTGCTAAAAATCATTTTTTAGTCACTGAATGTAATTCCCAACTAAATTATTTAGCCCAATTGGTTGTTGACTAATTGTCGGGAAAGGTATTGGTGACTAAAATTATTTTAGTAGCCAATGAATACCCTTCGGCAACTAATAATTTAGTCGCCATAAATTTTTCTATAAATTTAATTTAAACTTTTACTAAAAATTTTTAGTCGTACATAAATTTTGTCACTACTATGTTTTATTATCTACTATGTTTTATTTAGTGACTAAAATATTTAGTTACCAATTCTTTTTTTTCATTATCAACGATGAATTAATTTCGTAGCCAAACATCTAATTGACTCCTTTGGCGACCAAACTTTTTTGTAGGCAAAAGATTACAGCTTTTTTGGTGACTATGTTTAGCCGTAAAAAATATCGACGGCTTTTTTGTCGACTAAATTTTTTGTAGGCAAAAAGTTCAAATTTTGTGGGCTACTACATATTTAGTCATCAAATAAAATTTATTTTGTCTTTTTTTTTTGGCTACTAATTATTTAGTTGCCAAAAATCTTTTATTTCTTTTGGCTACCAAATATTTAGTCGCGAAAAAACCTTGAATAACTTTTGGCTACCAATTTGGTTCGTTGTCATCTTCACTTCTTTTTGGCTACTAAATGTTTAAAAAACTTTCTTCAGTTTTGTTTTATATTAATTTTGCCCTATATTTATTCTATGCAACCTATACCCTGTATATAAACAAAATAATAACAATCCAAGAAAATTTAACTTGTAATGTCAAATTTGAAATATAATAGAAATTTCATACAAACCAAGCATAATCCAACTTAAAATAATAATTCTATACAAAACAAAGGATTATACAAAAACTATGTCTTCCATACACACACAAAAAAAAAAAGAAAAAGAAATGTCCACAATACCATGTCAAATGGTAATCTATACCACGCCAAATGTAATATGTTCTATGGCAAAACTAATTTGTACCACGCCAATAGTTATATGTACAAACAATAGTAATCCACAAAAAAACAAAAGACAACATAATAACATATTATAAAAAAAAAAACAATTTTCACCACACACAAATAAGGAATATTCACATTTCCACGCCAAAAACCATCTGTAAAAATAAAATTAACCATTAGTATTGATTGAATAACATTATCATTTCAAATTATAAAAGAAAATTATATAAAACTCGAATGTATATAATCTTTTCAAAATTGTATAATTATTGTCGTAATCATATGTTGCATGTTCGGACAAGTTTCTCCCAAGTTTTCCCCTCCCAAAATGCAATTTTTTAGTTAAGGTTAAGGCATTTTCAACTTTAACTCCTAACCTATGTGTCCTACTCACAGGCCGTATGTCCCCATATGTTATATTAGGCATGAAGAAGTTGCCCGCGCAATCCCCAGAGTGGTTCGAGATTGTTTTGCATTTTCAGCCCCCTAATGCACCTTTTCAACTAAGTTTAAGACGTTTTTTACTCTAACTCTCAACACACATGTCCTAATTATGTCCCATACGTCCCAACAGGTCATACTTGTCACGAGCAAGCTGCCGGTGACATCCCCAGAGTGGTTCAGGCACTATTTCGTATTTTTGCCACCCCAACGACCTTTTTGAACTAAGTTTAAGGCGTTTTCAACTCTAACTCCCAACCTACGTGTCCAATTACATGCCGTCTATCCCCACAGGTTGTATTTATCACAAGCAAGCTTCCTATGACATCCCCAAAGTGGTTCGCAGGCTGTTTTGCATTTTTGCCCACTGGACGCCCTTTTTTGACAAAATTTAAGGGTTTTTTACTCTAACTTCCAACCTATGTGTCCTAATTATGTGTCTTTTTTCCCCATAGGTCATATTTGTCACACGCAATCTTTTCGTGACATCACCAGAGTGGTTTAGGGGCTGTTCCACATTTTCACCCCGTAACGCCCTTTTTTGACAAAGTTTAAGGCATATTCTACTGTAACTTTCAACCTACATGTCCTAATTATATGTTGTCTGTCTCCATAGCCGTATTTTATTGTATAAGCCAACCTTAACGAAGTAAAAATATGAAATTGAATATTCTAGACCCTCCCAAATAAGAAAATTTGTCATGCAAAACGCTTGTAGTCATTAAAACACAATGTATTTATTTCATCATTCTTGCATGGAAAGTTTAGGCCCACACAAACAGCCAAAGAGCATGTCTTCAATTAGAAAGAGATTTAATTATGTATCTATGTATGAACACATAAAAATATATGATATATCCTCATAATTCAATCCAAGACAGTCAATTATCCTTTTCCTCTTTCTATACCTCCAGTTAGTGGCTTCATTAATATAAATGCAATTAATTAAACAGGACTCACACACACACAAAAAAGGTAAGACACAGAAAGGAAAAAATGCTAATCATGAAAAACCAATAGAATTTAAATCCTTGACCACTTGTAAAAAAAAAATCCTTGATCACATTCTAAATTCTTTCTGATAGGAACAAAGAATGGTAATAAATTTTTCCTTATCAAGGAAGAAAGTGGAATGAGAGAAAAATAACATGCTATCAGTATATTCTGGCAACTCTAAGCTCATGAGACAAGCCAAATAATAAACAAACAAAAAGCAACTACAAGAAGTTGAAGAGCAATTCAATTAGAATGGAAAATAACATGTCGATAGAAGTTTAAAATTATGGATCAACCACCTGTTATTTGAAATAGAATTAATATGATAGTCATGTGCATGAGCATAAACCCTTCTACATCTTGCCATAAGGCTAGTCTCATGGCTAGTTACCTGCAAATTGTAACAATGAATTAAATAATTGAATGTTACTGACTTCAACAGTGTACCAAATACCAATGTGTATATTTTTTATAATACATAAATAAATTATATGATAATTACTTCGCACGAAAAAAATAGAAATATGTACAGACACATTAGTGCAAGACAAAACAATGCAATTTTGATAGTCCAAGTTTGAAAAATAAATGAATGGTTATAGCAAAAATCTCCATCCTGCACTCTCACTTCTGTTTCATAAACACACATAAATACATATCTATATGATGATTACTGTTAAAAAAAATATATAGATATTGTTCTTTAAATAGTTCACATTGGAATCTCTTGTAAACAGACATAAAGTACATATTTACATATTAGTTAAAAACAAAACAAAGTAATTTTGATACTCTTAAGTTTGTCAAGTAAAAGGTTGTGCCAGGGCAAAGTCTGCAATCTGTAGGTTCCTGATTGTGCACCTTGCATCAATCCTTATGCCTTGATCTTGATTAAAGATAGGCACCATAGGTGCAACTCACAAAACCTAGTTGCCTCCTTTTTCTTTTCTTTTCTTTTTTCATTTCCTTTCATTTTATTTTTCTGGACCTTTCCTACAATTTCTATGTGCTTGTTTCAGAATATGGCCAAGCTAATTTAGAAATTTCTTTCAATAAGTAAGTTAATTTGAGAGTATTGTCAGAGCTTTTCTTTGGTTTGGCACTGAGTTTAAAAAGCATAGTGCTAAAATTTCTTGAGAAAAGGTGTGTGTTCCAAAAAATGAGGGTGGCCTGGGCTTTAAGTCTCTAGAGACTTGGAATAGGGCTGCTATTGCTAAGCATAACTAGTTCCTGTTTTCAGGTGGGGAGAAACCAATGTGGTGTCAATGGGTTAAATCCTATTTACTCAAAAGCAAAAGTTTTTGGAAAGTTTAAGTCCCTAATGACCCCTCTTGGGTCTAAAGAAAGATTCTATCCCTTAGCATTGTTGTCTCCTCTCTGATAACCCATAGGATTGGGAACGATGATTCCACTTTCTTATGGTATGATAATTGGCATCCTCTTTGTCCCCTTTGGGACAAGTTTGGGAATAGAATTTTGTATGACTCTTGTCTCAACAGTGAGACTAAAGTTAATCAAATTGCTAATGGTGAGTCTTGGAAGTGGCCTACTCCTAATTCTCAACTCTAACTCCAAGCCTACGCGTCCTAATTACATTTCGTCAATTGTCACAAGTCCTATTTGTCAAGGAGAAGCTATCCGTGATAGCCACATGGTGGTTCAAGGACTGTTTTGAATTTTCGCCCTAAGAATGCCCTTTTTCAACTAAGTTTAAGGCGTTTTTAGCTTTAACTCCCAACCTATGGGTCTGAATTACATTCTGTCTATTGTCACATGCCTTATTTGTCATGGGAAAGCTGTTTGTGAGAGCCACATGGTGGTTCAGGGGCTGTTTTGATTTTTTCACCCCCGAAACATCCTCTTTCAACTAAGTTTAAGGCGTATTCAGCTCTAACTTCCAACCTATGGGTCCAAATTACATGCCATCAGTTGTCACAAGTCTTATTTGTTAAGAGAAAGCTGTCCGTGAGAGCCACATGGTGGTTCGGGGGCTGTTTGACTTTTGACCCTGAAACGCCCCTTTTCGACTAAGTTTAAGGCATTTTCTGGTCTAACTCCAAGCCTACGCGTCCTAATTACATTCCGTCAACTGTCTCAAGTTCTATTTGTCAAGGGAAAGCTGTTCGTGATAGCCACATGATGGTTCTGAGGCTGTTTTGAATTTTCGACCCTGAAACGCCCTTTTTCGACTAAGTTTAAGGCATTTTCCGGTCTAACTCCAAGCCTACACGTCCTAATTAAATTTGTGCAGTTGTCACAAGTCCTATTTGCCAAGGGGAAGCTCTCCATGAGAGCACACAGTGGTTCAGGGCCTATTTTGAATTTTCGCTCTCGGAACGCCCTCTTTCGACTATGTTTAAAGCGTATTTGGCTCTAACTCCCAACCTATGGGTCCGAATTACATGTCGTCAGTTGTCACAAGTTCTATTTGTTAAGGGAAAGCTGTCCGTGAGGGCCACACGGTGGTTCAGGGGGCCGTTTCGAATTTTTGCCCCCGGAACGCCCCTCTTTCAACTAAGTTCAAGGCGTATTCGACTCTAACTCCCAACCTATGGGTCCGAATTACATGTCGTCATTTTTCACAAGTCCTATTTGTCAAGGGGAAGCTGTCTGTGAGAGCCACATAGTGGTTCGGGGGCTGTTTTGAATTTTCAACCTCGAAACGCCCTTTTTCGACTAAATTTATGGCATTTTCTGGTCTAACTCCAACCCTACGCATCTTAATTACATTCTAACATTTGTCACAAGTCCTATTTGTCAAGGGGAAGCCGTCCGTGAGAGCCACACAGTGGTTCGAGGGCTGTTTGAAGTTTCACCCCTAGAACACCCTTTTTTAACTAAGTTTATGGCGTTTTCGGTTCTAACTCCCAACCTGTGGGTCTTAATTACATTCCATCTGTTGTCACAAGTGGGGTAGGTTACATAAATGTTTTTCCGCCATATCGTATAATCTTATTACATAGGATGTTGTAAACGGTTAGAAATTTACTTTAAATTAAACAAGTTCTAAGAAATATAATTTACATCTCCAATTCATGAAGCTAGAAATGTTTTTTAACTAGCAACAAATGTGAGTATCTTCTTCTTTAAACATCATACAAAATTAGAGAATCCAAGTGTCTAAATTAGGTATAGGTGTCGGACACATATCCCACACTCTTACCCTTGTTGTATACGGTGGACATAAGGGCACATTGAGAGAAGTAGAAGAGTCCATGTGACAGGTACTACAAGTTACCCAATTTGAAAAACTTAGTTATTCTATTACCATGTTGAAGTGATATTAATCATAACACTCAAACAAACCTGGCATAATGTGCAACAAGGGCATATTAGATGGTAGACACAATCATCTAGTGACCCATCACTACCCTACGAAACAGCAAAATTAACCAAATCATGTCAGCATGATTGAAGTGTAATTAAGACAGTAGATTAACCAAAAATGGAAATTTTGCTACAATGACATTGGATCTAAGAATACAGGTTAATGAGCTAAGTTAGGAACTCAAGAAGTTGCAAGTCAATCTCGGTCTATTAAGAGATTGAAATTAAAGCAATTTTGAATTGCTTTCAATGCAAGAAGCGTAATTTTTATAAACAATAAATTTTTTTAAATATTTTGGAGCATAATTTGTTATCCTGGACTTTTGTTCCAGTACTTTTTCACACCAAAGATATTGAGTTCTTGAAAGTGAGTACAACTATGCACACAGAATGGATTGGACTCGTAAGAACGAGTAACCAACATTGGTACAATTCCGATGATAAACATGTGGCATGTATCAAAGAGCAAAGCACTCATGAAACTTTGTGAATTTGTCAAGCCAAACTGAAGAACATCAAACCCTCTATCAAATGTCCACCAAGA
This sequence comes from Camellia lanceoleosa, assembly GCA_025200525.1. NCBI lineage: Eukaryota > Viridiplantae > Streptophyta > Magnoliopsida > Ericales > Theaceae > Camellia > Camellia lanceoleosa. The sequence continues at coordinate 159,815,965 of CM045764.1, forward strand.
ACAGCTGGTTTAGTTTGGCAGGACTTTTTATTATTTGACTCATTATTTAAAGAAGAAGAAGAAGAAGAAGAAGAAGAAGAGAAGGAGGCAAAATGATAGAAAAAGTCCTTAATCAAGACAAAAATGTCAAGAAAGCTAAATAAGGAAGAATGCAGTATGCAAACAGAGTAAGTTCAACAATAAGGAAGACAAAAGTAAATCATCGGGAATGTGAAATCTAATACAAGAACCTGAATTTCTAAAAGGACTAAACCAATATTGCGTTATACTATCTTCCATTTCCTTTGACAAGCATTTCTAAAAGGACTAAACCAATTTTTAAAACAAAATTGACTAAAATATATCCCAAGAAAATAGTTTATCATAACTAGTGTCAATGACAAGCATTATTCTGTAGGCTGTAAAAAAGAAAAGAAGGTGAATAAGAAGTTAGCAAGTTACTTGATCATATTCATTGAAAAAGACATTATTTGGGATCTTAATGTCTATTCTACCATAGATTCATTTAATAACATGAAAGAGTGTGGAATACAACTCAAGATGCCTTATTTCAATAGAAATATTGTCTTACAATTGCAATTTTTTCTAACTCACCGTAGATACAAGCAAACATGCTTATTATATATGTTGTAATCCATACATTTTAAAAGTTTTGCTAGTTAATATTTCCCTTAAAATCCTAGGTCCCTCCTTGGTCAAAACTATACATCAGATCAATCAACATACACCAAGCAATAAACACATCACCCACATATCCGTACCTTGGAAGCACTTCCCTTAGACCACCCAATACTTAGCCCTCCACCAAAATATCGAAGTTGTCCATATGTCTTTCTTGTCATGACATCATACATATAAAATGCCATAAGCAAAAGCATGACTTATACGTATGTTCAAATAATAGCTTGGATCCTCAGGTCACAAGAGAAGTAAAACGCCATGGCTTACATAATCTAATTAGCACAATGAAATCCAATAAATACGAGCTACCATGAATTTACTTTGTCTGTGATAACCAATGAGAATGAATTTAAGGGGAAAAAAAAAAGAGTAAAAAAAGAAGAAGAAGACATGATCAATAGTTCAACAATGGAGGAAAAATCAATATTTTAATGTACACCTAGAAATTAAATAAAAAGAGATCAGGAAACAAATCATGAAACTACCAATTACTAGAAACCATAACAAAGAGGATGAGATTATGATGAATGTCCCTCTAAAGACAAATGTTGATTTCAAGGAAACAACCAATGAAGCTGTTAGACTTTCTCTAAAACCAAGCCGCAGTGAAAAAAGATAATTTAATAACCATGAATTAAATAAAGAAAGCTAGTCAAGAAACAACAAATGTAGGACAAAAACGGAGAAAACACTCGTAACAACCATTACAAATGCAAATATATGTTCCTATAGGTCATATTTGGCACGGGGAAGCTGACCGTTACATCACAACATTGGTTGGGGGCTATTTTGTATTTTCACCTCTTGAATGCCTTTTTTCAACTAAGTTTAAGGGATTTTCAACTCTAACTCCCAACGTACATGTCCTATTTACGTATCGTCTATTCCAACAGGTCATATTTAGCACGGGGAACCTGCATGTTACATCACAACATTGGTTGGGGGTCTGTTTCGCATTTTCGCCATACGAACGCCTTTTTTCGACTAAGTTTAAGGCATTTTTTACTGTAACTCCCAACCTACGTGTCCTATTACGTTCCATCTATTCCTACAAGTCATATTTGGCAAGGGAAAGCTAGTCGTTACATCACAACATTGGTTGGGGTGTTATTTTGTATTTTTGCCCCCTGAACGCCTTTTTTTGACTAAGTTTACTGCATTTTCGACTCTAACTCCCAACCTACGTGTCCTATTTACATACCATCCAGGTCATATTTGGCACGAGGAAGTTAGCCGTTACATCACAACATTGGTTGGGGAGCTAATTTGTATTTTCGCCCCCTAAACGCCTTTTTTGGACTAAGTTTAAGGCAATTTTTACTCCAACTCCCAACCTACGTGTCCTATTTATGTACCGTCTGTTCCTACAGGTCATATTTGGCATGGGGAAGCTGGCCGTTACATCACAACATTGGTTGGGGGGCTGTTTTGTATTTTCGCCGCCCCGAACGCTTTTTTCGACTAAGTTTAAGGCATTTTTTACTCAAACTCCCAACCTACGTGTCCTATTTACGTGCCCTCTGTTCCTACAGGTCATATTTGGGTTTTTTTATTTTATTGAGTATTTTAAAAATAATTGATTGTGTTTTGTTGCATTTATCCAAATATTTATGTACTCACTATGGGTAAAAGTGAATCAATAGCCTAAATTAGTCACATGTGTGCTGGCAGGTATGCTATTCGGTTAAAAATATTAACCTCGTAAAATGTTGTAAAGTGAACTGATGTTAATAGTTTAAGTGGGTATTTTTGCAAATTTATAGTTCAAAATGACACGGTTTGAGCACTAAATGAATATATGAGCACTAAAGAAATCTTCTATCATAGAGGTGCCAATGTAAATTGGTATGTTCAATACTTTTTTTCTCACAACATAATTAAAAGAAAAGGACAAAGTGCTAAAATAAGAGAGAAAGTAAAGCATGAATGGGGAATTTCATTGCAACGAATAATAAGTCATGATTATCAAATTGATCTAATTTTTTTTTATAAATAATACACACAAGAGTACACAATATTTTTTATTAAAAAAAATTCAAATTATAAAACCAGACTCATAATAAACCGGCCATCCAAAGGTTTCAAATTTTCTTAAATTCATATTTGAATTCCAAAGACAAAAAATAACTTTGTAGATAATGAATTCAATAGAGAGGTCATTACTGCAATGTTGAATTTAAAAATTGAAACAATTAGAATTTCAGAACAATCAGAATTTCAGAATTGTAAAAGATCGTATTTAAGTAATTAACAAATCTAATTCCCATATTAACATATCAAACAAAAAAATGAGACGATCAATGAATGAAAATGATCACATAAATGATTAATATAGCTAATCTAACAACATAAAACCCTAATTCAAATAGATTCAGAGCTCAATTTGTGTTAAAACAACAAAATTGAGATCCAAAAACCTAAGAACGAATCAAACCCAGATCTGAAACAATCAATCAATCACCACAATTCAAAATTAAAGCAAACTCAAATCTAAAAGAGAGAAGGAGATATCAAACTTGATTGAATTGGAGACAAAGAAGCGAAAATTACGAAGAGCTCCTAAAATCGAATCAAACTGTATTTGTGTTGTCCAAATAATAGCAATGTGAGAGAGAAGAGGCGTTTGAGAGGGCTTAGAATAACCAATCCAAGTCCAAATCCAACCAAGTATCTTAATGTAAAAGAGAACTTGTTTTTAACATAAAGGAAGATAGAGAGAAAAAGACCGAGATCGATAGAGAGAGAGAGAAAGAGAGAGAGACTGAGATCGACAGAGACAGAGAGACCGAGATAGACAGGGATCAAAAGAGAGAGATCAGTAGAGAAAGAGAGAGAGAGATCGACAGAGAGACACCGAGATCAATAGAGATCGATAGAAAGACACCGAGATCGATAGAGATCGACAGAGACCGAGATCGACAAAAAAGAGACCAAGATCGACAGAGAGAGAGAGAGAGAGGAAAAAAAACCTATGATTTGCAGTAATGACGGTAGTGATTTGCAGCGGTGACGGTGATAGTAGTGATGTGCGATGGTAGCGAGCGACGGCGATAAGCAACGATGGCCAGCGATGGTTAGGTGGTGAGCGGGAGTGAGGTTTGGTGGTGACTATTTTGTGTGTGTGAGAGAGAGAACAGAAAAAGTGTTGGTGTGAAACAGAGAAGAGGGGCACCGGTGGTAATAACATTTTCAACCTTTAGCAACTAAACTATTATTTGTCGATAAATATTAATCAATAATAACTAATCTTTTGTAGCTAAAAGTATAATTTGGCTATTAATTTTTTTTTGTCGTCGGCAAAAATTGAACATACAACGACTAAATTTTCTTAGTCACCAAAAATTTATATTTGCCAACAAAATTATTTGGTCAGCAAAGAGTAACCAAAAAATAAGCTTGTTATTTGGCGACTTAACTTCTTTTTGTTGGCAAATAAGAATTAGTAGCCTAAAATTTAGATTTACGCTAACTAAAATTTTTTTAGTTTCCTATTTACATCATATGTAGCGACTAAAATCATTTTTAAGAAGCTAATAAATAATATATATTGACTAAAATAATATAGTAGCAAAACATTGAACCAACGAAGACTAATAAATTTTTTAGTGACCAAAAATATAACTTTTGGCGACTAAATTCTTTTTGGTCACCAAAAGTGTAATTTCTGAAATTACTTACACATTTTGTGAAAAACTTACACCTTTTGTGAAATAATTTTTTTCATAAAATTTACACCTTTTGTTGGAACTTACACCTTTTGTGAAGTTATTTACATCTTTTGTGAAAAAACTTACATTATTTCTGAAAAGTTATACCTTTTGTGAAATAATTTCTTTTATAAAATTTACACCTATTGTTAAAACTTACACCTTTTTATAGAAATACTTACACCTTTTCTGAAAAGTTACTCCGTTTGTGAAATAATTTTTTCATAAAATTTACACCATTTGTTGGAACTTACATCTTTTGTGAAAATAAAACTTACACCTTTTGTGAAACTACTTACATCTTTTGTAAAATAACTTACGCTATTTCTGAAACGTTACACCTTTTGTGAAATAATTTCTTTCATAAAATTTATACCTTTTTGTCACGACCCAAACCCGCCCCTAAAAGTTTGGCATCGCAACCGGCCAGTAATCCAAGATTACCAAAGGCCTTCCTGTACAAAACATAAATAATCGGGGCTCGCGGAAGCAAAGACAGAATACTATAAGTCCAAAGAGCTGTGCATCTATATAAACAAATATTTACATGCCAAAAATGTTAATTTACCCACTTACATTACATAACATGTAACAAAATATCAAACACAAAACAAAGCTTGCTAATGGCCTTCCAGGCCTAGCCCCAGCTCGGAGGCACCCAAAACACCCGATAGGCTTCAAAATGACGACTCGGTTCAAGACTCCGCCTAAGCTTGACCCCCAGAACGCTCACCTATAAATGCATATATACAAAGAGTGAGCTAAACCCAGGGAATAACATTAAAGTAAAGGGGTAGTGAACGAATTCCACATGTAACATATCCGTAAATCAAATCATTCATAATCATTCATATCAAAACATACATAATGGTACATCTCACAGGATATAACACATAACGTCTTTCGACTAGAGAATCGGTTCCGGATACCGATTAACTCATATCGCCACAATGAAGTGGCTAACGAGATCTCGTGTATGTCATGGACCCGCACTAATGTGTCGTCCCCCATGACTTGGCACTATCCGTAGATGCCATACTAGATTCACAAAATAGGACATTCGTTCACGGAAAACAATATCATTTAGAAATCATAACTTAACATAACACGTTTGGAACATAGTTCATATTAACATAACTTTACAGAAATGTTGCTCACCGTGGGTTTCCAAAACCAGTTACGTGGTCTTCGAGGATTGACCTACAAATACAAACATTTATAACACAATTCTTTAACACATAATGCCATAAATCAAGTAGTTCATGCCATTCTAATCTTTCTTTCGTTACTTTATTTCATGGTTATGAGATGTTAAATGATGCAAATGACATGTAAAAAACAAGTAAATGAAGTCCCGGGAGTCAGAAAACATCAAAAGAGCAAAATTGAAAAAAAAAAACACTGTTTGGCCGCACGTGCAGTACATGTCCGCTCGTGCGGTGGCCTTGGCCGCACGAGCGGTGGAACTGCAGAATGCATTTTGGCCAAACCAGTCCGAAAATTCTGTTTTGAAAAGGGACTTCTTCTTTTACAAAAATAACTTCAAAATCATGAAACTCAAGGCCCAAACACTTGAAAAACAACTTGAATTAAACTTCATAACTTCTAAACAAAACCTAAATGCATCATATAAAAGAGCAACCCTTGAATTAAGATGGAAAACCATCAACATGCACATAAAAGCTTCATTCTTAAATTCCATGGAGGTCTCCCTCAAATATGCCAAATATAAACATGAATCATAAATTTATGCTATGTATGCTCAAAGTAAACATAATTTCCCTTTCATTCCATTTACTTGCCATGAGATTATACATGTATCAACCTTATTTCAAAACATTAGAAGAAGATCCTTACCTTGATTAATTAATTGGAGAAGATTAACTTGTTTTCCCTTTCTTTTCTTTTCTTCCTCCTTTGGTTCCCTTTCTCACGAATTTCCTCTCTTTTTCTTTCCCAGATATTTTCTTTTCTTTGTATTGAGTCAAACAAGGGTCAACATCCTTATCTTTAGTTATATAAACAATTGTGCCAAAAACTTGAGCCAAACATGGCTTAGCGAATCAGACGAAATTCAGTTCTCAATTAAGTTTCCCAAATAGCTCTAAAAATTCCCGGTATCACATAGGCGTGTTCAATTTCGTTTTCCGAACCCATTATGGTCGTCAATTTCAGTTCCAAAGTTGTAGTCTCAACAGATATTTTTCTAAATCAAACAGATAGTCTCCAACTAAATTCATATTAGCGCATAATTAATTACGAATAATTGTGACATGCGTTTTGGGCCCGTTACACTTTTGCTAAAACTTAAACCTTTTCTGAAAATTTACACATTTTCGTGAAAATACTTACACATTTTCTGAAAAGTTACTCCTTTTGTGAAATAATTTTTTTCATAAAATTTACACCTTTTGTGAAAACGAAACTTACACCTTTTGTGAAGCTACTTACATCTTTTGTGAAATAATTTCTTTCATGAAATTTACACCTTTTGCTAAAATTTACAGCTTTCTTGAAAATACTTACACCTTTTCTGAAAAGTTACTCCTTTTGTGAAATAATTTTTTTCATAAAATTTACACATTTTATTGGAACTTACACCTTTTGTAAAAACGAAACTTATAACTTTTGTGAAGTTACTTACATCTTTTGTGAAATAACTTACACTATTTCTAAAAAGTTACACTTATTGTGAAATAATTTCTTTCATAAAATTTACACATTTTGTTAAAACTTACACATTTTCGTGGAAATACTTACACTTTTTCTGAAAAGTTGCTCCTTTTGTAAAATAATTTTTTTCATAAAATTTACACATTTTATTGGAACTTACACCTTTTGTGAAAATGAAACTTACATCTTTTGTGAAGTTACTTACATCTTTTGTGAAATAACTTACACTATTTCTGAAAAGTTACACATTTTCTGAAATAATTTCTTTCATAAAATTTGCACCTTTTGTTAAAACTTATAAATTTTCTGAAAACTTACACATTTTCTAAAATATTACACCTTTTGTGAAATAACTTTTTCATAAAATTTACACATTTTCTCGGAACTTACACATTTTCTGAAAATGAAACTTACACTTTTTGTGAAGTTACTTACATCTTTTGTGAAATAACTTACACTATTTCTGAAAAGTTACACCTTTTGTGAAATAATTTTTTCATAAAATTTACACATTTTGTTAAAACTTACATTTTTTCTAAAAACTTACACCTTTTCTAAAAAGTTACGCCTTTTGTGAAATAATTTTTTTCATAAAATTTACACATTTTCTTGGAACTTACATTTTTTGTGAAAACAAAACTTACACCTTTTCTGAAGTTACTTACATCTTTTGTGAAAAAACTTACACTATTTCTGAAAAGTTACACCTTTTGTGAAATAATTTCTTTCATAAAATTTACATATTTTGCTAAAACTTACACTTTTTCTGAAAATTTACACCTTTTTGTGGAAATATTTACACATTTTCTGAAAAGTTACTCCTTTTGTGAAATAATTTTTGTCATGAAATTTACACCTTTTATTGAAATTGACAACTTTTGTGAAAATGAAACTTACACCTTTTATGAAGTTACTTACATCTTTTGTCAAAAAACTTACACTATTTCTGAAATATTACACCTTTTGTGAAATAATTTTTTTCATAAAATCTACACATTTTGCTAAAACTAACACCTTTTTTGAAAATTTGTACTTTTTTGTGGAAATACTTACACCTTTTCTGAAAAGTTATTCCTTTTTTGAAATAATTTTTTTATCAAATTTACACATTTTATTGGAACTTACACCTTTTATGAAAACGAAACTTACACCTTTTGTGAAGTTACTTATATCTTTTGTGAAATAACTTACACTAATTCTGAAAAATTACACATTTTGTGAAATAATTTCTTTCATAAAATTTACACCTTTTGCCAAAACTTACATATTTTTTGAAAATTTACACTTTTTCATGGAAGTACTTACACATTTTCTGAGAAGTTCCTTCTTTTTTGAAATAATTTTTTTCGTAAAATTTACATCAACGAAACTCATTTCACAAAAGGTGTAAGTTTCAACAAAATGTGTAAATTTTATGAAAAAAATTATTTCACAAAAGCAGAACTTCTTAGAAAATGTATAACTATTTACACGAAAATGTGTAAATTTTCAGAAAATGTGTAAGTTTTAGCAAAAAGTATAAATTTTATGAAAGAAATTATTTCACAAAGGTGCAATTTTTCAGAATTAGTGTAAGTTTTTTCACAAAAGATGTAACTAACTTCAAAAAATGTGTAAGTTTCATTTTCACAAAAGGCGTAAGTTCTAATAAAATGTATAAATTTTATGGAAAAAAATTATTTTATAAAAGGAGTAACTTTTCAGAAAAGGTGTAAGTATTTCCACGAAAAGGTGTAAATTTTCAAAAAAGCTATAAGTTTTAGCAAAAGGGGTAAATTTTATGAAAGAAATTATTTCACAAAATGTGTAACTTTTCAGAAATAGTGTAAGTTATTTCACAAAAGATGTAAGTAGCTTTACAAAATGTATAAATTTCATTTTCACAAAAGGTATAAGTTCAAATAAAAGGTATAAATTTTATGAAACAAATTATTTCACAAAATGAGTAACTTTTCAAAAAATGTGTAAGTATTTATACGAAGATGTGTAAATTTCAAAAAATGTGTAAGTTTTAGTAAAATGTGTAAATTTTATGAAAGCAATTATTTCACAAAAGGTGTAACTTTTAAGAAATAGTGTAAGTTATTTCACAAAAGGTGTAAGTAGATTCACAAAAGGTGTAAGTTTCATTTACACAAAAGATGTAAGTTCTAATAAAATGTTTAAATTTTATGAAAAAATTATTTCACAAAAGTTGTAACTTTTCAGAAAATGTGTAAGTATTTCCACGAAAAGTTGTAAATTTTCAAAAAATGTGTAAGTTTTAACAAAAAGTGTAAATTTTATGAAAGAAATTATTTCCCATAAGGTGTAACCTTTCAAAAATAATGTAAGTTTTTTCACAAAAAATGTAAGTAACTTCACAAAACATGTAAGTTTTGTTTTCACAAAAGGTGTAAGTTCTAATAAAATGTGTAAATTTTATAAAAAAATTATTTCACAAAAGAAGTAACTTTTCAGAAAATGTGTAAGTTTTATCGAAATGTATAAATTTTATGAAAGAAAATTTTTCACATATGGTGTAACTTTTCAGAAAATGTGTAACTTGTTTCACAAAAGATATAAGTATTATGTGTAAGTTTTCAAAAGTTACACCTTTGGTAAGTAATTTCACAAAAGGAGTAAGTGTTCACAAAATGTGTAAGTAATTTCACAAAAAAGCGTAAGTTCTTAAAAAATGTGTAAGTAATTTCACAAAAAAAGTGTAAATTTTCACAAAAGGACGCTTTCACAAAATATGTAAATTTTCACAAAATGCATAAGTTTTCCCAAAGATTGTAAGTTTTCAAAAATCACTTATACCTTTTTTCTGAAATTATTTATGCCTTTTATGAAAACTTACGCCCTCTTATGAAATTATTTATACCTTTTTGTGACAATTTACACACTCAGTCATATAATATATTATTTTATTAATTTACCTAGAAAGTGACCTACTTAGTAGGTCACCAATGTGTAAGTTTTCAAATATTTTGGTATAACCCAATACATAGAAAGGTGTAAATGCAAAATAGAAATGGTGTAAGTACCTTGCATACCATATGCAAGGCACACCTAAGAAAGGTACTTCATTTTATCACATGATGCAAAACCGTCATAACAATAATAATTTATAACAAAATTAACAAGCTTGAATAATAATAAACATCTAATCTCCGACTGGGCAAACCCCATTTACAAGTTTCTACCAACGAGATAAAAACTAATGAAAAATCAAAAAGATTTTGCTATTTCATGTGCTCATCCCTAGCCACAATCTTGCACTCTCCTGTTTGTTGTTGCTGCAAACAAAAGAAAACCCATTAGCAAATACCACTTTAGAAGGTTAGACAACAATTTAATCTGCAAAAAATAAAAATAAAAGTAATAATAATAATAAATAAATAAAAATGAAACCATTTCTTTTAATTAACTAAAATTAGCATATCACCCGTACCATGTATGAGATTAAATAATTATTGATAAATTTATTTTTAAATTGATTAAAAATAGTTTTTTAAATAAATAAATAAATAATATTAAGCTTTAACTTTTCATAACAAAAAGAGTTTTTAAAATTAAATTTTTAAATATTTTTTGGATTTTTTAAAAGATAAAAGAAAATTTTAATGTATTTAAGAATGAGTTTTTTAATTGTACCGGAAAATGCAAATATTTTTGTTTGTTACTTTTTTCCGTTTTATTTTTCCAAAAGTGTACACACTTGTGCACTCACCCACAAAAATTGTTTGATCTTTTCAAATTGGTACAAAGATTTTTGATTTTTTTTTTTTTTTTTTTGGGGGGGGGGTACATGCCAAACACATTGTAGCATTCTTGACTTTTTAATCAAAAAGATAACAGTCCAAATATGACATGAGTTACACAAATTTTATTTTATTTTATTTTTTGTTGCTGTTAATGTTTTGTCCCAAGTATTATATAACAAATAATTCAATTGGTAAAATTAAAACAAATAAATTTTCTAAAATTACAAAAATTATACTTTTGTTCAAATATAATTACATTATCAATGAAATTCATAATTATATTTTATCAAACCATAGTTTGTCAAGTAATATAACAATCTTATCTCTTCTTTTTTTTTTTTTGGGTCTCTCTTCCTATCTCCCACTTATCTTCTATCTTTCTTTATTTTTAAGGCAATGTGGCAAAAAAAATAAAATGGAATATTTAAATTTTTATATCTATTTCAATAAGTTCATTAGGAAAAATATTCTTATATTAGTAAAATTTGGTTTATCAATTGATAGAGAATGATAAATTTAAATTGACTGTAAAATGTAAGGGTATTTTTTAAAATTTTTTAAATTTTATGAGATGATCGAGGTACCTAAGTCATGTTAGATTTATGTCAATCAATACAAATTAAAGAGTCACTTGACCAATTTGTTTATGTAAATATTTTTAAAATTGATAAACATACATCATTAATTAAAAAAAAAAATCATAATAAAATGTACATATTTATACATATTTAATAGCTTTGAAAAATAGAATATATGTAATATTTTTTTTATAGTGTTGTAATGGACATAACTTCACTTTAATCTAGACAACTGTAGATATTTTTATAATATTTTTAAACAAAGTTAAACAAAAATCAATTCAAACAAAATATCACTTCAATTTAAGCAAAATTAAACAAATATTTGTTTATGTAAATATTTTTGAATTGATATTTTTAAACAAAATCAACTACAGATTAAAATATTAAAGTGAAGTTATAAAAATATTAAAGAAAAATTTATCAGGTACTTTTGAAATAATGCCCTACACTAATTGTCAATTAACACATATCGTAATGTCACAAAATATTAAAAGTAAAACAAACAAAAAAAATAATGATATACAAAACATAAAATCAATACAAAAAAATATTAATAATGATTTGGTTGACACGCCCCAAATTTTAATTATTCGAAAACATTACCAAGAACTTGAAATTTAGGTCCATTTTTTTTTATAAATATCTATTACCCTTGAGTAATAGAAACACAATAGTACATGTTCTCTCTCATGATGAACACAACAATAATAATAATGCATGCCAAGCTCCCGCTATGGAGTTACAATTACATAATTACAATCATCAAGGTACAAAGAGATTACACACAAGATATACGTGAACTTCCTAAAATCCTTCAACCAATCAATCCTAAATCACTTCCTGTGAAAAAAATGAAACAACAAAGAGGTGAGTACAATTGCTGTGACAACCCTCACCTCTGATTACTGCTAAACTGTGACTAATCATGATAAGTAACTGATTAGGATGAAACCCTAAACTGATTGTATGAGTATGTTGCTTGATTGCATTTCTATCTGTTTATCAATTGATTGATCTGTTCATGTTTTAAGTTTTGAACTGTAAATTGAAGGCCTTATCGACGGCCGAATCTGAAATTGATTGGTAATTTATGCTAATTAGAATTTATGTGATTTTATGGTAGATTTAATTGAAATGCGATTTGAAATGATTAAATTAGATTAAATAATGTTATATTACATTAGTTTGGCTTTATTACCAAATTGCCATTGAGTGGCCATTTCCTACACACTTTGTTTGGACTTCATGGTTGTATTTCATATCATTTCCTCATCTCATTTGAGACCAAAACCATGAGCAAGAGAGGGAGAGTAGGAAAGCTTTGGTTTCAACAAGAGTTTAACTTGGAGACTTAGAAGAATTGAAGGGAATTTGCATATTTGAGCTTCCACATCTTGAATTCAAGGCATAAGGTAGAGAATTCATCTTCTTAATTGTGAATTTAAGTTGGTCTTTCATGATTCATGGGAAAATTAGTGATCTAGGTCAAGAATTGGTTTAAAGTGTTGAATTAAGAGTCCATTCATGCATGCATGTACATATCCTTGGAATTTAAGGTTGTTTTCATGAGAATTTCAACATGCATGTCCATATTTTAGTTGTAGCCCATGAATTCTCCATGATTTTGAGCTAAATCTTGCATTTGATCAAGTTTTGGAACATATGAGTTCATGGGAACTCATGCATGTATGATTTTGCATTGTTCTTCATGTTTACACTTAATCTTTGTGTTCTATTGGCTTACCTTGGGCTTGATTTTACAAAATGATCTTTGAAATATGTTATATTATGGGTTTCTAAATGTTTTCCAGAAAATTAGCCCAAGAAAATCGAATTTGAGGCTTAAATGCTTGAGTTTTGTGCTTGGGGATCAATCTGGAAATTCCAGATTTTGGATCCACGCTCGAGCGGAGAACTTCACGCTCGAGCGTACCCTCTGAGTACATGCACTTCCGCTCGAGTGTGGAAAGACACGCTCGAGCGTGAAATGCATATGCCCAGAAGTTCTTGTGTTATGGAGTCCGCTCGAGTGAGGGATTTCACGCTTGAGCGAGGATCTGAGTCTCACGCTCGAGCGTGGGTCAAGCGTCCATCGAGCATGAATTTTGTGCATCCAGTACTTTTCATGAGTTTGCAGTCAGCTCAAGTGGAGAAAGACACACTCGAGCGAATCTCCTTTGTCTGCATGTCCGCTCGAGCGTAGAAAGCCACACTCGAGTGAGACCCCTGTTTCAGCAAAAATTTGAAAAGTGTTTTAAAGTGCATTTTTGCATCCTCATTCCATCCTAGGCATTCCTAGGCCTAGTTTAAGGCATCTTAATGAGGATAATGTCATAAAACCACACCAAGTCAAGTTAAGGGGCTAAGTTATTAATCCTGAGTGTGTGTTCGTTCTGCAACTGTAGGATTGGCATCCGAGGACGCTCGTTAGCTTGTCTATAGCCCAGTACTCTGTGAGTAACAATGTTATAAAGATATGTTCAATTATGAATATTTTCTGAATGATCAACTGTTCTGTTTACTGAAACGTTATTGTTTAATAAATGAATGTTTGTCCTATTTGTAAACTGTATTCGTGGCATCCATAGCAATTTATTGTTACTGCTACTGTCATCGAGATCTCTGTCGATTCCCATGTTTGGAACCACTAATGTTTACTATTAAGATGGCCATCAATTGACTGTTCGGTCTGTTAAGACCTACTGTACTGTTTTGCTATGGGATGTACCACATATGACTACTATGGTTCTAAATGATTGATTTACTGATGCAATTGACTGTTTAATTACTGAAAGGATATTCATTCTTAACCTCTTTACACTGCTGTTATTCACTGGGCTTTAGCTCACTGTTTATATATATATATAGGTGTCCAAGCACCAGACCGGAGCTAGGAGCGTCGGGTTAGCTCTTGTTTTGTCAAAGCCAGCCATTGTGCCTCACTTCGAGGTTCCGAGTGCGTCGAAGCCAAGGCTGTTTTGGGGTGTTTTAGATTTTCCCTTTTGCCTCTGTTCTGTAATAAATGCTAAGATTTGCACTGTACTGTTATGGTAGGGATTTGGTCCCTAACCTAAATGTCTGTATATGATATATGTATATACTGTGTTGGTTTTGAATGTGATTATGTGCTGAAAAGTCTTTTTGCATTTAGATTGTCAGAGATCATTGGACATCTTTTATTTACTGTTTTGGCTTCCGCCAGCCCCTTTACTCTGTATTACTGTCTTTACTGTTAAGCAGGCCTTCGGTAATCACGGATTACTGGCCGGTTACGGTGCTAAACCCATAGGGGCGGGTTTGGGTCGTGACAATTGCTCAGTAGGAATCTCACAGTTCTAAAACAATAACCATCCTATAGATAGAAATGATCATACGTGCAGGGTGATACTATACAGTAAAGTAATGTTTTGTAATTTCAAAATATCATAAGTAAAGTACTTTTTTCTCAAAATTTATTTGAACATTGTAAAGAAAACCTTCAACCATCAAAACTATCCCTTTTTATCAGAAAAACATAAAATCCTTTTTGAAAACAAATATATTTAAGGAACAACATCATTTTAAATTTATTAACCCATTCCATAATATTCCTCATTTAATTTCCATCTTAACATTCCCCTTTTTATTCCTATTCTCCCCTTTTTCTAGTTACATTTGTTATAATGCTATAACCTCAAGTTCAAGTTCCCTTAACACTCCAAACATCCCACATACATGCTATTCCCATCAATCTATTCATATTTGCTGTAACTCCTCAATGTAAAAATCCAAATATCTTTTATAGTCAATAATTGTTATCCTACACCCAACTCCTACTTATCTAACAACTACATCACATCCACACTTGCATTATCAACTATAATTCAACATATCACAACTACATCATATCCACATGTGTGCTATCAATCATAATTCAACATATCACAAGGAAATTAAACCCTTTTTAAATCAATTTCTCAATTAATCACAAAACAAAACTCTTAATTTTTCCTTATAGATGCAAACAATCTGATGAGTTCTTTATCACTAACCCCTCATCCAATTACCATTTCATTATCCATTCTTTTCAAATAATTCCCATAAGCATTTCTATTCCATACCAATTTACACATCAAATGGTAATTTCACAAGTTCATCACAAGTCACATATATCATCGCCGACCTCAACACACGTCACAACACATTCCACCTTTTGCCGACTTGATATGGCGGGATAGCAGGCACCCAATTCATAGCACATTCCACCTTTTGCCGACTATTACATGGCAGGAAGTGAACTCCCAAAAATCATTTTCTCAAAAACCATGTCTTTTCCGAAAATCGTTTTCAACCTTTTAAAAACCATTCCCTACATTTGCCAGCTATTATACGGTAGGACGAGGGCACCCAAAACATTTTCGAAAACCATCCGTTCTTCCACTTTTGTCGGCTACAATACAGCAAGACTGTGTGGACACCCAAAAATCAATTTTCCACTTTCGCCAGCTACAATACGACAGGACTGTGTGGACACCCAAAAACATTTTTCCACTTTCGCCGACTACAATACGGCAGGACTGTGTGGACACCCAAAAACATTTTTCCCACATTCGTCTAGCGATAAACCTAGACAAGACAATTAGGCACCTTGAATTCAAACCACCCCCACATTTATCGACTATTATACGGACGGTTGTGGGCACTGAAAAACCATTTTTTAATTTTTTTTAAAACAATCCTCCACATTTACCGGCTATGATACGGACGGTCGTGGGCACCGAAAAATCATTTTTCAACTCCCCGCGCGGGTACCAACCACAACACAACCCAACACTACTCAACTCAACCCAACATAACTCAATTCCACACAACACAATTCAACCAACTCAACACAACATAACCCAATACAATTCACATAACACACAACAAGATTCAACACAACCATTTCAACACAAAGCTCATTTCATCCATACCATTAGTAATTTCCTTTCCCCCAAGTTTGGTTATAACATAATTTAAGACATCAACATTATGAGTTCAATCGCAACTTTTACATAAATTTCTCAAATTCTTTAAAATTTCAATTAAACTTGTACATGTGTAATTTAACACCTCAATTTCATGATTCTACTATTAATTGAAGCAAAATCATTAACCATCTTCATGAGCCAAACTAGGGTTTTTAAGAGAAATTAGAGCTTTTCACAAAACACATTTTGTTCCAACACTTCTATTACTTTTACACCTAAACTCATGACCCAGGATCATAACCCAACAAATAAACCCAACTCTCTTCAAACCCCCAATCTCGTGATTCATCACAATATGCATAAAAATATGAACTTTTGTATTTGTATAAAGAAAATACCACAAATCTATCCATAAACGAGGGTATTGAAAGAGAACTAGAAACCCCTACCTCTTAAAGCCAAGAGATGATGACCCAAACATCAATGGCGATGAAACCACGAACTCTTAGGACCAAAAAGATGCCCTTGACGAGATCTACACTTTTTCTCAAAGGACCATGGTGAGAAGATCGCTCTAGGTGAGTAGATCTAGGGATCTTAGTGCTAAAAGCTTGAGTTTAGAGAGAGAGAAGAGAACTCACGGTTTGAGAGAGAGGAAAGAGAAGAAAAAGTGAAATAAAATATGTTTGGAGCTTATTTATAGTAGCAAGGTAATAAGAGAATAATAGCCCCAAAGTCAAATAAAAGGAACAAGTCAAAACTCCCAAAAAGTAGGGCCCTAACCAACCCAAAAATCTGGAGAAAAAAAAAACACGCAGGGGTCGACCCTTTGGGCAAGGGGGTCGACCCTTTATGTAGAAAAGGCAATCTAGTACAAGCAAGGGGGTCGACCCTTAGACAGGAAGGGGTCAACCCTATTTTCCAGCAACTAACATAGAAATTCTGCAACATAAGAGGGTCGACCCTCCCCAGACTGGTGTCTACCCTATTTTCCAGCGACACCTCCAGAAACTTCACCAATAGGTAAAGGTCGACCCTTAGGAAGGCTGGTGTCTATCATATTTTCCAGCAACACTTCCAGAAACATGACAACATGCAAGGGTTGACCCTTAGGAAGGCTAGTGTCGACCCCAAGGCAAAATTTCTAAGTTTCCAACAAACTTTTGACAAGAACAAACGCGAACGAACAAACCCAAATGAGTTTAAATCGGATTGTACTCCTTCAAAACCAATAGACAACAACTCCAAAGACTCCCAAGATAAAAATAAGGATACTAAACACACTTTCCAAAGGATTAAAGGATGCGGGCATTACAAGTTAGATTTTGATCTATCAATTTATAATAAAAAGTTGATTGACATGTTTTTTATTATACAAACAACACTATCATGTCATTTTCGGATAAATTTTTGCATAAAAATTCTAGTGAAATAATATTTTTCAACAAAAAAAAACTGGTTATAAGGAAAAATAAATAAATAATGATCAGTAGAGAGTAAAGGGACAAATGATACATAAAATATAAAATGCAAAAACAAAAAATGATCAAAAGTAAAATAAAAAAATGTGTACTTAAAGGATGAAAGAGTGTGTTTTGAGTTGTTTGGAATGATTTAAATAGTTGTACTTTTTGATTTTTTATGAAAAGATGTGTAAAAAAAGTAGAGAGATGATGTGACCTACAAAAAATAAAAGATAAAAAGTGTGCTATTGTAAGAGATGTCAAACAGATTATTGTCTCATAAGGATAGAGAAAAAATAATGAATTGTATCATTTCATGAATGTAATATTTATAGGATAAGAAATATATGAATGACATGAAATCAGGGCTGACCCTAAGCTAAGGCTAGTGAGGCCTGTGCCTAGGGCTCCCAAATTTTGGCCCAAAATACGGGCCCAAATTTTGAAAATCCTTTATACCATTAAGTTTTAAAAAATGCTTAATTATTGTTAGAGGCCCTCCAAAACAAAAAGGGCCACTAAAACAAGGCCAAACACAAACATGTTATAGGCCAACATTAAAAACAAATAAAAAAAAGTTAGCTCAATTTAAAAAAAAAAGTTAGGCCAACACAAACATATTACTCAAAATTTTTGTTTGATAAATATGTATAAGGGCTTCTCTTGAAACTTTGCCTAGGGCTCTATAGAGGAGTGTTTTGGGAAGATGGTTAAAAGCTGACTTTTGACTTTTTTTAAAAAGTGATTTGAAAAATTGGTAAAAAGTTATTTTTGGCTTTTCTAATTAATATTTGTTTATGATGTCACATCACAATAAAATAGCTAAACTACCCCCACTCAATGTAAAAAATTTATATTTTCACACATGTAAATATAAAAAATATATATATAAAGGATATAATTGTAATTTTATATGTGACTTTTTTGGACTTACCAAATGACTCCTTACTAAGGCCTAGTTTGAAAAGACTAAATAAGTGCACTTTTTGACTTTTTATGAAATATGGGTTGGGTTTGGGTTGGGTTTGAAGTGATGTGTTAGAGAGGTAATGTGACTTAAATAAGATGATGTGACTTAAATAGGATAGTGACTTTTTGACTTTTTGTCTTTTTTCAATCTTCCCAAACTAGGCCTAAAAAAGCCAACCTAACTTTTTTTAGCAAACAAGCTACAAACATAGCTTTTTACTAAGTTACCAAAAAAGCACTGAATTCAAGACTAGCCCTATGTGTAATGTATGACAGCTAAAGTTTTGAGATAGAAGAAAGAATTGGTTATATAGAAAAAGAGTGTACAAGAAGGATCTTCTTCATCTTTCTTTTTCTAAATTATAAATCATGAAATTTGTCTTTAAATTTAAAAATTCACAAATTTTAGTATTAAAAATAGTCAAATCAATTTATTTAATTTATTTATAGGGAAAAAAAATAGTTATAGGAAAACAATCAAATCAATTTTCCAAATTAATTATAAGGAAACAAAATCAATCAAACAAAACAACTTAAATAGATTTAAATTGATTTTTGTTTAATTTATTTTAAGGAATAAAGGATTTTAGGTAGAGATTTTAAAAGATGTACAAGTAAATTGGAAAGTCAACAAATCATATTTGAATATTTGTTTTTAGAAAATGATCATTTTTTAGGTAATAGTTAGGCAATTGGTTTGAAGTGTCACGACCCCAACCCGCCCCTAGTAGGATGGTGCCGTGATGGCCAGTAATCCGTGATTACCGAAGGCCAACTTACCAAAATCCACACACAACAGAGTACACATAGGGGGCTTACAAAAAAATGCGGAAGCAATAAATCAAAATACAAGTGGTCCATAAGAGCTGTGCATAAATCAAATGAAAGGACGTTTTCAATATAGTCTTACAACCAGCCCAAGTTATCAAAATACAAGTCAAATCTTGATCAAAAGGCTTCTAAGCCGACAAGTACAAAATACAATGAATATGAGCCAAGAAGCATGATTTTCAAGATCTGCCGAGATAAATACAAAATGCCGACGTAAACACAAAACGCCGGAGTAGAAACAGCATTGCCGACAAGAATACAAAACAAGGCCGACGAAATCAAGAATCCAAAATAAGCTTGCAAACACATCTAGGCGTCACCAGTCTGCTCATCACCTACATATATATATAGAGGGTGAGTATGGAAACTCAGTGAATGATACTAATAATAAAGGTTTGCATGAATATAGCAGGAGTCTGTTCAAAACAAAACATATCAAAACCAACAAAACATTAGCCGAGGTTCTATCAAGCAAAGCACATCGAAACTGTACCGAATCAAGGGATGAACCGTATTCATCTGTTAAGGCTTACAAATTTCGGGGGATGCTCACTGACATCGGCAAAACATAATCAAAAGCTGTTCGAACAAACAATACGTGTAGTAACCCATTAGTGGCAAAACAAGATTTGTACGATCCGTAATCGTTTTATACAAGATGGTGCTGCGAAAGTTTAAAGTCCTCCAGCCCAAGGGACTTATGTTACTTGGGCGTAGCCACTTTAACCCAATAACTTTTCCAGGAAAGGACCGTATCCTTTTATCCATAATACTGCGAAAGTTTAGAGTCCTCCAGCTAAGGGACTTTGGTTTCAAGAAAGGACCGTATCCTTTTAATACAAAGCTGGCGTCACTCAGGCCCGTAGCCCTTTTTAACAAGTGGTGCTGCGAAAGTTTAGAGTCCTCCAGCCCAAGGGACTTATGTTACTTAGGCCCGTAGCCCTTTTTAACCCAATAACTTTTCCAGGAAAGGACCGTATCCTTTTATCCATAATACTGCGAAAGTTTAGAGTCCTCCAGCTAAGGGACTTTGGTTTCAAGAAAGGACCGTATCCTTTTAATACAAAGCTGGCGTCACTCAGGCCCGTAGCCCTTTTTAACAAGTGGTGCTGCGAAAGTTTAGAGTCCTCCAGCCCAAGGGACTTTTACACTTAGTACTGCGAAAGTTTATAGTCCTCCAGTACAAGGGACTTTCAAGATACATCAAAACAAAGCTCATACTTGATACATCAAAGGAGGCTAACCATTCATGCTTAACAAAATACTTTCATCAAAAACAAGACAAAACAAGATTTAGCAAAACGGTATAACATAGCTTTACTAGAAGCACCACTCACCTGGCTCTTCAGGTGTAGGCTCAAAGCAAGATCAAAGTCCTGACAATCACATAGCAAATCACATTTTCAAAACAAGCTTTACTTACACATAATGATCTCGGTACTACCACCGAATCCAAATCAATAACGAAACGAGACATGCTAAGTCAAGCTGGGTACTGCCCAGGTCATGCCGAGGTCCCGCACCTCCTAGCCGAGGTGTGGTCCTGCTGGCCACATACAAACGAAGTCGGGAAACCTGAGTTTCCCTCTAAAGAATGCAAGGAACAAGAGCATCAAGAATCATCAAAACATGCATGTTAGAACCATAACTCGTTTATTCAACATCTGGGGTTTCATGCTAAGAGTTCAAGAACGTGGACTTAGGCGCCCAATCACAAAGAACATGCAAGAACAAACACAATAACATGGCTCTAGCCATAAACTTCCAGATCAAAGTGCAACTTTCATCAAGAACACATGAATACCAACTTTCTCTTTCAAGACCAACTTCAAATCAATGCATGGCATGCAAAACAGATTCGATCAAGCAATGCAGCTAGATGTTTGTTACGAACAATCAAAGTAAAGCAAGAATCTAACCTCAAAACTCAAATCCAACGGTTCGATCTTCCACGATCAAGCTCGGAACTCAACTTCTCTCTCTAAACTCTCACACCTTGTTCTAGAGCTTCTCTCTCTAAAGGAACAAAGATTGAGACCAAATGATGCCAAAAAGGATACAAAATGATGTGTTATAGGCCTGTCGGCTGACTTAGCCTCCAGCTCGGACACGTGGCATCACCGGGTTGGTTCAGTTCAAAAGGTGGTCGATTGACAAGACGAGTCTCTGACAAAGCGTATACAACAAGCTAGATGGCAAAACACATCGGCAAGCAAGGACATCGGCTAAAGTCAAAGCTTCTGCAAGGATAACAAGGACATCGGCTAGGGAGGTCGGCACTTGACTAAGTGGTGCCACACCTTGGCCTGGGTGTGCCACACCTCGGTCTAGGCCACACCTACCCAAGGACAGAAATCACAAAGCACAAAACATCTCGGCCTCGGCTCTAAGCACATCGGCCCAAAGAGTGACATCTCGGCAAACATGCCGAGGTGAAGGTAGAGGTCAACCAAGGTTCCAAAACGATTCCAAGTGCAAAGGTTTAAAGGCGAGCTAAGCTAAGCTGACCTCGGCTATACATCAAGCAAGGTACAAGATCAAGCAAGCAAGCAATACTTAACAAGCAAGACAGAGCAAAATAACAAGGTTTATAATCATGGCAAGAGAAGGTCATACAAAGATGTACGTAAGCATGACTAAATCAAGATGAGGGTTGTTACATGAAGACTCTGTATTCATTTATTTTTAATTCAAAAATTATGCAAGACACACAAGAATAATTTAGGGAAAATTATTTAGAAGTCCTATTAGGGAACCTTATGCTACATATGATCCTACTAAAAAACTTATGTTCCCATAAGTCCTGTGGGAAGTTTGTTGACACATTTACCCTCAATATTAGTTGTTAATATCATAAATAAGTAATAAAACCATATATAGGAAATTGATATAAACGTAACGTAACGTGACACCTACGTAAACGTAACGTGACACCTATATAAACGTAACGTGACATATCTACATAAACGTAACGTAACGTGACACCTATATAAACGTAACGTGACATATTTACGTAAACGTAACGTAACATGACACCTATATAAACGTAACGTGACACCAATATGAACGTAATGTGATACCTACATAAACGTAACGTAACGTGACACATATATAAACGTAATGTGACATTTACATAAACGCAACGTAATGTGTCACGTTACGTTTTGCAAACTTAATAAGTTTTTATTTTTTTAATCCGTTTGTTTTGAAATAGATATATAATCTTAATATATTTTTATTTTGTATTATTAATCGTAAAATTTAAAAAAATTATTTATTTTTTGAATTTTTTTATTTTTTTTTATATAGAAAAATCAAAGAAAACATGGGCATTTAAAGAAAAAAAAAATCATTACAACTCCAACAAACACACCGAAAGAGAGAGCTTTCCTCCCAAACAACGCGCCACACCGGATTTCTGCCAACTCCAAAAAGACATTTCTCCTTCCTAAATTTTCAAGTGTTTGATGGATACCCACCAAACAATCATCAACCTCACATTCAAAAGCGATAAATCTTACATGCATCCTTTGCCACACACGGCCTCTCTTCCAAAAGCAATCAATCAAAATCATTGCCTCGCAGATGATCAACGGGGAGAATTACAACGCTTCGCTAAATACCAAAAGTCAATTGAAATCAAAGAAAAGTTTGGATCGAAAATCGGAAAAGATGGCCGGGGTTGAATTGCTTCCGAGAGAATTCGGATACGTTGTTCTCACAATCGTTCTCTACTGCTTCCTTAATTTCTGGTGTGAAAATGGGGGGTAAAAAGATTAGGATCTTGTGGAATACATTCTTATGAAAATAGGATTTAAGACTCTATAAGAAATTACACAGGACTTAGCCTAGCATAAGATTCTGAAAAAGGACTTATAAATAAGTCTCCCAATAATTTATTATTTTTAAAATTTTAAAAAAAACAAATGAGGTTGAGGATGTGGATGCTTAGAAGGTTTTTTACTAAAAATCTCATTGTTTATAAAGATTAGCCTGTCTTTTTCCACAACCAGTTCTTGCAGAACCCAGAAACAATAGCCTCCTTGTTCATCCCTTCTCTGTACTCAATACGAAGATGTTCCTTCAACCCACAGGTGACATGGAAGGACAATGGGCACTGAGCTCTGAATAGTCTATTGCACAACCACTTGCAGTGCTACACACATAACAACTCTGTTCCCACCTTCTATGAGGAACCGCAGGACAATCAACCCCTTCTCGAACGAAAAGCGCACACACTATGTGAGCCCACCGGCCGTCGTTGGTGGGTTTCATTGCACCACCAGTGACTGGGCAGAGGGAACAAGAAAAACAAGAAAAGGGCTTGGCATTCCCATTTTTAGGTGATTGAGAAGCTAAGCATTGGGTACAGAACCAATCACCTCCTGGAACACCATTAATAAGGGGAGAGCCACAGCAAGTTGAGTGGACCATGAGGTCACACCCATCACAGAACACAATTGTGTCTGATGGATCTCCATCTGTGCATTGACACAGCACATTCAATCCCATCATCATCATCATCACCATCACCATGATCACCAGCACCATCTGATTTTTTCAGTTCTGCAATTTGATTGATATCATTCGTGATTGGAACATCCTCCCCTACTAGTGGGTTGCTTTCTTCATCATCATCATGAAAGAACATGTATAAATGTTTGTATGGTGCATGTATAATGGAGAACTAACTCGATTCATTTTTCTTACAAATTGCCCGAATTATGAAGTAGCAAAAAGAGAGACAATAACAAATTCACAGTCGATGCCCTTTTACCTTCTTGAGAACTCGAAGGGAGAAAGTATACCAGAATGGTCTCTAGCTGCCCATCCAAATGCCTTCACTGTGTGTACTTCCTCCGCTGATTTCTCCATTAATTTACCTACAATTTCTAAGAAATGCAGAGAGAGAGAGAGATCATGGAGAGTAGGACTGTCAATGGATCGGAATCCAAATCCAATTCGAAAATCCAAATCCATTTATAAAAAATCCGATCCGAATATGTTTAATCCGTATATTAAATGGGTTGAATATGCAAAAATTCAATCCGATTCGATAATCTGATCCGATTATTCTCAACTTGAAGGAAGAAAACACAATGAAAAAAAAATTCAAATTACATAAAATTGTAGCTCAATAAATAAATAAATAAATCGGATTCAAATTCGGATTATCGGATCGGATATCTGAAATCATCATATTTGAATCTGGGTGATCTATAATCGGATATGGGCTAAATGGATTCGAATCGGATTCGGTTTTGTCATAATTGGATTGGATTCAGATTTTGACAAATCTGAACCGAATCCGATCCATTTCCAGGCCTAGAGTATGTGTTTAAGGGTATTTAAATACATGTGGGGCATGGAAATTGGTTGACTAATTGCTGAAGTGGGTCCTTTCTCATTGGATAATGCCGTGCTAAGCTCTTCACAGTTTTTTTTTTTTTTTTTCTTTCTTTTTTTTGAACTGGTAAGTAACTGCTCTCAAGCTACAAGAGAATCAGAAAAAAGAAAATTCCTTAAAGACAAAGGAGGATTCCTAATCCAATCTATGCGAAGAGCATCCTTCAACTTTGCTGAGGCAATCCAGCGGGCCACACAGTTGGCTTCTCTAGGCACCCAGGAGAACGAAATTGATGAACCCTGGCTTAATGACTTAATATCATGTATGAAAGCAAGACACTCCAAAGGGGGAACCAATTCTGAGAGCACACAAGTCTAGCATGAGCTTCTCCCACAAGTCCATAGATCTATGACTGATTTACTATCACTTTCCACTTGGACATTAGAGAGTCCAAGAATCTGAAGAAACAAGCACGCCAATTTGACAGCATGAGCTTCTCCTCGAATGGCAGAAGATGTATGGACTGTAGAAACTACACCATCAATCAATTTACCTCTCCAATCCCTCAGAACCACAGCCAAAGTAGTCTTCCCTCCTCTTGAGGCAAAGCTAGCATCACAACTCACTTTAAACATGCCTTGGTTAGGAGGTTCCACCTAGTGCAGGCCTGACCCGAGCTATTTACAATTGCAGGAGAGGGAACTTCCATTGAAAACACCGAGCAGACCTCCCTTCAAAAACACGAAGCCTGTCTGATGACATGCATAAGCTGTACTTCAGATTGGTTGAAAACCCAGTTATTATGGGCCTTCCAAATACACCACCCAACTATTGTTGCCTTTCCCACTTGTCTTTTCAATCCCGATCGTTGGTGCAACTCTCAAAAATGGACTGAGTCCAGCTTGCAACAGACAAAGTAGAATCATGACCTGCCAAGAAGCCGAGTTTGCTTCCAAACCACACAGGTCTAGTCCAACTGCACTGAAAGAGTAGGTGTTCAATAGACTCATAAAACACACCACATATAGGACAACATTGGGAGGCAGCACATTTACGGCGAAAAAGATTTTCTTTAGTAGCTAACTTAATTATTACCACACACCCGCCACCAGAAATTTCTAACTTTGGTAGGAACAGGGAGTGACCACAAAAGTTCCCAAAACTTTTGAAGCAAATAGACTTAGGTAGAAGCCCCATTTGAGGTCCTTAACTGATAATCCCTCATTGCTATCTAATACCCACTTCTAACTTCGAATTTTCCATTTTTGGTGTGATGCCAAATAAGAGAGTCCGCTTGATCAACTGACGAGTCATAACAGCGCTAGCTTCCTCACGCCCAACCAGCTCTTGTAATTTACCATGGTCCCATTCTTGTATATTTGGATTTATCACATCACTCACCCGCTGAACTTGGCAACCCCTTGGTTTTGGATTTTGAACTATTAAATTATGCGACTGAAGCACCCACTTATCATTCCAAAAAAGGATGGACTTATCGTTGCCTACCTGCCAACGAAGCCTTCTTGCCCATGCCCAAGAAGGACTTCTACCCCTATTTCCAAACAAAAATTCTGAATGTGGATGGTAAATACCTTTCAACATCTGAGCACAAGTTTGTCAAAGAAGATAGAAGGAAAATGGAAAAATATATATGTCTATATATTGCATATGGCATGTATTTTTTTTTTTTTTTTTCAATTGGATTGCATGTGATTAGGATGAGAATTTTATAAGAAAATTTTGAAAAAAGAAGAAGCCAATCTTATAATTTCGATAAACTTATAAAAGTTACTGAAATGAATTCCATCATCAAACCATGAATAAGATACTATATGTACGAGCATAGAAATAATCTTCTCGTATAATCCTGTTGATCAAGTTTGCACTCCTCCAAACAACGTTGGTTTGCCACCTGAAAACACAAACGTGAGCTAACCGGCAAGTGTGTGCCAAAAACCCCTCCGATGCCTAAGTCAACAACTAGAAAATAGACAATAAGCTCTGTGTATTTTAGAGTAAGAATTGTGATACCTGTACATAGGTCCTGCTATGAGCTTTTATAGATTTTGCCTGACACAACCCTAGTAGGATTCCAACTCTCCTTATAAGAGTCCTTCTAGGAATCACACTCCTAGTGAAGAGTGTCTATCGTGATAACACTCTACTCACTACCAACCAAGTGAGATGGTTTGCACAATCCCAGTAGGACTCTAACTCTCCTTAGCAGAGTCCTCCTAGGAGTCTCATGCCCAAGGATAATGCTTATCCTTAGAATACCCTCATCACTGCAAGCCAAGTAAGATGGCCACTCCCTTATGCTCGGATATACATTCTTGACCGAACTGCTTTGTCTCGGTCCCCTGTCCTTCGGCCCGTGTGACCGTAAGCCGATTTACCAAATTGCACCCTACCGAGCTACACATAACTCGGCCCTCTCCATTGACAACATCTTGGTCCGATAAAAGACTACCTTCAGATAGCTTGGTCCAAGCCCTATCAACCCATCTCTGGCCGACCTAGTGTCTTCTTAACCCAAGACCGAGCTACATCAGCTCTTATCTCGGCCCATTGTGCGGCTTAACTTCCAAAGAAGACTTTTCCTAGCTTGGCCCAATTTGTTCACAAATTACTCTCTCAATTGCCCCTTAATTCCATCTGCGTAGCATGTTTGGGATTATTTTCTTCTAGCCGAGCTAAGAAAGCCCAACTTTGCCGAGCTAGAAAAGTTATTCGGTTTCACAACTCGTTCAGCCCCAATAAGTCTTGTCCATTGCTCAATGACGTCATTCCTAGGATACGTGGCGTGCCCCCATTACCCTCATTCTCCTGTTACAACCGTCATATACCCCAAAAAATTTGAACAGCCCCGCCTTTTGCCTTTAACATTTATATCCTTCGAGTACGCAATCGCACAAGAAAGCGTTCTTTCTGTGTAACCGAGCTATATGGCCCACCTCTTGTGATCACCTTTCAATCAATGAAAATTTTTTTTTTTTTTTTTGTACTTCTTGCTCCATCACGGCGCTTTTCCTTTATTGTAGTGTACCATTTCCTGCCCGCCTTTTCTTGTTTGGCCGAGATACTTATCCCAGCTATAGATTGCAAAGTGTTGGTCAATCTTGCCAAGCTTCTTGAGTCTAGATCCTCATCTCAACTAAAGAATGAAAAAGTGTTAGTCAATCCTACTGTAATAACCCGACCCTCGCACATGATTTCTAATATATTTTCAGTCCTTGGTTTATGTTTTTAAAAGCTTACTGTAAAATTCCACGAGAAATTACGGTTAAGGAAGTGTAATCCATGTTGATGGATGCCTATCTGTTGCACAAGAAAACTATATGTCACCATTAACATGCTTGAAGTAGAAATTGGAAGCCTTAACGGCTTAATTATCTGAAATTGATTATATATCTGTGATTAGCATAATTTTTAGGTAATATTAGGTATGTTTACGAAATTTCAATTTCGGAATGATTAAACGATTAAATTTTGTCTTATATGCCTTTATATATGAATTGCTAAGAGACCAAGTCTTCTTAAGCTTAATCAAGGACTTGAGATATTTCCTGGAGAGGAAAAATGAAAGAGGAAAAAAGGAAAACAAAGGAAAGGCAATAAGGAAGGAAATTGAGATTAAATTAGGAGAATCCTTGCAATTTTTAAAGCTCAAGGTATGTTAAATTGGTTGTACAAGAGAATTCCCCTTTCAATTGGGTAGAAGGGTTTGTCATAATTTATGTTTGATGATTTAGGGTTGTAATAGAGAATTCTTTATAATTTATGTTTGATTAAAGGGGTTATTCATCAATTGGTTGCGTTGATATGAAATATATACCTCAATCCTTGTTTCTCATGTTAAATCCATGAAAGAATATTTGTGTAATGTTTGATTATTGAACAAACATGAGGAACTTGAATCAAAGATGGAATTTAAAAGGTTGTAACTTGAATAAGCTTCTACTTATGTGTATTTTATGGTGCTCAAGTTCTAGTGCATGCCATGGTGGAATTTATACTTCAATCCTTGGTTTTTATGTTATATTATAATGTGTTATGTTTATGAACAAAAAGAATTTAGCTTGAAGGATGAAATTGGGAAGAATAGTAACTTGATCAAGTTTTCAATCATGTTTACCTTGTGACATTCAAATGATAATTCATGTTATAGTGAAGTTGGGTCAATATATTGCATGAATTTCATCTTGGTTTGCATGTATATTGAAGTGGTATAGCTAAATTTTGAAGTTGAAGCTGAGCTGCCCAAAACAAGGGTTACCACCGCACGTGCGGAGGTCATGGCCGCACGTGCAGACAAGAGGAAAAACTGGAAATGCATTCTGCTTTGGGCCGCTCGAGCGGAGGGGGAGGACCGCACGTGCGGTGCATGGCCGCTCGAGCAGAGGGTCCAGCCGCACGAGCGGCCACCCTTGTTTCAGCTTATGCTGAGTAACTTTGAATAGGCATATCTTTTGCATCCGGATTCCGTTTTGAGTGATTCTTGAGCCTAAAATCAAGTCCCGGAAGTCTAGTTTCCAATGGTGGTCTTCTCACTTTCAAATTCTAAGTACAGAAATAGTTATGCCCAAATTAGTGAGAGTTGCTCACTTTCTGTCTACCGGTTTTGTACCATTTCTTCACTTAAACTATTTTCCTATCGATTCCTCCTATTTTCTAAGGCATGGATTATAACCGATGGAGGGCTAATGAGTTTAGAACCACTATGGCTATTGATTAAGGAATAAGAAAGAGATTGGTTTTATCCTCATAATCTGCTATGTATATTATGTTTGTAGGTCAAGATGAGGACATCGTTCCACTGCTATCAGAGACCTACCACTATGAGTAGTAGTAATTCGATGTACCTTTATCCATTACTAATTATTGTTATTGACGTTATGATCTTCGTCGTATGAATATGCTAACATGTATGCTATGTATGTTATGTAAGAAACATTGTGAACTCATGGAAACATCAAAGAGGTTGTGAAGTTATGTATGCTATGTGAGGAACATTATGAAATTATGAAAACATCAAAAGAACTTGTGAACTTGTGAATCCAAAGGGCCGAAGGCCGATGTAATAAGTTGTAAATCTATGAAACCCAAAGGCCATTGTGAAGGTGTGAACCCCTCAGACCCAGGGCCAAATTGTGAAAGTGTGAACCGACAAGGTCGTCCTACAAAGTTATACAGAATTAGACTACCTACATATGTTCATCCTTGAAGAACGAATTCCAAGTAAATATAAGAATAGCTATGTGTATCCATATGAATTAGAAGTTATTCAAAATCTACGACATAAGTGCAAGCTTAACATTATTGTATAACCCTCATGAGAATGTGAAGTAGATCCTCATTGTTAAGTGTATGAGAACGACATGATACAACAAGAAATGCTTTAGTTATGATATGATACGTTTGAATTAATGAATGATTATGTTTCAAGTACATTACGAGTTTGAGTATGTTTCAAGTATATTTCAAGTATGTTTCAGATATATTTCAAGTGTGTTTTAAGTATATTTCAAGTGTATTTCAAGAATGTTTCACGTTCAAGAATGTTTCAGGTATATATTATGTATATGTTGCAAGTTTAAGTATGCTACAATGCCACTTTCAACGGCTTTAATGCCAATATGTTTTCAAGGGCTTCATGCAACTTTCAAGGGCTTTATGCCACTTTCAAGGGCTTTAATGCCAATATGTTGAAAGGGCTTTACACCAACCTTTCAAGGGCCTTAGTGTCATATGTTACAAGGGCTTTATGCCAACCTTTCAAGCGCCTTAGTGCCATATGTTACGAAGGCTTACGCCACAAGTTTCGAGGGCCTCGTGCCACAATGTTTTAAAGGCTTACAACCATTATGTTATTATGTTTATGTTGCAAGGTTAAGGGCTTATAACCATTATGTTATGATGTTTATGTTGCAAGATTAAGGGCTTATAACCATTATGTTAAGATGTTTATGTTGCAGGATTGAGGGTTTATAACCATTATGTTTATGCTGCAGGATTGGGCCTGAGGCCGACATGCACTTAGCGCAGAATCAGACTATGTGAACTCTGCATTTTTATATGCATTGATATGTATTATATCTTAAGTTAAGCATTATTTTATTTATGTATTACTGTTCACTGAGCTCGGCTCACACTCGGTTATGTCTGTCTCTGTAGGTCATCAAACAGGTGGTCAATCCTAGCCAAGACAGCCGCTTTCTTTTGTCAACCCTCTTATGTCCAGGCACCGTATAAGCCATTTATTTTGTTAAGTTATGAAGATGTCGGTTGCTTATACGTGTCCATCTAAGATTGATGTATATAATTTTCATGTTCTTTTTGTATACGTCCAAGTTTAGGGCTGAGATTGTAACTGTATATGTATGTAACCGATGCCCAGGGATATAGTTTTAAACTTTATCTGCCTCGAATAATGTATGTGATGTGTGAGATCCTGGCATGTAGAAATAGCTCAATGGAGTTTGGTTGTATTATTTTTTTTATGTTAGTATTTTATGCTTCCAATATGGCCCCACATGTTATATATACCAGGTTATATGTCCGTTCTGTATAGGTCATGCCCGAACTTTTAGGGACGGGTTTGAGGCGTGACACCTACCAACCTTCTTGAGCCTAGATCCTCATCTCAGCTGAAGAATGAAAAGTGTTGGTCAAACCTGTCAATCTTCCTGAGCCTAGATCCTTATCTCAGCTAGAGGAAGAAGGAAATCTGTTGGTCAAACCTGCCAACCTTCCTGAGACTAAATCCTTATCTCGACTAGAGGAAGAAAAAAGTGTTGGTCAAACTTGCCAACCTCCCTGAGCCTAGATCCTTATCTCGGCTAGAGGAAAAAAGTGTTGGTCAAACCTGCCAACCTTCTTGAGCCTAGATCTTTATCTCGGCTAGAGGAAGAAAAAAGTGTTGGTCAAGTATGCCAACCTTCTTTATTGCCCCCTAGTCGGGCAAAGATTTGTTAGAAAGAGTTGGTCAAACCTGCCAATCCACTTTGCCCCCAGTTGGGAAAAGATTTTTTAGAAAGAGTTGGTCAAACCTACCAACCCACTTTGCCCTCAGTTAGGCAAAGATTTTTTGCGTGGTTGGTCCTTCTTGTCGACTGTGTTAACTTTTGCCGAAGGTGTTTCGTCCGACCTCGCTATTGTGTCGGACTTTGCCTTGGTGTACATTCTATCTTCCTCTACCAAGATGTGTTGGTGCACTCTCTCCATCAGGGCTTCCATAGTAAGAGGCAGCATCATTGTCATTAAATCCCTCAATTTATTGCCAGCCAGCAAACCTCGTTTGTACTGTGCGATAGCTAAGCTTGTGGGGCAATCTCCAATCTGATTAAAAGTCTCCAAATATCGGTTATTGTAAGACATCAATGTTTCCTTCTCGCCCATGTCTATGGAGAGAAGCTGGTCAATCTCCACTGGCGTCTTGGTGTTAGTTCTGAATCTGGTCACAAATGCCTCTGCTAGTTGCGTCCATGAAGCTATGCTACCTTCTGGCAACCTTTCAAACCATGTTAAACCCAGGTCACCAAGGCTGGAAGGAAACAGGATACACATTAGAGCCTCGTTTCGCCGATACACGGCCATAACCTAGCAAAAGTGGCGAAAGTGCATGTAGGGGTCTGACTTCCCCCCATAAGCAGTGAATTTGGGCTGGTGGAAACCTGAGGATAACGGTGCATTCTCAATTGCTGGAACGAACGGTGAACTCTACAATCTTGCTAACACTTTATCTGCTGGTTCGTAATCAAGACATAGTATTGGCATCCCCACCTCGACACTCCCATGTGTCCTAGGAGCCAATCGTTGTAGAGCTGAAACTCTACAAGGGTCATAAGCCTGGGTGCCCTCCTTTCATCAGGCCCTCTCCTCTAGCACTGTACACAGGTCTGCCGACCTAGGAAACTCCGTGTGCCTAGATGTCGTTTGGTGTGTATACGAGGGCCGATAACTGCTTCCCTCAGTATACGACCTCTCAGTCCTCGTTCTCTCAAACCCTAAGTAACGAGTTCTAGAGATTCGTGATTGTGTACCACTTATCCTTAGGCTTCTACTTTCCGTCTGAGATGATGTGACATGCCTATCACGATCTTCTGAGTGGCGAAAGTGCGCCCTGCTCTTGCCCACCTCTTCTTCTGCCGCCTCTTTTTCCTTTATCTGGCGCTTCATTGTCTCCATGTCTGCCGCCATCCTCCGAATCAATTCATCTTGCTCCCTCATGCGATCCTCCAGAACCTGAGGATCCAACCTCCACCTCTGCCTTTCAGGACTTTGGAAGCGACGAGGACTGGAGCCCCATCTTTCTCGTGTATTCCTCCGGGGGTTCCGTCACTGGGAATCTAACTCTGCCATGGGTGGGATAGAAAGTAAGCCTTCGGGTCTCCTATCCCTCTCCGGGGTTTGCCCATCAATAGCAGATTGTGGCAAATCTTCATTGTGCGCCATTGAAATCAGTTGAAAGAAAACTTTATCAAAAGGTTTGTTCTTTGTAATTGTTTTTCCCACAGACGGCGCCAATTGTATGAGCATAGAAATAATCTTCTCGTATAATCCTGTTGATCAAGTTTGCACTCCTCTAAACAACGTTGGTTTGCCACCTGAAAACACAAACGTGAGCTAACCGGCGGATGTGTGCCGGAAACCCCTCCGATGCCTAAGTCAACAATTAGACAATAAACAATAAGCTCTGTGTATTCTAGAGTAAGAATTGTAATACTTGTACATAGGTCCTGCTATGAGCTTTTATAGATTCTGCCTGACACAATTCTAGTAGAATTCCAACTCTCCTTATAAGAGTCTTTCTAGGAATCACACTCCCGGTGAAGAGTGTCTATCGTGATAACACTCTACTCACTACCAACCAAGTGAGATGGTCTGCACAATCCCAGTTAGCAGAGTCTTCCTAGGAGTCTCATGCCCAAGGATAATGCTTATCCTTAGAACACCCTTATCACTGCAAGCCAAGTGAGATGGTCACTCCCTTACGCTCGGATATACATTCTTGACCGAGCTACCTTATCTCGATCCCACTGCGTTCGGCCGGGTGTGATCGTTATCGATGCGAATTGCACCTGAAGTTGCACATAGCTCGACCCTCTCCATTGACAGCATCTTGGTCTGATAAAAGACTACCTTCAGATAGCTAGGTCCAAGCCCTAGCAACCCATCTCTGGCCGACCTAGTGTCTTCTTAGCCCAAGACCGAGCTACATCAGCTCTTATCTCGGCCCATTGCATGGCTTAACTTCCAAAGAAGACTTATTCTAACTTGGCCCAATTTGTTCACAAATTACCCTCTCACTATACTAATTCATCATTTCCAAGGTTATAAACTTTTACCATCAAAACTTGTATTTATGTATTCAAACTGAGATGTCACATGCTATGACACCAGCAATAGAAGATAGATAATACAAGTACCTTAATTTCTCTTTGACAGTATTAATGGCAGCATCAAAAGAAGTCAATGTTCTGGAGCTACATTGGCAAACTACATATTAATGACAGTATCAAAAGAGAAGCCAGCGTTCAAGAGCTACATTGGCAAACTACATATTAATGACAGTATCAAAAGAAGACATCGTCTAGGAGCTACATTGGCAAACTAGGCAGCTTTCAGAGTGTTGGCAACGTCAATGACAAACCGGTATTTGACATCAACTTTTTCAAGACGTTCCATTGCAGTGTTCACATAGTCCATCGAAATGACCTCAATATCTGCTGTTATGTTGTGTTTAGCTGC
The DNA here is from genome assembly GCA_025200525.1 of Camellia lanceoleosa. Classification (NCBI taxonomy): domain Eukaryota; kingdom Viridiplantae; phylum Streptophyta; class Magnoliopsida; order Ericales; family Theaceae; genus Camellia; species Camellia lanceoleosa. The sequence continues at coordinate 159,850,665 of CM045764.1, forward strand.
AAAATCAATCATTTCTTGTGTCTCCTTCAACCCTCCAATGGTACTTCCACCCACCAACTTCCTTCCTGTCATTCCACATTCAAATTTAGAAATGATTTCCACCGGGCAATGTCGGTTTATAATCCACTTTGAATTCATGTAACAAATTAGTAGTGTCAAATATTTACCCATAAGCAGAGGAAAGGCAGGCAGATCCAGGGGCTTGTTCGGTGCGGCAAGCATGATGAGCTTTCCATGAGACTTCAACAAACCAAGCAACGGCAAGAGAGGATGATCTGCGAATACTGTATCAAGGATACCATCCATTGTGCCCATGGCCGCCTATGCACATTCAACATGCCAACATAAGAACACAAAAACAAACATTATAAGTGCATAACAGCATAAACAAGAAAATTTGTTACCTGCATCTGATCAGGATCTCGACTGACTAAAAATGAATCAGCACCAAGATGTTCAATGGCTTCTTTCTTCTTGTTAGGGGATGTACTAATCACAGTCACCTTAGCACCCAAAGCTTTTGCGAACTTCACACCCACATGGCCAAGGCCACCTAAACCCACCACCCCCACATGCATACCAGGCTTGCCAAGTTCATAATATTTCAAGGGACTATAAGTTGTGATCCCAGCACAAAGGAGAGGAGCAGCAGCATCAAGAGGCATGTTTTCCGGAATGCAGATCACGAAATGCTCATTAGTGACCATGTGATCAGAGTAACCTCCATACGTAGTTGTTCCATCGTGGTAGGTGCTATTGTAAGTAGGTATGCCCTTGGGACAGTAATTTTCAAGATCGTTGGCACAGTTGTCGCACGAGTGACATGCTCCAACCATGCACCCCACCCCAACTTTGTCCCCAATTTTGAACTTTTGAACCTTGCTCCCGACTTCAGTCACAACACCCACAATCTCGTGCCTGAATTGAGTTGACAATCAAAATATCACAAGTAATGAATGAAATGACCAAAATTTCCTTATCTATATAAATCCAGATGATTAACTAGAGGAACCGATAACAGTAGAGATAGAAGTGGCATTGCCATGTGCAGTGACATAATCTGGGGGTGTTAAATTTGAGCACACTTTGATTTGCAAAAGCAATTTCATGGCCAATTTAAGTTACCCAGTGGGTTGTGTTTTCATGTTAGAAACAGAGACTTCAAACTAGAAAATAACAGAACCAGCTCCACCAATATTTCTCTATATTAGTTGACTCAAAACTTTCATTCCATAAGTTCACTGTAATTATACATATATACAGGGAGAGACCAAGAGAGGGGGGGAGGTGCAAGTTTCATACCCGGGGACGAGGGGATAATTGGAGCCACCCCATTCATTTTTACCTTGATGAAGGTCAGTGTGACAGATACCACAATACAACACTTTGAACCTCACGTCTTCAGCCCCTGTTGCCCTGCAAACATCATCATAATCCACAATTACATTATATAGATCCAACTTCACTCGTTATGATCATAGATTATCAATAAGCACGAATTAACGAACGAACCCGATTCTTTTTTGTTGCTTACGAATTGCCTAAATTATATATAAAGTAACTTTAAAAAATTTTAAAAAAAGGAGAGAGACAATAATGAAAGTACCTTCTTGAGAATGTGAAGGGAGAAAGAATACCAGAGTGGTCTCTAGCAGCCCATCCAAATGACTTCACTGGGTGTACTTGCTCTGCTGATTTCGCCATTAATTTACCACCAAATTTCTACTTTGTATTGTTAACCAGAGTTTCCAGAGAAACGCAGAGAGAGAGACACACACAGAGAGAGACAGAGAGACAGAGTATGCGTATCAAGTACGTGTATTGGGGTAATCCGTCATTTACTTATATAGAAGTGTAGGTGCGTGGAAATTGGCTGACGTAATTGCTGAAGTGAGTTTGGTGTAGTTCGTCATTGCTGTGCTGTGCTGTGCTGTGCTGTGCTGTGCTCTTCCCGCTTTAATTATTGATATTTATAAAGGGACCCAAATGCAAATTTCAAAAAGTTCATAAATTCAAAATTATTTTTTTACAATATTTTTAAAACTAATATTAAAAAATATGTGAGTGTGTTTGGTTTGAGTTTTTTGGATTAAATTTTTTGAAAAATGAGTTTTTTTATTTTCGTGCTTTTTTTGTTTTTAGTAAATATTTTTAAAATTTTAAACATTTTTTTTAATTTTTTAGATGCACCTTACTTGGATGTATCTAAAAAGTAAAAAATTTGTGAAAAAAATATTTTAAAAAATTAATAAATACATAAAAATATAAAAAATGTATTGAATTCTTGTATTTTTTTTTTTTTTTTGTATTTTTGATATTTAGTGAATTTTTAAAAGGTTTTTTTTACAAATTTTTTACTTTTTAGCTATATTTATGTTAGGTATGTCTAAAAAGTAAAAAAAAAAAAAATTTGCTTAAAATATTTTAAAAATTCAGTAAAAACACGAGAAATAAGAAAGCAGAGTTTTCTGAAAAATGTTTTTGGAAAAATGTAACCAAGCAAATTTTTTAAAAATATTATTGCAAATGTCACATTGGCAACCATATTAATATTTGGTGCGTATGTGACATTCTGTGAAAAAGACAGTAATAGAAAAATGCTCCGGACCCAAGTTAGACTGACCCCCACCCACCCCCAGCTGATGTGGAAAGTCACGTGATATGCACGTGTGTCATAGACCCCACACTTGAGAATTCAAAATCTCCCCCAAACACAAACAGATCTCTTTGCCTCTTCCTCCTTCCCTTGACTCCAATGATCGCGATTGCGACAGCTCCTTCTATCCACTCTGATGGCCGACTCCCTCATTTCCTTGACTCCGACTCCAGACTTCTAATACCGGACTCTCGACTCTCTCTGTCTCTCTTTCCTTCTCATCCGACCAAGGATGATTAAGAGGATTGCTTTCCGACGGCACTATATAACTGCTTGAACCCACAAATTCCATCACTATTTCCCCATTCCAATGTAAAAGGAGATGACTTGTCCCAAGGATTTGGAACCAAACCTGTTTTTATACTATTAACATCATCCTCTGTTACGACTCAAACCCATCCCTATAGGTTTAGTATCGTAACCGGCCAGTAATCTTGGGATTACCGAAGACCTCTAAGACAGATTAACATAATATTAGGGGCTAGTGGAAGCACATAACAAATATACAACGTCCATTGAGCTGTGCAGGGGACAGAAAATTTTTAAAATTTTATATACATATATACATGTCATTTTTACATCATCATATATATACAGATTAGACAAAAAGAGATTTAGCCCTATTTACAAAATACACAAAGACTTGTTTAACCAAATAAGAAAACAAAACTTAAACTTTAAATCACGTAGCCATAACCACTTGACATATTCGGAACCTCCATGGGAAACACATAGGTTGGCTGACAAAAACAAATTCCAGGCAGAAGCGTCTAAGCCTGGTCACGTGCCTGATCACCTATATACACAAATAATACAGTGAGCTGGAGCCCAGTGAATAATAACAAAGCAAAGGGTTTTAATTAATAATGTCCCATATCAGCTTCAGAAAATAGATTCATATTTATTTCAGAAACAGAAGCAGATCCATATTCATAATCTTGTCCAAATCATATACAGAAATTAGAGTTCATGCTTGATCATACGTGGTACATGCATTAGCGCTAACAGAACAGATACAAAACATATGGTGGTTATGAGTAACCAGTTCCATAAAGAAACCTCCGGATCCAGGGTAACAGATAACGGATATGCTGAGCCCCATGATAGAGACTCCGGTACGAGTAACAAATGACAGACATAATAAGTTTCATAATGGAACCTCCGATATAGGGTAACAGCTAATAGATATCACATGATGCTAAGGGTGCCACGAATACATTGTCAAAAATTAGACAATCATTCATTGTACAAGACATAGCATATCAGAAAACAAATCTTATTTTACCATACAGAAAGTAAATAAAGTTGAACATAACTTTACTAAGTTATTACTTACAGATAGCTGCAGAAGCAGATCAGATAGATCACAGATTAGGCAAACAATAGCGCGTGACCTACACAAACATATAACATATACACATCGAAACCCAATATCAATTCCTTGATCAAGCTTGACTTTTCTTACGAGTATTTTTCCTTTATTCAAATGAATCGAATTCTTATTTCACATATTCTTTTATTACTAAGTCATTTTTCAATAGATCGATTTCTTACTTGGCATCTTAATCAAATTATTACTAAGTCAATGACTTATTCTTTAACCAACTAATTTATGTTGATTGGTAGTTTATTAATCTTGTTAAGTCATAATTCTTGCCTAAGAATGCTTGGAAGTGAAAGAGAACGGAAATCAAAATATGAAACGATTTTTCAAAATTTCTAAAACAGGACTCTTCGCTCGAGCGCAATATTGATCGCTCGAACGAACCTCTTGGTCTGCAAAAATACTGGTCGCTTGCATTCTACGCTCGAGCGACAACTTCTTCGCTCGAGTGATGGTGATGAATTCTGGGTTTTCCAGAATGTTGTTTAAACTTCAAAACACATTACCAACGCTCCAAATTCATGCATGACTCACTCGAATATGCAAAAATATTCCCAATTATATTTATTTATGGTGTGTTTGGTAGGGGATTTGAAGAGGGATTTAGAAAGGAAAATGGAAATGGTAGGTGAAATGTAAATAAAATATACCTACATTTCACCTAATTTCACGCACATTTTCCTTTTCCCTTTCCAAATCCCTCTCCAAATCCCCCAACCAAACACAGCATTAAAGTTAATTCCACTTATACTTCAAAATTCTATAATTTTAATTCACATTTACACCTTAGATTTCACGTTTAAAAAAATCATCTTTCAATTCTTTCTTTGTTTAATGAAACTTAAAATTGAATCTATAAAGCCCTTTCAAAATATTTGGATGTATGAAATTTAAATCAAAATCAAACTAATATTTTTATTCTCAAATATAAATTATCATTTATTTCCATATTGTCCAAATTTAAATTTCATTCATTCTCCTCATATCAAGCCCAATTTTAAACTCATAAATTCTAAAACATAAATTAAGCTTTTAAAACCCAATCTCATGTCCAAAACTCATGCAAAATTTCATCAAAACATGAAAATAATTATGAGCCATGATCAATCTTCAATAAAATCTCTGTTGCATGTAATTTATGGAGCTTAATTTAACAATAACTTTCCAAATTAAACCAAAAATAATTAATTTCTAATTTAACTTTATAAACTTGATCTTAACTTCAATTCTTCATTTTCTTGTCAATTTCCTAGCAAACATTGAATGTATATAATTCAAATAAAACTAACTAATTTAATATATTCCAAAATTTGTTTAAATTAAATAAAACTCTTAAATTACATTACATGCATGCTTTAATAATCAAAATCAAAACCCATATTCATGGTTTCCAAACTTTTCTTCAAAATCAAATGTATAATAAACTTGCATGGCTCAAATCCTTTCAAAACTCATGGAGCATGTAAATATACATCTCATATATATATCAAGATTCACAAACTCAAACTCAATTCAAAGAATTCCTACAATTATTCCATACTTATTCTTTAATTCTTCCAAATTACATGCATGTAAAAATGAGACCCAAATTCATGCAAGATTTTTAACATCAAACCAAAAATTATTAATTTCCATGTTTATTTCCATAACCTTACACTCAACTCAATTTTCTTCATCTTCTTACTAATTTTTTTTAATTATATGCAATTAAACCCAATTACTCCTTACTTTAAGCTATTAGGTGACTTATCTACAAGATTTAAGATTTAATTTCTTACCTAAAGCTTTGATTTGTTGAATTTCTTGTTGAAGATTGAGTCCCTTCTTTGCACTTCACACTTTTTCTTCTTTTTCTTCTCTTGAACTTGAACTCAAGTCTCTTTCGATTCTTTTTTTTTTTTTTTTTTTAACTTTCAGACTTCTCCAACACACACACACTTCTTCATTCTTGACTTAAACTCTCTCTCTCTCTCTCTCTCTCTCTCTCTCTCTCTCTCTCTCTCTCTCTCTCTCTCTCTCTCTCTCCCTCAATTTCTTTTGTAAATGAACCCACTTCTTCACTTAATGAAATCAATACAACACACACACTCCACCCTTTACATTGCATACGTGCACTCATCCTTGAATTCCAACACCGGAGTTGGTGTCGGCCTTCTCTAGTTACATGTGATTTGGAAGAAAATTTTATAAGAAAAGTTTGAAGAAAAAAATATATTCAATCTTATAGGTTGGGTATTATAAAAATAAAGTTATAAAATTAAGGAGTTTTAATATTTTTTTATATTTTCAAAAAAAATTTTAAAAATATTTTCCAACATTAAACGATATGCATCAATTGATCCAACATATTATTATTTTAAAACTATAATCTCATTCATTATACAAATTACAAAAATCTAAAAGTTCTAAAATTATGTCACATCATCTGTGCATATAGCATTATTCGTCAAGACAAAAATTAAGCACACATCCAAAATCATATGATTTTGCAATTGACCATTGTTTTAACAATTCTTTAAAGGGGGAAATGCCTAATTGTCAAAAACTTAATTACTAAATAATGGAATAATTTCTCATTTTATATTTTAACATTTGTAATATTTATCATTAATCTGTAATTTTTTTTTAAACCTCCAGTTACATAAAATTTGATTAAAATTATAATATAAATTATAGGGGTGCATTCTTAAAAATGTACATACCGCAATGCATCACACCAAAACATAGTAACATAATCACATCGTTCCATAATAAACATAAGGAGTAATTTTTATAACATTTACGATATATTATTCAAAACGAAACAACATTGATAACCACAAGTGTTAATTAAGTATGATTAATTAGTTTAAGTAGGGTTAAACATGAGTTTGGTTAATTAGTTATAACTTAGATTATTTAACCAAAGTAGTAAGAATTAGCAAATTAATAAGCTGGTTTGGTTTTGGTTTCCAAAAAACACTTTTTAGAAAATTCTACTTTTTTATTTTTTGTATTTTTTTGTTTTCAATGAATTTTTTAATATTTAAAGCATTTTTTAAAAAAAATTAGACACACCTAACATAAAAACACTTAAAAAGTATAATATTTGTGAAAAAGAAATCTATAACCAAGTCAATAAATACCAAAAAAACAAAAAAAAATATACGAAAAACAAAAACTCAATTTCCAAAAAACTAAATTCAAAAAACTGAAACTAAACCTACTGCAACTTTTGCCCTAGTTACACATGATAGAATCTCATGTCCCTTAATCAAACAAAATGAAGAACTTGCTAGTAGAATCAAGAACAAGAAGAAGGGAAGAAAAGGGATAAAAAGAAGGGGGAAAAGGGAGAAAATTCAAAAGTGCTATAGATTCAAGCCTAGAAATCCATACATCACTAATCCATAAAACTCAAACTCCGTTTTTTATTTGCCTTGGGTGATGCAACTCCCACATCTCCAATATGCAAGGAAATTATGATCTTGTGATGATTTGCCAATAACATTGCTAATTATCATCTCTTGGAACGATAATGTCAAAGTCACTAACCGTCCACTCAGCAACTTGGTTACCGCTCATGTATATTTCAGTTCCCAGGTCAATTGACGGCCAATGTCTCTCCACAGGTTCAGTGCCAGGATCCTGCACCATCATGAAACCACCAAGAAAAGTAACAATTCAAATTTTCACAAAAATTGCAGTACCATGCTGCCATGAAAGTCCCAAATAATTATTTTCATCATCCACACTATTTTGTTTGCTCAAATTCATGAATATATTTAGACAAGTAAGGATGTAGAGAGCAAAGCATACCTGATAGAAATAAAGTGATTGAGATAGTCTTCCAACATCAAGTTCCCAAGTTCTTTTATCCCCAAGCCAACCCTCGCCCTTCTTTGTTGGGTATCCGTATTGTCCCCAAGCTGGGTGAGGGAGAATTTGCAGAATTTCCTGAGGTTGAGGATTGCTATATGAATCACAGAAGTTATAGGGCTCCTCAGGACTTTCAGCATTGCCTGGAGAGCAATAAATATGATAAGCCCCGTAGGGATAGTTATCTTTATCTGTCCTATGGATACGAACTCCACTTGGAAGGGTGTGATAAGGCGGGCAGGAACCAAGGTTGTTTGGGTTGCACCAGGAGTCTATATTCGGGTTTATGATCATCTCGCTGTATCTGGTCACATCCGTTGTCACGTCCCCGTCGCAAGGCTGCCCATTGTTCTTCCAACAGCTTCCGATGTCCATCAGGTAGAACTGGCTTTTTGGACCCCCTCCGTGCTTTATATCTAGGGTGAATCTCACTTTGAAATTCGGCGACTTCGGAACCTTGGTGGGAAAAAAAAAAGAATTGCATAAAAATTATCAAGCTAAGTTTGAAAAATTATGATTCCATCTATTATTTTTAAAACACGAAAGCACAAACACTGTGAATGAGTCAAAGAGAGTTATTTTTTGGTTGGATCCATTTACGCAGATAGAATTAAAGATCCCTCTTTTGGGTTTGAATTGAGGCATATAATGCATATATTTGATCCAATTTTATCTACCATTCACTCCTGGACTCTGTACTGATGCTATATGCCAAATATTTGGATAGAACAAACTTACAATTTTTGACATCCCTCTTGTCTCATAATGATACCCGCTGGATAGCCCTGATGTTGCATCTGACCTTAAGTATAGCATCAACCAAGGGTATTTTGATGACGTCTTCAAGACATGATGAAAAAGCCAACTTCCCGTTCCAACCTCCTTCTCCCAAGTCACTGAATAATAGGAACTGTCATTTTCAGTTGCTGCTTTTGTAACATCAGCATCCAAATCCCATGTCCCATAGAAACTTCCTCTAAGAGAATTGTTTCCTTCTTCTCCTTGTGGTGTCGTGTAGTTATGGTATATCAATGGCATGTTCATGCACCCTTGTCCGAAGCATGGAAACCTAGGCTGTGGTGAAAAGGGTTGTGTCTTTTTTCCGTTTTCAGGGCATACAGCAGCTTGTGTGTCCATGTTGCCACTCTTGAGCATTATCATCCAAAATTGCCACGGCCTTGGCTGGTCTTCTACTTGGCATTTTTTACCCAAATAAATCTCCTTCCATGGTGCATATTGGTCGACATTCATGATACTTGACCGTTTGAATAGGGCATTCGATACGCCAAGTCTGTTGTCTTCCTCATTCACCTTGTGAACTAACTTGACTACCAAAAAAAGAAAAAGAAGAAGAAAAGAGTATTAAATTAAACGAAGTTAAAAGCTTAAAGATGTAGCTATTTTAAACTTGGTCATAAAGTCTGTTTGGTATTGAATGACAATAACTAAATTTGAGACATCAATAAGATCCACAGTTGTTTATTCGATAATACTAACAACAACAAGACTAACCAGATTTATATGTCACAATTTCTCACGGTTAGAACACTGAGTTAACAATAAAAATCCCTTCATCGATATGTCTTAGACCCTGTGTCATAATAAAGTAAGAAGAATCATAAATGATTAAAAACTCACTGGGTGATGAGTTAATAACATCAAAGCAATCTGCCATCCTTGGACTGCCCATATTAGGAGCTTCTTCGCCTACCTCATTGCATTGATTCCATGCCTCAATTGCAACTCTAAGGCCATCTCTTCTCATCCCAGGATCACCAATGGCTGATTTGTATGGTTCCTCAGCCAACACAAACAACCTAACAAACGGAAACGACAAAAAAAATAGACAATAAAACCACCATATTAGCATAGTAACCGTTACATAGGTCTTCATGCTAACAGCTTTGGAATGGGTTGAAAACAAATAGGTTGGGTTCACTGTTAAAAAAAGAATACTTAGCAAATACTTAGCATTTATAAAGAATGTTATTGTTATCTACAGCATGTTATTGTTATCCACAATAAAGAATGTTGTTATCCACAGTATGTTATTGTTATCCACAGTAAATAATGTTGTTATCCACAGTATGTTATTGTTATCCACAGTAAAGAATGTTATTATCCACAGTATGTTATTGTTATCTACAGTAAAAAAATGTTATTGTTATCCACAATTATGTTTATCAAAAGTTTTCTATTTCTTTTTGGATAAGTCACAAGTTTTCCAATTCTTCTGCATGACAAACACTATCCCACACTCGTTTTTCATTTATTTTCATGGGCTTTTGATGATAAAAAAAAAAAAAACAAACAAACAAACAAACCAAAACAAAATAAAACAAATAAATTAATTCAATTAAACAAATAAATAAACCACACAAAAAAAGTTACAATATATTTTTTTTTTTTACATGGGGAAAAAAGTTACACTTAAATATTAGTATATCTAATTGAGAACTATGTTTTGCAACGAAGAAAAAAAAATTGAATAAAAACTTTTGTTGCCAACCCATAAACAAAACAAAATAAAAGACTCAATTACTAAAGTTTCTTATCGAAAAAAAAAAAAAAAATCAATACCAAATGTAGAAGATGAAAATGCATTAGAATTGCATAAAGAAATACAAAATTAAATGTTACATAAAACATACAAATCCCAAAATTATGTGAACCCATCACTAAAATATCTTCAAAAGATAAAATTTTAACCACAAAAATATAGTGAACACTCAATGGCCAAATTAAATTAATATGAAATTCTCAAATAAGAGAGAATTTTTTTAGTTTGGTGGGAAATTCTTTAAGAAAATGATACACAAATAATTTCCTTACACATTTTTTTTTTGGGGGGGGGGCAATTTTGGTACATAATATTCGACATTGATGCAATAAAAAGAAATTGTAAAATTCAAATTTTTCTAGCCATCAAACTTGGGTATTATATTAAAAAAAAATTATGATGTCACTTGCAAAAAAATAATAATTTAGACAAAAATTATAGATGTGTGAAGCATTTCACTCATGTTTAAAATAATAATATAAAATTCTATATATAATAATGGTGCATATAGTACATCTTTCACAGGATATATATTAGAACTTCCCTTAACTAACTGATCTTCACTGTGTTTGATAAGTATGTGTTTGGTGTATCACTTAAATTGAGATAAAGACAGCTTGCCAAAACTTGGTCTTTTAGTAAAATTCAAAAACCTTTAACCATTGCATCGGCTAGGTTTGGTTAGAATAAATTTTTTAGGGCAAATTACATATACTTTCCTCAAAATTAGCTAAATTACAGATACCCCCTGAGGTTTATCTTTTCATAACAAATTACCCCTTAAGGTTTATATTTTCATAACAATTTGCCTCCTAATTTGTTATGCAAATAGTACCTTCAGGGTGATATCTGTAATTTCTCAAACCTCAAGAGGATATCTGTAATTTTGCTAAATCTCGAGGGAGATGTATATAATTTGCCCAATTTTTTTTTTATTACTATTATTAAAATAAAAGAAAATTGACTCATAAATTTCATCCCCAAAAAAGCATGTATCTGAAAATTTCATGAATTTTCTTATAAATTATTAAATCCTATTGAATTTGAAAAAGGTACACCATGAGGCCACCATTCTACTATTTTTTTGAAGATTTCAAAGGTGAATAAGCTTTATTTCTGCACTATTGTCTTATTAAATTTTTGTCAAATGTTTAAAATGTGACGTTATTCTATGTGTATACTATTGTCTTATTAAACTTTTGTCAAATGTGTCATTCTTCTTAAAATATAATAATGAAACATTTGTATACTATTACTTTATTAAACTTATAATTAAACTTTTATCAAATATATTATTCTTAAAATATGACAGTTAAATATCATTCTAATGTATTTACTATCGTCTTATTAAACTTTTTTCAAATGTGTCATTTTTTTCAAAATGTGATAACGAGACATTTGTGTATTATTATCTTATTAAATTTTTGCCAAATATATCATTCTTAAAATGTGACATTGAAATATTAGTCTCAGGTGTGCACTATTATCTTATTGCATTTCCAAATGTGAGTACACTTCATTTGAGAGATTTTAATGTGAAATAGGACTTTGTGTATTCATAAGAATATTTATGAGACTAAATGGTCCGTAAATCATGAAAATAAGATTTATTAGTAAATGTCTCTAAAAAAATGATATCATAATATATATTATGTTAATAAAGTTATACTCACCATATTTTTACACAATATCTACTGTGTGACATAATGCTGCTCGCAATGGTATCCATACTAGTCTCATCCATAATCATATTCAACCATTAATAGTTATGCATTCTAAACAAAAAATGATATAAAAATATGATAAAACATGTAATTATATATTTTTTTAAATAAAATTTTTTTGTTGATAAATCTATTTTTATGAACAATTTTAATGGTGTCAGTCTATGAAAACCTCCCCAAAAAAAAAAATTCAAAGTTCAGAGCAGGTTCAATTGAACCCACTACTTCATGCATAGCTCTGCCAGTGACCGCAGACCTTCAAAGACTTCCACCATTTGCCAACCAACTGGTCCTCCAAAACCTAGCCAAGGAATACATTTTAATACCCTGAACTAGAAAGGCTCTCATTTAGCCAAAAATAAGATTCATATAGAAACAAGCTTAATTACTGGATACAAGTTTTCAGTACATACCAGGTGGCTAATTCCCTATGAGAGGGCACAATGAATGAATGCCTCATAGGTTTCAATTTATGTCCCTCGGAGGGGACTTGCCTGCTGCAAGAAAGAAAACAGACAACAATTTATTGCTTAAATAGATTAATAAAAAGGAGAAACATAGTCAAATGATGATCAAACTGAACTCTATCAACACAGAAGACATGAAACTGATTGCATACTAAATCAGCTAATATCAAGGCAATAATGACGTTTATGGTCCCTCCAAAACCTAGCCAAGGAATACATTTTAAGAACCAACCCGACCATATGGCAAGGATATCAACCGAGGTAAATGCGTAGTCCAAGAAAATCAAAAATTATGGACGTTAGCTTCCTGAGGATGACACACTAATCACACATCCAAATAACAATTGAAATTATGACCGTTATGAAAGGAATACCAAAGTGTAGAGCAACATTGGAAGTCGGAGCGTGCGCAAGAGATGCACAATATGACAACAGTACCACACCAACAAAAAAGAAACAAACTGAATGTCAAAAATGAATGACAAATGCACAAACCTTGTGAAATTTTGGATAGTGGCAGAATCATTATGTTTTGAAGCTCTCCATTAAAACCTAGAAACTATAACAGCAAAATGTCAATCATACATTGATACCAGACAAGGAGACTAAATACACAACAGACAGAAATGACAGGATACGAGTGCAATATAACTCTATTCAATTTCCATTCAATTAGAATATAAGATAAATGGCAAGAAATATCATGAGGTAAGCCAACAATCAAGATATGATAAAGCACATCCATATAAGCCAAAACTAAAATACTCGAGTCTTAGACATATGTAACAAATATTCATCTCTAGAAAGCAATCGAACATAAGTTTTTGATAGACGCTAAAATAGCTCCAAAATAGCCTTCTAATCATACATGTTTACAAGTTAGCCATGACACTCATCACCTAGATACAATATGCACACAAGGGGAGAAGGGCTTGCTGCACTAGTAGAAAAACTTGACATATGAAGTATTTACAATTCACTCATATGAGCAGAAATGTGCAGCAGAGGCTTTAGACACTATAGCAGGTAAAGATCTACCAGAACAAAGTTTTCAAAGTCTACTGTCCGTTTCTTCCATTAAAGGTTTCCAAGTCACCTTCAGTATGTAAATGCAAATATTTATTAGTTGGCACCCAATAATGGGGGAAAATTGGCATGAAGTGAGGAAAGAAACTAGCCTAATGAAACAAGCTGGTAATTACATAAAGGTAAGGTATAACATTCAGTTAAGCCATCAAATCAAATTATATGTAATAAAATTTCAACCCACAACTAAAATTTAGATACTTCGACTTAAGATGCCAGCACATAACCATCAAGTGTGACATTGTTGCTCCAATAAATCATCTTGCCAGCCATACAAAAAAGTAGTCATATGCTTCATCAGCTGCAAGTGGCGTGCAATCATGTAAAAAGATTCTCAAAACAGATAGCAGTTATACAATGGCACAATAACCAATAACAAAATTAAACCATCATTATCTCCATGTAACAGATAAATATTAAGTGCCACCACATAACAAAATCTAAATTCCCATTCAAATTATATGAATGGACTCCCAAAAAGTGATCAAACTAGTATATAATCCCAGATATGTGTGTAAATACAACACAGATTCATAGGCCCTTGCTCTAATGATAAGTCTTATAAAACATCTGACATTTTGCAAGACAAACATGTGAATCCAAACTTACTTTCATTCAGGATGCACTGCTATAGGTTAATCTTGTCCAATTGTAGTTTCAACAAGATTTCTAGTTCTATCACCATTGATACCATCACTATCACACTACGACTTCCACTAGAAAGCCATCAAGACTACTTTCAGACCACCACAATGCTAGGCAGACACAATAACTGTTTTCCTTCAGCTGGTTGTTTGAGAAATATTGCACTGGACAATGGAGGAAAGATACAACTAGTGATACATCAGCCAACAAACAAACTGAGTTGCAAAAGCTAGCACACCAAAATACCTATAAATTACCATTTGTAGGTGAATGTATCTTAATATTAGAAGTCCACCGAAACAATATAGCAATGTTGACAAACATAAAGAACGGCTGCAGTCCTCTATGCAACTTGATTTGGATTCCAGGGATGTCTATTAAAAAGAAACTAAAATTGTGACCCAAACCATAATCACAACACTAACAGGGAAAAAAAAAAAAACTATCTAGCAACCATAATGAACAAGAGAAGTTGACACCCGCCCAACAAACTGAAACATACACAAAATTCAAAAGATTCTTAAATAGGCACAACCAGCAGAGGAAAAATTGAAGCAGAGTGATTTGCACGGAAAGTTATATCACTTACTTGACTCCATGAACTCATCTTGCATCTCAACTCTCGAAAGTGTCTTGCAACAGCCAGTGTTTTCCATCCAACCAGCAAGATTCTCCCAGTACTTGACAGCCATACTTTTAAACGGAATGAGACTATGATTGAATTGCTTTCATAAAAAAGCCTCTTCCTTCAAGCTGAACCTCAAAAATAACAAACTAGAAAGAAGGAAAGGGCATTTTCCAACCCATACACTAAAAGCAGCACCAATAATAATCCACTTGCCCTAACGTACATATCCCTACTGGGAACTTCAAATGACCACAGTACCTAATGCAGTGAAAAAAAGGTGCTACTACTAACTCGCCCTAGAACCCTTTCATGGAAAGAGTCAATGAAGGAAATCTTGTATTCAAGGAAGGGGCATACTCACTCCATTAAATAAAGATTTCCAGCTACTTAACGAACTCATTGTCCCAGGAGTTCATAAAACCTTGCCATAGAAATGGTACTTCAGTAAGCTAAGTTCGAGGATATATACCGAGTCAAAGGTTGGTTGATGGTTAAACCGCATGAATAACAACTATTTAGAAATTTAGTCAGGGGCTTCCATTTGAGTAAAGAAAGGATGACATTAAGTGGAGACAACTAGGCCATTTTTGGAACTCCTTGCACCTACAACAGAATACAACTTATCCACCAAACATATTTGTTCACTTCCTGCTCAAAAACACTTACAAAGCTACATGCCACTTAAAACAGCCAATCAAAAGAGTAAAAAAGGAGTTCACCATCAGCTTCCAAGTAATGAAACCGGTGTACAAAAGCTTATATGCCTAACCCAAGCCGAAAGCCTCAACGTCAACACTAGTCACAAGGACCATGATAATGCTAAAAAGGTAACCACAAACCCAGTAGTGTCTTCACCAGAAGAATACCTTCACCATGATGAAATGGTACTACTTCCACACAAATGTCCTCGATGCACCAAATGAGTAAAATATTTGGTGCAACTGGCAAACAGTATTAAAACTAATAATTATTTTGGTAATAATAAATTTACATACTAGTTTCTAAAGTCAGCTTGCCTTTTTTTTAGCCTAGTCATAGTAATTATATTATTAGAAAGCATGTGATGTGAAATCAAAAGGACTGTCCATGATATCATCTCTTCTTGTTGAAAGATGATGAATATTCTACACATATAATATGCATAAAAAAAACCTAGACAAAAACAAACTAGAATTACAGTGGTCACCTAAAACCCTATTAAAGTACTTGGTGCAGATTTTTCCAAGATATAACTTTTAAGGGCAAAAATGCAGGAAACAAGAGGGGGAAATGAAGTTCATAGCATAAACATGATTATGGTCAATGATCCTGAATATGTTTTTAGAATATACATGTAATATGAAAAATATAGGCTTCTTGATTTATATGAAAAGTGGAAACATCTAACTTATAGTGTTTTAATAGATAACACGACTTCAAATAAAGCTGATGACAGGAATAGAATTGTGATAAAAGCCTTGTGTATTTTTTCCCCCTTCTTTTTTGATAAATAAATTTTATTAAGCAAAAGAAGCCAACAGGGGAACAGCTCAAGCATACACAAAGCGTACTAGAACCACAAGACTTTGCAGTCTTTGCAATACACAACAGAATAGATCCAAATAACTTTCCCAACATTCAACGTAGGAAGGTGCTGAATATGGTCTTCTTCAATTAACATGCCAACCTCTTGGCCTCATCAAATGTATGGAACCATTTCCCTTCCTCTCAAATACTCAAATAAGAGAAAAAGGGCAACTTGCCAAGCTAACCAGAAGGTTTTAATGGACAACCGGCATGCTAGGATCCAAGCAGCTGGACAACTGAATTCATCATAATCCACTTGAACCGAAAAATGGTATAGAGACCATGATTCAGATTTCCCTAGCAATCTCACAATGCAATAGCAGATGGCTCAACATCTCCTCCTCCACCTTGCAAGTACAACAAAATTTGGAAACACTGCCCAAGGCCCTGCCATGTCATCAACACTTAGAATTGCTACCAACACTGCAGTCAAAATGAAGTGCGAATCCTTAAAAGATATGTTGGCCATCCTCCTCGGAAAACCCATGCCAACTCACAAGAAATCATCCTATCAGAAGATTGAAAGCCAAACGGTCCAATACCATCCACAGTCCAACAGTAAGACACACACAAAGTTAAGGGGGAAAAATAAAACAAAACAAAACAAAATGATCCACCTCCTCAACAACCCAATTCTTCATTGTTCCCATATGCTATAAAGGTGTTTTATTTAGAACTATCCATCGAATCTGTTAACTAATACCTTTTTAACCAACTAGCTTGGAACACTCCTGCTAACCTTTCTAATGCCCATCCACAAACCTAGCCCATGTGACTCTCTAAGATAATCTTGGCAAACCATCTAATCCTTGCTGAATTTAATTAACATATTGTTATAAAAAATTAATTAAAAAAAAAAAGAAGAAGAAGAATTTAAATTAATAACATATATTTTCCTCCTATGACTGCCAGCTGCCCACCTTTCATGTAGGCTAATGAATATCCTGTGATGCTCTCTGAATGAGGACAAACATATATCATAGCCTCAACCTAAATAATAAGAATTTCCAAATCAAAATAAAAAAGGTTAACTTCCCATTGAAAGATAAAAAATTTAATAATCCAGTTACAACCAAAAATCTTTGAGGTGCCAAATCATATCTCGAACACCATCCTTAAATTTTTTTCATAATTTTTGTGCCACTGCTACTTGTGTTTTAATGAATTTAGAATCCCTAATCTCCTCCATGACTTATAGGTGGGGAAATCCATAAGATAATCTAACCCCAGCCAGACACTTATTTTATATATAAAAAAGGTAACAGTTAGCCCTACAACAAAAAAGTGACTTATATTATATAATTGCACAGAAGACAAGACCAAACTCAAGTAAAAGATATGCAAGAATGTTACTCAATGGAAAATTGAGAAAGAATAATAAGGGCACCAAATTCACAAATTCATAAATGAGGAAGACTCTTCTGCTATAAAATCCATGATGCTAGATTTATTAACAGTGTGTAAGTAAGCAGAGGCAGAAGATCAACCTCAAAAGTGAGTGCTGATAGAAACGACACTTGGCATCCCAAACACAATCTTGAGTAGTGTTAAACTAAAATCAACATCTTAAGGTGTTCAAAGGTGAACACCACATTGTCATACAATTGCAAGACTCATTCCCCACTTGATGTTAGACAAACTCCCAAGCTTAGTTGCACGAAGCGGGAAGCGGGAATGGGAGCGGAAGCGGGAATGGGAGCGGAAGCGGGAGCAGGGAATCGTAGACATTCCAAGAATCGTTGGTGGAGAGCATTTGTATATATATATTAAATAATATAATATATAAAAATATATTGTAAGATTATGTATTTTTTTACTCTAATGATGATGAAAATATATGTTACAAATTTAAATAATAAAAAAAAAAGTACTCCCTTCGTCCCAAAATAATGGTCCCTTTTGGAGAATATAACTTTTTTTTATAGTTTAAAAATATTAATTTTTCAAAATTACCCTTTAATAGTACATTTTTTTTGGAATATCAATTGTCATAATTGTACTTTTTGTGTTATTAATGAATTTAAAAGAAGGGCAAAATAATATATTCATATTATTTTATTCCTTAATTTTTGAAAACGGACTAATATTTTGGGACAATAAAAAATAGAATAAGAGACTAATAATTTGGGACGGTGGAAGTATAAAAAATCATATGTTAAAATATTATAATTATATACTTTTATTAAATTTTTTTCATTTATTCTAAAATATTTATATTATTTTTTTTATCTATTTATTTTAAAATGTTATTGTTAAAAATTATTTGTTTTATTTATTTTCTTACAAAAATAAAATAAAAAAGGGAGAGGAGAAGAAGAAGACAGATGAATGGAATAGAACAAGTGGAAAGAGAGATAGGGAGAAAAGAAGATAGAGAGAAGAGGAGGTGCAGGAGATCGATCTCAAGAGGAGACGATATCGAGAGAGAAAGAGAGAGAGGAGACAAGATCAACCGAGAGAGAGAGAGAGACGATGACATCGATCAAGACAGAGAGAGATAACAAGATCGAGAGGACAGATACGATCAGCAGAGAAATTGAGGCCGAGAGTGAGGATGACAAATCTAGATAAGTTCCTTCTCTTCTCAGATTCGCGTTTCTCTAGCATTAGACTCGCAATTCTTCTCCGATTCTTCCTCAGAAGTGCAGAATCGCACTTCTTTGGCTGATTCGTGAGCAACTTCAGCGATTCCTGCTACTAAGCTCCCAAGTGGTAGGCACCAACACTTAACTTGCTCATCAACATGGAAATTTTAGCAAAATATGTGATCTAAGTATCAATTATCACACATCTGCTGTACTATTCAGGAGACAAAGGTTGAATCAAAATAAACATCCTGCAACTATATAAGTTAAACCAAATGTCACATGGAAATACACTAGATAATAGGAGCATTTGGTGCAAATACTTGAATTAGGCAATATTCAAACAAACAATAATATGCCGTAGCATCAAGCTAATATGAATTGTCAACACATGCAGCAAGACTACAATTCCCCTTAATAATTAGGCACACCTTCCAAAATATCTAACATAAGACAATATTTCAGAACCAAATCGAAGTATCTACCTAGTTCCACCTTAAATTCCAATAATTCAAAAGCAAATAACAGTCCACAGTTTAGCATGATAGGCATACTAGTCTATCTGTGTCCTTGAGCTCGATGCATGTCATAGGCACCCCAAGAACCAGGACCAGGTCCATATTGAGGATAGTTTTCTGCACCAGCATGTACCTGAAATGTTTAAAACAGTCAAAATGTCTCTGAAAGAAGAAGCTAATATATACAAATAAAATAAAAAGGTGTGTTTTGTGTGTGTTAACAAACACAAGGTAGAAAGAAAAAGAAAACTTACAGGATTCATAGGATTCATGCCATAATTGGCAGGATAAGGATTTCCAGCATATCCAGCTTCAGGATAATTTCCATTATAACCTGCATTTGTAGAAACAAAATACGGAGTCTTATAAAACACAGGCAAGGAAACAACTATTCTACTTCATGCTCCAAAGACAGGAAGGATAGTGTTAAAAGAAAAAACCCAGCTCTGCAACCACCCTATCCTTCACAAACTAAACTGAACCACAACGCAGATTGAAGTAAACTCTGAACGGTCAAGTCATTAATTAAGTTGTCAAAAACCAATGGATAAACTACTGCAAATTGGTTGTTAACCATTTGCAAGTCAACAAACCTTGAGAACACATACCTGGATTACCAACAGCAGCAGCAGCATGTGCTCTCTTTTCTGCATTAGCCATCTCAGCACGAAGTTTTTCCAACTCTCGAGCCATTGAGATCAATTTCTTCTCCAGCACCTGACCATGTTCATAATTCTCTGCATATCCCTTCTTCTCATACTCAATGGCAGCCCTGTATGCCAACAAAGGAAAACAAAATAGTCACCAAATTTAGAAAATAAAGCTTCAAGCAACAAGGCTATGCACAGTATTACCTTGCACGCTGCAACTCCTGTTTCAGACCCTCGATTTCAGCCTTCAGAGTTGGGCACTGTTTTAAATCTGCAGTAACCCTGGATAAATCCTGAGTCATTGTTTGGACCTGAGCTGTAAGCTCTTGCCTTGCAGCAGTTAACTCCTTGACATCAGCCTGAACTTGCAGAAGCTCATCCCTCATAGCCTTCGCCCCACCAAGATCCATTTCCATTTTAATGGACTTCTCATACAATTCCCTCATCTGCATATCCTTCTCTGCATGCAAAGAACTCGCATAGTGGGCCGTTTGTTGAAGCTTATGCTGGGCTGATTCTAATTCCTGCTTAAGTGCCACATGGGTGGCAGCTAGTCTCTGATTATCAACCAAAAGCACTTGAATATCTTGATGTTGAGCTGCAAGCCGCTCCTCGATGATAGCTGGGTGAGGATGGAGTTCTCTGGGGCCCCTACCAAACTGGGATTCTCTCATCTCCTCAAGAACTGCAGGATGGGGCATTAGGCCGATGGCTCTGCCAAAGGGAGGTTCATGAATGGAGGGTAGTCCACCATGTGGAACACCTTTCATTGGAAGAGGAGGTCCACGATTCCTTCCAGACATTTTTCTTTCGAATTTCAAAAACAGTAAAGGGTGTAATTTGTAGTTGTGGATGATAAAGCTTCCTAATCACCACAGCTGAAGAAAATAGGGGGAAAAAAAAAAGAATTAGAAAATTTAACCACAAAACCTAACGAGAACAATAATTGAATTAAACGTGAAAAGGTACAATGTGGTACTATGCACAAAATTGATCAACCCTCAAACTTGTGCAGTCCATGAAAAGCATGCAAGTTGAATCAACAAGAAGACATGGACAACAAACCAAAAGACCAAAATAATCAAATCCTCAAAATAACCTAGAAACAGAGACCCAATACAATAAAATTGCAATTCTCGAGAATCAGCATAGAAAGTCAAAAACTTTCCCTCAAAAAACATTAATATCCAATCAAAATAAAGAATTTACCTGAAAAAAGCCTCAATAAACAATTGAATTAACAAGAACGGTAGATAAATTGTCTTTCCCAAGTAATCAATCAATTTATCTACACACATACACACACAATATATACACATGCATATACATTCACATACTGATAAGTTACTTTTTATTTAATTTCGTTTCTTTCCAACGACACAAAAAAAAAAAAAATCAATAAGCGGATAGGTGCGGCATAAATATATACAATCAATGTATGAGAGGACTAATCGAAGAACAAACCCTAAAACAATGGAAAAATAAGATTTCGAGTAAACAATGAAAACCCCAATAAAAGAAGAACGAATTAAAAAAATTGAACTTGAAGAGAAGATGATGATAATCTACATATGTTTAGAATGAATACCTTAACGGACCATCGCTCTTATCACCGTCACAAAATCCAACAGAAACCCTATAAGAAGCGCTGGAATCAGTGACCGTACCGTTGCGAATTGTGGAGCATGAAGACTGATGTTGCCCAGTTTCCTAGATATATCTATATAATATAAATTCATCCTACACATATATGTCCTATTAAAATATTTGAATTAGCCAGATCTATTCAAATTATATAATAATAGTTAAGATATATTTCTAAAAAATATTTTGTATATACATTTTCTACTTTTCTGTTTCTCTCTCTTATTTTTTGCTTTTCTCACACCCCTTATTCCATGATCCCATGATCCCGCCTTCCTCTCTCTTTTCATTTTATTTATTTTTTTTTTCTCTCATTTTTATTTTTCTCTCTATTTGTTTTTTTATATTATTTTTTTCTTTTTGTTCAATATATTTTACACATATTTTCATACGATCAATGTATGCCCGTATTACACTAGGACATTACGAGCATACATATAATTTTTATATAATTATATAAGCAAAAGCAGTATTGTATGTATGCCTGTGAAAATTGTGTGTATGTTAGGCACATTCATCTATCTAGTTATATATTATATAAGTAAAAACGAGTTTTCATGAGAAGTTTTGTGAAAACTCCAAAATTTAATAATAAATTTGTGATTTTATCAAATTAAAAAATAAATTTAAATAGTATTAAGATTACAATTATATTCTAAACTTAATGTTATTTACATCGTGCCTTCAAGCACGAGCATATGTTAGTAATTAAATATAGCACAATCTCATAAAATATAATTAGCGGTAGATAAAAATTATCTTGACAAAATATACCGATATGGTATCACAATTTTAAAGTATAGCATGATACTCTTAAAAACATATATATATATATATATGGACATTCTTTATTGTCCGATCCAAATAAAAATTCCATACCACTTCAAGATATGCCAAAAAAACATAATTTTGTTGGGTTATAATCTTCCAAGATACTCAATTCTCCATAACAAAAGTCATGTTAAAAATATACATATATAGCGAAAGCTATCACAAAAACTTGACCACCCCCACTAATTCAAAAATCATATAACCTTTTAAAATTTCGATACCCTGCAAGTCATTGAATTCCATATAATATTCATGAATCGAATAACCGAATACTTACACAAATATGAATTTCAAAGGTTACAATTTCATTATTCAAAAAACTCACAAGAAATTTATGACGTAAAATTAATTTCCCACGAGACTATACAATTATGAATTAGTGTTGAAAATATTTTTTGTTCTGGGGAGGAATAGTTTTAAATTTAAAAATAACAATTTAATTTCCCCCCACTTTTTTCAAATTTAAAAATAATTTTTTGCTCAACATCATCTAATTTAAAAAGATAAAAAAATAAAAAATAAATTTGTCACATTCCAACACTTACACATCTCATGCCCACAATTCTATTTGAAGCCAATTTTGTTAAGTAAAACCTCAAATTCAAATAAATTCTCTTAGATGGACTTACAGATTTTTAAAAAATACATCCATCCAGAGATTCATATCAATTAAACCTCATAACACCCAATAAATCTTGGTAACATCAAAAGCCACCAACTATAAAAATGTTTTCAAATTTTATAAGAGTATTAAACCAATTTTAGTAGTAAATGTGCTTAAAAACATCAATTTCTACATACCACCATTCTACCAATAAATGTCTAAAAATTATATTCTTAAAAAGTCTCATCAGTAATATTAATCTTGATTAAAGACTCATGTTTCTAATATTTACAAATTCGAGCAATATGTCCACTCTTGCCGCAAACAATATGAGGAGGTTATTAGTTCTATAACTCATTTAACTTGGATTTCCCTTACTGTGAGATTTATCACAAAATAATTCTCAAATTTTATCAAAAGTAATTTTTAAGTAAATGAGACAAACATAAAAATAAATTCATACCTCAGTGATGGATATCTCCATGTAGAAAGGACACAAATTTGCCATTAAGCTTCCTCCACCATTTAGAAGCAAATGATCACAAATTCTCTCTTATTGCATTAGAAAGGCTAGCTGAAATCTCCACAATCTCATGTGGCCAGTAGTCTATCATCTAATAGGAATCACTTTTATTTCTCTATTTTTTTTATTTTTTTTTTTGGAATTCTCATGTTTTTGACTCCATCTTTGAATCTCCTTAAAATTGTTGAAGTATTTATCAAAATAAATAAATACTTATAGAGTTAAAATAAATATGGGCAAAAATTATCACCATGAGAAGACTCCAAATTTTGGTAAATTTTCTTACATCCACAGATATTACCCCTCGTGTATGCCCTAGCACCAATTAATATAGATATATATTTAATTGCTTTTCTTATAAATTTTCTTATATATATAGAACAATATGTACCAATTAATATATTAATTACTATATTAATTAATAATGTGACATCATTTAAAAGATTTTTAATATTTATAATGTGAATGAGTGAAGTCAATAATAACATCATGTATTGATACATTAATTAATATACTAATTAATATACGTAACATTACGATATGTATATATTTGTGTGTGTGTGTGTGTTGCACCGACTTATATGAGCAATAGAGAAAATAAAAAGGGCAATTGCAGTGAGAGAAGAAAAAAAACAATTGTTAACATATCAGGTATACGTAGTAGGTTGCCTACAGTCCATCATCGAATTAGAGAGTACTATTAGGTTTGTGAGGATTTATTATGAATTTTATTTTGATAATTTAATTGTTCAATGTGTAAAA
This sequence comes from Camellia lanceoleosa, assembly GCA_025200525.1. Lineage (NCBI taxonomy): Eukaryota > Viridiplantae > Streptophyta > Magnoliopsida > Ericales > Theaceae > Camellia > Camellia lanceoleosa. Next base: position 159,875,356 of record CM045764.1, read on the forward strand.
TTTGTTGAATATTATATATCTGTAAAAAATCATATTAATTTAATATTAATAGTTACGTGATCAAATCAGTTTTGTATAAAAAAAAAATAGATAGTGAAAAAATAAATAGTTGATAGAAATCTAATCCGATGAGATAGCTAACGATATTCGGTCAACGTGATTTTTTACAAACATATAATACTCAACGAGTTCTACATATTAAACGATACGGATTATTGAAATGGAACTCGTGGTGAGCCTACACAGACCCAACAATATCTTCTAGTCCGATCATAAACTGGAGGGAAGCCCAGCCCTAAGAGATATAAATGTGTATGTGATAGGGTGTAAATAAAAGAACTATGAGGATGCAAATGTCACTTACACCCTTTATAAGTTAATAATTATTTTTTTCTTCTCTCTCATGCATAGTTCCTCTAAATAAAAACTCTATTTTGATCAATAATTAGTAATATAAATAAAAAAAATATATTATTTTTTTTTTATTAAAGTATCATTTTTATTTATTTATCTTTAAATATTTATACCATTTGTAGATCACTATAATTTTATTAAAATTATAAAAGTATTTTTTTTTTTATCCATTTTTTAACTATGGCCCACTTGAGGATAGTTAGGAAATGTTGAGAACCATACATTTTTTTACAGTGTTATAAATTGTTAAATCATTTAATCTTTTTTTTTTTTAAATCTTTTCATAAAAAATTATTGGAAAATACAATTCTCAAATCAGCTCTTAGTTAATTACTGCATCTAATATGACAATTAAAAAAAATACAATTATTCAAAAAATTATACCATACTAAAAAGAAAATAAGTTTTTGTTTTTAAAATTTATAGCAATACTATCATTAAAACGACGAAATTTACTCAAATACTCTTAGGAGGTGTTTGTTTGGGGGATTAGAGTATGAGATAAAACTCTATACCTATTTTATATGATAGTGTCGTGATCCAAACCTGTCCCTATAAGTTTAGTATCGTAACCGGCCAGTAATCTGAAATTACCAAAGGCATTCCTGTACAATCAAAAATAATAAGGGCTAGTGGAAGTAATATTCAAAAACACCAATAGTCCAATGAGCTGTGCATTTATATGAACAAATATTTACATGCAAAAACGTTAATTTACCCACTTACATTATATAACATATGACATAATATCTTATACAAACATAAGTACTGGTCAAAAGTGTATAACAAAATCAAAAGCTTGCTAACGGCCTCCCAGGCCTAGCCCCAACTCGGAGGCACCCAAAACACTTGGTAGGCTTCAAAACGATGGCTCGGTTCAAGACTCCGCCTAGGCTTGACTTTCGGGGCGCTCAGCTATAAATACATATATATAAAACAGTGAATTAAAACCCAGTAAATAACATTAACGTAAAAGGGTTAGTGAAGGAATTCCAAATACAATATTCGTAAAACAAATCATATCACCACCAATTATATCAGTCTCATATCAAAACATAATATAATGGTACATCTCACAAAACATATCACATATCGTCTTCTGACTAGAGTAATCGGTTCCAGATACCGATTCAACACATATCACCACAATGAAATGACTAATGAGATCTCGTATCACACATATGTCATGGACCCGCATTTACATGCCGTCCCCCATAACTTGGGACTATCCGTGGATGCCATAATAGATTCACAAATAGGACATTCATTCACATAATCAAGATAGCATTTCAAGAAACCATAGCTTATCGATAACAATTAAAACATAATTTATATCAACATATCTTTACAGAAATATTACTCACAGTGGGCTTCCAGAACAGTTGGTCAACCAGTCCTTGACTTGTGACCTACAATCACAAATATGCATAGCATGATACACAATCATCTTAAACATATTTAGTTCACTTAAGCTTTTAAATATAGATGACTAGAATTAGGAATTAATTAGATCGTTAATTTCTTTTAACCTCTAATTAAAACATGTTTAGTCATGTATTAACCAAACTTATTAAATATAAATAATCTAATCATATACCAACTCTTATTAAGTTCACTAATTTCACAATTAAACTTAGATTAGGTTCATACACATTAAATTACAATTATTCAGTCATATTTAAATTACTAAATCAGAAACTCATAAATATGCACATTTTGCAATTTCAACTCTATTTTCAAGCAAATCAAGGCCCAAATAATTAATCTTCACATTTATTTCCATAATTTTAAGCCTAACTCAATTTCAATTAAATTTAATTAATTGTCAATTAAGGCTTAATTTGACTACATCTAATTCTATGAACCTAAATTAGATGCTTAATTGAATTCTCATAAGGCTCTAAATATCAAATTAAACCCATTTTTCATTTTTGAAACTCAATTTCATGAAACATCCATTTTCTTGAACCCAAGCTCTAATTCATGCTTAATATCTCCTTAAACTCCATGAATCATGATTAAAAACAAGTTTAAAACCCAAGTTTTCTTAAGAATATACCATGCAAGTAAAGATTAGGAATTAATTTGAACAATTCTTCCATTTTCTAACATGCATGTCCTAAGCTCTTAATTACATGAGTAAATCCTCTAATTAATTATAAATTCAACTCAAGTTTTCCAATAAAAATCAAATAAACTTCTGAAATAAAATATATAGACATAGATATACATATTTGATCTTTAAAACTTTACATCCCATGGAATTTCCTTGCAAATTGAAAACCCATGCAAAAAGAAATGAGTATTAACACAATAAAATCATGCATGCTCAAACTAGAATTAATTCTTTCAATTGGTTAATCAAAGACTCCAAAACTATCATAAACTATGAACCATGTGGTCCAAACTTTATGATGAAAGCTCTTTAAAACTTAGAGAATTCATGAAGTTTATGCAAGAAAATGTATATGTAAACAAAGATATCACAAATTCATGCCATACATGTTGAATTTAAGTCCAATTTCCTTCAATTCTTTCCTAACTTAGCTTGCATGTTCTACTTTGTCAATTCCAACATTAAAGCTCCCAATTAATTAAGAATTCATCCTAATTGACCCTTTGTCTTAGAAGATGATGAGTGTGGGAAGTTAAATTTCAAGAAATTAAATGAAAATCTTACCTCAACTTGATGAATTGTGAAGAGTTAATTAGTTTTCTTCAATGTTCTTCTTCTCTCTATTCTTTTCTTCTTTCCTTGTTTTGTTGAGTTCCAGGATCTCTCATTTTCTCTTTCTACGTGGTCTATTGGCGTGTAAAAAGATGTTTAACTTAAGACAACCAAGCACTCTCTCTCTTAGTCTATATTTATGAGATGAGTAGAATAACTAATATAATAATAATTAAATTTTCTAGTTTAAATTGTAGTTAACTAGCTCAAATAAATTAAATTAAATTAACCTCTAATATTTATGACTTAAATCAAGTTAGTTTCAATTTGCCTAATGTAAATAAGGCTCTAATTTCATATCCAATTATTTAATTTTAACTTATTAAAATTAGTAAATTAGACAAGTTTAATTTTTAATTAAACTTCCCAGATAACTCTAAAAATTCCAATTGACATATCCTTGTACTCAATTTTGATTTCTGAACCTATTTATGTCATCAATTTCAATTCTAAAGTTGTATTCTCAACAAAAATTTCCCAATTTGAACAAATATACACGAATTAAATCATATAATTCGCACAGATGGATAATTCTTATAATTATAATTTACATTTTTTGGGGTGTTACAGATAGCCTAATATTCTGTTCAAAAATATAAGCCAAACTAATAGTCAAAGCGAATTATCAATCTTTTAATTGTGAGATTATTGTGTCTCATGAGAAGTATAGAATACAAAATGATAGGATAACTCCACCTCCAGATTGGAGGGTAAAACGACACTTTTAATCTCAAGTATTTATGTTCGTGCTCTGATTGTGTTAAGCTAGATGCTACAAACCCATGGGTGGGTGGCATTGTGGTTAAGGCTTGGGGTTTAAGTCCCAAGATTACATGTTCAATTCCCCTCTCCCTTGGGCTAATCTCCTGGGCGAAACATAGTTAGTTAGGAGGTTGGACTTCAAGTTGTCTAATCAGCACTTGGTGTGGGTTCAATACTCCCCCGCTGTGCGAGTCCTGACTTAAGCGGAACTTGTCTTGGGAGGTCAGGACAAGTTCTCAGATTATAATCTTCTCGCTCGGAACGGCTAACAGGATACCTTGGTGATCTCTGTAAGGGGCGCTGCTTTGGACCTGCAGGAGGGTAGGGAGGATTTTCCTGTAACAAAAAAAAAAAGAAAAAAAAAAAGGCTTTTGTCTACGGTGGTTTTGCTTTGTTTTGTATTTGTGTGTTTTTTTTTCTATTGGATGGTTTGTTTGTTTTTTTCTCTTCTAATTTGTATTTATACTATTTTTAATTATATTTAGTAAAGTAAAATAAAATTTAAAAATCTCAACTGAAAAGTAAATTAAATTTATTTAACTTTTATTAATGTTTTATTTATTTTGTAAAAGTTATAGTTAAAAAATTAAATTAAATTAAATTTGTAACTCAAATTTAGTATTTAAAATGATAAAATAATCTTTTGAGTATTTATCTTTTTTTATAATATCTCAAACAAACATAAAATTTAATAGAATAATTATATTCTAACATCTAATCTCATGACTAAACAAATCTTGAATATACATCATTTTCAACCAAATAGTCCAGGGACTATGTATTCCAACATTAACAATCTGATAAATTACAATCCCTCATTATTCAGTCTATCTAAACAAACATCACCTTATATATCAATGGTTTAACATTATCCAGATATTACAAATATTTTTTATTCTATTTTGTTGGTAAAAAGGTTTTCAAAATACTTGGTAGCGTTTGATTTTATTTTAAAATTATGATTTCAATAAAAAAAACTTTCAATTTTTTTTTTAAAAACTCACCACCAAACACTCAATTCAAAAACTTATAATAAAAACTTTTTTTAAAACAAAAAAATTTTAAAAAAATATTTTGTTATTTTGTTCTTTAAAATTATTTTTTATTGTTTTGCAAAAAATTCTTTTATTTTTTATTCTTTCGAAAAGTATTTTGTTATTTTTTTAAGTACTAACCAAATAATTTGTTATGATTTAGATATATATGGGCGATTCAAATTTTTTAAAAATTTTAAAAAATTAAATATTTAAAATAAAAAAAGGAAAATATTTAAAATAAAAATTATATAACTTTTTAGATTTTTTATATATTTTAGAAAAATATGTAAAATGTTTAAAAAAAAAAAAGACAACGCATAAATATAGTAAATATAGCGCACATTAAAAAAAATATTTACAATAAAAAATATTTATCCTAAAAAAATAAAATTAAGAAAACTTTTAAATATTAAAAAAAAAAACCCAAACAATTTCAAAATACAATTCAAAACTCAAAATTCTTTTTAAAATTCATAACTATAGACACCCTATTTTTGACCGACCTTAAGACTCAGTCGTCATCAATTGAGCGCTCGGTGATACTGCATGCTGTGCTCGTTTCGAGTTTCCAAAGTTTTCGGCTAAATACCTTGCTTCCGGGGCTCTGAACTCTTTGTGTTTTTGGCTCGGTTTATGGACCAAGTCCTGTTGACCTTCCTTGGAAGAGAAGGAGGTTTGTAGACCACCTTTTTGTGGTCGTAGACTACTTTTCCTCCTTAGAGATTAGTTTCCGATTTTCGAAACCTTTGGTCGCGCGCCTTGTCTCGGGACCACTTAACGTTCTCCGTTTAGCTTGGTTTTTGAACCATGCCTTGTTGACCTTGCCTAGAGGGACACCATGGTCTAGGAGACTACTTTTTGTGGTCGTAGACCACTTTTCCCTCATTGATCGCTTTCGGTACCCGTAAACTAGTTTTCGAGGCTTCCGACTGCGCGCCTTGCCTCCCGGTCTCTTGTCTTGCATCCTCTTTGGTTTGTTTTTGGTACAAACCTTGTTTTCCTTGCTTGGAGGGTGGAATAAGGATGGGAGACTAGTTATTCCCCTTGGAGACCACTTTTCTTCCTGCTAGCCGGTTTTCTGGTCAGCCAACTGGTTTTCTTGGTCTTTGGACCATCAATAGTGGTCGGCCACCACACCACCACCTTGATTTCAGTGTGCAGACCACCTTTCCACCATGGTCGACCACTTGCCTCCCTGGCCGACCACTTTCACTGGTCGGCCGACCAGTGTAAGTAGTTGGCCGACCACTTCAAGTGGTCGGCAGCTTTCCATCAATTTTTTGGAGATATTTTCTAGCTAGCTGTAACAGCTGGAAGACACAAGAACCATCCTCCATACACGTATATAGAGGGATGACTTAGAGCCTCAAGTGTGTTCAACAAGCTTCTTGCTTGATTTTCTATAAGAGGGAGGCCCTCCCTCTCTTCTCTAGGTTTAGAAAATTGTGTTTAAGCTATACATACATCCTTGTCTCTATATCTTCTTGCTTGCTCTATATTTTTGCTTGAAAGTGTAGTTTTTCCATACTATTGCACACAAACACACACTCAAACACCAAACTCTTGTTGTTGAGGCTCTTTAAGGTTGGTTTTGAAGTCTTTGGATTGGTTTTGGTTCAAAAAGAGTACTAGAGTTGCAGCTTTGAAGGTGTTCTTCAAGGGTAAGCTTCTAACCTTTTAAACCTTGGCTTTGGTTTAAGCTTTTGAACCTATTTGCATGCTTATTTTGGTTTGACTTTCTACTGCAAAAAGGTCTGGTTTTGCATGCTTGTAATGTTTATTTAAGGTCTCTTTTGTGTTGGGGGTAGTCTATCCCCCTTTAGGCCTTGTTTGGCCTTGTTTTTGTGCCATCCTTTTAAGCTATTGGGATCACCTCCTTTTGGCCTTCTCACCACTGAAACTCATAGGAATTTCAATGGTGAAAATGGTGTTTTAAGGTCCCAAATAGGAGAGGGTCATTCCCTCTCCTTGTATCTTGGATGCTTGCTTCATTTGCCTCATGTTTGAGCATGTTTGTTAAGCTTATGTTGGCTCCATCTTAGCATGTATTTGGGGTTATTTTGACATGGCATATCACTGTTTTGATTTGGTTTTGTCATCCCTTGCATGCCTTATACACTTGTAGTATAAATCTTGCAAACTAGCTTTGTGTGCCTCATGAAGTAACATGTCTTTCTAGCATGTTTTGAGTCCATCTCAATAGGTTTATAGTGTTGTTTTAACATGCCTTAGATCTGTTTTGGGTTGGTTTGATGGCCCCATACATGCTCCATGCACTTGTAGTGCATTTCCATTCACTAGCCTAATGTGTATCATGTTTTTGATCATCATTCTAGCATGTTTTAGACACAACTCTAAGAAGCTTTTGTCCATGTTTTAGCATGCTTAAGCTCTGATTTGTGTTGTTTTGGTCATGCATGCATTGCTTTGTATAGTCATGGTTCAATCTTGCTCATTAGCTTTGTGTATTGAGTCCATTAGCATGCATTACTTGGACTATTTTCATGATTTGGCATCATTTCAAATGTGATTTCAGTACATGTAGTGTGGTCATACACTTACATTTGTCCCTCTTTCCATGCTTTGGAAGGTTGGTTCTTTATGCCTTAAATATGAGTCATTGCATATGTCTTCATGCCTAAGCTTGCGAGCTATCATTTCAGTATGTTTTCGGGGTTATTTTGCCATGATATAACTCTGATTTTTGTTGGCGAAGCCATCTCATGCTTGGTCTTGATAGGTGTAGTGTAATCTTCCCATTTGGCCTTGCATATTTCATACTTCATGCTCACCATGCTAGCTTATTTTGGCTTCCTTCCATACATGTTTTAGACTCATTTTGGCATGTTCTAGGACTGTTTTGGGTTGTATTTGCCATATGCTTCATGTATTGCATAGTTGTAGTGCAATTGGCCTTGCTAGCTTCAAGCTTTGGGCACCATAGCATGCTTCATTTGTATCATGTATATGATTTGGCATCACTTAACATGACATTTCAGAGCATGTATGTGACAACCCTCACCACTGTTTACTGATAATATCACTGATTAGTGCTAATCTATGATTAAGCATATTAAGTGACTGGTTGACTGAAATTCTGACTGATTGATTGAAGTGTATTAGTTAAACACATTTCTATCTGTTTGACTGTTAATTGATCTGTTCATATTTTATGTTTTAAATTGCAAATTAAAGGCTTTATCGGCGGCCAAATCTGAAATTGATTAGTGTTTCATGTTAATTAGAATTTATATGATTTTATGGTATGTTTAATTGAAATTTGATTTGGTATGATTCAATTAGATTAAATAATGTTGAGCTACACTAGTTATGTTTATTACTCTTTTGCCATCTAGTGGGCCACTTCACCGAATGTTGTTTGAAGCTTAATCTTGTATTATTCTTCATTCCCTCCAAGACCAAACGTGAGAGAGAGCTAGAGAGTTGGAGACATTGAATTCATCTAGAATTCTTGCTTGGAATTAGAAGCTTTGAAGGGAGGATTGCATATTTGAACTTCTACATCTTGAATTCAAGGCATAAGGTAGGAGAATCATCTTCTTGATTGTTAAATTAAGTCATGTGTTGCATGGTTCATGGAAGTTTAGAGTTTTAAAGTCTAAAATTGGTAAAGATTGTTGAATTGAAGCTTAAATCATGCATGCATGTTCTTATATTGCAGTTTTGAGGTTGTTTTCATGGGTATTCCTACATGCATGTTTACATTTTGGTTGAAGTCCATGAATCCATCATGTTCTTGAGAGAATTGGCTCTTTGGAGCATGTATTAGAAGCTTTGAACTCATTAGAACACATGCATGTCATATGTTCATCATGTTCTTGAAATTTTCCTTGAAATTGTATTTAATTGAACTACCTTTGGGCTTTGATTTTGCAAATTGATCTTTAAAACATGTTGTAATATGGGTTTTAAGGTGTTTTCCAGCAAATTAGCCCAAAAGGATCGAATTTAATGCTTTAAAAGTTGATTTTGAGCTTGAAGGTTCAATCTGGGAATTCCAGAATTTAGACCCACGCTCGAGCGTAGGACTTCACGCTCGAGCGTACACTCTAAGTTCATGCAGTCCGCTCGAGCGGCGAAAGTAACGCTCGATTGTGAAATACGTGTATCCAGTACTTTGCATGTGTTTACAGTCCGCTCGAGCGAGGGAATGCACGCTTGAGCGAGGACTTGTGTCTCACGCTCGAGCGGGGATCGAGCGTCCATCGAGCGTGAATTACATGCATCCAGTACTTTTGCATGATTTTATAGTCCGCTCAAGCGGGGCAATCTACGTTCGAGCGGAGCTCCTTTGTTCTGCATGTCCGCTCGAGCGTGGACCCCTGTTTCAGCAAATTTTGAAAAGTGTTTTAAAGTGCATCTTTGCATCCTCTTTCCATCCTAGGCATTCCTAGGACATGTTTAAGGCATCTTAAGGAGAATATTGATGTAGAACCACACCGAGTCAAGATAGGGACTAAATCATTGATTTCCAAGTATATAACTTAATGTGTGTTCATTCTGTAACTGTAGGGTTGGCATCCGAAGACGCTCTAGCCTAACTGTAGCCTAGTGCTCTGTGAGTAACAATGTTGTAAAGATATATTCAATCATGAATAGCTTCTGAATGATCAATTGTACTGCTTTCTGAAATGATATTTCTTACTGAAGAAATGCTTGTCTTATTTGCGAACTGTATTCGTGGCATCCATAGCAATTTCTTTATTCTTGTCTTTGTCTTGCTCTTGTCACGAGAGATCTCTGTCGATTCCCATGTTTGGAACCACTACTGTTTACTAATATGATAGCCATCAATCGTATTCGATGCGATAAGACCCTCTTGTCTTGTTGTTATTGAATGTACCACTTATGACTGCGATGATCGAATAACTGATATACTGTACAAATGACTGTTTTAAATACTGAAAGGACATTCATTCTTAACCTCTTTAAGCATATGTTATTCACTGGGCTTTAGCTCACTGTTTATATATATATGTAGGTATCCAGGCACCGGACCGAAGCTAGGAGTGTTGGGTGAAACTCCCTTTTTGTCAAGATAACCAATGTGCCTCATCGTAAGGTTCCAAGTGTGTCTAAGCTTAGGCTTTTTGAGGTGTCTCAGTCCACCCTTCTGTCTCTGTTTTGTAATACTGTATAGACTGGTACTGTACTGTTATGGTAGGGATTTGGTCCCTAACCGGAATGCCTGTAAATGATGTATGTACATACTGCTTTTGTTCTAAATGTGAATATATATGAAAAGTCTTTTTGCATACAGACTGTCACAGCTCATTGGACATCTTTTATTACTGTTTTGGCTTCCGCCAGCCCCTATACTTTGTATTACTGTTATTACTGTTAAGTAGGCCTTCGGTAATCACAGATTACTGGCCGGTTACGGTGCTAAACCCATAGGGGTGGGTTTGGGTCGTGACAATGTAGCACTGCCATGTTCCCACTTCTTTCACCCTTTGAGTGCCTATAAGGGTTGTGCATTGTTGCCTTGCTTATGGCCTAGTGTATATGCATGCATGCTTAGAGCATTTGAGCCCCCATCTCAGCATAATTTGGTCTTTGTTTAGACCTATTTGAGCTTTGTCCATGGTTGGTTCTTGCATTTGTGCCATGTATTGCATATCCCTTGCATAGTCATCTTTGCTAGCTTTAATGCTTAAGGACCCTAGCATGCTATGCTTATATTGTTTGAGTGATTTGGCATCATTTCATACCTAATTTGAGAACATGTAGTGTTGTCATACTTCCATGTTTATCACTTTTTCAATATGTTTGAGGGTTGTGCTCTTAGGCCTAGTTGATGAGCCAATGCATATGCATGCATGTCTTACCTTCTTGTGCCATCTTTTTCATAGCATTATGGCCACTGATTTGGGCATGATTGAGGTCTATCCATTTTTGGTTTAAGTTCATTGAACATGTTTGTTTTCATGTTATTTGCATGTTTATGTTGCTTTGCATTGAGTATGCATGACATTAGCATTGATAGGTTGCTTATGTTGCTTTGCATTGAGTATGCATGACGTTAGCATTGATAGGTTGCTTATATTGCATTGCATTGTGTATACATGCCATTAGTATCGATAGGTTGCTTATGTCGCTTTGCATTGAGTATGCATGCCATTAGCATTGATAGCATGCTCATGTTACATTGCATTGTGTATGCTATGTTGTTGTTTGCATTGTGTATGCCATGTTGTTGTTTGCATTGTGTATGTCATGTTATATTGCATTGAGTATGCCATGTTGTTACATTTCATTGTGTATGCATGCCATTAGATTCCTCATATTGCATTGCATTCTGAATGCATGCATTACATTGTGTTTAGCATGCTTGAGTTGCATTATATGTTTGCATGCTTGAGTTGCTTTGCATTTGTTTGGATTAGGTGTTAATCCGAACACAAAAAGCGAGGGACGTTTCATACTTGAGGTGATGAAACGTGCCTCAATTCTCGGTCGTTGACACTCTTGATCACACGTGATAGAGTTTAAGGCAATTATATGTTATTTGTGCATTTATTTACATTAAAATGTGCAATCTTGCCTTTTTGGCCATCATGCATCGAGATACGTGATTGGTGGCCTGAGGGTTGAGAACCACACTCCCTTGAGCTCATGAAATGATAGGGAGGGTGGTTGTGTACACATATGTTGCAAATACAATGCCATGACCCTTTTTGTCCTCTGTTGCAACAAATTGGAGTCTGGCAGCAAAAATTGGTCGGCAGACCAGTAAAAGTGGCCAGCCGACCACTTTATCTGGTCTGCAGCAATGGTAGATGGGTGGCAGCTGGTTGGCAACACCAATAACTGGTCGGCAGCATCCCTAGAGGTCTCTTGGATGGAGTAAAAGCTATCTGGAGCTTTGTGCAAAGTTCTGAGAGCAATTGAAAACAGAGGCAAATTGGGGCATTGCGATGGATTTCCGAACGAGCCGACCGAGCATGCATGCACTCCTCATCCCGAAGACCTCTTTTTACTGCTTTCCTTAGCTAGTTGTGCTTTGATTCTATACTTAAGTAGTTAATACATTTAGCTGCTTATTTGTGTTGTAATAACTAGCTAGTTAACTTGTTAGTTAATTAGCTCTGTTTTGTACTTAATTAGTTAGCTTGTTAGTTAATTAGTTTTGTGGTGTAATAATTAGTTTAATTAGCTTAGATTAGCTAGTTAGTGTCACGACCCGAACCCGCCCCTATGGGTTTAGCATCGTAACCGGCCAGTAATCCGTGATTACCGAAGGCCTACTTAACAGTAATGACAGTAATACAAAGTAAAGGCATTGACGGAAGCCAAAACAGTAAATAAAAAGTGTCCAATGAGCTGTGACAATCTGAATGCAAAAGACTTTTTTATAAACATGCCACGTTAATAACCAAAACATATGTACATGCGTCATATACACAAATATCCATGTTAGGGACCAAATCCCTAACTAGAACTGTACAATCAAGTCTTAATATTTATTACAGATTAGAGGTAAAAAGGTGAAACTGAGACACCCCAAAACAGCCTTAGCTTGAACGAACTTGGAATCTCGAAGTGAGGCATGGTGGTTAGCTTGACAAAATAGGAGCTTAACTTGACACTCCTAGCATCGGTCCGGTGCTTGGATACCTACATATAAATATAAACAGTGAGCTAAAGCCCAGTGAATAACATATGCGTAAAGGGGTTAAGAATGAATGTCATTTCAGTAATTAAAGCAGTCAATTGCATCAATAAATCAGTCATTTAGAACCATAGTAGTCATATGTGGTACATCCAATAGCAAAAGCGATGCAGAGGGTCTTATGACCCGAGCATCGATTGATGGCCATCATAACGATGTGATAGTAGTTCCAAACATAGGGAACCGAGAGATCTCTGACGATGGCGATATGACAAGGTAAATAGTAAATTGCTATGGATGCCACGAATACAGTTTACAAATAGGACAAACATTCATTCATTAAACAATAACGTTTCAGTAAGCAAAACAATTCATCATTCAAAAAATAATCATAATTGAACATATCTTTACAACATTGTTACTCACAGAGCACTGGGCTATAGACAAGCTAACGAGCGTCCTCGGATGCCAACCCTACAGTTGCAGAACGAACACACACTCAGGATTAATAACTTAGCCCCTTAACTTGACTTGGTGTGGTTTTATGACATTATCCTCATTAAGATGCCTTAAACTAGGCCTAGGAATGCCTAGGATGGAATGAGGATGCAAAAATGCACTTTAAAACACTTTTCAAATTTTTGCTGAAACAGGGGTCTCGCTCGAGCGTGGCTTTCTACGCTCGAGCGAACGTGCCAAAACAGAGGGGTCGCTCGAGCGTGGACTTCCTCACTTGAGCGGTCTGTAAAAATGCAAAAAGTGCTAGATGTTGAAAATCTCCGCTCGGCCTTCGCGATCGTCGTGAGATCTGATCCTCGCTCAGCGTAGGTTCGCCGAGCTCGGCGTCGTCTATCGTAGAAAACCTGAGAGCTTGCAATCTATGCTCGAGCCAGCATTCCTTCGCTCGAGCGGAGCTTTGAACAAAAGATGATCGCTCGAACATGGAATCCTTCGCTCGAGCGTGGAAGCCAAAATCTGGAATGTCCAGATTTGCCTTCCAAGCTCAAACCAAGCATTCAACACTTCAAAACTCAACCTTTTGGGCCCATTTTTTGGAAAACACTTGAAAACTCATACTACAACATATTTTGAAGATCAATTTTGTAAAATCAAGCCCAAAAGTAAGCCAATTGAACACAATTTCAAAGAAACTTTCATGAATTATGCAAAAACATAACTTGCATGTGTTCTAATGAATTCCAATGCTTCAAAACATAATCAAATGCAAGTTTGAACTCCAAAACATGGTGAATTCATGGACTATAACAAAAACATGAACATGCATGTAGAAATTTTCATAGGAAAGACCTCAAAACTTCAATGACATGGACATGCATGCAACCATAACTACTTAATACAACATTTTGAGCCAATTCTAGACTCTAATCACCAATTACACCATGGACCATGCAAGTAACAACTTAAATACATAAACCAAAGGATGAATATCCTACCTAGGTCTTGAATTTCAAAGTATGGAAGCCCAATTTTGCAAGTCCTCTTCAATTCCTCCTAATTCCCCAAGTCAAATTCTTGTTGAACTCAATTCTTCTCTTACCCTCTTCTCTCTCACGGTTTGGGTCTCTAAGTGGATGAAGAAATAGTGTAACAAAGAAGAATTAAACTCCAAACATGTATTAACAAAGTGGCCCACTAGTATGACAAAAGTGTAATAAACTTTGATTCAATAATTTAACATTATTTAATCTAATTTAATCGTTCCAAATCAAATTTTAATTAAATCTACCATAAAATCACATAAATCCTAATTAGCATATAACACTAATCAATTTTAGATTCGGTCGCCGATAAGACCTTCAACTCGTAGTTCGAAATTAAAACACGAACAGATTCATTCAAAAATCAAACAGATAGAAATGCATTTAAAACAATACACTCCTACAATCATTCGGGATTTCATTCTAATCAGTTACTTATCATGCTTAATCATAGATTAGCACTAATTAGAGGTGAGGGTTGTCACAGTTAGCTTATTATTCGGACCCTCCGTCGAAAAGGCACAACTGTTGTAATAAGCGTGCATGTGTGTGATCCATGTCTTTCAACCCCCATTTCTTTCTCTCTTTTACTTACCTGCTTTCAGTGGTTAGTTTTAGGGCATATTTCAATTAGCATCCTTATGCTATGCATACGTGCATCATTCATCTGTTTTGCATACACCGGGTTCGACGCATCATACTAACTGCATTGTATTTCAATACATTTACTTGAATGCGTGTTCAACAACATGTTATCAAGTTGTATTCACATGACATTTTAGAATAGTCGAGCCTATTTTAGTTGTATTTTTGCATGTGTTGCATTAGCCATCTTAACATGAACTAGGATTATGCATGATTTCTAACTAGTTCTTTGTTTTGGCTCGGAGTACACTGTGAGTGTTTACGCTTTAGCATACTGCATGAGATGTGTATGTTGCCATGTTAGCATGCTTGCCATGAGGCTAACTGCTTAAGTGTTTAACTGCGTGAATGCCTGTAGATAAAGGTTGGATTGCTTAAATTTAAACAATTCATTAAAATGTGAGTTTTAAGCCCACTTGAGGGTGGCAAAATCTACGACGTAGCCTACTTGCGAGTAGCACCTCTAAACTGTTTTCAAATAAACGAACATGAAATGTTTTATTCCAACTTAAGCGATCTAGTCTATACATGTATGCTGTGCGCATCACATAGTAAATTATAGGTTAATAATCGGAATAAGAATACATGTGTTTTTAAAAACAAAATATCATGTTAGTAAAGACCGATCTTTGATCGGGCGAGCGGGGGTGCTCATTGCATGACCTTCCCCTCTCGTACCCAAGTTCCCGAGCCGAGGTAACTTTGGTGATGACGGACACGTGACCTTAGGCACGAGTCAGGGTTTCCTAAATTTTTCCAAAATAAAATATTTATGTGGCGACTTTGTATCTGGCAAAGCAGTTTATGTTTGGTACTTCTTTATAAAAATCAGTTTTCCAAAACGATTTGCCGGATTTGGACTTTTTGATGATTTATCGGTCTCACATTGTATTTTGTGAGATTAGATTCAGAACCATGACACGAGTTCGAATTGTAGTAGCTAAGAACAAACGATTCACGCCCTCGCGTGCGGAGTCGGGAGTTCTCGGGCAATCTAAAATAACCAAATAAGTTTCTCTTTTCAAAACTCATTTAAAAAATTTATCTTTCAAAACATAATTTTATACTTAAATTATGATTCTAAAATTAAAACGAAATGTAGCCCTTGTTTGTCCAAAAAATTGTCTTAAGATTCATGCAAATGTTATCAATATCTTGTCTTTCTTTTTATTTTTTTATTATTATTTTTGAATGTGTGCGTGTGTTTTGACATATCAGAGTTTCAATATGTTGTGTGTATTAGAGATTTCAAGAATGAATAGTGTATGGAATGAATTTTAAGAAATTAGTTAAGAGTTGGCTTTTTAATTTTTTTTTAATTTTATTTTATTTTTGAAAAACATATAAAAAAAGTAAAGAGATATAATTCAAAATAAATTTGATTTTTAACCAAGTTTCCAAATTAGGCTATACATTTCCATTGACTAGTTGAGAAAAAGAGCACAGAGAAGATCTAGGAATTAGATCTGTCAAAAGATGAACTTGGAAAATGTTTGAGACCCCACGGGACCCCACAAAAAAGGACTCCCATGACCCCCACTGATGTATTGACTATTGATGTGTTTGAATTTTTTATGAGAGTTGTGTCTGACAGTGACATGAATGGTTCAAATTATTTTGGGATTGTGGGGGTTATGTTTTATGGGGATCTCTATCATTACTGGATGAACTTTAACCCCCTTTTGCCCTGACATTACTGTGCAATATCTTGAACAGAAATGCAACAAGAAGAAATACAAAACTATAAAATACTTCAACTCAATGCTAATGCATCCCATTAATTGTACAAAGCTCAGGGAAGTTTGATGTTCATATTCTCAGCAGCCAAAACTATGAAAGCTGTATGGTTCTGAGTTGTTTTCCTTTCCTCCATTTTCTGGGTAACCAAACGGATGTTGCTTTTGCCCTCTTCTTCGGAAGAGAGACTTGAGAAGTTTTCAAGAACTAGTTAACAATAATTATGTCCTTTTATCAAAATAATGTAAATCATCCACCTCTATTGTATATGGAATGCCATTTTCCAGCAAGTAGGAGCTTCTCTCAGACAATGAATGTCTGAACAAATGTACATATATCAAGTAAATTCACCAGCATATTGACGAGTACACCTAAAATATCAAGAGGACAGCCGTTCCAGCATTAGGAATGCATCTGTCTTATATTTTATAATTAATAAATAAAGTGAAAATGTGAACACACAGCCGAAAAAAGAAGAAGCAATTCCCAGGACATATTATTCCATTTCAGAAAATGGATGGGACATGGTTTTGAATCGATAAATTCAGCATCTGAGTTTTTTTTACAAAAGAAGGGAACAACTTTGCGGCATAGCAACAAAAGAATCAATCATTTCTAACAGAAGCCTACAACAGAAAACACATATGCACCTTTGCCAAGCAAACATTCCATTTCAAGTGTAAGTTACTATCAAGGGTTCTCTGGAGGCTTCTCCAGATGTATTTTTGTAGTAAAAGAACAACGCCAACTGTACTATCCCTAGAATGGCTCCTATTCCATTTGGGACCTGAAATTCAAATAAACTAGCCATGATTTACAAGTGTTATAAGTACATGAGACGAGAGAACAAAAGTACACTGAAAGAAGGAAGCTTACATATATGAAGGGATCGAAATTAAAAATTCCATACAAGAAGAAAGCTGTGCTCATCAAGAAGGTCGAAAGGGAAAGATAAAATGGCATGAATTCAACACTCCTTGTCCGGATCACCAATTTCTGGCAAACATACATAATCAAGATGAGTAAATTGCTGTGAAAATTTGAGCAATGAAAAGATGTGAACCCTCCATAGAAAAAAAGTATAGAAAATGATGCATTAGATAAACGTACGATTATCAACAACGGTGAAGCAAACATTGATATAAGAGCAGCACCACTTAGAAACCCAATGCAGATGCGTCGTGCAGAATGATCACTTATATGCAAGCTCCCGGCTACCACAATTGCAAATAGTCCAAAAACTGCCAGCAGCAACCCAAACATGCTCAGCTGTCAGAAAATTCCAAGAGACAAATGAATGAAAAGCGTACACAACACTAATGGTTTCAGAAACCAAGGTAGGAAAATACAGAGGTATGAACCTTTTTTGCTTTCTCGGTGACTGTTATGAACAGGGTTATGTAAGTAAGTTGGAAAACTGCACCGATTAAATTGACTGTCATGACCAATACATTATCAGAAGATATGAGTGGCGTGCCGTACCAGGCACTTAACATGCAATTTAATAGGGCATATATGTATGGCAACCCTGAGAACTGTTCTGTCGACTTGTTTCTAATAATTCTCCTAAATGTTGGTCTGAAAATAGAAGGGGGGAAAAAGATGTCAGAAATGGAGGGCATATCTCAAATTCATTGTTCATCCTCACTAGTTCAGTGGGCATATATACTAAAGAAAATGAAATAATAAAAGGGGTGAGCTTACATTGGTGATACAAACAGTCCAAAAGCAAAGATGTTCCCTGCAATAGGCACACAAGAATAAGCCTTTTGACAATTTCTTGAATAATATGCTTGAAATATCCACCTCTTAGTAAAGCAAATAAAGCTAAAATTAAGATTGTACAAGTTCACATGTTACAAATTTGAGAACTATTCTAGAAACTATTTTCAAAATATATTCTGGTCCTCCTCTTCTTCTCCCTTTCTGTCATGAATTTATTTTCACAAGCTGGAATCAGTTTTTGGATTTTCTGGAAATTATTACCATAAATCTTTGCAGCTAAACTTTGAGATGGCAAACAATTCCATACATAGAAAAACCATATATACTCACACCGACACAACAAAGGGTGGAGCCACATACTACATCTTGGAGGGGTCAATTGAACCCATCCAAAAAACCAAATTACAAAAATAATAATAATTATACTCTTAGTTCAATATTGTTCATAATTTAAAGTTTTTTTTTTTTTTTTTTTTTTAATTAACCCCATTAAAACTTATTGAAACTAAAGAAATGGGTTCAAACTTCTTATACATATTAAAATGTAACACAATAGTTTCATAAAACATCAATCAAAATTTAGAGAAAATACAGAATATGTTTATTTTTTATTTTTTATATTCCTAAAATAATGTTAACCACCAAAAAATCTATCCATAGTTATCAAAATACACAAAATTCATATATAGGTTTAGATACGCCCAAAAATTATGAATTTAGAAACAAATTAAACATCTTGTGCTTTATTTATCTCACTCTTGTTTTTTAGTGCTTATGAGGCCAGTTGACCTTCAAACTTTACCAGCAGCAGCAAAGGGCTTTTTTCCAGTAACAATAACCAACATTTTTATACTAAATTTCCACTTATTCTCCGACCTTATAAACAACAAAGATGCCCCAATTGTTTTATTAAAAAGATACACATTTTTTTAGCAATGGACCAAATATAATTACTTGTTGATTCATCAAGAAAGTATCAAGAACACTCAAAACAACCCAAGTCACTAACAATCACATATATTTGTCTTGGAGTTTAATCATGGGTCGTCTTCATTTAAGAAGAAAATGTAAGGGAAAAGGAAAAAAACAAAAAACAAAATCAAGAGAGGGGGGTGAATGAGAGAGAGAGAGAGAGAGAGAGAAGGGTACCGGCGATTCCAGCTGCATCTTTATAAATTGTAGATATTTGGGACAAAGCCAAAGAAACCATTAGTCGATTCAAAAGTGAACTATCAAAGAATCGAACTTTTGTCACACAGACCACTCTCCTCTCTCTCTCTCTCTCTCTCTCTCTCTCTAAAGAGAGTATTTCAATCTTTTTCACAGGTGAGAGAGAGAAGGTATCCTTACATGCTTTTTCAAACTTCAAAAAACACATGCCGATAATAACAAAGCGAAAGACTGGTACACATCTCTCAACCGTGCGTACAGAATTTTTTTTTTTTTTTTTTAATATTTGTTTAAAGTACATATTATTTTTTATAATTTTGGAATGGGCTTTAGTTGGTAGTTCAAAAATTAATGGCTCTAATGGCCCTAATTTTCATATCAGGTAAAAAAAAAAAAGAAAAAAAAAACAAACTTACTTAAACAGGAAATTAGGGCCATTAGGGCCACAATTTTTAGAGCCACAAAATATTTTTCTTTTGGAATGATTCGTAGCTCGAATTATGGGAGGAGGAGGCGAGGGGAGGAGGAGGAGGAGGAGGGCCATAAAATGGTGGAGGAGGTCTTGGCGGGCGAGGCTGGCGAGATTCGGCCAGAGGCGGCGGAGGCTGCATGACGGACGGACGGAGGCTGCTGACAGCAGCAGACGACGGGCGGAGGGCTGCCTCCTCTCTCTCTCTCTTTCTCTCTCTCCCTCTCTCTCTCCTCTCCCTCTGGTTTTCGGCCCAAAACAACGACGAAGAAGAAGAATAAAATAAAAAAATACAGCCCAAAACGACGTCGTTTTGGGCTGTCAAGCCACTCTCGAGCCTCAGATTTGAGCTACCAGGAATTATTCTTTTGGAAATTATAAATATTTTTTTGTTAAAAAAATTTATGTAACAAAATTAATTAAAAAAATAAATTTATAATTGCTCTCACATATTATAATAAAATTATTTAAATTATTAATTAAAATATATTTATAACATCATTAAAAATTGTTAATGGACTTAATAATTTATTAATAAAATGGGTAATTTGTTATAAAATTAAAAATCTCAAGGGTGAAATGTAATTTTCAAAATCACAGCAAACGATTTGTATTTTAATCAAATTTCAATGGTTATTTGTAATTTATTTATAGGAAAATTATTTATAAATCCTATTAGGGAAATTTATGTTACATATGGTCCTATTAAAAAACTTATGTTCCCATATTAGTTGACACATTTACCCTCAATATTAGTTGTTAATATCATAAATAATAGTAAAACCATATATATTATATAGGAAATTGAATATTAGCATGGATCATATCTATATAAACGTAACGTAACGTGACACCTACAGAAACATAACGTAACACCTACATAAACGTAACGCGACACCTATAATCTATGGTAACATGCAATATAGGAAATTGAATGTTACCATAGATCATATCTAAATAAAGGTAACGTAATGTGACTATCTACTGATGATATGTCTAATGTACTTCCCCGCCGGTCTACACGCATTCGAGGTCCCCCCAAATCTCTTTCACTTGGAGATTTTGTGGGACCGTGGCAAGGGCCCTCAAATGTAAACAAGAGGGGATTAAGGGACGTAGATTCAGAGGATAGCTCAATTGAGTGTGATTGTGATCTTGGTACAACACAGTTTCGCTGGACTGTGGAAATGCGAGCCTTACCTGAGCAATCACCAAAGCAGCATCAAACACCTAATGTATGGAACACACTAACTAGAGTGCTAACTGATGTTGAGCAATGGCCAAAATTGACCACTGTGTCCCCATTGGTGGCAAACGAAATGATGTTGTCAAATAAATTTGGCTCACTGAGTACTGATCAAAGGAAATAAGTAATGGGTTCCAAGCAACGAGAGAGTGATAAGCCCGTGCGAGCTTGTCGAAATAAGGATTCGGTTGATCTACATATGGAAGATGGTAGTGAAGGTCTGCATACACTTGCTATATCAGGTAAACCTCTACAAGTTAGGAGCTCTTTAATTAAAGAAGAGATTAGCAAGGTGTCAGAATTGAAGTATAAAATAGGTGCCCATAAGATTGAGAACCAAATAGATGGCATTTACAATGTCCCTATTGAGATCTCAAGAAAAGGCTTTTCTCATTGGGAAAATGCTTTGGTTGGATACTTCATTGATAAAAGATTCTCTTTCCATTATGTGAAAACTTGGGCGGAGAAACTTTGGAGAAATTTGCTTGAGAACGTTGTCTCCATTAACAATGATTTTTTTATTTTAAAAGTAAAAAGTGAAGAGGCTATGGACACAATCTTGGAAGATGGCCCCTATTATGTTGGGGCTAGATTGATTGTTATTAAAAAATGGCAACTTGGACTAAAACTAACAAAGTGTGAATTTTCAAGTGTGCCATTGTGGGTGAAGTTGTACAATGTTCCTTTGGAACTTTGGAGTGAAGAGGGTTTGGGTTACATAGCTAGCATCTTGGGAACTCCTCTTTATTTGGATGAGCCAACTTTCAAGAGAAGCAGACTTACGTTTGCGAGAATTTGTATTGAAGTGCCAGCAAATAAAGAGATCCCTAAGTCTTTCAAAATAAATCTTGGTTATGGTAACCCATATGAGATTCAAGTTGACGTACCATGGAAGCCTCAAAAGTGTGATGGTTGTAAGACTTTTGGCTATACCACTAATTTGTGCCCTCAAAAGTCAAAGTCTTTGAACCCTCCCTCCTTCAAACATGAGTGGAGAGTCAAGGACACTAAAACACAAATTCCGACTAAATGGGAAGTGGTGAAGAAAAAGGGGAGAGATAGTGGGCAAGGTTCAACGCCATTGATCAACAAAGAGAGAGAGAGATGCAGTCTTCTGTCCCCTCAACATCTAATGCCTTTGATGTCCTTGAATCGTGTGATATGGACGAGTTAGGAAATGGAGATTCAAGTCAAGAGTTGAGAAATAGAGGGAGTCCATCTCCAAGTGATCTTAGTTATGGGGAGACTTCAAAAGAGGATAACAGAAGAAAACTTAAAGCGAAACTTCATGACTTGAAGAATGCTAGAAGGAAATTTTGAATCCTTGTTTTGTTGGGAATGTTTTGCTTGTTTCCTATAAGCTCAGTTTGTCTTTTGATGGAGTAGTTTATTTTGTTTATTTTTGTGCTCCTATCAAAAACTGTATATTGAATTTCATTGTATATCTTTCTTTTTTTTGGTTATAATATGACTTACTTATCAAAAAAAAAAACGTAATGTGACACCTATGATCTATGATAACATTTAATTTTCTATATAGGAAATTGAATGTTACCATAGATCATATCTATATAAAACGTAACGTAACATGACACCTACATAAACGTAACGTGACACCTATATAGGAAATTGAATGTTACCATAGATCATATTTATATGAAATGTAACGTAACATCAACATAAACCAGTAACATTTTCACATTCAATTTAAAAAAATAAAAACTCATTAAGTTTGCAAAACATGACGTGACACGTTACATTACGTTTATGTAGGTGTCACGTTACGTTACGTTTATGTAAGTGTCACGTCACGTTACGTTTATGTAGGATCTTGTGGAATACATTCCTATCTAAATAGGATTTGAGACTCTATAAGAAATTACACAAAACTTAGGTAGTGTTTGGTAGAGTTTTGTAAATGTGATTTGAGAGTATGAGTTGTATTTTGAGTTTGTGTGTTGTGGAATTATAATTTGAGTGTAGAAAATTTGTTTGGTAAATAGTTTTGAAAATAGTTTTGGAAAAGAGGTTTGATTTGAGTGGGGAATTGTTGATGTGACATTTGATATGTGATACAAAAATTTACAACTCATAACTAAACATACAATTCAAAACTATTTTAAAGCACATAAAAAATTCAGAAAATATTTTTTTCGATTATAAATTAATTAACATATCAATTGTAAAAAAAAAAAAAAAAAATTTGTCAGCCGGCCGGACGACCCTAACGGCAAAAAAAATTACAGACAACGCTTGTGAGCAGGGCTTTCGGCAGAGTTTTGGAAAATTAATTCCAAAACTCCTACCAAACACCATTCTTAAACTCACATGTTGAAAACGATTTCTAGAATCGTTCCAAACAGACCCTTAATTTACCATAAGTGTCTGAAAAATGACTTATAAATAAGTCTCCATTTATTCATTTTTTAGTCATAATTAAAAAAATAAAATATATATAATTAAATATTAAAAAATCATAATTTAATTTTTAAAATAATATCATAATTAAAAATATAGCATAACTAAATATAAATATGATATGAGGTGTGTATAATAGAATTTTTCAATAACAAAACAAAACAAAAGGACTAATTACCCACTTTTCCTTAGTTAATGAGTAAAAACCGAACACACAGAATAACTCTTGGAAGAGAATTATGTCTAATTTTATAAAAAAAATAAAAAAATAATAATATAATAATTTATAATGTCTTTTTATTTTTTATTTTACTATAAATTCAACTCTCTAAACGCGCCTAGTAATTTGGGAAATTGGGTGGATTTTACACCTGCTTTATGTGAATTTTATTTTATTTTTAAAATTTTTTCTTTGGCATACCAAATCAAAATTTAATTTTTTCAATAGATATGTCTAATTCAGAGATTATAAATACTTTAGAAAAATAAATGAAAATTGTTTCAGAATTTAAATATTGGTGCTAGTTTTTGGCATTGACTAATAGGTTGACTCTCCACATTTTCCACTTGCAAATAGAATCTCAACCCTTTATAATGGCACAGATCTATCTAGCCTTTGAAATTAATAAGTAATGCATAAATTTTTATAATTTTTTCACTTACTAATATAATATTTATCATATATAATTAAAATTAATTTTATTTTAATTTTTAAAATTTAATTATAAACATCTATTAATAAAAATTTATTTAAATTTATTAATTTATATAATATTTAATAAGACAGTAGCAAAAAAAAATTTACTCAATAATTATAAGGGAGAGTCATTTCCACTCCATTTTACTCAAAATATATATATATTTTTTTACCCTTATTATATAGTGTTATATTAATTTTTTTAATAAATATATTTTGTGTGAAATAATATTAATATAATTATGTATAATAAAGATAAAGAAAAAAAATTATATTTAAAACCAAATAGATTGCAAATAACGACTTCAATAATTAATGTCACATTTCGTTGACTTTGACCCATATCAACAATGATTAACATTACACATATATAATAAGGATTATGAAAGAATTACACATATATAATAAAGGTTACAATAATGTTAGATGGTCCAAATCTTTTTGACTCGAATGTTTTAAAACGACGTTGTTTTGGATGTAAAACGATGTTATTTTAACACATTCGAATCATTCAAACTACATAAATTCAGACCACCAAATATTTTTCTAAAGATTATGAAAGAATATATTTATAGAACATCCTCCCTCTATTTTTATTTATTCCCGATATTTCATAGATTTTTATAAAATTGAAGTCTTATGTGAATTTTAATTTGCACTAAATTGAAAATTTGACAAAACCGTATGGTAACATGCAGATCAACCTTGCCTACACCCTAGTTGATAGTTTTTCACAATTTTTTTTTTTTAATTTTATTACTATGAAAATAAGTGTAAAAAAAAATAAAATAATGTCACTTAAAGAAGTTAAAAATTCAATAAACTGAGTTTTTTTTTTTTTTTTTTTTTTGTAATTTCTAAAGGAGATCATAATTACCCAATATAAAATTATAAATCCCACTATTTTTACCAATTACAATTCACCTGATAACTTCTCACTAGAGGGAGAGAACGGGAGTTTCCAGGGACCAACATAACTGGCTAGAGTTTGATATGATTATGAGCCACTTATGTGAATCTTATGTGACGTGTATGATCCTCTACAACAAATATACATGTAAAAGTACATACACCTTTAACATGAATCTATAAAGGGTGCACCCAAAAATCAATGCCAATTTAGAGAGAGAGAGAGAGAGAGAGAGAGAGAGAGAGAGAGGGGTACCTGCAACTCCAGCTGCATCCTTGCAAATGGAAAGTACAGGAGGAGCTGAAGCAGCAAAATTCATATTCGTGAACCCAACAACCTCAGTGTCAATTTGATTATATATAAGCAGATGTATCTAATACCATCCAAACAAACACCTCTCTCTCTCTCTCTCTCTCTCTCTCTAAATTCTTATGTTTTTTGTTAGATGAGCTCTAAGATTATATATAGAATTAAAGATCTCTTGTCGCTTCTTCTTTAAACAATATAATTGCAAGAGGTTGTCTGACATTTCTAAACCTGGTCAATGCTGAGAAAAACTATGCCAGGTCATATTAATAGAAATTAATAATAGAAAAAGAGAGAGAAAATAAAAATCAATACCTCCATTGTCTTGTTTTGGTATAATTTATTATAAATTAAATGATTAATATAAAATTTTAAAATTAATATAAATTATAAATGAATAATGTTTGAGGGCCCGAAATCTGGGGCTCGAATCAGCTCGGCCCAAAACAGCGTCGTTTGGGCTTCAATTTTTTCTTCCTTTTCTTCCTTCTCTTTCTTTCTCTTCGTCTTCTTCGTTGAACAGAGAGAAGAGCAGAGTCGAGAGAGAGAAGAGCAGCTCGCCGGCGTGCGTCGTAGCTCGTCGCTCGTCCGATCTCGCAACTCGTCAGCCGATTTCGCAGCTCGTCGCTCGTCCACCTCCACCCGCCGCCGCCTCCGCCTCCGCCTCCGCCTCTAACCCCATTTTTAGGGCCCCCTCCAGTTTTGCTTCTCCTCCCCTCCTTCTTCTTCCTCCTCTCCTTCTTCTTCGTCTTCCTCCTTCCTTCTGAAATTCGAGCCGTTTGGCTCGAAACCCTTTCGGGCCCTGTAGCAGAGTCGATTATAAATAGCACAAACAATACTGATTGCTATGGAAACAATACTTATTGCTGTGTGCCCTCCCTGCCCTACTTCTACTACAACATGTCCATGTCATATAATTATGTGGAAGCCAATTTCCATGATTTTGAATTTTTTTTTTTATAAAATTTATTTTATTGAGTTTTTAAAATTTATTTTATTTTTTTAAAATTAAAAAAATAGTTTAGTGGACAAAATTTTAAAAACTCATTATTTTTCATATATATATATATATATATTTTATGGTGGTGGGGGTTGGGAATAGTTTTTCAATATTCAAAAATATTTATTTTATTCTTATTTTTGTTAAATTAATTTTAATTTTTTAAAAGAAATTATCAAAACTCTACCAAATAAAACTAAAGGATGAACTTTTTCTCTAATGGGTGATTTTGGATTTACTCTTACAAATGTAAAGACTGAACTTGTGACTTATTTTTGTGATAGAGTCTCGTTGGCTAATGAGTTGACACAATTTGTTAAATTGCATCTGTGTGGGTGTTGATTTTCGATTTCCTAATCAAACAGATTTTTTTTTATTCAGATTTAGAAAACTTTTAGTTAGAGATAACGTGAAAAAATAGATTAAGTCAAATACTTACACACAAGAGAGTAAGAAATACCAAGATAACTCATCTATCTGAGAGCACTTCAACGATTAAGTCAGTCAACAATCTCACAAGATATCAACTCAAGTAACAACTCACAAGAAAAAAAAAACATATCTTAGATTCACGGAGTGACTTACTTTTATAGTCAACATTACTCTCGTCCCCTAAAAGTATCACTTAGCATAATACTTATCTTGGACTCTCAGCCAGATATAGGGTTGTGCAAAATATTGCCAAATTCGCTAAAACCGCACCGATCCGCACCACTCTAATTGCTAACCGCGGTTTAAACTTTAAAATTTATATTCCACCTTCCAAACCACTCCGCTCCGTTATAGTTAATATATATATATATATATATTTGTTAACCTCCAATGGCATATCAAAGTAAAGATGAGTGTGACAAAAATTTAAGATATGAAATTTATTACAAATTAATAGTTATATATATGAAATATATTATGTAAAATTACTTTATGTTATATATATATATATAATTATTATATAAATTAGTGTTATATATTATGTAAATATATGATAATTAGTTAGAATATTCTTCAATCCGTCAATATGTCAAAAATCACCCAAATTGTAATTTGTCAATCAGCTAATCTGCCAATCTGCCATTCGATTTATAATTTTACTCTTAAACCGTCCGAACCGCACAACACACACCTCTAGCCAGTAAGAATGATTTCACTTAAGAGTCTCATCTTTATTCAAAGAGCCTCATGTACCTAGGACTCTTGTCTTCTGTCTGACAATCTCGGATTCCGATATTATCGCACAATATCTCAACATATCATCTAATCCATTTGACATCTCGACAACCACATCGGTCATGTGGATAATCCTAAAAATATATCCCCATAATTTCTATTTATAAAATTAATTATAAAACTAAATCAAATTCTCTAATACGATACAGGGTCTCCCCCCCCAAAAATAAATAAATAAATAAAACTCACATCATATAAAATAATTTTGTCTCTAATAAGTTTCTTTAATTTTATTTTATCAAAAAAAAAGTTCTTTAATTTTATGAATTTTTAAATTTTCAATGATTAAAAGATTTAATCATTGAGAAGTGGTTAATTTTTTTGACATATAATCGTACTATAAATATTGAAAGTGAGGCTTTAAAGGCACGAGTGCAATGTCAAAATCAAGGTCGTGATGGATTGGATAAGCTTGGCAATTTCATTAGTGTGAATATTATTATAGTTTTGCCAAGCCAGGTTGTATGTAGCTTAAGCCGTACGAGTATGCAATAAAAACGTGTTTGTGCGACTCTTCCTCAATTAATTTTATTTATTTATTTCGGTACGACTCTTCATTAATACTTTAGTTTTGGTTCAAAAACTTGAGAAATGTCATTGTAATTACTTAATAATGTACGTGTTTGATTTGGCTTTCATTTTTCTTATTTTTGCTGTTAAAAACTCTGAAAATTTATTTGTAATTAATTAGGAGGCAACACATGCTTCACCAAGTACTATTTTCGATTAGTAACACGTTATTTTAATAATTTTTTATAAAACAATATATAAAAAAATAGAGAGAATAATATGACAATAGTGACTTTTTGACTAATACTAAAAGTTGCCAAACGAGGCTAATATTGTTTTTCCTAAGCTAGAGAGAAGTAGTTTTTTTCATTATACACGGGGTCCAGAATTTTACTCATATAAAAATAGAAAATGAAAAAAAGAAATTGATACAGAAAATTTATTTAACGAACAGTTTCCGAAAGTTTTGGGACATACTTTTTTTGTAGAAATTTTTTTTTAAAAAATTATTTTATGAATTATTGAAAAAAAATTGCCCCAAAATAAAACTCATATTAAAATCATGGGTGTTGTTAACTTTTTATTGGGGGTGTTTGTTTTAACTTTTCAAAGTTAGCTTATGACTTTTAGTTTTGAAAAAGTTATTTTGGACTGTTTGGTTAAACTTATTTCAAACAGCTTCTGATTCTAACAGCTTATTTTAACTCAAAAAAATTGATTCTGAGAAGCTGCCCCCCCTTGCTTCTGATTATCAGCTTCTGCTATGGACATGTTAATTTATAGTTATACTCTTAGATTTTTTTATTTTTTATTTTTTTAAAACTAGAAAAAGACTCAAATGGACTATAGATTATTATTATTATTTTTTATGAGAAATGTAGACAAACAAAAAATAAAAATTAATTGAAAAAACTATTTCACAGCTTATTTAACAAACACTACTCAGCAACTTAAATCTATAATCTAACAGTTACACCAAACAGATTAACAACTTCTGATTAAAGTCATAATCTATAATCTGTTAAGTTATAATCTATAAGCTGTTTTAACAGCTACACCAAACGGGGGCCATTGTTTTATGTTTTTGAAAAAAAAAACACACACACACACAAAAAAAAAAAAAAATGAAACATGGCTCAAACTGAAAAACAATTCCTCGAAACCATGTTGTTGATTAAATTTAAAAAAAATAAATAAGCTAATACATGATTTTAGGTTTCCTTGTGGATTTAAATTAAGCAAACTTGAAATGTCTTAATACCGGACTTGGGGTACCGCTGTGCCTTCAAAGCACAGTAGCTTGCTGGGCTTTTTTGTGGGAGGTCGTCCCGAGTGTTTTTCAATGATTTGAACGGTTCATATTATAAGGTTTGTCAAGAATATTGTCTTCTAACAAATCAAGTTAATCGGATATTTATAATTCCACGATTAGGTCCTAATTATTTTTAAAAATTTATGAAAGCTTTGTTAAACGTTAATTTTTAAAAACAAATGTGTTTTGGTTATAGGATTGCAGATTTCCTATCAATTTAATTTTTTACATAAATGATCTACTTGACGAACTTTATAATTTGACAATTCAAATTATCAAAAGAGATTCAGGACTACACTACACAAAGAAGTACAACAGCCTGCTATGGTGGGATTCCCAAATCCTTTAATACCAAGCATCATATATTATATTAGAAATTTTAAAATAATTTAAAATTATAAGAGTTTGCACCTCCAAATTTTTTTTAAATACTTTCAAAATTATATAAAGTAGCCCCCTTTTAATTTTTCAAACTTTAAAACAATCTCTCCAAAATCTCAATCCTGAATCCGTCTCTGGTCATGGCCAGTCTTTGCTCGATCATTTTACATACCAAGCATCATGGCCCAGTCTTTGCTCGATCATTTTACTTAATAGAAGACTTGACTTTTCTTATATTTCTACCAAAGACCGTGAATTTTAGCCTAAGCCAAAAATTAAATATTCTTTCAAGAAAGGTGGCTGACACTACACAATGACTGCAATAAGAATATCAATATAGAATCAATTATAATTTATACAAAATAATTTTGATCATATATTAAATGGTAGAGTCTATCATAAATATACAGTTTCACTCTGACTGCTTATATATTTTATGTGCTTGATTTTTGTAGTCCATTCCCGTAAATTGATTGAACTCATAACATTTCTTATCTTTGTTTGGATAAAAATTGTTACATAACTTTTTGTTGTACGAATATTTAGAATGTCATTTGAAGTCTTTTTACACCAATAATTAGGTTGCGTTTGGTTTTTATTTTTGGCTAAATAATCACAAAAAGATTAAAAAAAAAAAAAAAAAAAAAGAAAGTCAAAAAATCACAAAAAAACAAAAAAAAAATCTACTATTTCAAAACTAAAAAGCCAATCAAGAATATCAAACGAACAAAAAAGTCACAGACTAAAAAAGTTAAAAAAATCAAAAAACTAACTAAAAAAGTTATTGTCAAACGAAAGTTTAAAGCTCATTTGTTCTTATATATCTAATGGTTTCAAATAAATAACACCAAAAAATAGATAAATACAAACTATAACTTATCAAAATTTCAAATTTTTATGTTAAATAAACTATAATTTAAAATTACAATCAAGCAACTATTAGTTAATTCTTTTAAAGAAATAAGTTAAATACCTATCTAAAAAAAAACCAATTAAATAAGAGAACAATCAAAATGAGGCCTATATATGAGTCCCGTTTGGTAGAACTGTAGAAAAATAATTATAGATTATAACTTAACAGATTATAACTTATAGCTGTGAACATAAGCTATTAACTTGTTTGCTACAAATATGAGATTATGGATTTAAACAGCAGAGTAGTGTTTGGTTGATAAACTGTAAAATAACTTTTTGTTATATAATTGTCATTTTTGCCCTTATATGATATAAAAATGATTATTTTGTTATTTTTTTCAGTTTTAATTTTTAAAAAATTATTTCATTAATAAAAATTAATATAATTAGTATTACAAAAATTATTATTTTCATTAATATATCAACTAGTATAAAATTATTTCATTTTTTCATCGTAAATTAATTAGTGTCAATTAATGGCTTAATTAGCATCAATTAATACTAAAATTATTAATTAGTATAAATTGATATTTTTGTAATTTATTAAAAATTGATATTTTTTATACTAATTAATTTTCAGTTTTAATTATTAAAATTGATATTTTTGTAATTTATTAAAAATTGTTACAAAATATACCAATTTATTATTTCAAAAAATATACCAATTCATTTTTTTTTCCTTCTCTTCTTTCTTTGTTAATTTTCTTTAATTTATTAATTCATTAAAATTAATACCAATTACTATATATTTCATTACATATTTTACATTATATTTCATTACATATTATTTGTTATTTAATATAAAAATTATTTTAGTGTGATTTAATATAAAAATTATTATCTTATATATATTTTTTTATATTAATGTTGGGTACAAGTCGGAGATGGCTCGCTGTTGCCGTCGATGACTTAACCATCATCGAAACAACGCCGAAGATGCGCAAGAAAGAGAGAGATCGCGAAAAGAGAAGAGAAGAGAGAGAGAGAGCGCTCTAGTTCTACCAGATCGTGACCAAAACCCTAGCCTAGTTGTCCGACCAGATCGCGAAGAAAAAGAGAGAGAGCTCTGGTTTGTCATCGCCAGGCTATCTCGCGAAGCCGACAAGGTCATGGAAGGTTAGGTTTTCAGATTGCAATCATGTCGTTGATGGTTTGGTTTTCAAATCACAATCACGCCGTCAATGGCTGTGGTGACGGAAGGCGGCGACAAAGCAGATCGTGCCCTAACCACCGCCTCTAATTTGTGAGAGAGAGAGAGTTCTGGTTTGTTTACTGAAAATCTACCGCCGAAAATTGCCTCATCACCGAAAATCGCTTCTCTTCTCTCTCTCAAGTGAACAGTGTTTGAGAATATGGGGTTTATATAGTTGTGTTTTTGGTAATAGTTGAGATTGACTAGGGGCATTTAAATAATTTTGCCTATCAATTTTAGCTTCCTGTTTAAGCTCAATCCAAAAGCACTCGAAGGCCACTCAGCCAAAAATCACTATGGTACCATTTTCATATAGTGTGTCACGCCTCAATTTTTATTACTCGGATCACATTACCAATATTCATTAATTAAGTTCGTTTACAAATGACAATTCATTATTGGATGAAATGATGAATAATTAAATATACATATTCCCTCTCGTGATACAATAAAGACATTTACATATGAATAAAAGGAATGTCCTGAGGCTTACAACAAAGGAGAACTGTCACGATCCAAACCCGCCCCTATAGGTTTAACTCGTAACGGGCCAGTAATTCTTAGGCCTCTTAACAGACTAACATATAATTAGGGGTTGTGGAAGTAAATAACAATTATACAACGTCCATTGAGCTGTGCAAACTAATATGAGACAGAAAAATTTTAAACTTTATATACATACATGTACATATCATCATATATATATATATACTAGCGTATGCCCGTGCCTGAAGGCACGGCGTAAATAATGTTCGGTATAAATAATATTGGGATTAAAATGTAATTATAATTTCTACGTATAATGTCAATTAATTAATTAATTTAATGCATCCTCAACATTTAATTAATCATGGAGAACATGAATATATTAGAAACACTGCCACCACACATAAGCCAATTTTGTTTGAATAATTGTAGGTATCATTAAAATTTAGGAAAAATTAACCAAAAAAAAAAAACTTAAAATTTAATACTTGTAACAAATAAACTATTGAGTTTTTAATTTTATAAATTTAAAAATTAAATTTCTGATTTATTTTTAATCTAAACTATTTGCATGTTTTCAATCTAAACAATCTGAGATCTTTTACGTATTTTACTAAGGGGTTGTTGGGGTGTCCTAAATAAGTGTATTTTTTGTCTTTTTAGACTAAAAAGTTGAGGAAAAAAATTTGGTTGTTTTGTTTAACTTTTTGACTTTTTATGAAAAATGTGTATTAAAAAATTATATAAATTAGTGTGTAGGGAAAAATTAGGATTGAGAGTTGTGCAGCCGTAATTTTTTACTTTTGATGAATAGTGATAACTTTTTAACTTTTTGAGTAACTTTTTGACTTTTTGACAACTTCCCAAACTTGGCCTAAATAATAAATAATAAATAATAAATAATAAATAAATACCATTAACAATCCAAGCAATTTGTCGATAGGAAGAAGTAGCCACCAGTCCTTTGCGGGGTCTGTCTTTCACATTTTTTTTGCATTCTTATTGAAAAAAATAATAATATATCAACACATTTTGCATTCTTATTGAAAAAAAAAATAATATATCAACACAATTTGAATAGCACGTAAAATAAATAAAGATGTGATAGTGGCCAAGCATTTGAATGCGCAACACAATTAAGAAAACCGACCACTATCTCTTTTTTTACTTTGTTTCTTTTCAATTTCTTCACCATGTCTTCAACAGGGATGAAGAAATAGTTTATGAATTATGAGTGAAAATTTAAATTGGGTTATAGAAATAAAATAAAATAAAACAAAAATAATGACCCATGAGAGACATGCGGGTTGAAGAAAAAAAAATAAAAAAGAAAATGTTGAGACCCAAACCAATGTCAACAGCCTCCACAAACCAATGTCAAGTCCCTCACCTGACAACACAAAAAAGAAAAACAAATATATATCAGTTTAAGGTTTAAAAATACCAACCCAAATACATAACATAACTTAACACCAACCCATATAAATTGAAAGATGCATAAATAAAAAAATGAAAAAAGAAACAGAACACAAAAAAAGAAAGAGAAATCCAAATACATATCAGTTTAAGGTTTAAAAACACAAATTCAATACAAACACATCAGTCTAAGGTTTAGAAAAACAAATACAAATCAAATCTTAGAAACACAAATCCAAATTGATGGGTCTCTTTTGCTTTGATTGAAAAGAAACATAATGATTTTCAATGCTCTGTTCCAATGCTTTGTGTCTCTTAAGCTTTGTTTCCAACTTTTTCTGTGGTTCCATTCAATGCATACCTAATCACACAACCAAACAGAAATCTTAGAAACACAAACACAAATCGAAACCGAAATCTTAGAAACACAACCTAATCAACAAAAATATATAAAAATAATAATAATAATAACACAAATCCAACACAATGAAACATTGAAAACCATTTGAAAAATCACTTAAGAATATCTTAAAAACTATTTGAAAACCATTTCATGAGGATAGATTATTATTTCAAACCCAAGGATTAGTTTGTCTACCATACTACAAAATGAGTCCAAAAAAAAAAAAAAAAACCGCTCTTTCAACCCACCTAAATATTTCAATAAAATTGCTCTACTAATTTTTTAGCAACTTCACATCTCATTTCATTCTTACCTTCGTAACACAAACATAAAGTTGCTCACCAGTTTGAAAACACAAACACCAATCCAAATCATACCCAAACACGTACCTAATCTTATTTGTTCATTAACAACAACATAATCACCAAATCCTATCCGTTCATCATCATCACACAAAAAAAAAAAAAATCAAAAAATTAAAAATAAAACAAAGTTGTATGTGCCTCTTCCAAGTACTTCTTCGACCTCTTTGCCACACTCTTCAACCTGTTCATCATGATCATAAATTTGGATAGATCAGAGCCTTTTATATGTACAAATTTTAGCTACAAAAATTTACTTTGCATAGATTAAGTCTTATACATGTATCAAGGCAAAGAAATCGGGCTCAACATATCTTGCCATTTCATCAAGGCAGAGAAATCGGGCTCTCTCTCGATGAATCCAGTGGTTGTCTCTTACCCCACTTTTTGTCACTCGTTAAAATTATCTGATAAGTCCAACTCATTACATAGCGGTATTTCCTTATTATTGAAATTACATATCAAGTGCCATGTAAACTGAATTTACTAAATTTTTCACTTTCCATTTATCTCATTCATAATCTCCATTTCTTTCCCCAAATATACATTCTATCAAAAAAAAAGGAAAATTATAGAATACTACTAAATAATCATCCAAAAAGAAAAATTATAGAATAACACATCTATTTTCAAGCTAATGGTGTGCTTTCGCTTCATGCGAAAGCCAAAATTTGGCAACAACACTTCCAATTCATGTGCTATTTTTTGGTGCCAAATTATAACAATGCGAAAATTTGGCAAGAGCTCATCTCTCTATTCTCTAATGACAGAACCCTATTTGTCAACAAAGCCATTGTGATATAAGCTAATTGTTATTGTTGTTGTAGTTCTTTTTCAAAGCTAATTGTTGAAGTGTAAGGAAAATTCACCTAAATATAGCTGAACAAACATTAATTAACATGAATTTCAACAAATTCAATTCAAACAACATGAAAATGACACCACATGAAAATAGCTGTACATAAAAATGACACCAAATTCAATTCAACATGAAAATAGCTGTACATGAAAATGACACCACATTTTCAACTCAAATTAGAAAGTAAAATAATAAAGAAGTGAGAGAAAACAGTGTACATGGCAATTTATCAGTTGAAGAATTTTGATGGGTGTTTCCATCTTTGGGTTTGAAGAACCCTCCCAAATCCATCTTCCTCAACAATTTTTAGAAAGAGAGAGAGAGAGGAGAGAGAAGAAAATACCTAAATTTAAAGGGCGACCAACACCGATACATAATCATACATATATATACATCAATCTCTGAAATTATATACAAACATCCATATATAATACACACAATCGTATCTAATACCCACAAATTAAAGTCAGTACACCTTGTTCAAAAAAAAAAAAAAAAAAAAAAGTCAGTACACAAATTAGGACAAATTGTTTTAAACTAAGATCAGAAGAAAAAAATTGTCTTAAAATGGTTTATTCACACAAATTATCTTAATAAAACATCAAAAAAAATAATAACAAATGCGAGCCAGAACCAATATTGTCTAAAACAGAATATAAATACAAACGAAGCCCATTACTTCTGTTATTTCAAAGAATCTGAATTCATAAACTCCAAACTGTCAAAACTAAGTTAAAAAACTGACACTATGAAAATCATATTCTTAATTCAATCCAAATCTCCATACCAACTGTCAAAAATATATGTTTTCTTCTAATTGGGCTTAACAGAACTAACAAAATCATGTAAATTAATGATAGAGAAAGATAGAAGGAAAAAAAAAAAGAAAAAGCTGCTCATGATTTAAAGAAACAAAAGAAACCATGATCAACAATATGACATGATAATCTATATAACAAAAGAAACAAAATCTGATTCAAACATAAATTCAAATAAAGAGATAATTAATGTGATTACTATATACAGCATGCAATTATTGTCTCTACAATATGCTTGTCATGTATGTTTTTATCTGTTTGAGCAACAAATTTTAAAATTATGCATGCCTGCATTTTGTATCTTCCCAAAACCATAAACTCACATCATTATTTCTGGGTCATTAGCATAGAAAGATGTTAAATTCTTTTTTCCTATTCCCTGATTGCTCTATTTGTATCTTCTGAATGCTTATCAGTGAACTCACATTATTGATTCAGCACCATTAGCACATAAGGATGTTAAAGTTTCTTTTTCTTGATGTATATGAACTATCCAAATCCCAAAATTAAAGGAGCAATCATATTTCATGATCAAGTTCCCGAATTATTTGATTATAGCATCCGCCTCAACCACACATGGGCTTTCTCTGGATTTCCTGATGTTAAAACTATCATAGACATAGATGGTCCTTACCTCAATGACCTGGAATTGGGTGTTGATACTATATCAATTATGCAGTACAGCTTCAGTGGATTTTTGACCGTATGATCTCAATTTTCCCTTTTCACTATTTGCTTCCTTCTGAAATATTAATATTAATGGAAGAAGAAGAAGAAGAAGAAGAAGAAAAACCGTTCGCTTCCGATTCTGATTTAATATTAATATTCAAAAAATAATTCAAGTTTCATTCAAATAATTCTTACCTGATTTCTGTACGGGTAAATGAACTCTGGAGTCAACACCACATATTTGCACTTCATGATCCCAGCTGGTTCACCCCTGAACCCGTACACTGTGCTTCCTTTGCAACGATCCTGCAAGTAATCTACCACACATAAACACATACACATCCAAAAACAAAATTGAAGTTCAGTAATTGAAGTTCACTAACCGAAGATTCCAGATATCACATTGTGTCCTCCAGGGGCTTGGCCTCCCGACAAAACCACTCCAATCTTCAACTTCAGACCTGCAGGAAACTCGGCCGATTCATCCGGTACCAACATTGCTGATGGCTGCCTAAATAGGCCAGGAAAGAGCTTCGCAATCTCATCTGAAACACCAACTCACAATCAAAACCATAAACCTCCGATTCGATCTAAATAGCTGGACAATGCTTTCACATTGTACACAAAACATAGAAGGATTAGCTTACACATACACAGAGAACAATGCAGAATGTGTATGTACTGTGTATGTGTATGTGATTGAAAATAGTTGTACAATGCTTTCTCTATGTTTTCTCTACTTTGATTATCATGCTTACACAATGCTTTCATTCTTCAATTTGGACAATGCTTTCTCTATGTTTTCTCTATCTAAATAGCATTGTGTAAGCTAATCAAAATAGCTGTACAATGCACAGTACATTGAAGGATTCAATTTTCAGACTTCAATTTAGGATTCAGCTTACTAGAAAAAGAACAAAACATAGAGAAATTAGAGAACAATGCTTTCATTAAATCTTCTCAAATAATAAACTAATCAAAGTAGCTGTATAACACACAGCACATGAAGGATTCAATTTTCAGACTTCGATTTCGTGAAGGAAGAAAAAAAAAAAACAACTATTTAAGCTCTATAGTTTACGATTCAGTTACCAGAAAAAGAACAAAACATAGGGAAACCAGAGATTTGACAATGCTTTTATCAAATCTTCTCAAGTAAACTAATCAAAATAGCTGTATAACGCACAGTACATGAGTTATTCAAATTTCAGACATCTATTTAGTATGAAAATAAAAATTAAAAAATAAAAACAATGATTGAAGTTTCGATTTTCGAATCAGATTACTAGAAAAAAGAAGAAAACACAACGAAAACAGAGATCTGACAATGCTTTTATCAAATCTTCTCAAGTAAAATAATCAAAGTAGCTGTATAACTCACCGTACATAAATTATTCAAATTTCAAACTTCGATTTCGTGTAAAAATAAATAAATAAATAATTGAAGCTTTCGTAAATTACCAGAAACATAAGGAAAACAGAGATCGGAAAATGCTTTTATCAAATCTTCTCAAGTAAACTAAATCAAAGTCTCTGTAAAACGCACAGTACATGAATGATTCAAGTTGCGGACTTGGATTTTCGATGATTTACAGTTTCTCTGTGATGGAGGACAGAGGTGCCGTAGTGGGTTGAGATCTAATAGGGAGAAGAGATGAAGAGTTGCTGTCGGTGGAGATCGGAGGCGACGCGACGCGACGGTGAAGACGTCGCGATGGTGGAAGCAGAGCGGCAGTGGAGAGAAGGGAGAGAAAGAGAGAGATCTCTTAGGATAGAGAGTTTGAGACCTGAGAAGTTGGAGAGGAGATCGGAAGTGGCGCGACGATGGAGACGACTCGATGGTGGAGAGGAGGGAGAGGAAGAGAGAGATCTTTGAGGACAGAGTTTGAGACCTGAGAAATTGGAGAGAGAGAGAGAGAGAAGTGTGCAAATAATGTTTGAAGTGGGTGGAACACAGGAGAGAGAAGGGATTGTTTTGGACGGGAATTGAAAATATTA
Source organism: Camellia lanceoleosa (assembly GCA_025200525.1). Taxonomy (NCBI): domain Eukaryota; kingdom Viridiplantae; phylum Streptophyta; class Magnoliopsida; order Ericales; family Theaceae; genus Camellia; species Camellia lanceoleosa. The sequence continues at coordinate 159,914,300 of CM045764.1, forward strand.
CAAAGCATCTCAGCCCTCAACGGTTAAAAACAATTCATCTCAGCCGTTGAATTGAAATATATCTCTCATACATTTGAAGACATTTTCAAAAAGTCTCTTGCCTTATTATATAGATATATATATATAAGCTAGACAAAAAGGGACTTAGCCCTATTTACAACATACACAAAGACTTGTCTGACTGAACAGGAAAACAAGACTTCAACTTATGCACTAAGCCATAACCACTAGACATGTCCGGAACCTCCACGAGAGGCACATAGGTTAGCTGTCAAAAACTGATTCCAGGCAGACGCCTCTAAGCTTGGTCACGCTTTGATCACCTATATACATATATATAAATAATGAGCTGGCGCCCAGTGAATAATAACAAAATAAAGGGTTTCTATAAATGATGTCCATCACAGAATTAGAAATCAGATTCTTATCAGAAACAGAGTCTTATGCATATTCAGATTCCCAAATTAGAAACAGATTCATATACATATTTATGATCATTTTCATATTCAAATTTTGCATATAATCATACGTGGTACATCCATTAGCGCTAACAAATCCGATGACCCATAAAGGGACGGCCTTGGAGGCATTCTGATGACTCATGTGCACAGAGACGTTTCCGATTACCTATAAAGGGACCTGATGACCCATAAAAGGGACTTGATGACCCATAAAGGGACACATATCATATGATGCTAAAGATGCCACAAATAACTTTTAGAATCTTGGACAATCATTTATTCATTCAAAACATAGCATAGCATTTCAGAAACTAATCATTTCATATCATAATGTTCGGAAAATTTTTAACATTGAACATAACTTTACAAAGTTATTACTCACAGATAGTAGTAGAAGCAAATCAGACAGATCAAGCAGACAATAACGCGTGACCTACACAAACACATAACACACATATTGAAACACAATATTACTTCCTTGATCAAACTTGACTTTCTTGTTTTCTGTCTAAATAATTCGAAGGTCCACTACGTTTATTTTTTCTTTAGTCAAATGAATCGGGTTCTCATTTCACAAACTCTTTTTATTACTAAATCATTCTTTTCTAAATAAACCAATTCCTCACTTGGCTTCTTAATCAAGTATCACCAAGTTAATGACTTATTCTTTAACCAACTAATTAATGTTGATTGTTAGTTTATTAATCCTTATTGAGCCATAAAACATGTCTAGAATGATTTGGAAAGAGAAAAGAATAAAAATGTGAATTAAATGTAATTTTTCAAAATATGCTGAAAATAGGATCTTCGCTAGAGCGCCACTTTGATCGCTCGAACGGATTGTAAAATTTTACAAAACTTATGGGAGCTCGATTTTCACGCTCGAGCGAGACTTTCCTCGCTCGAGTGGACAATGTAAATTCTAGAATTTCCAGAATTGTAATTAAGGTTCAAATTTGATATTCAAAGCCTCAAAACTTATATTTTTGGGTACACAAATATGGAGAACCATTGTATAATTTAATAAACACTCACATTTAGAAATTATTTATTCAAAATCATACTCCAATTGCCCAAATTTAGATTCAACTCATTTTCTTTATATCAAACCCACAATTTTAAAACATGAATTAGACTTTCCAAACTCTTGAAATTTCATGATGTATGTAAAAATAGAACTCAATTTTATTATTAACAAAAATCAACTTAACTATGAATTACACAAATCAATTTCTTAGAAATTCCACTTAACTCAACTTTTAACCAAAAACTTAATTTATAATCATAGATGTTCTAAAATGTGTTTAAATTGAATAAAACTTTTAAATTAAATTACATGCATGGATTAAAAATCAAAATCACACAAATTCCTAATTTCAAAACTTTTCCTTTTTCTCTTCAAAATATGAGATTGAATTAGTTCAAATTCTTCAAAATCCATGATGCATGTACAATTAGAGTATTAAAACTTACAAAATTTGTTCATGCATGTAAAAATGGAACTCAAATTCATGCAAGAGTACAAAAATCAAACTCAACATAATTGATTTCTAAATTAATTTCCATAATTATGAATCTAATTTAATTTTCATCATCTTCTTGCCAATTTTGTTCTAATTGTATGAAATTGAAGCACCAAAACCCTTGGAAAATAATGATGCATGTGAAATTAGAACTCAAATTCATCAAAGGTGACTAAAAATCATACTCAAAGATGAGTTTCTAAATCAATTCCTTAATTCTTGAACTTAACTTAATTTTCTTTATTCTTTTCCTTGATTCCCTCATATTATATATTTAAACTTAATTACCTCATAAATTTAGGAGTTGAAGAAATTGCCTATAAACATTGGGTTAGAATTTCATACCTATTAGTCTTCAAGATCTTCCTTTATATTTAATCCCTAGCTTTCCATCAAATTCCTTCCAGCCAAAACATCGAATAGGCTTCATATATATCTATCTCTCTCTCTCTCTCTCTCTCTCTCTCTCTCTCTCTCTCTCTCTCTCGGATTCTTTTCTTTCCAGCCAAACAGATTGATGATAGCTTTAAGGCTCTAACTCTTCTTGATTTCATCTATTATTATTTTATTCTTTTCATTTAGTGGGACACTTGGCCTTATTATATACACCCACGTGGTGTATTAATTAATTCTTTAACTAATTAATCTTGCCTAAAATACTTAATTGAGATTGAACTTTGATTATATCTAGCTTAATTAACCATCTGTAAATTTTAATTAGTTATGTAAAATTCTAACCCAATTAATCATGATTAAGTACAAATCTCACTTAATTTAATTAGTCTAATTTGACTTCCTTTAGAGTCAAATTAACTATATTTAAATTTATTAATCTGACTAAGATTTTTAATCAAACTCTCAAGAGTTTTAAATTAAACCCATTGTCATCATCAATTTTGATTTCTCAAACTTTAGGCTTTCAATTCGTAATCAAACTTTAAATTTCCGTCAATAAATTGCTTATTCAAATTGGACACCCTATAAACAAATTTAATTCGTAATGATCACAATTCTCAATCCTCATAATTTAATTAACTTCAATTCGAATCCAATTAATCAAATCCCAATTTTACTAAACTGAATCGAATATTTAATTAAGCTCATTCATTTTACCTCCTTTAGCCATTAGACTTTCAAACTAAATACTTGACAAAACCATATGCGAATTAGGTCCAATAATTCTCATAGGTTCTAAATCTCATAATTCTCAATACTTCTCATAATGACTAATTAAAATCTGAATCTCCTTAATTAACTAAGTGTTAATCATTATACGTGGTGGGATCGTTACAAGAGGACACTACTCTTTACAAAAAAAAATAGCACTCAGCCAAACAAACAAATGAAGTAGTACAATCCATTACTACATTATACTTATGAAATGGTAAAACCCATTGTTTGATTTTCAAATTCGAAAAGCATTCTCTGTATACATATACAGACAGGAGATGAGCAACCACTAGCTCACCAATCAATCTCATATTAAAACATTAGAAAATATGCGGATACCAAAATACTCATACATATACGTGAAATCATATCATGCCAAAACCATATGATTTTATTACATAATCTCTTAAATTCAATTTATGTAATTAACTACAACAAGTTAACTTAAATAAATAAACATGTTTCAATAGCAACATGACATCCTTTTCAATTCATTCAATTATCTTATTATCAATTGAATCAAATAATTAAACAATCCATGAAATCCATTTTATACAGTCTTATGAGATGAATGCATATGCCATGTCATGCTCAAAATATTTTTCTCATCTTTTAAAAATCTTACGCGCAATACCAATTTGAAAACACATTAATCCAACAATTTCAATAAAATTCCAAGATGGTAAATACGACTCAGGTAATCCCTAAGCTAGTGTCTGCAAGTAGACTATACAAGTACTACAAATTTGTCATTTTTACCAGTATTAACTGGAAGGCTCGACACTTGTAATTTGTCATTTTTACCAGTAGTAACAGGAAAGCTCGACACTTGTAATCTGTCATTTTTACCAGTATTAACTAGAAGGCTCGACACCTATTATCTACACCACCTTTCAAGACTTACCACCGTATTTACCCCAAAATCATTTCATGAAAACTTGTTTTCCAACATTCCTTTCTCAATGCAAAGTTTTCAAATCAAATTTCAAAGCTCATCATTATTAAATGAATTGATATGCCAATGCAATAATTAATAATACAATGCAATATTTCTTCCACTTTCAATATTTCCACACAATATTCTCATTGTGATCCAAATTCTCATTTCTCATTTCAATATAATTTCTCAATATGAATATAAGTACTTTTATTCCAATTCATCTATGGGACAACAAAATTCCCACACTTAGAGTAATCTCAACTATTTAGTCACTTCAAGACTATATCAACATTTTGAACAACAATTTCCAAAATTTCAACAATTCTCATATTTCATGAAAACCATCATTTATATGTAAGCAAATAAACAAATTTTCAAACATCATTTATTTTGGCACACAAAATAAATATAACAACATTTTCAAAGATTGTCAACATCTTTCTTAAAAACTCCCAATTTCTAGATTTTCTCACAAAAATCACTCATCTTCATTTATTGAAAGAAAGTCACAAAAAACATCTCTCTTCAATCCTCATAGTTCAAAACCCTCAATTTCTATTTTTAAAAGAAACAAGAAAGTAAACCCACTTTCAAAAAAATCTCTCATCTTCTTGAATCAACAATCAATTTTCAAAACAAATCAAATGATGATTTCGAAAATCATCTAGATCTTGCAAAAAAACATATATATAACTCAAAGAAAATCTCTACTTATTAAATATTACCATTTCCATCCGACTATGTCAAAAATTACGGTATAATCTTAATAACACGTTTTTAACCATAACGGATATAACCTTTTAACCAAAACTAATTTAATCCACTAAATTAGTAAGTTTATTATATTCAAAAAATTTCAAATTAATAATACCAAACCTAACTTCACATGTCTCATTCCTCAAACATAACTATATTTTAACATACCATTTTTTCATGCCAAGCTATTTAAAGAGATAATATTTTTACCAAATTCTCGACCAATAACAATTTCACAACTTTTTCTAAAATTATTTAACCAACATGATATTTACATCAAAAATTATGAAATATGCCCAATAGTAACATTTTCAAGGTTATGAGTTTGAAAGTCCACATTTCACATTTTTATTTTCATAAAAATGAACACAACTTAATTATTAACATATCATCTTTTATAAAATATCATGAATATAACACTTTTAGAGTTTTTAATCCCAAAACAAGTCTATAATTCCTACTTAAGCATTTACTCCATATTCCTCAATATTAATTTATTTTTCTCAAAACTAAATTCCAAATCAAAGATTAAAAAAAAAATTCAAATATTTCTCAAAATAAATTTTCTAATCATAATATGATGTAAATACAATCCATACAATTATTAAATTCTATTTTCAAAATTCTTTTACAAAATTAACAACACAAAATGATTTTCCCAAAATCAATCTCAAAATACCAGCATTCTTAACATTTCAACATAATTTTTCTTTCAAAAATTACCAAACAAAAATCTGAAAATATATCTATATACAATACCTCTTATAATGATATATTTTTCCAAAATAACCCTAACATAGCTTTAATGTACAAATATGAAGAAAATCCATTCCTCAAATAATGAAGAAAAATAGATATGGAAGGCAAATCTTACTCAATCATGAATTCGAGACTACCATTGCGAAGATCACGACAAGCGCTCCAACTTTCATTTACAATATTTTAACAAAATCTCACTCTAAGGACTCCCATTTGAAACTCAAATGCTAAGCCAACAATGGAGGCCGAGAGAGAGAGCGAGAGAGAGAGAGAGACACGAAGCTCTCTGCTCAAAAGAAAACAAAGGAAAAGTAGGTGGAAAAGAAAGGAAGAGAAAGGAAGAGTTTGATGGGGAAAATGGAAGAGAGGGGGTGGGGGACAATCCACATAGCTCCTCACACCATTCAACACCAAAAATTAATATATAATACATTATAAAATATCTAAAAAATTTATAATATAAATTATAAAATGATATAATTTTTCTCACCACAAAATATAATATTTTTTGTACATCACAAAATATAATATTTTGTTCACTACCAAAAATATACCCAATTTCATTTTTTATAAAATTTATAATTTTTCACCATATGGTACACACTATAAAATCAATTATCAAATATTTATTATAATTCTATATAATAAATAATAACAACTCCTAAGGTAGTTACTATCAATCACCTAATTAAAAAAGATCAAACAGTTAAACATGAATTCATTAAACAAACTCAAATTAAATTAAATCTAAATCATGAGTCTCACCCATAAGTCAAACATGGTCCAATTATATACCAAAATAGTCCCAACAAATTTATCTCAAATTCTAGTCCGAACACCCAAAACTAAATTTCAAATTCTGCTATAAATTAAACTGAACACCAATTAGTCCGTGAATTTTCATAAAATAACTACTCATCATTTAATTCTGAAATATTTATCCAACATGCTAGACTCATATGGAAACAACATATAAAAATTTCATAATTTTTTTAAATTGGAAACTATTTTAAAAAAATACAAAACCGAATTATTTTTGCATAGAATTTACACAGCAATCAAATTCGAAAATTTTCTCAATTAAATTATGCACTAGCTATTTAAAAATAAATAAATAAATAAAAATTGGTCATTACATGGTGCCAAGCTTATATAGCTAGATCCACTATTCCAATAACTTTAGAACTGTCCCAAAAGTTCAATGCAAGCCCACAATGGTCTAATATACGGGCTTACAAATGCAATGGATGAGGCTAAAAAAGCCAACTTGGTCGTAAGAGATAGGCTAAATAAGTAGGAATGGCAACGGGGGCGGGGCTGGGGATTACACTCTCGATCCTCGATCCCCAAAGGTATAAAATTCCCGATTCCCGGCGGGGAGCCAGCACCTCCCACCTCCGCCCTTTAACTGGGATCATGTAACAACCCTGACCCATGATTAACGTTAACTCATGCTTAATTATGCCTAATAAATAATTGAAGTGAAATGTTGCATCATATGTTGTCTTATGTGTGCTTATATCTGTTTAACATAGAAAGATCTATTTATGTTTCCATTTCGGTTTATGAATTGAAGGCCTTATCGGCATCCGATTTAGAAATTGACTTGATTTATGTGTTAATTAGAATTTTTAGAATTTTATGGTAGGTTTAACTGAAATCCGATTCAGAATGATTAAATTGGATTAATTTAATGCCCGTTTGATTAGCTTTAATAAACCAACACTAATGAAGCCTATATAAAGCTCCATATAAGCCTCCACTCAACTTTTCTTCTTCAGTGTCAAACATATTTGAGCTATCACACACACACAAACACATGAGAGAGGAAGGGACCAAGAGAGGGAGAGAGAGAGAGTTCAGTTCAAAGAAGAATTTGGCTTGGAAACTTAGAGAATTGGTGGTGTTGAGCAAGACCTCCTATGAATCAAAGGGATTAAGGCTTCTAGGTAAGAATTCAACCTTGCGAACTTGAGATTAAACTACTTAGTCCAAGAAACCAAAGAATTAAGCTATGTAATGCTAGAGTTGAGCTTGAATTTAACTACTTAGTCCATACCATGCATGCATGTCCATTTCTTCACAAATTGAGCATGATTTCTAAGAATTCCCTCATGCTTGTCTTGAATTCACCTTAATTTTGGGAAATCATCAAGTTTCATGTTGTTTTGTAGCATTTGATCTTGTTTTGAGAAGATTGAGTTTAAAGGAATTCATGCATGTCATGTTCATGAAACATCTATAAATTTCAAGTTGAATTTTTACACAATTGGCAAGCTATTTGGGCCATGATTTATTGAAATGATCATAAATGCATGATGTATTATGAGTTTCTAAGTGTTCCTCAAGTTTTGGCCCAGAAAAACCAAGTTTTGATGCTTAAAGATTGAAGTTTGAACTTAGAGATCACATCTGGAAATTCCAGAATTTGCACCTACGCTCGAGCGTAGGATTTCACGCTCGGGCGACCACTCTAAGTGCGTGCACCTCTGCTCAAGCGACTAGAAGTCCGCTCGAGCGTGAATTGCATGCTCCCAGAAGTTTATATGTTTTGCAGATCGCTTGAGTGACAAAAGTCACGCTCGAGCGAAGGTCTGAGTTTCACGCTCAAGCAAGGATCGAACGTCCGTTGAGCGTGAAAATCAAGCAACTAGTACTTTTGACAAAGTTTGCAGACCGCTCAAACGAAGAAAGTTACGCTCTAGCGTACCCTTACATTTTGCATATTCACTTGAGTGAGGAAAGCCACGCTCGAGCGTGGATCCTGTTTTCAACAAGTTTTGAAAAATGTTTTCAAGAACATTTTTGCATTCTCATTCTATCATAGGCATTCTTAGGCCAAAATTAAGACACCATAATAAGGATAAGGCTAGAAGCACACTAAGAACAATGAAATAAGTTATGTACACTCCGAGCGTGTGTTTCAATTTTTGTATCTGTTATATTATGTAGGTCACGCGCCGTAAGACATCTAAATTGCTTATCCTGTCTGTTTACCTTGGAGCCTCTGTTATCTGTGAGTAATAAATTTGTAAAGCTATGTTTAATTATAAGATGATCTGTTTCCGAAATATTATTTTTTGTATCAATGAATGGTTGTCCAATGTTTCTGAAATGTGGCATTCTTAGTTTCAAATGACATCTGTTATCTGTTCTATTACATCACAATTATGGGTCAACTGTACATCTCATGAGCCAACTGTTATGGATCCTTATATATACGTCCCTTAATAGGCCAACTGTACATCTTATGAGCCAACTATACCGTCTTTGTATACGTGAGTCAACTGTATGCCTTTATGGCCGTCCCTTATAGGTCAACTGTTTCTGTTAGTGCTAATGAATGTGCCACGTATGATTAACTGCAAGTTCTAATTATGAAAACGACTCTGAAACTGTATCTGCTATGCATTACAATTTCTAAACATAGTTACGAATTCATTTCTAATAACTATTGAATTCTGTTTTCGCTAACTGTTATGGACAACATTCATTAAAGTTCTTTACTCTGTTATTATTCACTAGACTCCAGCTCACTATTTATATTATGTATATAGATGAGCAGATACGTGACCAGGCCCAGAGTTGATGGCCTATGTTTCTGTTTTGTCAGCCAACTACCGTGCCTCATGAGGAGGTTCATTTTGAGAGGATTATGTCAAGGCTTTAGTTAAGCTTGTTTTGTATATCTGTACTTGGGCTAAGTACCCTTTGACTCTATCTGTGTAATTGAGTGATGTAAGACTAATGTGTTTTTGATGTCATATCTATATATATATAAGTTTGTTTTGAAATTTTCTGTCCCATGTATGTCTACACAGCTCTATTGACTATTTTAATTTTATATATCTGCTTCCGCAACCCCTATCTTATGTTATCCTGTTCAGAGGCCTTTGGTAATCTAAGAATTACTGGTCGATTACGACGCTAAACCTATAAGGGTGGGTTTAGGTCGTGACAGATAGGGTTTCTCCGACTCCAAAAAATCTCCGTACAAAAGCAACAACAATTGTTATCAACAACAACAATCATTAACAATTACAAAATATATATATACAAGAAGGAGCTATATCTCTCCCTCTAAAAAAAAATACAGTATCTGTGAGGAATATCAGAGAAGAAAGCTCCAAATAAGACATCAATGGTGGTTAATCTACAACAGAAATGTCTTAAATCAAAGAGAATAATAATTAACACAACATATCAAAGATCACTAAATCAAAATCCAAACCAAAACATATATATAATTATAATAGAGTGTGATAGAGTAATAAATCTGTAAATTTGTGAGTGTTGATAACTCATGGAACAGAGTTACCCACATAAGGCAGATTGAAGACTTGATGGCCTCGCTGAGTTTGGCGTTGATGGCCGAGATCTGAGTTTGAATAAAGCAAATAAGATAGGGGTTGCGGAGAAGGAGGGAGGCGATGGCCGTGTGTGAAGGAGTAGCAGCCGACGGTCGTATGTGTGTGAGACGAACGGTGAGGGAGCAGCATCGCCGTGTGTGAATAGAGCAAATAAAGAGAGGCGATGTGTTTGTGAGAGTGCAACCCAACCCTAAAATGAGTCAACAAAACAAATAGACACATATATATAGACATAGGTATAATGGTAATTTTATTTCAGGGGAAACAATGCGGGGGGTCGGGGCTTAGTACAAGGCTGGGAAATGTATCACTGTCCCCGGTCCGAAACTCATCGGGGATTCATTTTTGAATACCATTCTCGGCCCGTTGGAGGTATTTTTCGGGAAAAAACTGCTCTAATTGGGGTTGGAGGGGTGGGTCCCCGTCGGACTGGGTTCAAATTGTCATTCCTATAAATAAGTCACATCATTCTCTGAATTTTTTTTAGTGACATAATTTTAAAATTAACTCAAATTTTTAAAAAAAAACTTTTTCCAGTCCATCGTATATAAACAAATCTAAAAAGTAAAAAATTTAAGTTAAAAAATTCTAAATTAACAAAAGAAAATCAAAATAAGTAAAATGTTAACTATTTTTGACTTATTTTTATATACTAGGAACTTTTTTTTAAAATTTCAATTTTCAATTCATCTAATCAAGTAGAAATGGAAATCTAAAACATTTTATAAATTTTTTTTAAAAAAGTTCAAACGAAAATAAGTTTAAAAAAATACCAAAAACGTAAACCTCAAACACCCATTTAATAGTGTTACAATTATGTGAACCTTAAAGAAAACAACAATGATAGGTAGCCCGAAAAATCATGGTTCGAATGGCTTGAAATACCCAAAATGGCGTCATTTTGGTTGTAAAAAGACGTTATTTTGACACATTCGAACCATTCGAGTCATAAAAATTCGAGCTACCAAATATTTTTCTAAAGAAAATTGTTACACTTTACTATACTTTTTATAAAAATAAATAAATAAATATATATATATATATAACAAAGTAAATAATCCCGAAGACCGGGGGCATTTCCGTCTTTCCAACTCCACCATTGGATCTCCCCGATTGTCTCACATTCTCTCTCCTCTCCTGCCAAGGTGAATTAGGTGTATCAAAAATGTTTTGAAACTTTAATTTGTGATTTTTAATAGTTTTAATGTGTATGTAAAACTTATCTGATATGGTGTTTTGATCTTTTGTATTTTTTTATTTTGATTTTTCATTTCATCAGAGTTCAATTAGAGCTCTAATTTTAGAGAAATCTATCATTATTGTTACGTGTATATATGCCCCTGTTTGGCAACTTAGGAGTTGTTTGAGATGATCTAAATAAGTGTACTTTTTGCCTTTTTACGAAAAGATGTGTAAAAAAGTAGAGAGGTGATATGATGGAAAAAATATAAAAAGATGGATTATTTTGTAGTAGCCAAACTTGGCCTTATTATTATTATTATTATTATTATTATTATTATTATTATTATTATTATTATTATTATTATTGTAGTTAAACTAATTAATAAAGATATAATAATTAATAAGATAAAATATTATATAAAATTTATAATCATTTTATTTTTTATTTCACAATTATCAAATCAATTAAAAAAATTAATTATCTTTTCAAATATAATTATTTTAGTCAAACTAAAATAATCAAATAATCAACTTCTCAAACAAAGCTATGTAATACATGATTGTTTGTAACAACCCTCGTACTGATTATCGATAAACTACTGAATTAGCTTCTGGTTACTGCTAAACTGAACTGATAATGACTGATAATTGGATTAACTGAAGTACTGAATGGACTGATTGAAATCGAAATTGAAATTGAGGCCTCGTTTGGCAAGAGGCTAAAATAGCCAATTAGCCAAAAAGTTACCTTTTTAGCCAAAAAGCCAACAACTCATACCAAAAAGTCAAAGATTCCCTTTTCTCTCTACTTTTTGCACGTCGTTTCGTAATTAGCCAAAAAGTTGGCCCAAACATACAGGTTTTTCTTACCAACCTTTTTAGCCAATTAGCCAAAAAGTTACTAAATTAGCCTGTTCCCAAACGAGGCCTGAATAAGTTATCTATTATATTGCATTTCTATCTGTTTGATTGATTGATTATCTGTTTGAATTCATATGTTTAAACTGCTAATTGAAGGCCTTATCGGCGGCCGAATTAGGAACCGTTTAGAGTTTTGGGATTAGTAGAATATTTGTGATTTAATGGTATATTTATCTGAAAAATTGATTAGGAATGATTAAATTAGATTTAAATGAATTAATTACAAGTTGTAGCTTATCTACCAAATTGCCATTGAGTGGACCTTTGTCTAACCTTGTGATTGAGCCTTATACACTTAATTAAAACAACATTTCATCAGCCTTGTGTTGCCTCAACCGACCATAGAAGACCAAAGAGGAGAGTTAGAGAGAGAGAGAATTGTCCTTATTGATCTAGCTTGAAATCTTGAAGAATTGAAGTGTAACTTGGCAAAATTGAGCTCCTAAACCTTGAATACAAGACTTAGGTAAGAAAATCCATCTTCTTCTTGTTGTCTTGAGCTTCATCTTGCATGTTCTAGGCTCCATTGTAGAATCAAACCATGATTTAGTGCTAAGAGGTTGAATTATGCTTGAATTCATGCATGCATGGCCATTTTGGTGCATTTTGAAGTTGAATTCATGTTGGAATTGTACATGCATGTCCATATTTAAGCCATGGTCCATGTTTTCATTTTGTTTTCCAACTATTGAGCTCAATTGAGCAAGAATTGAAGCTTGATTTTGGTTTAAAGTTCATGCATTGCATGTTTTGAAATTGTTCTGGAAAATGGGTTTGAATTTTGGATTTAATTGACTCACCTTTGGGGCTTGAATTCATAAATTGGCTTTTGAAACTTGTTATACATTGTTTTGGGATGTATTTTCCAGAATTTGGGCCCAAGAGATCGAGAATTGAGTTGAGAATGCTTGGTTTGAGCTTGGAAGGAAAATCTGGAAATTCCAGATTTGGCTTTTTCGCTCGAGCGAAGGATTCCTCGCTCGAGCGACCAACGTTTCCTCTGAGCCACGCTCAAGCGAAGGATTGGTGGCTCGAGCGTAAAAATCGAACATCCAGTACTTTTACTGTTTCATCAGACCGCTCGAGCGAAGGATTGTTCGTTCGAGCGAGGCCTTTGATTTTGGAAGCTCGCTCGAGCGAATAAAGGCTCGCTCGAGCGAGGCTCTTATTTCAGCAAATTACGCAGAATGTTTTCTAAGTGTAATTTTGCATCCTCATCCCATCTTAGGCATTCTTAGGCCTAGTTTAAGACATCTTAATGAGGATTTAGGCATAGAACCACACCGAGAAAATTTAGGGATTTAATTATCATCCTTCCCGACTGTGAAACTTAGTGTGTGTTCTATTTGTTAACTGTTTAGGGTTGGCTCTCGGGGACGCGCTCTAGCTGCTATTAGCCCAATCTCTGTGAGTAACGATTGTGTAAAGATATGTTCAAAATGGTTATCTTTTGAATACTGAACTGAACTGTTTATTGAACTGATATTGTTTACTGAATGAATGTATGTCCTGTATTCTGAACTGTACTGTGGCATCCTTAGCACTTACTGTTACTGTTACAGAGCTCTGTCGGTTTCCTTGTGGAACCATACTGTTTACTGATTGATGGCCATCATTACTGTTGGGTCTGTTAAGACCCGGTCCTTTTGGACCTACTGTTTATAGGCTAATGGGTGTACCACATATGACTGATTGACTGAAATACTGAAAGACCGAAATACTGTTTAATGAACTGATTTCATTACTGTAAGGACATTCATTCATAACCTCTTTACGCTTTATGTTATTCACTGGGCTTTAGCTCACTGTTTATATATATATGTAGGTGCTCAGCCACCAGATTGGAGCTAGGAGCGTGGGTTGGTCCCCAGTTTTGTCAAGGCAGCCTATGTGCCTCACTGCGAGGTTCCGAGTTGCCATGCTATGGCTTGGGGTGTTTTTGTGTCCCCCATCGGTCTCCTTACTATTGTACTCAGATAGATCGCTCATCTCTTTTTTCTTGCATCTGCTATCGAGGATTAGGTCCCGTCTTGAATGTTTGTATATGATTGTATAGATCAGACTGCTCAATGTATGAATGTATGAAAAATATTTTTGGCATACAGATTTTCACAGCTCAATGGACACTAGTTATTTACTGTATTGGCTTCCGCCAGCTCAGACTCTATTTAAGCGTATTCTTGCTCAACAGCCTTGAGAATCTCGGATTACTAGCCAGTTACGGTGCTAAACCCATAGGGCCGGGTTTGGGTCGTGACATTGTCTATATTGCCTGTTTTTGGTTTTTTAAAGATACTTTTCAGAAAATTTTATTTTTTTATTTTTCATATTTTTTTTGTTTTTACTGAATTTTTAAAAATATTTTAAGTAATTTTTTTAATTTTTGGATACACTTAACATAATTACACATAAAAAATATAATTTTTGTGAAAAAAAATCGTTTAAAAATTCATTACATACCAAAAATATATATATATATAAAAAATAGTACGAGAATTCAGTATATTTCTTTATATTTTTATGTATTTATTAATTTTTTAAAATATTTTTTCACAAATTTTTTACTTCTTGGATATATCTAAATAAAATGCATCTAAAAGAAATGTTTAAAATTTTAAAAATATTTATTAAAAACAAAAAAAAAATACAAAAAATAAAAAATTTAATTTTTTAAAAATCTTAATTTAAAAAACTAAAACCAAGCACACACATTAATTAATCCAAGAGTACCACGTGATTATTTGTCTATCCAATCACAACCCATTGTAGCACCACGTGCCCCTGCCCGTTAACCAACCAATAACTTCTCTGTCTGTCTGTGTGTGTCATATATAGCCTCCTCTTAATTCTCCTCTGATCTCGCGAACGCTTGTACTTTGTTCTTCAATAAATCATTGTTCCTCCGAAACACACTCTCTCTCTCTAGTCTTCTGGTTTTCTTTCCCAAGTCTCGTTGTCTCTTCCTCTCCATCCTAATTGATCCTGGTCTCAACCCAATTCGTAAGTTGATTCAAACTCTCTCCATCTTTTTGTTAATCACAAGTACCAAACTTAATTTTGTGTATTGATTAAAGTTGTTTATGATCTGGGTATTCTTCAATAAGTGTAGATATATTGGGCAAGTAATAAGTGCGTTCCATTTCCTTACTCTGCTGCTGAAATGGAATTCATTAAAAGATAATGCTTACTTCCATATGGATTCGTATGGGTTTTTGAAAATTTTCAATATTTGATTCATCATGGGTTTTCATTTTTACTACATTTAAATGTGGGGATTTGATAATTTCGAGTATTAGCATTGAATTTGAATATGGGCACTCCTTATTCTGTTTTAGTTGATGCAATTCTTGTTGTTAGACATAGCTAGGTTTATGCCAAATCATGTAAATGTGTGTGTTTTTTATTTGGTGTAAGTGGATACAATAATCACAAAAATCCTGATGGAATATGTGAGACTAACTATTTCAACTTGTTTGGTAATGAGAGACCTTCAATTCTCTTATGCCTTTCTTTTGTTTATTTTAAACAAGAGCTGTGCAAGCATGATTGATCTAGTTTCTTTTGTATTTTTATTTTGGGGTCGGATTCTACTTGATGTTGTTAGGGGAATCATTTACGCTGTGTTTGGTTGGAGGATTTGAAGAGGGATTTGGAAAGGGAAAGGGAAAAGTTAAGTGAAATGTGAATAAAATATATCTACATTTCACCTAGTTTCACACACCTTTTCCTTTTCCCTTTCTAATTCCCTCCCCAAATCCCTCAACCAAACACAGCATTAAAAATAAAATGTATTGTCATGTGAGGTTTGTGCCACAACTATAGTATTTGCTATTGGGATTACACTGCCATATCGCTCTGAGGTGAATTAGAAAACTAATGGCCATGTAATTGTTCATGGATTTTGTACAAGTTTTGTTTTTCTTTTCTTTTAATTTTTCCCATAGCAAATTAGTTTTTTGATTTGTATCATATTTTTCAGATTATGTATTGTTTAGTTTGTGGTTCTGACTTTAGTTCTGTTATTTGTCTTGCATAGAGGCTGCTCTAACATGGCTACTTATACACCCAAGAACATCCTCATAACTGGGGCTGCTGGATTCATTGCATCTCATGTTTGTAACCGGATTATCCGGAGTTACCCTGAATACAAGATTGTCGTGCTTGACAAGCTTGATTACTGTTCAAATTTTAAGAATCTACTTCCATCTCGATCATCCCCAAACTTCAAGTTTGTTAAAGGGGACATTGGCAGTGCCGATCTTGTCAATTTCCTTCTCGTCACCGAATCCATTGACACAATAATGCACTTTGCAGCCCAGACTCATGTTGATAATTCCTTTGGTAACAGTTTTGAGTTCACCAAAAACAACATTTATGGCACCCATGTCCTTCTAGAGGCATGCAAAGTCACCGGCCAGATCAGAAGGTTCATTCATGTAAGCACAGACGAGGTCTATGGAGAGACCGATGAGGATGCTGTGGTGGGAAACCACGAAGCTTCTCAACTTCTTCCTACAAATCCGTACTCTGCAACAAAAGCCGGGGCAGAAATGCTTGTTATGGCTTATGGGAGATCATACGGGTTACCTGTGATCACCACTCGAGGAAACAATGTTTATGGCCCCAATCAATTTCCCGAAAAACTAATCCCTAAGTTTATCCTCTTAGCTATGCAAGGGAAGCCTCTTCCGATTCATGGGGATGGTGCTAATGTGAGGAGCTATCTTTATTGCGAGGATGTTGCTGAGGCATTTGAAGTCATTCTTCACAAGGGCGAAGTTGGTCATGTCTATAATATTGGGACAAAGAGAGAAAGGAGAGTAATTGACGTCGCTACAGATATATGCAAACTCTTCTCAATGGATCCAGAAAAAAGCATAAAATTCGTGGACAACAGGCCATTTAATGACCAGAGGTACTTTCTTGATGATCAGAAATTGAAGAACTTGGGATGGGCAGAGCGGACTATATGGGAAGAAGGGTTGAAGAAGACAATGGAATGGTATAAAAGTAACCCTGATTGGTGGGGCGATGTCTCTGGAGCATTGCTTCCTCATCCTAGAATGCTTACGATGCCTGGTGGAATTGAGAGACATTTTGATGAGGGTGAAAAGTGTAATGATGGGTCCTCCCATTTTTTGAGTACTTTAAATCAGAACCAGATGCTGGTACGAGTTTCCAAAAGCAGTGGCTCTACTGTAAAACCAGCCTTCAAATTCTTGATTTATGGTAGGACCGGGTGGATTGGTGGCCTACTTGGGAAGATATGTGAGAAACAAGGAATTCCGTATGAGTATGGAAGGGGGCGTTCAGAGGATCAGTCACTAATCTTGGCAGATATTCAGAATGTTAAGCCCACCCATGTTTTCAATGCCGCTGGTGTGACTGGCAGGCCAAATGTTGATTGGTGTGAAAGTCACAAAACGGAAACAATACGTACCAATGTTGCTGGTACACTAAACTTAGCTGATGTGTGCAGAGAGCATGGACTTCTGATGATGAATTTCGCTACTGGATGTATATTTGAATATGACGCAGCTCATCCAGAAGGGTCTGGCATTGGGTTTAAGGAGGAAGACAAACCCAATTTTATCGGTTCTTTCTATTCAAAGACCAAGGCTATGGTAAATTTTAGCATTTCTGGCTTTCATTCATATACCATTATTAAGATATGTTAATTTCTTTTGGAACATCATATTTAAGAATGATTGCTCATGAAGATTTTATTATTTTCCAACCAGGTTGAAGGGCTCTTGAAAGAATATGACAATGTCTGTACCCTCAGAGTTCGAATGCCTATATCTTCAGACCTCAACAACCCGCGCAACTTCATTACTAAAATCAGTCGTTACGATAAAGTGGTCAACATTCCAAACAGCATGACCATCTTGGATGAGCTTCTGCCCATTTCAGTTGAGATGGCAAAGCGGAACCTCAGGGGGATATGGAATTTCACAAACCCTGGTGTGGTGAGTCATAATGAGATTCTAGAGATGTACAAGAAATATATAGATCCCGACTTCAAGTGGGTCAACTTCAATCTGGAAGAGCAAGCCAAGGTGATAGTTGCCCCTCGAAGCAATAATGAGTTGGATGCGTCCAAGTTGAAGAAGGAATTCCCAGAGTTGCTACCTATCAAGGAGTCCTTGATCAAGTATGTGTTTGAACCCAACAAGAAGTAAGCAATTTAGACCTGCAAAACCTTTGGAATGGCTATGCATTTTTCATTCGACAAAATGGTTTTGGATTACCTATCCATTTTAAGCAACTATTCGTTCTTAGCTTCATTGCATTGGTGAACTTAGATAGTTATTGCCATTGCTCCAGAACATGTCTTCGGTTCTGTTTCTAGTTAGATTATTTTTTTGTCATCCGCAAGCTTGCAGAGGTGTAACTTTTGAATTCTATTATATATATAAATTTGTTTCTTGTTTAATTCATACCATAAATTGTTTTGAGGAGGCATTCTTCTCTCTCTCCCTCTCTCTCTCTCTCTCTCTCTCTCAGAGTTTCAAATCTTCGGAATGTTTGAAGATTGATAGATTTGAATAATCAGATGAAAGATGGGGGTTGAAATGGTGGGGAAGTACTTGGCTTTATGTTGAACAAACTTATGGATGAGAATGGGGTTGAACATGGAAGGGAACACATTTGGGAAACTTGTAAGGAAAAAGTAATTGCAAAAATGTAGAGGTGTTAGCGGGATTTGTACTCTAATATAAAGATAAAATTTCACTTGCACCATTTCGTAGACCAATTACACTCTGATATTAAGTAAACTTTGAGGGTGTATTCATAATTTATCCTTTTCATAATTATTTTCACTTATCCTTACTAATTTGCAATTCTACTGGCATTTTGAAGCATTGTAAAGAACATGCCAATCAAATGAGAATATGCCTACCCAATTTTGCCAAAAATAAAAATAAAAATGCCTCCCAACACTGACGGAGTTAGAAATTTAAGACAGATAGGGAACATGTTAGTCACACAACATTGAAGAAAAAAAACCCTACAATAAGCGATAATGAGATATTACTAAATATATACATTTTTGTGTGTGATGAGATTCAATAATACAATTATGATGAGAATTATATCAACGTGACTTATAAAATCTACAATCAACAACCTAGCTAAATATATGATTAACAAGTTTAACAATATCAACTCAGTAAAGAGCCCACAATGGAGAGAAAGAATCAATTAAACAAACCACTTAATGAGAAAGAAATGATCAATTGATTCAATTTTTACCATTAATTTCCTAGTTAAGAGTATACAATAATGGCAAAAAAAATATAATAGAACACTTTTAAAATTTTAAAAATACAAAGAAGATTTAAGAAGAGGCATTATTATAATTTTATAAAAAATAAATAAGATGTAAACTATATATAAAAATAATAATTGTATGGGGAAATAATATCAGATATTGTCCGTCCTCCTCGTGTCCAAGCTGCACTTCACTTTGATCTACCTGAGAACACAATAAAGGTGAGCTACCCGACGGTGTGTTGCCAGAAAACCCCTCCGACGGTCAAGTTAGCACACTAAGAGAGAGAGAGAAGAGAGGAGATAGAGTGGTCGGTGAGTTGTGATCTGAGGATGTCCAGACCTGAGTATGGAAGCGCGGCCTCGTTTATATAGTTTCAGAGCGCGCTTTTGCGCCCATTCCTGTCGGGACACGTGGACTTGCTCTCCTCTTACATTTTCCCATGTGTCACCGCTAATACAGCTAAACGCCACCTAACAAAATCGTCAAACGGTTGGTGCGTACAGATAATAAAATCTCCTCTGTACAACAGCGTAATACTCCCTACCGAGCTACGCTTAGCTTGGCGCCACGTCGTCGCCTCACAATCATGCTACTTGTCCAGTTAATGATTCTGCACCGTGGCTTGATCGAGCTTCTTAGTTACGACCGAGCTCTTTCTTGGTCCATCCTGATGTTGGGAGGACTAATCCCGTCTAACTATGTAGAGCGCACATCCCCTTCGAACTGGCAATCCAAAGTTGTTCCAACCCAACTAGACTAAATCTTTGTTCCAACCCAACGTCTGACCGAGCAAGGGCTCTTGACTCTAGCCCAAACCAGCTTGGCCCAATTCTAGGTTATAAACCTCCCTCTCAATTGTCCCTTAATTCTGTTCGTGCTAGCGTGACTGGTATTACCTTCTCCAGTTGAGGTCATCCATTCGCTCGGTCATCTACCTCAAAATCGTAACCGAGATTACCTTCTCTGGCCAAGGTCACTCATCTACTCAGTCATCCACCTCAAGTCATTCGCTGAGCTAACTTTCACGCTTGGCCTCATGACTTGCTTAGTTGGCGCTTTGATTTTTTCAACCTGTCTTTTCAAGACTAACACCGATCTTATCTCAGACATGTGTCCTCTGTTCATTGGCCTCGTGCAGCCAACCCAGCCGCCCTACGCCGTCACTTCAGTTTCAAATTTGGCGCCTCTTCTTCTCCTATACACACATGGTATTCCTCCATCTCATTTCTCCCACTACCGTTCATCTCCTTTATCAGACAACCCCGTAATCCAGAGCTACAATGCAACTACCCTTATTTTTTGCAATTCTCGTCCACATCGCAGGATCCCTCTGGTGGATTTGGCGTTGCCATTGTCGCGCAGAAGCATCTCCCTATCTGATTCTCACCTCTAAACCCATAAGTCCTTCGAATTCCCTCTGTCGTTCTTACTATTCTTCATGTTCTTGGGCTTGCTATGTTTTTAAATTTAGCTCCCATAGACAAGTTTAGGGCATGATAACAGTAGGTCTCAGGGCTTCGTATGAAGTTAGGCTAGGGTTCATTACCAATGTGATCATAAAAGTTGTTTTTGACATTGTTCATCATCTTCTGTGATAAACATGCCAGAATCTGGGACAGACCAGGCTAGAAACCTTCGTTTGATCCAAAACCATAAGTGAACTGAGCAAGATCCATGTTTATAAAACTTAGGTGAGAATTCGGGCCGCTCAACCGTGCTAATGTTTGGTCCGCTTGAGCGACCGAGTTGTGATAACCATTGAGACTGAGGTGCTATTGCGCCTAAAGTGACTGGGCTGAAGTCGAGCTCGTTTACGCAACTGCGCTATCACTCACACTTGGTTTTTAACTGCAGAGTCCTAGGAGACCAGACACACCAACAAAAGGGGCTCTTAAAGACCTAGTAGCCACCGTGCAAAAATTTGCAAACTTAATACTGCCGTGCGGAACAAGCCAGCCTCTCATGGAGCGCTATTGTTTCCTCGTTAATACACCGGGTGCGTTGGCCGTGTTCTGAGAAAAGTACAATATTCTGGCCGATGTGCATCTGGAGCTCAGCGAGGAGGATATAAACCCATGGGGTAGGCTTGAATCCTGCCCCTTCACTGTTCTAAGCATAGTCGAAGAAGGGTTACGCTTCCTTGTGCAGCCCTTGATATATGAGTTCTTGAGACGTACCGGGCTCGCTCCAACACAAGTATCCACCAACACTTTCAGAATCATAAACGGCATGGCTGAGTTAAACCACCGGTTTGGTTTAAATCTGGGCCTGGCTAAGATCTTGCGTCAATACATGTTCGATCGAACAAAATATGGTTTCAACTATTATTTGAAAATAAGACCGAGCAGAGAGCGATTAGTGACCGACACGCTGGACAAGGACATACATGATGATGATTTCTTCTGGGTGTCCGGTAACTACAAAACAGCTGACGTGCTCAGTTAGTACATCAGTAAGAACTTCAGTTCTTCTTGTAAGCCCATCTTTTTGACTGATTTATTCTTTCAATATTAATTGTGCTGAGCTAATTGTCTCCCTTTTGCAGCCATTGAAGAATTACAAACCAACTATCAGTATCTGAACGAAGAGGCATTGAGGGCCGCGCTGAGATATAAGCATCGAGATTGCCACGAGCTTCTCGGTTACGTACCGACCTACCGTTATTCCGCTCCCTGGAAGAGTAAGGTCACAGATTTTCTGTGGGCACTTTCTCTGCCTCCTGATCCGACACTTCTAGACATTCCCCTCATTCGCTTGACCGAAGAGTAAGA
This sequence comes from Camellia lanceoleosa, assembly GCA_025200525.1. Taxonomy (NCBI): domain Eukaryota; kingdom Viridiplantae; phylum Streptophyta; class Magnoliopsida; order Ericales; family Theaceae; genus Camellia; species Camellia lanceoleosa. The sequence goes on from CM045764.1 coordinate 159,936,432, forward strand.
AATGGCCAAGAGAAGTAGAATCAAGAATTTCATCACCGCCACATCGACCGAGCTACCAAGCATCCCTCCTGTTCGGTAGTTGGCGATTTGAGGACCATCATTGCCACGGCTTCCACGCACGCTTCCCGCCGAGTCTTGTCGTCTTTGTAGCGGTTCGTCTGTTGACTCCTCTACCGAGCTCGTGGCCAAGCTAAGCATTGAGCAGCCAGTGTAGGATGTTGAGCCCACCCCTACGTGGAGACCGGAGTTCAAACACCGAGGTAGAGAGATCCTGGTCAACGCATCAGTCAAGGTGGATAAGGAGCACCTCTTGGGATTTGATTTATCAAAAGTGCTATTTCTATCGAGTGACGTGACCGGGAGCGATCATGTCCCTAACACCCGGCTCGTGAAATCTGCGATCAAGTCCCTGACTAGGGTATGACTCAAAACTTCATCAAGTCTCTGCTCGGTTTATTTCTTTGCTCGGTCTAAATTTCCTTTTACTTCTTGCAGGCCATCCAAAAACAGCATCTCGTCATGGACCGCATCGTCAATTTGGGCCATAAAGTGTCCGAGCTAAACAATGCCGGCAAGAACGTCTCGGCCGAGTTGGCCGAGCTAAGACCTCTCTCGAGATCGCAAATGCTGACAATGCCCAGCTTCTTGGCTAGCTCGATAAGGCCAAGCAAGAGAGAGACGCTCTGAAAGCCGAGCTTGAGGATGAGAAGAAAGCAAAGCAGAAGGCCGTGGACGAGGCCAACAACCTTGGCTTCAAGGAGGCCGAAGATAACTATACCAAACAAGTGGAAGCCACCAAGGACATTTTCTTCAAGTTTGGTTGGAAGGCTGCTTGTGAAAAGCTAGGCCAAGGATCTGAAACCAAGGTGTTCACCTCTCATCCCCCCGCCTTCCTGTTGGTCTATATAGTGCCTTATGCCAATGAAGTCTTCAACTCTCTGCAGGAGGAGGCCGAGAAGGAAGTCGAGGAAGAGGCCAAGGGGGAGGTCGACCAGAAGGAGATCGGCGATAAAGAACAAGCTACCTTGGTCGATCTGAAGGCCGCTATAGAGGGCGTAGATGAATTCATCAACCTCTCCCACGTAGTTTAGTCATGAATTCTCTATCTTTGCTGTAAACTCTTGTAACCAGGCTACTAGCCTCTCATTTTGTATTGAAATTCGTAATTAATGAAAGTTTTTCTAAGTTATCTGTTGTGTTTCTTCCTTGCAACCATGTAACACATACCAGAGAAGCACTCGTTAAATTAATCGGGCAACATCATCTCGGCTGAAAGCTTAGATTTGAACAATTCACCAACTCTAATGGCCGAGCAAAATTACCTCGGCTAAAGCTTAGAGTTGAACAATTCATCAACTTCAATGGCCAAGCAAAATCATTTTGGCTAAAACTTAGGGTTGAACAATTCATCAACTCTAATAACCAAGCAAAATCATCTCGACTAAAAGCTTAGAGTTGAACAATCCATCAACTATAATGGTCTCGGCTAAAAGCCTAGAGTTGAACAATTCATCAACTCTAATGGCCGAGCAAAATCATCTCGGCTAAAAACTTAGAGTTGAACAATTCATCAACTCTAATGGCCGACCAAAATCATCTCGGCAAAAAGCTTAGAGTTGAACAATTCATCAATTGTAATAGCCAAGTAATGGCCGAGCAAAATTATCTCGGCTAATAGCTTAGAGTTGAACAATTCATCAACTCTAATGGCCAAGCAAAATCACCTCGACTAAAAGCCTAGAGTTGAACAATTCATCAACTCTAATGACCGAGCAAAATCATCTAGGTTAAAAGCTTAGAGTTGAACAATTCATCAACTCTAATGGCTGAGCAAAATCATCTCGGCTAGGGGGGGCGGTTGCCCCTTATTCATTGAAATCCACTAACCACAACAAATTGGCTATATACAGTAATTCATTTCTATTACTTTCATGAAGTCACTTCGTGACGCAAAGAATTACATTGGTAAACTTGTCCCTTATAAAAAATTACCCTCAAAGATTGTAACTAAAAATAATACAACTTTAGATTAGCTGTGTTCCATGGCCGGGGTATAGCGTTGCCATCCAAGTCTTCTAGATGGTATACCCTTTTACCAGCCAGACCGGTTATCTTGTAGGGCCCTTCCCAGTTTGCCCCTAGCTTCCCTTCGCCCGGCACAAGAGTATTGCCCATCACCTTCTTTAAGACCCAATCCTCAACCTTGAACGGTCTGGGGTGAATCGTTTTGTTATACTTTATGGAGAGTTCTTGTTGATACGTTGCGACATGGATTAGGGCCTTTTCTCGGCGTTTTTCTGCTAGGTCCAATTCTAAGGCAATGGCTTCGGCATTCAAGTCGAGCTCAAAACTTTCGTTACGGATGGTGGGCATACCGATGTCTAATGGGATGACTACCTCCATGCCATATGCCAAGGCGAAAGGTGTTTCCTCGATTGAGCGTCTTGGTGTTATTCGGTAAGCCCAAAGAATATTTGAAAGTTCCTCGACCCACTTTCTTTTGGCTTTCTCTAATCTTTTCTTCAGCCCATCTAAAATGGTCTTGTTTGATGCTTCAGCTTGGCTGTTGCATTGAGGGTAGGCCGATGTGGAATTATAGAATTCTATCTTTAGTTCCGCACAAAATTCTCTGAACAATCGCCCATCAAATTGGGTGCCATTGTCGGAGTTCAAAGCTTTGGGGACTCCAAACCGCTGTATCACATTTTGCTAGACAAACTTCTTTATATCCTTTTCTTTAATTGTAGCTACGGGCTCAGCTTCGACCCATTTGGTGAAGTAGTCTTTCGCCGCGATGAAGAACTTGCGGTTGCCCGACGCGGTTGGGAACGGTTCCACTATGTCAAGCCCCTACATGGCAAAAAACCAAGGACTTGTGAGAGGAAGGATTTCTTTGGCCGGTTGATGACTTTGGTAGGCGAACTTCTGGCACTTCTCACATTTCCTCATATATTTCTGTGCATCTGCCTGCATACACAGCCACCAGTATCTTTGCGAAATAGTGCGGTAGACTAACGATCTCCCACCAATGTGGCTTCCACACATGCCTTCGTGGATCTCATAAAGGAAAGCGTCAACTTTGTTTGGGTAAACGCACTTGAGGTATGGACCGGTGAATGACTTTTTATATAAAGCACCGGATGGAGAGATCCGAAACTACTTAGACTTTACCCGGATTTTATGTGCCTTTTTCTTGTCAGTCAGCAGGATCCTTTCTTGAAGGAAAATGATGATAGGGTCCATCCAAGAAGGGCCTAGACAGGTGCAGAGAACTTTCGTCTGCTCTAAGTCTTCAATGCTAGGTCTTGTGAGGAATTCAATCAGGAGAGGGTTGGGGGTAGATTTATCAACCATGGAAGCTAAATCGGCCAACTCATCTGCCCAGCCGTTATCTTCTTGGCCAATTTGTTGCACTCTTATGGCTTGGAATTTCTTGATTTGCTCTCTTACCAAAGTTTGGTACTTGGCCATTCTGTCATCTTTGGCTTCGTATTCTCCAGAAACTTGGTTTACAAAGAGTTGGGAATCACTGTAGACCATCAGTTCGAATGCTTGTATTTAGAGCTCGCTTTTCAGCCCGACGAGCAGCGCTTCGTACTCAGCTTCATTGTTTGACGCAGGAAATCCTAGTGTGATGGAATGTTCAATGGTTAGTCCATTCGAAGAGATCAAGACCACTCCCAGTCCAATTCCGTGCCGATTTGAGGCACCATCGACAAAAAGTTTCCATATTTCGCCAATGAAAAGCTTCCAACATTCAGTGGGGTCCTGAGATGTCTGAAGGTCCAGGTGATTAGAATTGCTCAGCTGCTCAGCTAGTTCCACAGCGAGCACGCCATTGACGATTGCAACAAGAATGCCTTCATCCTCTAGTGGTGATGCGGCATTGGATCCCATAGGTTACCCTGTTATTCCTAAATCCAACGGTGCATTGCCAGGTTGAAGTGGGATTTTGAATGATAGGTCTGTAGACGGGTGCACAACTTCCGCGTTGCCTTCAACATTCGGTTGGGTGGGAGGCTGTGCAATTTCTGCCGTGCCTATCCCCTGCAGCTCGGTTGCACCGGTAAGATCTACTAGGCAGACTGGATGAATTTCGGGCGAGAACTTAGCAACGAAGTCGGCTAATGCTTGGGCTTTGATGGCAGTCTGGGGTTGAAACTTGATGTCAAACTGCCCCAACTCAATTGTCCACTTCAAGATTCAACCGCAGAAGTCTGCTCACTCAAACAAGGCTTTCAGAGGGAATTCGGTCAACACCACAATCGTGTGAGCATGGAAGTAGTGCGCAAATTTCCTTGAGGCCATTATCAGTACCAAGGCGAGTTTCTCCAACGGCAAGTATCTCAACTTTGCCGGGAACAAGGTTTTGCTCACGTAGAAGATCGATAAATGCTGGATGCCTTCTGCCCGAACAAGTACCGCACTTATGGCATGTTGAGAAATAGCCAGAGAAAAATAGAGTTCTTCGTCATGCTTCGGTGTGGCTAAGAGTAGAGCAGAAGATAGGTATGTCTTTCGCTCGGCTAAAGCTTTGTCACATTCTTCATCCCATGAAAACTTGGACTTCAAGCCTCGGTTAAACGTGGCTGCCATCTCGGCAAGATGTTACACGTCCTTTGCCGAGTTGGGTTGCTTCAATTCTTGTATAGCCTTGATTTGGAAGGGGTCTGCCTCGATGCCATGGTTGCTGACCAAAAAGCCCAAGAATTTTCCCGACCCCATGCTAAAGGCACACTTTGACGCATTTAGACGTAATATGTGTTGTTTGAGAATGGCGAACATCTTTGCCAAGTCAGACAGATGGTCGGCCTCATGTTTTCTCTTTACAACCATGTCATTGATGTATGCCTTCATTGTTCGGCCGAGCAAAGGAGCGAACATCTTCGTGACCATCCTTTGAAAGGTTGCCCCAGCGTTCTTTAACCTGAAGGGCATAACTCGGTAATAGAACAACTCCCTTGCAGTGGTGAAGGAAGTAACCTCCCGGTCAGGCTCATGCATGATGATCTGATGATAATCGCAATAGGCTTCCAAGAAGCTGAGGCAGTCATGGCCAGCAATAAAGTCCACTAGTTGGTCAATTCTGGGCAAGGGAAAACTATTTTTAGGGTAAGCGCGGTTGACCATCTTGTAATCAACATAAACTCGCCACTTGCCGTTCTTCTTTGGCACCACGATCGTGTTAGAAATCCACCGAGCGTAGTGCATTTCCTGGATAGCCCTTGCTTCAAGCAACTTTTTGACCTCCTCTGCCACTACCTCGACATAATGAAGTACAGATCTCTGCGTTCTTTGAATGACAGGCTGGGTATCTGGAAAGACGTTGAGTTGGTGGCAAATAAAGTTCAGATCGATGCTAGGCATGTCGTAAGGCGTCCATGTAAACACTTCAATATTTGCCACCAAAAACTCCACCATCTCCAACCGTTCTTAGGTGGTCAGGCTGGATCCCAATAAAAAGAACTTCTCAGGATTAGCTTTGTTGATCCTTACCTCCACCAAGTTTTCAACCGCTTTTTCTTCGACCTTGGTTACCCACTTCATCCATGACGCTTTGATTCTCCAGTCCCTCAATCATTTGCACGAATCCTTTAGCTGCTCAGCTCCCATTTACAACCACGAAACACTATTTGGCCATGACTTGATCACCCCAAATCTCTTCTACCACTCCTGCAGCAGAGAGGAACCTCATAACTTGGTGGTAGATCGAGGCCACCGCTTGCATGGCGTGAAGCCATTCCCTGCCTAGGATTAGATTGTATAAGGAATGCACCTTCAACACCCAGAATTCTATCTGCTTGACCATGGATCCGGCTTTGACCAATAAGATAATTTTTTTCATGGGCCACTCCGGTTGCGAGCTGAAACCAACCAATGGCGAGGTTGTTGGAGCCAAATCTTTATCATTTAGCTTGAGTTGCTTAAAGACATCGTAGTACATTATTTCGATCGAGCTATCTTGGTCGATCAGAATGTGCCTAACGTCAAAGTCCTTGACGCGCAAGGTGGCTACCAACGCGTCATTGTGTGGCGTTTGAATTCGTTCAAGATCCCGACTTACAGCACATCTTTCACCTCGGTTTTGCCCTTTTTGACTGCAAACTGGACAAACAGGACTTCCCTTATATGTTCTATTTTTTTGATCATCCCACGGAGCTCGCATACCCGTGCTGGCTTGATGATACTGTGAATCACATTGATCACGCCTTGTAGGGGTGCTTCTAGGCGGCCAAACCATTTGGCTCAGCCGAAGCGTGGGGCACGGCCTTGACGCCTTGGTCAATGTAATGGTCCAAGTGACCGGCGGCCACTAATTCCTCCAAATGTTGTTTTAGAGGCAAATAGTCCTCAGTATAGTGCCCTCGCTCGCCATGAAAGGTGCAGAGATACCGCGGGTTGAAGCCCCTCTACGCGTTGCCCAACTTAGCCGGAAATCGGACGTACATTTCATCGCTAATTTCGCTAAGGATGCGGTAGATTGGGATCTTGGAAACCGTGGTAATACCTGTTCGGGTGTTCAACTTTCTCTTGGCACCTGCCGCGGCGTCACGAGAGTAATAAGCTCGGTCAGAGTGGCGGTCTTTGCCCCGGTTGCTACGGTCTGCACTGCGGTTCTACTCTCTTGCGTGTTCGTTCAGACGTTTTGCCTCATGTTTGACTGTGTGCACCTTTCCAGCCACTCTTTTGTCCGTTGCCACCGGATTCGCCTTCGCAGTGGCCGCAGTAGCATCATCCTCTACTTGAATCTATTTGTTAATGTGCTGCATTAGTAACTCCATGGTTGCCGACTAGTTCATGGTAAGCGAGTCTCTCAGTCTATGTCCGACCAGGAGACCGCGCTTGTATTGGGTGATTGCCAGGTTGGTGGGGTAATCAAGGATTTCGTTGAAGGTTTCTCAATACTTGGCGTTTTACGCTTTGAGGGAGTCATTCAGTTCCATCTTGATGCTTAAAAGGTGGTCGACTTCCTTCGGCATTTTAGTGTTGGTTTTGAATCAGGTTACAAATGCTTCTGCCAACTACTGCTACCTTTCGATACTTTTATCCAGCAGCCTCTCGAACCACTTCAGGCCCAACTCTCCCAAACTTGACAGGAAAATAAGGCACATGAGAGTGTTATTACGCCTATATCCAGCCATAACTTGCCGGAAGTGGCTCACATGCATGTATGGATCGATTTTTCCATCATGGAACGTAAACTTGAGTTTGTGGAAGCATGCAGTCTCAATCTTAAGGGAAAAGGGGTTGGCGCTCAACCTCACCAAGTCTTTGTCCAAAGGGGCATATGCGGCTGGACGTGGTAGCGACATTACGACTTCCTCACTAGCGCGATCTCCATGGGATAACCACTGCAGCACCGGTACCCTTTGAGCCTCTCGCTGGCGCGCTCGCTCTTCCAAGACGTCCCTCAGGTCCTCCGAACAGGCGGAATAGGAATATCTCGACGTCGTCGACGGACGTGAGGAACGATAACTACTAGCTTGCGCGCAAGACTTCTCTACTAGCAAACCAGAGTCACTAACCCCATAACTTCTGGTGATGGAGAGGGATGGTGTTCGCAATTGGTTCTGGCAGCCGGAGCGACGGGGTTAGGTGCGTTCACTGTGGTTACCCACTCCAGCAACACCCTTCCCTTTGACCTGCCTCTTCAGTGCCTCTATCTCTGCCGCCATCATTCAAATGATAGCATCTTGGTCTCTTAGCCTATGCTCCAGACGTTGAGCGTGCGACTCTCTTCGCCACCGATGCTCGTTGGGACTCCACGAGTGGTCAATGCTTCTTGCGCGCTTGTCTCGCGCATCTCTGAGGAGCCTTCTAGAAGAGGTCTCCAGGCAAGCCATGGTAGGGATGGCAGGAGGACCATCTATTCTCCGAACGGACTCCGGAGTGATGTCATTGATGGCGGATAGTGGGACTTCGTCGTTATTCGCCATGAAAGGTGATCGGAAGAGCTTGGAGGACAAGGTTTTGTCTGTCGGAGTTTTCCACAAACGGCCTAATTGTACGGGGAAATAATATCCGACGTTGTCCGTCCTCCTCGTGTCTAAGCTACATTTCACTCCGATCTACCTAAGAACACAATGAAAGTGAACTACCTGGCGGTGTGTTGCCGGAAAATCCCTTCGATGGTCAAGTTAGCACACTAAGAGAGAGAGAGAGAGAGAGAGAGAAGAGAGGAGACAGAGTGGTTGGTGAGTTCTGATCTAAGGATGTCCAGACCTGAGTATGGAGGCACAGCCTTGTTTATATAGTTTTAACGCGCACTTTTGCTCCCATTCATCTCAGGATGTATGGACTTGCTCTCCTCTCACATTTTCTCACGTGTCAGCGCTAATACAGCTAAATGCCACCTAACGAAACCGTCAAACGGTTGGTGCATACGGACAGCGGAATCTCCTCCGTGCAACCACGTAATATTCCCCACCGAGCTACGCTTAGCATGGCGCCACGCCGTCGCTTCACAATCGTGCTACTTGTCCAATTGATGATTCCGCAATGTGGCTTGACTGAGCTTCTTAGTCACGACCGAGCTCTTTCTCAGTCCATCCTGATGTTGGGAGGACTAATCCCGTCTAACCATGTAGAGCGTGCATCCCCTCCGGACTGACAATCCAAAGTTGTTCCAACCCAACCAGACTAAATCCTCGGTCTAGTGTGTACCCAATGTCTGGCCAAGCAAAGGCTCTTGACTCCGGCCCAAACCAGCTCGGCCTAATACTAGGTCATAAACCTCCCTCTCAATAATATAAATATTAAAAATTTAGGAAGGACACATGACCCCTTCGTTCTATGCTCCCTCTATCCCTGCCCCAGGACCATGGAATAGATTTTTTATAGTGCACGAAATAGCAATTAGAAAATAAAAGCTTTCGTATGATCTGTTCCAAAAATGGAGTTTTGTGTGCTTTTTTATTTGTTTTAACAATTTTTTAAATAAAATACTAATAACAAAAACTTACAAAAATGTTCCGGATAACGTGGCTGCCACAAAGGGCCACTGGTGGTACTGTGCACCCGCGAGTTAAGAAAAATAATATTGGTAACTTAGCCCTCTAATTTTTTATTGTTTTCAGTTTAGTTCCTGGAGTTATAAACTATAAAATAATAATAGACCCTACTATTTCTCAGTTGGACAAATTACAAACACTCCCCTCGAAGTTTGGTGAAAATACAGATTTTCTCCTGAGATTTGAGAAATTACAAATTGCCTCATGAAAGTCAAATTTGCATAACAAATTAAGGGAGAATTTGTATGAAAATAAAAATCTCAGGGGGCAATTTGTTATGGAAGTATAAACCTCAGGGGGCGGGATGTAATTTCTTAAACCTCAATGGGGAATCTGTATTTTCACCAAATCTCGAGGGGGTGTTTGTAATTTGCCCTTCTCAATTTGACATCAAGATCAATCATTGAGAAGTTTTTGAAGAACTAATTTCTCTGTATTGTGTTTAGTAATCTCCTTATTTTCGTGAATATATTTCTTTAATGGGCAAATTATACTAACAGTCCCTATAGTTTAAGGCTTATATCACTTTAGTCTCTGACTTTTCAATTGTGACCTATATGATCCGGAATTTTGAATCTTGTTCCAAATAAGGACAATTGAACATACCCTTGCTTAATTTCAAGGACAAAATCGTCAATTTAATAAAATATAAACTAATTTGATAAAAATAAATGTCAAAAAAAATATTTTAAAATTTTTAAAAATTATTTCTATCTACCAAAAATAAAATTATATAAATTTGATAAAAATTACATGATTAATTTTTAAAATTAATTTTAGATGATCATCATCCAAATATATAATAAAAATTAATTTGGTAAAAAAAATAAATAAATGTCTAAAAGATTTATCAATTTTATATAATTTTATCTTTAGTAGGTAGAAATAATTTTTAAAAATTCAAAAATAATTTTTTGACATTTATTTTTGTCAAATTAATTTATATTTTATCAAATTGACGATTTTGCCCTTAAAAAATCCAATAGTATCTTCTATTGTCCTTATTTGGAACAAGATTTAAAATTTAAAATCAAATGTATCATAATTGAAAAGTCACGGACTAAAATGACACAAGCCCAAAACTATAGAGACCATTAGTGTAATTCACTCTTCTCTAATTTATTATTTTTTTAAACCAAAAAAAAAAGATAAAAAAGATAAAGAAAGAAAAAGAGACTGGTGCAAATGAGGGAGGTATGGAAGAAAATTAGTAGACATTTAAGAAATCAACATCCAAGAACATTACCAAAATTTTTGCCCTTCTGACCATTTACACTAGTTGAATTACATGTTGAAAAATAGCTTTGTAAAATCTTATTTTGAGCATTAATTAAGGTAGGATTTAAGCGTTATTTTTAACGTTTTTAATTGGGTTCGTGTTTAATGTCGTGTAGTGGATAATATTGTGTATTTGACTGCTCAAAACTATTTCCGGATGAATGAAATTCAATCCGTATTTTCGGGTTCATGGATATGGCTTTAGGTGAGTTTCCTATATATTTGTGAAGTGTGCTTGTCCCACGTTGAAAAGGCTTAAGGATTTATATAGGTATATAAACTCTAGCTTGCCATGCTTGGGATGGGCCTCAAGAGGTACCCAAGTTTCGTGAAAGGTGAAGTTATGGGTAAAGTGCACTAAACCCATTGAACTCAAAACAAAAACACGTGCCGCGGTCAGGGTTGGGCTTGGACGCGAGTGTGAAGTTCATACCTGTTGAAATTCCACCCAAACAGATTTGTTTCTGTTCAAATCTGTCCAAACAGGTTTTCTACTTGTTGAATCTATTCGAACAGGTTTTCGATTTGTTGACACCTATTCTGAAAAGTCACCAGTTCTCCTATATATAGCTTGTCATTCTAGCAATTCAATCTATCCAATTTTTCTTGAACATTTCATCTTTCTTCTTCCTTTTCCATCTTCCTGTTTTCTGCATGTCTATCATTTAATTTTAGGAAGAAAAAGTCACAGCAGAATTTTGATTCGCCAGACTTGAGTTTGTAGTGTTGCAAAGTGTTGCAAACCAAGTAGTAGTAGTCATTGCATCCTAAGAAGTAGACGCTGATAAATCTCGAAGCACCGGAGCGAGGGTAAAATCGACTTTAAGGAGATTGTGCCCGACATTTAAAGTTTCTGTAAGCATTTAATTCAGAATTTAATTCGTTAAATTAATTTCTGAATTATTTAATTTCCTTTGTTTATTTTATTTATACATTTATTTACACAGTCATCATTTCAAAAGAAATACACACCTCCATCCAAAGGAAAAAGGCAGAGAGAGAGAGCAATGACACTTAAAAAAACTGTGATCCTATATGCATATCCTATCTTTTTAACATTACTGTTAGGTTCCTTAAAAAAAAAAAAAAAAAAGTGACCGTTTGGATGCTTTCAGTTTGCTACACCAAATTTGCCCCCATTAAAGCTTTGCTACAAAGATTCCCATAGACCACCATCCCTAAAATCCGAAATAAGATGCATCACAATATACAAGAGCATGATGATATATGTCAACCTGATGATACCGAGCTTGAGACAGATGCCCCAGCCAGTAACTCCAGAAACAAGACAACATCATCTGATGATCCAAGGACATACCGAGCATTGGTGCGTTTGCGCCCAACAGCACAAGAGAAGTAATTCTCCCCCTTGAGATCGAGCACATTCCACGAAATCTTTTCTGCCGATGACCGCCTACCGCTCCCACAGTTATGGTTGTTGGTTTTCTTGTCCACGTTTGGCAGGGGTCGTTGAGTTTTGCTGTGAGATGATTTAGAGCCACTTTTGCTTGCTGGAAGCTTCAAAGGTGGCTTTCTCTCCCCCGGTAGCTTTAATGCATCAGGTACCTTGGTTCTTGGAATACCTATTGTGTCGGACGGGAGCTCTGGCTCAAAAAATGTGTACACATCCTCATCCTGAAGCAACATATAACAAATTTGAGTAAGAGAGTAAGAGCTACTTTATATTGCTCTTGATCACACCTAGAACCAGCGAGAACACAAACTTAGGATCAGGGTTACCATAAAACAATAATACCCTAACAATTTAGGTTTTGGAATGTACATTTGAGAACATGGTACACTTCGTTCTAAAACGATTAACTTAGCAATCCAAAGTGATCCTAATTTTTTTAAGTGAGGAAAAAATCAAGTATAATGGAGAGTGGAGTTTTGACTAGACAAAAGGTAAAAGAAGGGTCATAATACTCATCAAAATGTGTTGTAAAAGTACTTTAAATTCTAATAATAGTGCAGTATAAACAAGTCTATGATATTTTAGAGTATGTGACATACTACGTTCTAGTTCTTGTTCCATGCACCGGAACGATCCACATTCCAGGTGACATAGCTTAAAGATCTACATTATCTTTTACGAAGTCCATCCATTCAGTCATGAGGAAAGAGAAAAGAACAAAATTATAAATACTTATATATTCTTCATATCAATATAGTATGCAGACGATGTGAGACTTCACTTCACAATAACACCTCCAATGTCTCAGATGTAGTTCATCAAGTCGCATCCTGAATGCCCCATCTTCTAAGTAGTATGGGTTTGTAGTGTGTTTAAAAAAAACCTTCCTCTCTAGAAATTTATTACTTGCATAGCATTTAATGCAACACTTTTTTTGTAGCAATTTTAAGTACTAAAGATTTTAATTATAAGACACTCTTTGTATTGTTACAATGCTCTAGGATGCCATCTGACCTATTTAAAAAAGCTAGAGATTTAAAGGGAAGAAAAAAGTATACCTTCCCTAGAAAATGTCCAATGCACAGGACATAGTCAATTGGTGTTGAAATGGATTTATTGTGAACTATCTCTCCCAATATACGATCAATTGCAGCACCCTACATGAAGCAGAAACCATAAAATAGGTGACATATATACATCAGCTGCCTATACAGTTCATGAATTCAGATAATTTAATAATTTCTGATATAAACTGAAAATTGAATCACCTTCGTAACACCAACTGCTCGCACCTCAACAGAACGGCTACCTTGGACAACATCAACAGATGCACTAGAAATTGGGCCTGTCCAGAGATGTTGCAGCATATCCCTGGCTTGCAGTTTTCCAAATTCAACATCTAGAAGTGCAACAAACAATGATAGAGAATTAGAAAAAGTAAAGCCTAAAAACATTATTGAAAGAAGAAATTTTATTAAAAAAAATAAAAAATAAAAAGTACCTGCATATTTATAGTTCCATATAAGTGATGTTTCACGGGGGTCGAAATGAGATCGAGGTGTTCTATCCGTAAAGTACTCAAAAACATGCTGAAAACGTGTGGAAAGCATCAGAATTGTGGAAGCGGGAATAGAAATGGAAAGAGAAACATGTACCTTAACACTATCAACCCATTCCATATTTAAATGCTCCGGCATTGTTGTCATCCATTCTCCCTTAGTAAAGCGAAGAAACATCCCATTTTCTGCTGCCAGCCACATGTTGTACTCACCAAAGTTCTGTGAAAGCACTCACTTCAGAATTGGAAATAGTAGGGTAGGGATAGAAAAGAAGACAGAAATGGAACTAGATGAATTACTTCATCCAAGACACTTCTGGCACTTCCACTGAGGACAACAATAGTTGTGTTTGGATCATTGCACAGTGCCATTAGAGGTCCTTTTAGCTCTGGACGCAATTTAGGTTCCATTTCTTTAATTTGATCTCCTCGTCGTCTTCCTGGAGTATCCACGGCTTCAGTTAAAGTTGCATTGAATCCCTGAAGGCAGACCAGATAACAAAAAACAAAATAATTAAAAGCCCATGTTAAGCCAGATGATTGAAAGAGTGTAAGCGCCTTGTTCCTTTCAAGCTTCAAGACAGAAAATCATGAAGTTGAGCAAGCAACATTCTACAGCCACTCAATAAATAAGAGCTTGGAAATCTCAAATAGCACATGTGGCAATGCCTGACAACTAGCATTCACAAAACTAAAAAGAGATCATTGAAGTGGGACTTTTCTCCCCTCTCTTCCATTTTTATTTTGTTCTACAAGAAGGTTCATAACATACTTGTAGGCATATTTTCTGAATACTGGAGAATAGTTGATATCAAGTAATGAAAAAACACAATTAAAAATTTCAGGGTTAACAACTTGCTGACCTACCAAAAAAATTTTTGAATTACAATTACTAGAGCAAGTTACTAGCCATTGACGGTTTAATTTAATTGTTCCAGAAAGTAGCCATGATCAATGTGATACTCCTAAATGCCATGCAAGTAACTAGCAGATGTTGTTATTTGCATATTAAATCTTAATCAAGTAGTTACTGCAGAAACATCAAACATCATTTCTTGGCTACATAAAATTTCTGAAAATCATTTAGTCTAAATATGAAGTAATACGTACCAGTATAAGCAATCTATTGTTAGATTGCAAGTAATGTTCGATTGTATCATTGACTGGAAGTGGAGGTGGAGCTTGTTTTGTCCTTTGCTGAGCTTCAACAACGGTATCATTCAATTCACTGCAAACAGCAACAAAATGTAGCCCAAAATTTAGGTAATACTGAGGTAAGAAGAAGCTTGTACATAAAAGATAACATTAGTTCAAGCTGTACGTAAAAGATATATCTCAAATTCATATCACGACACTATTACCTCACGAAAGTTTCAGCCCATTCTTGAGCAGTATGAGTTGTCACATGCGCAAAGTTATGTCGATGTCGCTTCTCTCTTTCTTCAGCTGACATATTCAAAGCAGTGCCAATTGAAGTGGCAACTTCAGTTATGTTCCAGGGGTTGACAAGAATTGCTCCAGCGCCCAAAGACTGTGCAGCACCTGCAAACTACAAGTATGCGAAAAGAATGATAATATGTGAGAATAGGAACCTTAATTAAGGGAAAAAAACAGTACACCATTTGAGACAAATTGATTTTTAAAAAAAGTACAAAATGAGAAATACGAGTAAACTTGTAATTGCATTACTTGCTAGTGGAATACAGAATGGAAGAATTCAGTCAAAGATTATATGCATAAAAAATTCTAAAACTCCAATGGAACCATAGATCTCCATTTAATCTTGCCGTGTACTGTCTAAAATAACACCAACCACAAGCCCTTCAAGATTGGTGCAAATATGGAATCAGCCAAAAGATTGCTGCCATTTTAGAAAAGAAAAATGTGCACCACAAAAGTAACAGAAATAGGAAACAAGTACAAGGTTTTGGTAATTACTTCACTAAGAATGAGAACCCCTTTCTTTGCATCTTGGCAGGCCACAAACTCATAGCTGACGAGATTCATTCCATCCCGCAAAGATGTGACAAGTGCTACATCTAAGCAGGAAAAGAGGATACAAAATTATCAGTCTAAAATGTCCTACACAAATCCTTGCTATTTCGTAAAATTGGCAATTAGAGAATGCAACTCAAGTATAATAAAATTTCAACGACCTGAAAAACATCAATACAGCTATAATTAGGAAGATTTTGCATTTTGAGGTCCCAAAATCATCAATAATATTTGAAGAATCATCTCCATTTATGAGCCTCTAATATTAAAGCGAACTTTACACAACTAGTTTATATTGTAAACATATTCACGAATTTTGGTAATTTTATTCCACTTTCAGTGTGACTGAACCACAGTGGGAAGCCATTAAACGACTAAACAAATATAATAGGCTTTGGAAGCACGAAATGATGGCTATGAGTCCCACAACAGTGAATCCTTTTTTATCCAAATAAAGTATCTGTCGTAGTTGGAGTCTTAAAAATGTTAATTTAAATGCAATATGCTACAAAATTATTTATTTTCCAACTCGTTAGGTTTTGGTAGTCAAGGTGTTATAGACATTTTGTTTTGTTGGTAATATGGGTCAAATTATTTTTTGGGTCTTATATGTGGTTTATATTATGTCTCAATTATTCTAATTAGTCAAAGTTTTTTAATTTCCTAACTTTGAGCCATATTTTATTTGACGAGTATAACAAAGTATTATCAAAATGAGCCACCAAGGGAGTGCAACCTGCATACGAAATCAACTATACATTCAAATCTATTCAAAATTCTCTACAAACCCAAAAATTGGTGGTAGGACAGGTTAAACATCCCAGAAAACCAATTGTACAACAGATAAAATTTTGCTCTTGATTTTCAAAATAGACTTTTCTTTCCCTCAAAAATCCTTTTACTCTCACTTATCTACATTAGTTGTAGAATCAAGAGTAGTTAAGCAATACTAAAGGTATCTATTTGAGTTATGTGAATGTGAGATTGAGCTTGTGTGGATTTTCCTTACTCTATGAGTTGGAGAAACATGAAGCACCACATTACCACTTAATTACAATCATGCCAGTAACTTTTTTTCTTAGATAAGTACAACAATGCCAGGGACTTAATAATGAAAGTTTTATAATTTTGGACAATGTATATGAAAATTATGAAACAGAAATCAGAAAGTTAAGGCCACCTTGTAAATCTAGGAGTAATTCACATATTCAAGTACAAGTCATATATATAGCATGCAGTTAAGAAATCTCTCCCAATTCAATTATCTTATCTCAATTGTAATGCACGGGCTACTTCATATTGCGTAACTAAAGGCCAAGTGGGACTCATTTCAAACTCGTAATTCCCGAGATGTTTGGTCAAGTAAAATTAAAAAGTTTAAGAAAAGAACTAGTACCAGTAACAGCATAGAGTGCACATAATGCATAAAAGTCAAGAGAACGATCCTGTAGACATTAAAAAAAATTGCGTCAGAAAAGAGTCCCAATGTACTATACAATAGAGAATTTGAGAATAATTGAAGAGAGAGAGAATATGAAATAGGTGATCACATGCCACAAACATAAGAGGTAAAGCTTTAAATGTCAGCACAGTTCATAATTAACCTGATGGTTTATGCTCGGTTTTGGGATAGAAGCAATTCAAGCAAAGAATCAGAACATCTCAAGATATCTAATATTGATCTGAACACCAGCATACATGAATGACAAAGCAGCAACTCTATATATAACAGGACATTTTGCATGACGTAAATGACAGCCAAAGGTATGTTATTCCAAATAAAATATATAAAAAAAAGGGCTTGCGTCAGAGCACATTCAGCACGCGTGCGCACAACACACACACACACACACACACAAAAAAAAAAGAGAGGCATAAGATTCAACAATTTTGCATCGTGTAGTTTGTTCTATGATAAATTTTGTTGTGCATGAAACTGAAAAGAACTTAATAATCCAAATATAAAGCATTTAATCAACTCAATCTAATTTGCATGCCACTTTCAAAGTACATCCAGAATAATGTTTCAACCTTGACAGTTGGAGCTTATGAACTGGAAATGAATACTCCATAGTGTAATAAATTAGAGAATCAGTAAAACTACATACTTAGCATTTCTTCGAAACATCAGAGATTTAGAACTTTTTGATAGGATAGTAGCCAAACATGTTTCCAACATTTATAACTTCTTTGGAAACAGTGCCTACGTGGAGAATTCGTGTACAAACTAAGAAAGACATCAATTTGATTAATCTATTTATCACAGCTTAAAATGTTTTTTATTAAGATAAAATTCTCCTCTTTACCAACTTAAACATAAGCATAAGAAATAGTTTCAGGCAGGCACCACTCACAACTGCAAATCTGTAGTTCCAAAATGATTTTTGGTAAGTATATATGCTTTTGAGAAAGGGTAATGCAAGTCGGGGACAACACCAAAAAAAAAGTACAACAGACTTGAGCCTTCATAAAAATTGACAATTGAGCAGAGAAATACTGTATCAAACATATATTAGGCATCTTGCGAATTAAGCAATGAGTGATAAAGTAAAAGATTCACCAAATGATGTATAGGAACAGCAGTCAAGGTCCCAAATCTGCCATTAATGCGCCCAACAATTTCATGAACCTGGCTTGTAAGTTTCTGATCTGTGATAGTACAATATAAAAAACAAAGTGAAATGCCCATTTTTACAACAAAGTTCAAGAGATTCACATGTAATAAGGAACAATGCATAATGGCATCGGAAGATCTCTAGACTACTAGAGATGCATTAAGGAACAATGAGATTCACATGCAACAAGGAACAATGCATAATGTCATCGGAAGATCATTAGAATACTAGAGATTAAGGAACAATGGATAATGGCATTGGAACAAAGGTCTCCAAGAGTTCAAATCATCAGCATAAAAAGATATTTGTTCTTCGCAAAGCTTGCTACCACACATTAGCTAGTGCTCAACTAGCCGTCTACTCTCAAAACCACCAACACCAAGGACACTAGATAAGACTTTGACAAGGCTATAGATCACTGACACAATGCAAATAAAATCACGCCTAAAACAGTCACTGAGTCAAAGAACCTCCATGAGCCCTACTTTCAACCAATGCAAGCATTTAGGGCATCGGGTGAATGTACCCAAAGGCAGCCCAGGGGATATGAAAGAGATAAGAGCTATATGCTACGAAGATCAACGGTTGATAGTATCTGTAAACGATAGATAATACTTGATTGTTCTTGTCTAAATGTATTCTTGTCAACATGGTGCAAATGCTAATAGAACTCCCAACTTTCATGAATAAATTCCCAACTTCTTATAAGAATCTTCTTCTTCTGTTTTTTGTTTTTTTTGGCTCAGTCATAAGAATTTTATTGGAATGGAGAAAAATGATTCAACCCACCTGATTGGGACACAGGACTTTTAGTTTGGTTTAGTTATAAGAATCTTCTTTTTATTACAAAACAAATAACAGCTTACACACATCAAATCTTTAACACTGAAAAAAGAGTAGCTGCAAAAAATAACCCATTTGACAAATAATAATTCCAATGATACAAGCAAATCCATAGAAACAATAACATTAAGCATGTTAAGGAAAGAGTGTACATTCAGGAACATCTGTTCTTGTTGGCACTGCAATTTGCAATAAAACCACTTTATCGTGCCAAGTTGGGTTTTCCTCTAGAAACTTTTCAAATGCCAGTATCTTTTGGGGAATTCCTTTAATCATATCAAGGCGGTCGACACCTAACATTACCTGAATGACAATAAGAAAAAGAGTCAACAAAGTCGAAGTTTAACCACAAAATATTTACCACCACAATATAAAACTGCTTGAGGCTGAGAATTTTTAAACAAAGGTATAAATAGATTCAAAATTGTTTCGCAAAAAAACATGTTACGCATACAAGTCCCCCCGTCAATGAAAAAAAAAAAAAACACATTTAAATTAGTAAAAGATTAAGGGGAAATAATCAAATTACAAAAAATCAATAGAATTATCTCCTTTCCTCTTTTTTTTTTTTTAATTATTATTTTATTTTGCAATTTTTTTTAAGCCAAGGACTGCATATATTTGTTGAAGATTGTTGAATCTTAAGTCACCGAGTAGGAAATAGCCAAGTACTGAGCAAAACTGGACTACATAACTATATATTCCACCCAATGAGAAAATTAAAGAATACGAAACTCAAATGTTGTGGCAACATATTCACATACACACGCACAAACATATATGTATATATAAATTGTATAAGTGGAGAGAGAGAGAGAGAGAGAGAGAGAAATTTCCCAATGATTTCATAGACATTTTGCAATATTTCATCAAGAGTTCCCAAGGGTGGCTCTTGCTTCAAAATTTGGTCGCAAGGGAGGCCCATTTCCAACTCAAACATAGGTGTCAAGCAACTATTGCAATTAAATTAAATTAAATTTGGTTTGACGAAGAAAGTTGCAAAAAAAAAGTGTAAAATAAACACTAGTAAACTAGCCTTAAAATACATAAGATACATGTTTGCTCAAAAGATAAAATTATGCTCTAAGAGTCAAAATATGAGGTGTTGCTTGTACCTAGAGATATTGTCAAATTTTGTAACTAGCAACAACAGTTAATAATTCTTTTATCATGCCCATGTAGACAGATTGCAGGGAGACATTTCTCTCAACTACAAAAGCATAGCACAAAAACTCAATCCCGCCCAATCCAGTAATTTGCTCTTATAAGTAGACACCAACAAATAATAAGTCAAATCCTTTAATTAAAACTAACAAGGACCAGTCAGTAACATTCAGATTTTTGAATTTTTGATGAGGAAAACTAATCATAAGTTTTACAATTAAAACTTAAAACTGAGTTTTTTACAAGTTAATGTAATGATTAACTCTCAAATTTTTACCTAAAATCAACTAAAAGTTTACAAGAATGAAACATCACCAAAAGGTACATAGCACCAACCTTTCTGTCAGCAAATGTTTCTTTTAGTTCTCTGATGTGTTCCCGGACTTGAGAAAACTCAAGTGCACGGATAAATCGATCTGAATCTATTCCAATAGGAAACTGGAGTTCCACAAACATGGGAAACAGAATAAGATTAACAAAATTGACATCAAAGTAGTTTCAAAATGAAATAATTTAAACACTTAAATATGCTAGCAAGCCAATATATAAGAAGTGATTCAAAGAATCAAATCCAATAACAAGGTAAGAACAAGAGAAATGAACAAGTTAACCGAAAACGTACAGCAGCCACACGAGTCAGCCTTCCTTGGTCCTCCACCCCCTCAGGTGTACCTTCAAGGCCAAGTATACGAGTGCAAGCACTAACAAAATGCCTTGCATAGTCATAGGTGTGGAAACTGAAATACAAAAATCAACATGTTAGTTTAACATATGATTACTCTGGGGGGATAAATTGATTGCTGCAACCAAAATAAGCAACAAAACAATGCTGTAGAGGCGTAGAGAGAGACAGAGAGTAATCAGCAGCCATGCACTAAGTAGGTAAATTTAGGAAAACAGAGCCATGTATCTGAACAAGGAAGAAGAATAGCTATTGATCCAGATAAAGGTTAATTCATGCAAATTCTGCCAAGACATGCCATATGATTGACAGTTTAAACAAGAAATGTAATCATATGATTGAGTAGTACATAGGTTTCAAGTTTAAAAGTTTGCAAGACATGCCAATTGATCAGTATCAATATTGCAAGTTTAAAGGAATTGACCTGTTAAGTGAGGCAAAAATGGCATGGCACAGGATTAAATATTACAACTTACCCAACCAAGTCAGCAGCAAGAACAGCATGCAGCAGCTTTGATCGAGATGGCAGTGTCCTGTGGATTTCTGAAGAAGGAAAGGGTGTGTGGAGAAACCAACCAACTTTCATATCACTGTTGTGCTCCTTCAGGCATTTTGGAAGGAACATGAGGTGGTAGTCATGGCACCAAACAACATCACCCTCTTGGTAATGCTGGTTTACCACTGCAGCAAACATTTCATTTGCTTTCACATATGCAGCAAACTGAGACTGAAAACTTCTGGTAGTGGCGAGACGATCCTCTTGCGGAAGTCCAAGATAATGAAAAAGAGGCCATAATATGTTGTTGCAATAGCCATTATAATATTGGTGAACAATTTCTTCATCAAGGAATACAGGAATACATCTCTGCAGTGAATAAATAAATAAATAAATAAAAACAGGAATTTAATGATGCTCACAAGAATTCTTCATGATTCAAAATAAAATATCAACTATCAATGTCCCAAGACTAAACAAGGGTGAAAAGATTGTAGCTGAAACTCTGAACCTTTTCAGCCAAAGCTTTAGTAAGTGCCCTCTGTCCGGCCTCATCTGGCACATTAACACCAGCCCACCCAATCCATCTTGCCTCAAACTCCTTCACACCTTCAAAAATAATTAGCACGCATTATTAGGTTTCTCTATGTGGGTAGAAATCCAATCCTTACTCTCTTTTTTATTCATTAAATTTGAGTGAAAATTTGGTTAAAAGCTTGATCTGGTATGGACCACTCCAATCCATACTCTTTTTTTTCATCAAATAAACCAAACCAAACCACTCCCTTGGTTTGACACAACTTTGGTGAAATGATTGGAGCTCACATTTAGCTCTTTATTCATCAACTTTGAATTTGATGAAAGAATTGGTGAAGGATTGGAGATGCTCATCTAACAAACCAAATGTAACCCAATAATGCACAAAGATATTAAGATGAACAGAAAAAATAAGTTAAGAATTCTACATAAAACTTACCCAGAAGAGCACTGACTAGACCCCCAGCGCTTATCTCCAATGACCAGGACTCCTTACCTCTCCTAACTGCAGAGACCGGCAGCCTGTTGGCCACCACTAACAGTCTTTGCCTGAAGGGTTTCCCATCTGGTGTCTCCCATCCCTCACCATGTGCATGTGCAGCCAAGGCCCCTTCCAAATATTGTTCCACATGGTTAACCCCCAAGTTATTGCCTTCTCTTAAGCGCAATTCATGCTCAGAGAGCTCTTTTCCATTGTTAGTGTCAGTAGCCTCATTTGAATGAGAAGCCCTATTGCTCCTTCTTTGCTCTCTTTCTCTCAAGAGCCTTTCTAATCTACTCGTAGGGATGCCTGAATTGCCGTTGTACTTGGTCACAGGCATACGCTCAGTCTACAACCAAACCTCTAACACCAATTTTTTTAGTATGAGTTCCAGTTCTCCTCAGGATAATCAAGTTTCCTACATTTTGGTTAACCAAATCAAGATGTCATCAAACAACAAAATTCGCCACAAGGTTTATTGCTAAAATAAAAATAAACAAAACAGTTTCAGACAGACAGTAAATACGTAATTCTGCAGCAATGTAATAAGTCTTCTAAAATTAACATAAAAAGGCATCATCATCCTCAGTAAACACGCAATTCTACGGCAGTGTGATAATTCTTGTAAAATTAACATAAAAAAGCATTATCATCCACAGTAAACACATGAAAACAAGAGAAAGACAGAAGGGTGTAGAGAAAGAGATAACATAGATAATGGGATATCCACAGAATTTAGGAGGGGAAAAAAAAAGAAAAAAAGAAAAAAAAAAAAGAATGGGATCTACCATTGAGTCCTGGTTATTTGAGTTCCATAATTTTGAAGAATAAAAAATAAAATAAATATAAAAAAAAAAAAAGCCCACATTCTACGCATCCAGATATGAAATATTACCAGCATCCTCAGGAATTCACAAAACAAGATAAAGAAACAGAACAATAGATGAGCAGAAGAGACAAGAATTATACAATTATATTCACAAATGTATATACAGGAAAACAGAATATGAGATAATGGGTTACACAGAAAGACTCTCTTTGTTCTTCCATTTACAGAATTGACAACTCTCAGATGACAAAAAAACTACATTGCATGAGGGGAAATTTTGAAGAATTTGATTCAGCGGAAGTAACAAGACACTGTCGGGAAAAATCTGGATCACCATAACCCCCAGAAACACCAGATGCATCACAAATTTCTAAACCAGGAATGAATCCAAAAAAAAAAAAATCCATTCTCAAGAAACAACAGCAGAGTTAAGAAATCAAGAATCGGTACGGACAGGGGAAACAACACGGCCAATATGGGTTTCACCTAATTTGATCCAAATGTCGATCTCTTGGATGGGTTTTCAATCAAAACTCAGCCACTGCATTAGAATTTAGAAACAAGCCTTACAATTACAAACCTTGTGCGATTTGTGGGTAGAGAGAGAGAGAGAGAGAGAGAGAGCAGGGGAATCTTTAGTGTAAGCTGGACATAAAAGGCTAAAGCATTACCGCCATGCAGGTGGGTGACACCAAAGATTTGCTGAAAAAGGTAAATATATATTTTATTTATAGGGTTAGTCTTTTCTCTAAAGCTATGTTTTGCAATGAATTTTTGGCTTAAAAAAGACTCCCAAAAAAAAAAAAAATGAAATTAACAATCGTCAATAAGATAAAATATTACATTCATATCATAATTACTAAATTTTTTTATCACAAAATTCAAAAATAAAAACTAAACGAGATTAAAAAAGTCAAGTTAAAATAATCAAAAAGTCAAAAAGTCAAACTATTTTAACTTTTTCTAAACGAAGACTAAGTTTATATTTCTCAAATTTTATATATATATATATTTTATTTTTCTCAAATTTTATATTTGAGTATTTAGTAAATTTTTTGTCTTTTGTTTTTTATTTTTTGTTTTTGTTTTTTTGTTTTTCTAGTGTCGCTCTATTTGGATTTGAGGGGTCTTTATGGCTCACTACTAGTCTGATTTTTTCAATTTATAGAGTCTTTTAGGTGTATAAAAAAAATTAAGTTAAATTGATAACTATAATATTTATTTTTTTAAAAATAAATAGTTTATTTTAAAAAACATATTTGTGATTAATTTTTTCAAAAATAAACACAATAAAATGAAAAGGTTAAATTAATCAATTAATAAAAAAATTTCATAAATGATATATACTGAAAATCTTACAAAATAAACAGTTTAAATAATCAAAATAAAACTCATTGTTGGGGTCTTGCAAGAGCCTCATATTCTTTTAAATTTAAATTTGAACTTGCTTGGACTTGGAAAATCTGTCTTGTGTGTCTGCTCATGATAGGCGGTGGGAAAGCCTCTGAGCCTAAAAAAAAAATGAAAAAATAGGGAAACAATAAAAAAAAGATTAAAAAATATTGGACTTAATCACGACCTGTGCTCTTTTAGAGCTTTTAAAGTGGTTAAAATAGTCAAAAAGTCAACTAAAACACATCACATCCCCTCTCTACTTTTCTGCACACCTTTTCGTAAAAAGCTAAAAAGTTACTAAAATAGCATGTTCCCAAACCAAGCCTAAATTAGAGAAATGTATCATTTCTATTTTAGGAATAGTTTAACTTAATGTCAATCTTTTGTTGACACATGATAAGGGATGCACATTAATAAATATATATGGATCCATCATCTGTATGTCTAATTATAGAAAAAATTATTTATATGTAGTATTTTTTTCTCACCAAGAATTTTAAATGAAAAAATATTTCAATAACATTGACAAATCTTTTATTATTAGCAATGCACTTCTTGATGTATTCATTCTTTTTATTCCTGCCATCCAAATGAAATAAATAATGGTGTCACCTAAGGTTATGTTTGGTATGGATTTTTTATTATTATTTTAGTCATAAAAAGATAAAATATGCTACAGAGCTAATAAGACAAAATGTCACATTCAAACCATAATCATTTTATTTTTTCTCTCATAAAAGTCAAAAAATTCAAAAAGCGCATTCCAAACGAAACTTTTTAACCCTAGGTTAAAATAGTCAAAAGTCAAAAATTCAATCCACATCTCAAACAAAGGCTAAGTTGCATCCCTTAAAATAATATTTTAAGCATGAAATTGAACTCAATTTCAAATTCAACTAATATGAAAAAAAGAAAAAAAAAAAAAAAAAAAAAACTCTCAAAAACAAATGCCTACTTCTTTTGTGTAACTATCATTGCTGGTAAGGTGCATGATTTTTCCTTTCTAGCCTTGATTTAGGTTGAAAAGGTTATACAGGTAGAGGAACTCACAAGCCTAACCCATTACTAAATCAAATCTCATTTTCATACAAATTTAATATATTGAGTAGGAAAGGCTAATTGAGAGTTGTTTTGAGAAGTTGGTTAAAAATTAATTTTTTTAAAATAAATTTAAAATAAATAAAATCCTTACTATTATGTAACCCATCAAATGGAAAAAATTTCACAACCCTTTTCCACAAAAAAGGTACTAAAAAATAAAAAACTTAACAAAGGTTCACAAGTCCATAGATAAAAGCTGACTCCACCTGTTGAAACAATGGTTCATGGCATGCATGTGATGTGATAAACTACTAATCAATGTTCACTTTTTCTTCAATTTTTCTTTTTCTACCATCGCCTGCTCACTTAAGATAAGGGTAAAAAACTACTAATAAGGAAATTAGGGGATTTGTGTAATGGAGGACAGAAGGAGCCAACCCAAACTCTGATTTGGAGTTAAGTGGTAGTGTCAGATACCAGTTCGGAGAGGGTGATACGCAGCATGTGCAATAGTAACTGTTGCGTTTGTTAATGGAATCTTTTTTGGATTTTATTTTTACGATTTAAATCGTTCAATTTTTAAAAAATATTGAGTAGAATATACGTTTGAAAATTTAAGTTAATCGGATTTTGGTATCCCTTTCATTAAGACATATCTGTATCTATATTTATACTTAAAATTAGATTTACCATTTAATTTTTTAGCTACAAATATGTCTGGATGAAAAGGATATCAATCTCCAATTAACTTAAATTTTTATAGGTACATTCTACTCAATGTCTTTTAAAGAGTGAATGGTTCGAATCGTTGAAATAAAAGCCAAAAAAGGCTCCATTAACTATGCAACGGTAACTGCTGTGCATGGTGCGCAACACTCTCCCTAATCCCGTCAAATACTCCACATAATTGACTAATTTTATAGTAGACACCCTTAAGAACGTATATCTAATAATAGTAATAAAAAGTGTATCACGCATTTTAATTCTTTATTTTGTTAAATTTGTGATGGTTGGTTATGAACTTGATTATAAGGTTTTGTATTCGTTATCATATTTTGTAGTGTGCTTTGTCATACACCAACTTGATCTTGATTATGAGACTTTGTGAAAGTTGATTATGCATTGCTGTAACTTTCATTATGAGATTTTGTAGTGTTGATTGGTTATGAATCAATATGCCCTTGTTTCACATTGAGGTTATGTTAAACGTGATGTGTTAGAGATTTTAAGATTCTTTATTGCAAATCATTATAATTGAAATTTTAAGTAAATATTAAGACACTATTTGTCATCCTTTACAAAAGTATATATATATATTTTTTTTTTTTAAGTCACATCATCTTTTTATTTTTATTTTTTCTATATCTTTTCATAAAAAATTAAAAAATATATTTATTTGAATAATACCAAACACCTTTTAAATTATCTGTTTGGATTTTTTACAATATCATTTCCATCAATAGTTGGTCAACTAACACCAGTCAAGGATGTATCTATTTAGATTTGAATGTGGTACCTCTCTCTCATTTTTTCTCATGCTCTTATCCCCTGTGAAATTAATTAATAAGAAGTGTCACATAGGTCATAATTTGTCAAGCTTTGATTATTAGAAGCACGTCCGAAAAACAGCCTTAAATTGCTTAACCAATGCCTCCTTAATCTCTTCTAGGAGCTTGACCGTAATTGCATCATGCGACAAAACCACGAGCTAGACCAAATCCAAAATCATAACTGAACCAATCAAGTCGCTAATTATTCAATAGTTTCAAAATATCATAGAATATTATGTAATAAAAAAATTTACGAGTCAGACATATTGGTGCCATTTAGGAAGAAAAATAAAAGCTGCGTTTCGGCTTTTTTGACATCAAAACTATTTGGGAAGGTAGCCAAAAGTTACATATAAAATTACAGTCATACCCTCCATGTTTACATTTGTGGACTAGTGCAAAATCTTTTGGGTGGAAGTATTTTGGTCATTTAAATGTGATGTGACAGTATAAACAAATATCAACAAAAAAAATCAAAAAGTAATTTTTTACCAACTTCTCAAATGACTCTTTAAAAAAATCAAAAAACTTGATAAAAAGTCGAAAATCAACTTTTAACTATATTCCCAAAACAATTAACTCATATTTATTAAGCAGTTGAAAAATAAAAAATAACCTACTTAATCCCAAGGGATTGTCTTAGTAGTCAAAAACTGAGGTCTAAGATATGCTCTCTCCAAGATTTTAGATTAGAAATATTTTAGGTGCGAACAATTTTTTGAAATCAATTCATACGAAGCTTTGTCCTAATTTTAATTAGCCCTCTGCAATAAGAAGGTGGAATTAGTCCCCTAAATTAATCGGCCTTTAAGATTAGATATCGAGTTATCAAAAAAATAAAAATAAAAAATAACCTACATAGTTTATTGTAATTTTTTATTTGTTAATAAAAATAAACCACAATATATTAACAATATTATTATTAAATAATAAAATCATTATTGGGATGATGAACTCTACCATTCCTATAACAAAAGTTATTGATATCATGTATAGATATTGATATAATAGAATTATATTTGAGATTCTAAATAATTTATTAAATTTTTTATCAAATTTTTTATATAGGTGTGATTTGTGTGGATCTCACACTCATGTAAGAGATTTAGTAAAAAATTTAATAAATTATTTAGAATCTATAGCATTTTTCAATATAATATCACCTTCAGATTCAAATTTTGTTTTTTCCTTTAGGCCAATATATGTGATCGGAGTTGGGTGCCTATTGTGCACTCTGATATAATATCACCTTTGGATTCAAATTTTGCTTTTTCCTTTTGGCCAATATATACGACCAGGAGTTGGGGTGCTTGTTGTGCATCTAGCACAGTAAATATTGCTGTGTTGTCTTATAAGTTTATTTCGAGATCTATTTTGATAATTTGAATCATTTATATTTCAGAGTACATCGAGTAGAATATACTTGTAAAAATTTAAGGTAATCAGATTTCATTAATCCTTTCATCTACTCACATTTGTATTCATTTTAATATTTAAATCACAATATCATTTAGTTTTGAAGATACAAATGTGACCCTAAGGCCTTGAGAAGTTTTAGCATAAAAGTCAAAAAGTTACTTAAAAAATTAAAAAGCCTATAACTTATATCAAAAAGTCAAAAATTTCATTTTCTCTCTACTTTTTGTACATCTTTTCGTAAAAAAATGAAAAAAATCATTCCAAACATATAAATTTTTTTACCTCATATTTTAACCAAAAAATCAAAAAAATATTAAAATAGACTATTCTCAAACAAGGCCTAAGTTAAACGTTAAAATAAAATTTAATTTAACTAGTCTTGTTTGGGAACAATGTGTTTTAGTTAAAAAATTAAAAAATATAAGTTGTCATCACTCTCTACTTTTCTGTATATCTTTTTATAAAAAATTATTAAAATAACTTGTTGCCAAACGAGAAATCTTACAAAAAAAATTAAGGTGACTGTTTAACAGTAATGATAGAGACCCCCACAAAAGACCCCCACAACTAAAATGATCTGAACCATTCATGTCACTGTCAGATATAATTTCTAAAAAAAATTCAAACACATCAATAATTAATACAATAGTGAGGGTCACGAGAGTCCTTATTTGTGGGAGTTCCCAAACACTTTCTACTGTTTAAATGGTTTAATAATTGAGTTACCTGTGATGTCGAAAAAGCAAAGAATAGAAGGTGATGAACATGAATTCAACAAATGGGACTAATAATAAACGGTGATATTACATATATCAATTAATTTATTAATTAATATATTAATATTAATTATGATATTATTATTGATCACACTCTTTGTACAAATTATAAATATCAAAAACTTCTTAAATTATGTCACATCATCAATTGATATATTAGTTAGTATATTAATTAGTGCATATAACACAACAATGATTCATCCCTCAAATTTTGGAACTCTAATTGAGCACTAATGAGGTAGAAATTTAAAAAAAAAATAAAAAAATTTAAGGTCAAAACATCACATTATTGGGTGGAACCCACCTTTTAGAATTCTTTTAGAGCTCATAGTTTAAAACTCCCAAATATTTTTTTAAAAAAATTTATGTGCATTTTTGACACACAGAGAATTTACGCCAAACCCAAACAAACTTAAATAAACTTACATCATGCACATAAGAAACTTGCATCACCACGACAAGCTACTCCACTAAAATTTAATTTTCCCATCAACAAAAGGAAAAATGGGCCAAAAGGAAAGTGAAGAGGACAAGCATGCGATGCAAGCTTTTCTTTTCTCAGTCAAATAAAGCCGAAGTGGTGGGGAGTCTTTAACGCAATATTTTAATGGTCACAAGTGTGGCTGCTGTGCTTCCTGGTGCAGTGAAGTTTCGACCTTCTTTCCATAATTTAAACTTTTCATATTATAAAGTTTGTCAAGTAAATTATTTATGAAAAAAATTAAGTTGATTGAATATCTGCAGCCCTATAACTAAAACATATTTATTTTTATAAAAATTAATGGTTAATATAACTCTAATAAATTTTTTAAAATAATTAAGAATTGATCATGAGATTATGAATATCCGATTAACTTGATTTTTTTATCTGAATAATATTCTTGACAAATCTTACAATATGAACGATTCAAATTACCAAAAAAATATTCGAAACGAAATCTCACGAAAAGACCCACTAGGAGGCATAGCAGCACTCCGAATTCCCGAATTAGGATTGTCGAACAACTCGTGAAGCGCTATGTGGTGTCGTTTTCTTCCATAGGCATAGGCATTGAATGTGTCACGCATGCAGAAGAGTTTGTGGGTCCCATTAAGGGAGTATATTCTTCCCTTGCAAAATTTATTCAAAAAGTTTACACGTACAAAGCACCAAACACGTAATCTATAAATAAATATTAATAATTATATATACAAAATTTTTATTTATAATTATAGATACATTATTTTGAATTATACATATACCTTATTTTGTAAAATAAATTAATTACTTTTTGAATTATGTAAGTGTATTGTTATCTATTATTAGACAGTTACATAACTAATATAATATTTTGAGAAGAACCGAGCTCCTCTTTATATGATTAGACCATCGGAAAATGTTTGAGCACTCTAGAAAATGAGCTCTAATAGTTTTAATGTGCTTGTGAGTCTCATATTATATGATATCTTAGCCTTGTGTGTGTTTTTTTTTTTTTTTTTTTTTTTTTCACATCACTAAAACCCAATTAAAGTTCTAATTTTAGGGAGATGATTCACTAATGTTAGACCACCCAGTCTGACTTTATGGGCTCACTTACGAGTTATGCATTGAGAATTTATTTTGTTCATTTGTTAAGTTTTTAATGTGCTTATCATTTATGAAGAGAAAGAATGAAAAAATTAGTGAAACATCTCTTTCTAATTTTGTGTACCAAAAGATGTTAAAGATATTTTTTTTATTAGTCAAGGTCTCTCGATAATTTTTTTTTTTTTTTGTGATTATACCAGAGAAATTTTAAAATTTTTCTGTGCTGAGACTGAAATTTCTCTGAATCAAATTTTTTCTATAAAAATATTAAGGAACCTAAATTATTAGTATAAAAATATTATATGTCATTTATTTTATAAAATTTTAATATAAAAAATCTTTAAAAAAATACTCCAAAAGAATTAACGTGATAAATGTAACTCGGGTGTCACGTGAGCTCAAATGTCAAATATTATTGTTTAAAACCAGCAGCCACTCCTTTCTGTTTTGTTTTCTTGATTGACTTCTACCCAATGTTTGGTCTTTTCAAAAAAAGCATGTTTTTTAATAATAAAAAAAAGAGACAAAACAGAACTCTAAAACAAAAGTGTTTTCACTTGATTAATGTCAAATATTATTGTTTACAGAAAACCAGCAGCCCCTCCTTTTTGTTTTCTTTTCTTGATTGACTTTTACCCAACCAATCCCTTCTTTTTGGTCTTTTCAAAAAAAGCATGTCTTTTAATGGAAAAAAAAAAAAAAAAAAAAAACCACAGAAAACAGAACTCTAAAACAAAAGTGCTTTCACTTGATTAATGAATTTTACATTAATTATAAAAAAATCACGAGTATTGAATGAGAGTTACACGAGTCACCACTGCTTGTGGCATGAAATTTATTTTAATTTACTTTTTTAGTTTTGGAAAAGGGTTTGAACAAAGCAACGTGTTGCACAAGTGTATATTTTAAAGGGACCCAAGACTAATAATGATATGATTATTTTGATTAGGAGAGATAATTTTGATGGATGCAGGCAGTGTTGAAAGTGCTTGTCATTGATGCAGACATTTACAAACAGAGGAATTGTGTTAGTGAAAGATATTTATAAAATAATAAATAATTATAATTATAATTTTTATTTTTTGATAAGTAATTTCCACTCACATAATATCAGTGTAATTCCTCTCTTTACAAATTTTCTTAGCAGGTTATTATAGTGAAAAGTGAGGTTGTAGAAATTATGTAAAATGTCAAGATAAAATCACTTAAATTTTCGAAGGACTGAAGTAAAATTATATAAATTTCATTTTATTTTTGTAATTATAAATACTCAAAATTACACCGGGCTGATTACCTAATGTCAAACTTGAACATAAATTTGGCATTACCGATTTTTGACTAGTAATTTAACACAATTAAGGAAAATTATTATGGGGTATTTTGGAAAGTTAGTCAAGAGTTGACTTTTTAATTTATTTCTTTTTGACTTTTTGATTTTTTTTTTTGGGAGAGAGCAAATAGGTTAAAGGTTGAGAAGTGATTTTTAAACCACTTCTCAAAATACCCCTAAGTAAGTTTTGGCAACTGTTTTTAAAAAAAAAAAATTTATATCTAAAAAAGTTTATGAGTTTAGAAATGATTAAAATTTAGGGTTAATTACCACAAAAAAAAAAAAAACTCAGGGTTTTGTATGTTTTTTAATTTCGATAAATTAAACCCCAGAGTTATATCCGTGTTTCAATCTGACCCCTCCGCCCATCTTCATTATATTAAAATAACGGAAATCTGAACAAAATTTCAGATTCAAACCCACATGTTCAAACATTTGTATCTCCCTCGTCGTAACTCTGTTTCGCCTCATTTTTACGTTATTAGATTCACCTCATGACCTAGTTTTCATTCCACTCTTCATTCGCCTTGTTCCACATCTTTTTACTTGCCGTCAAAGCTACGAAAGTTGGCCAAAATTTTTTTTTTTTTTCCTTTGGGCAAAATTTTCATATTCAAATCCACATATTCAAACACTTGTATCTCCCTCGTCGTAACTCATTTCATCTCATTTTGGCATCGTTAGATTCAACTCATGGTCTAATTTTTATTCCACCCCCCATATGCCTTGTTTAACCTCTTTTTGCATGTTATCAGATCCCCAAAAGTTGGTCAAAAAAAGATTTCTCTCTCTTTCTCTCTCTTGCTGCTATCACAACAATATTCTTGGCAGTAGAGATGCAATGAATGATGCTTCATTGGAAACCAAGACGCCCTAACATGCTGTAATAACCCCAATCCCTGATTAACGTAAATCCATACTTAATTATGCCTAATCAGCAATTAAAGGGGAATTCTGAATTAATTTGCATGTGTGCTTTGCGTTGTTGTGTTTATATCTATTTGCTGTAGAAAGATCTGTTCATGTTTTAGTTTCGGTTTGTGAATTGAAGGCCTTATCGGCATCCGATACAGAAATTGACTTGATTTACTTGCTATTTACAATTTTTAGAATTTTGTAGTAGGTCCAATTGAAATTTGATTTGGAACGATTAAATTGGATTAATTTAATACCCATTTGATTAGTCTTATTAAATCAACTCTAATGAAGCCTACATAAGGCTCCATTTAGACCCCACTCAACTCTTTTCTTGATGGTTAATCACATTTGAGCTCCTCACACATACACAAACGTGGGAGAGAGGAGAGTGAGAAGGAAATTGGATTCAAACCTTGGAATTTCTAGGATTGTTGGTGAATTAAAAAGAATTAGAGAACTTTAACTTCAAGCCTTGAGAATTCACGTCACTAGGTAAGATATCAAGCTCTTGGTTGTGTAATTGAACTAGATTTTGCAAGATTTCAACAAATTAAATGAATTCATGTAAGGTTTGGGCTAGGATTGAAGGAAGTCAAATGGTTACATATATGCATGCATGAATTCCCATGTTTTGAGTTTAATTGTCAAGAAAACTTCCATACATGTGCTCATCTCATTTACATTTTGAGAGTTTACCATGTTTTCCATCAATTCATCACGTTTGATCATGTTTTCAAGTGTTGGGCTCCAAGGAAGTCCATGCATGTCATGTTCATAAAACATCCTTGAGGTCATGTTAAATTTTGTTCAATTGGCAAACTTTTGAGCCATGATTTCTTGAACTGATCCTTGAAACATGTTATTTTATGAGTCTTTATGAGTTTTCCAAAATTTTGGCCCAGAAAAATGGAGTTTAAAGGCTTGAATGTTGGATTTGAACTTGTGGATCAAATTTGGAAATTTCAGAAATTTGATCCACGCTCGAGCGGGGGAACTTCACACTCGAGCGTGCACTTTGAGTACATGCACTTCCGCTCGAGCGGCGTTAATCACGCTCGAGCGTGAAATGCATATACCCAAAAGCTCATATGTTTTGTAGTCCGCTCGAGCGAGGGAATTCACGCTCAAGCGAAGGTCTGAGTCTCACACTCGAACGGGAATCGAGCGTTCGTCGAGCGTGGAAATCATGCATCCAGTACTTTTGTCGAGTTTTACAGTCCGCTCGAGCTCGGAAAGCCACGCTCGAGCGAGCCTTCACATCTTGTACGTCCGCTCGAACGGGGAAAGCCACGCTCGAGCGTGGACCCTATTTTCAGCAAAATTTGAGAAATGTTTCCGAATGCATTTTTGCATCCTCTTTCCAACCTAGGCATTTCTAGGCCATGATTAAGACCCCATAATGAGAGTAATGAAGTAGAAGCACACCAAATCAAGTAAGGGCTAAGTCATCATCTATGGGTGTGTAATTCGGACCATGTTCATTTTGTAACTATGTAGGTCTAGCGCCACGGGGAAGCTAAATTGCCTACTTATGACGCCTATTATCTGTGAGTAATAACTCCGTAAAGTTATGTTCAACTTTAATTATTTTATGATGATATGAGATGATAAGTTTATGAAATGCTATGTTTTGTATAAATAAATAATTGTCCAATTTTCTTAAAACATAATTGTGGTATCCTTAGCAGAGGCCCTCGCCCAGGGGACATAATACTGTGGCTTATGGTCATGAGGCCCTAGCCCGGGGGTTATTACCGTGGCCCAGGCCCTCGCCCGAAGGAAATAATACCATAGCCCAAGCCCTTGCCTGAAGGAAATAATATTGTGGCCCAGGCCCTCGCTCGGAGGAAACAATACCGTGGCCCAGGCCCTCGCCGGGGAAAAATAATACCGTGACTGATGTATGAGATATGGTACCCAGTACAGGAGGTTCCTTTATGGAACTTGACATGCTTGACCAAAGAGACATGTTTATGCTAATGGATGTACCACCTATGATTTGAATATGAATAAGACTATGACTCTGTTTCTACTACCTGATTATGATTATGATTTGCTATGAGATTTGAGATATGTTATGGGCATCATTCATTATAATCTTTACTCTGTTATTATTCACTGGGCTTTAGCTTACTATTTATATTATGTATATAGGTGAGCAAGCACGAGATCAGGTGCAGAGTTGATGGCCTATACTTCAGTTTTGTCAGCCAACCATTGTGCCTCCCAAGGAGGTTCCGATTGAAATCTAGTTTCATGGCTGTTTTTGTAATCATGTTAGGCTATGTTTACACTATGTTGTGTTTGGACAAGACATCTAGTAATGTGTATCTGGAAGTGACGTGTAAAGTTTGTATTACTGTTATAAAAAGATTTAAGTTATCTGCTCCACGTATGTCTGCACAGCTCTATGGACTATATATGTCTTGATTAGTTGCTTCCGCAGCCCCTGCTACATGTCATTATGCCAAGAGGCTTTTGGTAATGTAAGGATTACTGGCCGATTACGATACTAAATCTATGACGGCAGATTTGGGTCGTGACACATGCTCACCAACCTATTTGGTTTTTGATTTTTATGTGTAATTGTATACCTATCACTACTCAACGACACTGCCATCATTACCACCACCACCTCATCTTGCAGATAATGATGATGAAGCAATAATAGCAGTAGCAGCAAGCCAAGAAGAAGAGTCATAGAGGAGGAGGAAGAAGAAAGAAAGAAAGGAAAGGAAAGGAAAAGAAAATAAAAAGGAAAAAAGAGAACAATAGCTTATTTTTGACCAACTTTCAGAGGTCCAACGGCATGCAAAAAGAGGTGAAATAAGGCATATAAAGAGTGGAATAAAAACTAGGCCATAAGTTGAATCTAACGATGCAAAAATGAGGTGAAATGGAGTTACGGCGAGAAAAGTACAAGTGCTTGAATATATGGATTTGAATTTAAAAATTTTGCTCAAAGAAAGAAAAAAATCTTTTTTTTTGGCTAACTTTTGGAGCTCCGACGGCAAGTAAAAAGATGTGGAATAAGGTGTATGAAGAGTAGAATGAAAACTAGGCTATAAGGTGAATCTAATGACGCAAAAATGAGGCAAAATAGAGTTAAGACGAGGGAGATACAAGTGTTTGAACATGTGGGTTTGAATATGAAATTTTGCTTAAATTTCTGCTAGTTTAATATGACGGAAATGGACGGAGGGGTCAGATTGAAATATGGATAAAACTCTAGAATTTAATTTGTCGAAATTAAAATTCTGAGATTTAAATTAAAAAAAACACACAAAATTTTGATTTTTTTTTTTGTAATTAATCCTAAAATTTATTAATAAATTATTTTATGTATGGGAAAGTTGAGTGGATAAGATGCAGAAGAAGTGCAAGTTGTATATAAATGATTCTTCCTTGCTTAGGTGGTATCGAATGTCGGGAGCAGAGAGCATCGTTGAAATGAAAATGTTGTTTGGTTGGTTGTTCGTAATGTGGAATTAGGAAAAGATTATAGGTGTCATGATCAGGGACGGATCTATTTGTAAACAGTAAGGGCCCATGGCCTCCCTGTTCAAAGGAAACAATGCTATTGGGATGATATGCTATGTTGTCCAAAACTTTCTTGTAATTACAAATGGCCCCTGCTGCTACCTTAGGAATATTGAAAACTTTGTGTCTTAATAAAACAAGTTTATCTGTATGAAAGAATTGGAACACCAAAAAAATATAATTATTATCTTTTTTTAATTTATTTAATAAAAGCACAATTTAACAGTAATAATACATTAATTATATTTTTTTTTTATCACAATTTGTTTATCACTACATGAAGCATACTTATAATATTGATATCATATTAATGAGATTCACATGAGACCTAATAAAACTTTCGAAATTTGAAAAGAAAAAAAAAAATTACTTTCACTTTAATAGATAATTGAGTTAGCATATACAAAGAATCAACTAATTTATGATTTCTCTTTTATTTATATATTAAAGTTGAGTAGATATGACTTCTTTTTTAATAATGTGAAGACTAAATAGATAATAAATTTTATGTATTATTTAAGGAAGTCGTTATTCCTACTTCACTTTACTCTAAATATACTCCATTGTTTTTCTTTATTATACATAGTCACTATTCTCACTCCCTTTTATTTCAAATGTACTCCTTTCTATGAATAATAAAAATAAAGAAGGGAGTATATTTGGAATAAAGTTGAATGGAAATAACGATTCCCTTATTTTAATATCAAATCTTAATTATTTTTTATTTTTGAATTGAAATATGATAGTAGATAGCAATTGATATATAAATGATTTTTTTTTTCATACCTTGGCCCCTCCGTAATTGAAATTCTAGTTTCGTCCCTGGTCATGATGTCTTTATTTTTGTGAAAAATTTTGTTTGTTATAATATTTTTGAAAATATATATCTTATTTCATAGGGTAAATTACAAATACACCCTTTAACGTTTGATTAAAATACGAATCGTTTCCTAAAGTTTTGGAAATTACATTCTATTCCCGAGATTTCTAATTTCATAACAAATCGTTCATTTTATTAATAAATTATTAAGTCAATTAACAGTTTTTAATGATATTATAAATATATTTCAATTAATAATTTAAGTAATTTTATTGTTGTATAGGAAGAGCAATTATGAATTTTATTTTTCCAGTTAATTCTGTTAAATAAAAAATTATGACAATAGAGTATTCATAATTTTTCAAATCAGGCAATCTCTATTTTAAGGAAACCTAGGGGGTGTATTTATAATTTATCCTATTTCATAAATAAAATAACCTCTTAATATAAAAGATATATATATGATTCTTTTTTCATCCTGTATTTTTTTTTTTTATCAAAAAAAATTATTTATTCTATTAGAGATTATTTCTATAATATTTTTTATTTTTTGCATGTGTACATGTATAATTTACGTATCATATTTTATACACATGTGTTTATATATAGGGTGATAAAATTCCGATTTCATCCTGGGTTGATTGGTTGGTTTGTTCAAAGAATGTACGGAGAGTTGGTTGCTCTTGATTGATTATTTCCCACAGAGGACCCTCTCTCTCTCACTCTCTCTCTCTCTCTCTTTCAATGTCGTCCATCATTGTCCTTCATTCACATTTGCAGAGTCATGAACAATAGTAGTGTATTGGGTTAGATTGGGTACTAGATTAAATTGGATTAGGTTTTTGTAAGATTTGTTAATCTTTTTGATTTGTGTTTTGTACTAAGATTATGAGAAATTTTTTTTTTTAGCAATTCTAATTAAATAATATGTTTGTTTGGAATGGACAGGAGATGAGACATATGGTGTAAAGATCATATACTGTATTTGATTACAGGAAAGGTTTTTTTTTTTTGGACACTTTCGAAGATTTGATAATACATGTCGAAATTAGTAAAACTTCAGATAAGTACTATTGTGCAAATAAAAGCTCCCCAAACATGGCCTTAATGCATTAGATGAGATTGATTACTTTATCAACTATAAAGAATGAACGAGAGAACAGGGAACTACATTGAAAAGGAACTTTTCAGAGACAATATAATTTGCTAGAAATTCATTTTTAGAATTTAATCTGATTTGGAGTGATATGTTTTGGCTGTGTTTCTAATTTCAAAACAATATCACAAAAACAAACCCAAAAAAGAAAAGAAAAAAAAAAATGATCAAACAAGCTAAATTTTTAAGTTTGATTCACCAAGTGGGACCAACTAGCATCGCAATCCTTTTAGATCTGGTGCCAACTAGGGTTGCAAACGAAACAAACCGAGCCGAGCCGAGCTTAGCTTTGCTCAGCTCGTTTATTTATCGAGCTCGTTTATTGAGCTCAAGCTCGGCTCGATAAGGAGCTGGACTCAAGCCCGACTCGGCTCGGTTCGTTAATTTTAATAAAACTCAAGCTCGGCTCTGCTCGATAATTTTTTTTAATATTATTTATATTATTTAATATATAAAAAATGTATTTATATTATTATTTATATATATATATTTACATATTTTTAATATATAAATAATGTATTTATATATATTTATATATTATTTAATATATAAATAATATATTTATTATATAATTTAAATAAAGATTAACGAGTGAGCTTATGCGAGCTCAAGCTCGGCTCGTTTATTAAACGAGCTTAATATTCGAACTCGAGCTCGGCCCGTTTATTAAACGAGTTGAGCCGAGCCCTTAACGAGTCGAGCCGAACTTATTCATGAACAGCTCGGTTTGTTTGCAGCCTTAGTGCCAACAAGAGGGGTTTCAAAATCTCACAAGAAAGTACTTGCAGGAAGTTACTGTGAGAATCAGAAACAACCAGAACATAACAATCTAATGCAGCAACTAAGAGCATCTCCAACGGTAAATCAGATTTTTTACCAAATCTGAGTAAAAAATGACTCATTTTACTAAATTTGATACCACTCGCTCCAACCGTGCATCAAATCCCGTATCAAATCCTGTGAGTCGACCGGTAAGAGTAATTTTTTTTTTTTTTTTTTGCAACTTTAAATTGAAAGTTATACATGCACCCACCGCATGTGGAAGAATTCTCGAGCGTAGCAACTGAATCAATCTGTCCATTTGAGGCAAAGGACTAATCTGGGTTTTCATTGGAGTGTTGAATTGGTTGAGAAGAAGCTGATGAAGATGATCTCCTAGTATTCTGAGGTTTCGGATGGTCATGATTACCCTTATAAACAATCTCAGTGATTCGCCCATCTATTGATGTCTCAACTTTCTTCTTAGTTGAGCAATTGGGAATGTACACTTGTAATAACTCCGCGGATTTTCGCTCCCTTTCACTTGCTTCTGTCCATATGAGATAAGTGGGAATGAATTTGTAGAAAATATGAGTCAAGAGGAAACTGAGACGGTTGATCGGTTGGTTGACCAGTCGGTCGATCGGCCGGTCAACCGGGTAGGCAAAAATAAATTTTTTTTTTTTTTTTTAACCTGTTTGAACTTTTTTTGACTGGTTTGAACCTACCTAATTTAAAGAAAATCGGGCGACCGGTTGGTCAACCGGCCGGGCAACCGGCTGGTTGACCGGTGTACCACTTTCAACGGTCAGTAACAGTGATTTCACCAAATCTGTGTCTCGTTCTCAGTTTGATGATTTTTTTGATGAAATCTCATTTTGATATCAATCTGGTGCAACGGTTGGAGCATGAAAAAGGGACTTTTTCATCAAAATTTAAATCTGGTGCTGGGTTTGGTTCACCGTTAGAGATGGTCTAAGAAGTCTTTTAGTTTCGATACTCACTTCTAATCCATCCCATCATGCTAGTCAAAACTTCACTACTTGTTTAGATTAAAGCTTGAGAAAAGGGAAACAGAAAATGAACTAATAATAATAATGCTCGTCACCAATCCAGTTTCATTGTGATTTGGAAATCAACAATCAAACACTACCAATAGGGGCATCTAAATGGTGAAGGGGAGGCTTCCTTCAGCTGTATCATCGGACAAAGCGTCTAGATCGTTACTAAAATGTACATTTACACACAAAAACAAGAAGATAAACAAGAAAATAATTATCCATCTAGTCTAAGTGAATTTTGGACAAGCAAAGCAGAGGTTCATCTGACAGCTTTAAAGCATCAGAACAACGCCTAAACTTAAAAGGGTCAGACACCGTCATACGATCTGATCATCAACCTTGCATGAGAAGACAATCGAAAGATAAAGAAAATGAGAATATCAGCAAATATACAAATATACGAGATATTATGGGAAGAGGGGCAAAAGGCAAAACTAACAGATTCGTACCATGAACACGGTTAATTTGTCTCCATGAGAAGAGGCAAAGCTGAATGGCTTGAGGATGGGTTGCGGTTGGTTGCTGATACAAGAAAAATACAACTCATAAGCGATATAGATGAGACCCAACATGAAAAGTAAAATGATATCTGGACACACAAGAACGAGGTATATTATAATTTGTGATCGTAATTGTTCAAAAATAAAGCAAAAACGCTCCTGTTTTCTAACCCTACTTGACTTTGGTTTCTGGTAGCCTGACCCACTAATTGAGATTTTAAAATTACCTCTTCAATGAAGAAAGTCGAAAGAATTATACATACCTTCTGATTCCATCCGCAACCAATCTTGCCCACATATCAAAGCTTCTCTGATATCTGGATTAAGTGAACTCCGATGATGATCAAGCACCCTGCCCCGGGTGCTGAATGCCATCTCTGGTCCAAGAGTTGACAGAGGTATCCCCAAAACATCACGTGCAATCATTGATAGGATAGGGTACCTTGGCATGTGGACTTTCCACCAATTCAATATGTTGAAATCGTAATTACGTGGAAAGACTGGTTCCTCTAGATATTTGTCCAAGTCTGATGTTATGCTTTGATTTTGTGAAGTTTCATGGAGAAACTTGTCGAAGCCCCTTAGTCTATCCCTAATACCATTACTAGTACTAGATAAGCTGCTGCCAGGCCTGTCTGAATCTTGATCAAGTGAAGTAGAGCACACAGAGTACTCATTAAAAAGTTCCTTAACACCGTCAAAAACTTCCTTGATGTGATTTGGGGCATCATTGCCATAAATTTGGGGATAGTAATACTCGATCAACTTCATTTTGAATCGGGGATCCAAGATGGCTGCTATTGCTAAAGCCAAATTGCACTTGCTCCAATACTTGTCAAACTTGGATTTCATCTTTAACGCCATAGAACTAACAAAATCATCTGGGCTCTTGCACCATTCAATCAATTGGACGTGAATGTCACAAATTTCCGGAAAATATATATTTGCAGTTGGGTATTTGTTCCCTGAGAAGACATTTGTAACTTCAACAAAAAGCTTCATGTAGCCAGTAACAGAATTTGCCCATTCCCATTCTCTCTCCGATAGAGCCATTGTGTAGCTGGCATCATGTTCTTGCAGAACAGAGAAGGCACCCCTGTACTCTAAAGCTGTTTCAAGCATGAGATATGTAGAATTCCATCGCATTGAACAGTCTGTAAATAAGCACTTCTGACTAGTGATTCCAACTTGCTGAGCAATCTCATTAAACTTTCCTTGGGTTGCTCGTGAACTTCTAACATACCTAATACTTTCTCGAATTTTGTGGGTCACATCTTGAACTGCCTCCATGGCATCCGAAACAATAGATTTTAGAACATGTGCTGCGCAGCGCACATCAAACAACTGGCTATTCTTCAGAAGAGGCTTGTTTTGAGAGAACCATTCCTTAATTTTGAAAACAATGTCATCATTAGTGAAAAAATCATCAAATGTCATGGCAAACAACATCCGATCAACATCCCAATCCATCACACATTTGATAATAATTTCTGAGAGTATGTCATCAGTGTGAGAAACATCCAATGTTATGAAATTCAGTATCTTCTTCTGTAGCTTCCAGTCCTCATCCACATAGTTTGCTGTCAAACATAAATAACCAGCATTTTCAGGTGAAGCCCACATATCAACAGCAAGGCTAATTCTGCCATGCAAAGCATGTATTGTCTCATAGACTTTC
Organism: Camellia lanceoleosa; assembly: GCA_025200525.1. Classification (NCBI taxonomy): domain Eukaryota; kingdom Viridiplantae; phylum Streptophyta; class Magnoliopsida; order Ericales; family Theaceae; genus Camellia; species Camellia lanceoleosa. Next base: position 159,978,845 of record CM045764.1, read on the forward strand.
TGTTTCTCCTTCCCATAAATTGTCATACAGTCAAGCTCGACAGCACTATTAGTCATAATCTCAAACAATGGCTGGAGATTCTTGACAAATATTTTGAATCCTACATGCTCAACCATATCCAATGGGTAACCATGTAACATGATCATACGTGCAAGATCCAGCCGACTACGCTCTTGATCAAACTTTGCACTTCCAAGGTTGATGGTTCCAAGGTTGATGGGTTCATCTTTTTTTTGGTCATGCTCATATTTAATATTTAAAGGAGTAATGATCTCCTCTTTTCTTTGCCCCTCCTCATAGTCAACAACAGTGGCTACAGCAAGGGTAGTTTCTTTTCTCTTTCTCTTTGCTGCAAGTATTTGAGAAACATCATAATTGGATCTCTTCAGACAGCGTATCAAATGATTTCTCAGATGAGTAGTTCCACTGTTACTTGATCCACTAAGTTTCTTTTTACAATGTACACAAACGGCATAACAAATGTCAGCCTTTTTAACCCTTTCAAAGTGATTCCATACAATAGATGTCAACCTCTTTGGTTTCTTAACAGGTGAATCATTTGATATTTCCATCACATGGGTTCAATATCAACCAAAGCCTGCAAACCAAATGAAATCAAATACGTAGTGTTTTTTTTTTTATTAAAGTAAAATCTATTATTTAGAATATTCTCCTTTCAAATAAAGATAACGTGCCAGGAACTGAGTTAACTTGCAAAGAGAATTTTAAAGGCAAAAAAAAAAAAAAAAAGTAACAGAAATAGTTGAGCAAAATATATAATCAGCCTCAGCCAGAAATGAAACCATGGTTGAACGTCATTAACTGTCCATATTGTATATATCCACCAAAATAAAAAATTGTCCATGTTGTACACATAAAATATTCCATAAGAACTGCCTAAAGAAATACAAAACCAAATACCACTGTGCGGTTTTGGCCAATTATAATATCACACTGCTTGATGCCCTTGGAGCTTCTAAACACCAAGGACGACCAATTTGGAAGACCGAATGCATCAAGAAGTAAAAGACCACCTATAAACACACCAAAACCTGTTCTGCACTAGATCAAAAATATAAAATAGTGACATCTTCCATTTCACATGGTCATATAGGACCCTGCCAAGTCAAAGAGAAAACCTCCCAACCAACTAGCACCTAGTATCCTATCAATATCCCTCCCACTATTCAAGTACTAAACCCATATGTGAACTGCGAGAAATCAAGCGCAAAAAATCAAAAGCCGTTAGGATGAGCCAAACAATGTATACATGCTAGTTCTCACATCTAGGCATGCAACCCCCTCTTGTATGTGTAAAATGAAACAAACAAAAATAACAACTTCCAAGTAGACAAACAACATGGGAAAATAAAAAGTAACATAGAGAGTTGTATCCAAGACCTCTCAAATTCAAAGTTTTGATACAATGTTAGAAATCAAGAGACCAAAAGCTTAAGTTGTTAAAGAGGGTGACATGGAGCAATCTCTAATGAAATGGTAGTAAGAATTGCTAAAAATGGTACAACTACCGCACACATGAATCAGCATTGTATGTATTCACTCAAATCCAAGAAACAGATACAACAAATCTACCAGGGGGAAAAAAGACAAGGACATCAAAATCGCATAATGTACATTTTCCTAAAAACAAGGCCCATAAATAACACAACATTTCTTAATGGTTGAAAACCTTGCTGAGTCTACATGTTCTAGGATATAAATAGAGAAATAACAAGTGAGCAGAGAAATGTTTTGAACTAGTCTACAAACAGGGGAAGGGAGAGTACATCAAATTTAAAACTGATGACATATATTACTATCACTATAGGGTTACACCAAGAATCTACCTTCCTTATATTTTTGCTTTAGTTATGGATGAGTTGACGAGAAATATTCAGGATGGCGTGCCATGGTGTATGCTTTTTGCAGATGATATCGTGTTAGTGGATAAGACTAGAGAAGGAGTTAACACAAAGTTAGAAATTTGGAGAAAAGCACTTGAATCTAAAAGATTTCAGATAAGCAGAACTAAGACAGAATGTATAGAGTGTAAATTTAGTAACAGTAACAATAAAAGCAAAGGAGAAGTGAAAATTGAGAACCAAGAACTACCTAAGAGTAAACATTTTCGTTATTTAGGGTCAATTATCACGACAGCGGCGGAGATTGATGTAGATGTGGCCCATAGGATTAAGGCGGGATGGCTTAAGTGGAAAAGTGCGTCTGGGGTACTGTGTGATAAACTAATACCCACTAGACTAAGAGGTAAGTTCTATAGAACGGCTATTAGACCGACAATGTTGTATGAGACGGAGTGTAGAGCAACCAAGAAACAACATGTAAATAAGATGAGTGTTGTTGAGATGAGAATGCTAAGGTGGATATGTAGCAAGACTAGATAAGACAGAATTAGGAATGAGTGTATTCGGAAATGGGTAAGAATAGCACCAATAAAAGATAAGTTGAGAAAAAATCGATTGAAATGGTTTGGTCATATTCAACGGAGACTAACAGAGACAGTAGTGAACATGCAATGATAGTAGATGGCAGTGTTAAGGGACCAGGCTATGAAGCACGGACACCTCTCCGAGGGCTCCGTACCAATGTCAGACACGTGTCGGACACGGACACGCGTCGGACACGCGGTGGACACGTGTCCGACATGCACAGGAGAGTGTCCCATTTTTTTTTTTAATTTTTTTACATCCGGACACGTTTTGGACACGTTATAGACACGTTTGGGACACGCGCGGGGGCAATTTCACAATTTACTAAATTTTTTTGGGGTTGATTTGAAAATAAGCAAAAACAGATCAAATTTGCCCTAATCAGTAATTTGCCCTAATCTACTTCGAATCGACTTTCGAATAGAAGATAAACAGCAGAGAAAGGGTGAGAAAGAGAGAAAGAGAGAGGACCTGACTTCGTCGTTCGTCTTCTCTCGTCGATCGTTGCTCCTCGTCGGTCGTCTGTCGTCAGTCTGCGATCTGCTTCGTTCGATCTGCGATCTGCGATCTGCGATCTTCAGTCGATTTTCTGCTTCGTTAAGGTACGACTCTTCTCTGATCTTCATCGATTGCTCTCTCTCTCTCTCTTCGATAGCTCTCTCTCTCTCTCTCTCAGCCTCTTCTTTCCTCACAATTTCTTCTCCCTTATTTCATTTTTTTCTTTTATTTCATTTTTTTATTCTTTTATTTTGATTCCGATTTTTATTTTATTTTTTTCTTTTATTTTTTTTCTTTTATTAATTTAATTTTTTCTTTTCTTTTTCTTTAATTCTAATTTTGTTTTATTTTATTTTTTCTTTTCTTTTATTTTTTTTATATTCTGATTTTATTTTTTTCTTTTCTATTATTTGAGGATATAATTTTAATAACGTATGTTTATTAATTTTATTATAGGGACCAATTATTAATTCTGAAACAATGGCTACGGGTGGTAGTTCTAATGATATACCTGATGATAATTTTGATGAGAACAAACCATTGTGGAAGTATATAACTAAATTAGCAAAACCTGGGGAAGGAGGAGGAAATTGCCAATTACAATGTAAATTTTGTAATAATACTTTCAAAGGTTCATATACAAGAGTAAGGGCACACTTGTTAAAACTCCCAGGAAAGGGAATTGGTGCTTGTAAGAAAGTGACAAGTCAAAAACTTTCACAACTGCAAAATGAGAATGATGCTGCTGAGCTGAGAATTAAAAATGCTCTTCCCAAAAATGTACCATTGCCTCCTTCCACTATATCAGTAAGTAGTAGTTATGCTTGTGAATCAAAGAAGAGGAGAACATGTGAGAGTGGGAATGGGAGTGGGATTCAACTTGAAGGATAGAGAGCAATTGCATTGTGAAATTGCTAGGATGTTCTACTCGGGGGGGTGTTCCTTTTAATCTTGCAAGAAATCCTTACTATGTTAGCACTTACACATTTGCTGCAAATCATAATATTCCTGGATATTTGCCTCCCGGTTATAATTTGTTACGAACCACATTACTTAAAAAAGAGAGGGCAAATATTGATAAATTGTTGCAACCAATTAGGGGCACATGGAAGGAAAAATGGGTGAGCATTGTTAGTGATGGTTGGAGTGATTCTCAAAGGAGGCCTTTGATTAATTTTATGGCAGTGAGTGAAAGTGGGCCTATGTTCATTAAAGCGGTTGATTGTTCTGGAGAAACTAAAGACAAATATTTCATTGCAAATTTGATGAAAGAAGTGATTAATGAGGTTGGGCCAAGTAATGTGGTTCAAGTCATTATGGATAATGCTCCTAATTGTAAGGCAGCCGGACAACTCATTGAAGCTCAACTCCCTCATATTCTATGGACTCCTTGTGTAGTGCACACATTAAATCTAGCTTTGAAAAATATTTGTGCCGCAAAAAATATTGAGAGGAATGAAGTCACATATGAAGAATGTAGTTGGATTAGTGATATTGCCGGAGATGGTTTGATGATTAAGAATTTTATCTCTAATCACTCAATGCAATTGGTTATGTACAATGAATTTGTGTCATTGAAGTTGCTTTCGGTTGCCGAAACACGATTTGCCTCCACAATTGTTATGCTCAAGAGGTTAAAGCTTATAAAATGTGGTCTTCAAGCAATGGTAATTAGTGACAAGTGGAATTGCTATAGAGAGGATGATGTTGGGAAGGCAAAATTTGTTAAAGAAAAGATTTTGAATGATGTGTGGTGGGATTACATTGATTATATTCTTTCCTTCACGGGTCCTATATATGACATGCTTAGGGCTTGTGATACAGACAAACCTTGCCTTCACTTAGTATATGATATGTGGGACTCAATGATAGAAAAAGTGAAGATGTCAATTTATAGGCATGAAGGGAGAAGAATAGATGAGGAATCTACATTTTACAATGTGGTGCATCAAATTCTCGTGGATCGTTGGAATAAAAACAATACTCATCTCCATTGTATGGCACATTCATTGAATCCAAAGTAAGTACCACATTTAAATTTGTTTTAGATATTTCATTTTAATGGACTTATCTAGTCTTTCTTGAAATAATTATTTTTCCTATTTTGGATTGTAGGTATTATAGTGATGAGTAGCTCCATGAGGATCGAAATAGAGTTCCTCCACATAGGGATGAAGAGGTGACACGTGAGAGGAACAAGTGTTTTAAGAGGTATTTTGAAGATATCACGGAGCGAACCAAGGTGATAACTGAGTTTGAAAAATTTTCGGGTTATGTTGAAGCATTCTCAGAGTATGATTCCATTCATAATAGGTGGCACATGGATCCTTATACTTGGTGGTGTGCATATGGTGCATATGCACCATCTCTTCAAAAACTAGCTTTAAGATTGCTTGTGCAACCTGCCTCTTCATCTTGTTGTGAGAGAAATTTGAGTACTTACTCCTTTATTCACTCAGTGAGAAGGAACAAGATGGTCCCTCAACGCGCGGAGGATTTGGTGTTCATTCATAGCAATTTTCGTCTTTTATCAAGGAGGAGCTCCCAATACTTGCAAGGAGAGACAAAAATGTGGGACATTGCCGGAGATAACTTTGACTCACTTGATGATATTGGAATGCTTGGGATAGCTAACCTCTCACTTGATGAACCGGCTATGGAGGCGGTCCTATTTACAGATGAAGGAGAAGATGGAGGTGGTGGTGAAGATGTTGTAATAGTTTCCTCTACTTAGGTTGATATTTATGGATTTTGTAATAGTTTTTGGTACATTGGATAATTTTATATTTTGTGGTTTGATTTTCATGCATTTTGTAACAAATGATGGTTGGTAGCTTCGAATGACATGTTATGTATTGATGGAATGCTATTTTATGTTAATTGTGAACGATATATATGATGTTAAATCAATTAAATGTTTATTTTTTATAATTTTAATAGTGTTATTTTGTATATGTTATTACCTTTATTTGATTTTTTTAATAATTTTATGACATATAATAAATAAAATTAATTATATATATTGAACGTGTCCCCGGCGTGTCGTGTCCTCTCTTTTTTGAAAATTTACGTTTTTGCGTGTCCGTGTCATGTCGCATGTCCGTGTCCGTGCTTCATAGGGACCAGGTAGGCCTAGATTAACGTTGGCTAGCGTTATAAATAGATATATGAATCTACTTAATTTGACTAATAAAATGACCTTTGATAAAGCCGCATGGAGAATAAAGATTCATATAGCCGACCCCATTTGATGGGACTTAAGACTTGGTTTGGTTTGGTTTGGCATATATTACCATTAAGGTCAAACCACACAGATGATCTGTGATTTTACTAACAAAAATGAAAATGAAAAAGCTTGGTAAATACAAATTTGATGCACGTTTTAATGACTTCTATATTCAGAATGTATCTACATTTTGATCCAATTTGTCCAAAGTGTTACAAGCCCCACAAGTGATCCAGCTGGTAAATCGTAAATAAAATGCTTGTTCCCAGGATCTATACAGGTATATCCAATACACAGTATACATAATTAAGCTGTTTAAGCTGATCTGAAACTCCCCTTCATATCTGGAACATGTATCCATGACTCCATAACACAATCCTAGCCTCCCATTAATCAAAGATGAACACTAAGCCAGCAAATCGAATAAAACCATTTTCAAAATCACGACGAAATCTGGCCAAGTCATTTTGAGACAGTTACCATTCCATTTTCACGAAACATGAACCAGTCCGCAGATCAAGAATACGAATTCCCATCAAGGTAACAATAAAAATGACAAATTGTAGGAACACAAGTCACACAACTCTAACAGCACATTTAGTTTGGTGAGAATATTAAGGAAACAGAATTTCATGCCCAATCTCTCACATTTGGTTGCTCTCTAGGTGAGAAATAGTGAGAAGAAAACTCTACTAAAACACATTTGTTCAAAATTTCATGAGCAGTGAAATCAGATGAATTGCCCATCAAAAATACAAAGGAAAAACAAATCCCACTCGTATCCTTATAAAATGAAGGTTATTTTGATAAAATATGATAAAATCTATTTCTTTTCAATTCTCTTCTCTTATGCAGTCCGACAGTCTAATCAAACAAATATACATGAAAAATCACATTTTTTTTTCTTCTTTCTTCCTCATCCAAACAAGTTGATGAGAAAACACAATCATTTCAATTTTCCCTTTTCTCACCTGGGTGAGAAATCAGATCCTTTCATTGCTTTCCACACCTGGTGTACCAAACGGACTATAATTTCGAGGATAACTAATACCATTTCTACTTGATAAGTGATGGCGATTACAACTACTACGACCACCAAATCAGCAAATTCTCAACATTGCAGCCAAAAATTCGACCCACTCATCAAAATTCAAACATATAAACAATGTCAATATACCACCAAACAACAGATAAATCTACACACAAAAACCAGTTATAAGTAAACCCATCAAAAGAAAGCTTGAAATGACATGTAGGTAAATAAAATTGAAGGTGGTTTTTTTTTTGGTACCTGAGAGTGAATTGCAAAGAGATGATTCTCTCTTCGATCTGTTGTGTGAGAGAGAGTCCGATCGGACGATCCGAGAAGATCAGGGTTAGGGTTAGGGTTAGGGTTTGTTTTATGGATTCTGTTGATAATGGGGAGAGAAGATTCGGTACACCCGATTGGATGTGAAAGAATGGGTCGGTCAATGTTTGGTTTGTATCTTAAAATCCTCGAAACATATATTTGAGCCAAACCCAGGTTTGGGTCCGGTTGGGTAGCTTGGGTTAGGTGCTCCGTACGTAGTTGTTTTTTTCTTTTCCTTCTTTTTTTTTTTTTTTTTTTCAGAGGATTGGTTGGTTTGATTTGGGCATCGGATCTGAAGGTAGTCTGGGTTTGGGCTGTTGCTTGTAGCATTGCAAGTTGCAACTCATGGGCATAGAAATGAGCTGGATTTTTTTTAAACCATACCAAACAAAATCAAATCAAATTTTAAGTTTTATCAAATGGAATCGACTTTCTTTTGGGCTATCGATTCATAAATTCATTTTTTAACTTTTTTTGTCTAGAGATCCACACGCTAAAATATTTTATTCACAAACATAAAGTATTACAAAATGACTAAACTACCCATGTATATATATTATTTCTTAAACCAAACACTAACACGTATTGTCATATCTCTCTCTCTCCTCTCTTGGTTTCTCTTTCTGTAAAACCTTCTCATCTCTCTCTCTAGCTTCTTCATCACCGTCGATCTCCTTCTGTTGACGTTAGAGCTCCATCGCTTCACCACCGTCGTCAGCCGTTTATATGAAATCACTGTCGATGGTCTCTCTCTCTCATCTCTGCTGCTTCATCATCGACGAAAACTCTCTTTTCATCTTCTTCATAATCTCCATCCAGATCCAAATCTCGTGAGGTTTTCAACGACGACATAGAGACCAATTGGAAGCAACTTAGCACTATGATTGATCTATTCAATTGTCTCAAATAATAATGATGTTGTTGTACGCTTATCTGTTCGAATCTAGTTTTTTTTTTTCCGGAGTAGTTGTTGTTCATGATGATGATAATGATGATGATGATGATGAAATAGATTAGAATAAGAAGAGAGAGAAGTTAAAGAGAAGAAAAAGATGAATTTGTGATGTGATGATCTGTTTTTTTTGTTATTGTTGATGATGATAAACAGATTGCAAATGGATAAATAAATAAATAAATAATTGTTTAAAATAGCTAAGATATGTTCATATTTGTTAAAAAATGGTTCAGATATGTTCAAATCTGTTCAAAATGGCTTAGATATGAATTTCAAACATATGACATTTCACACAGATAAATTTTGAATAGATATAATCAAAATTTCAACAGATAGAATTGTGGTGTGTGGTAGATATGGATTTGTGGAGAAGGCCACCGATTTGTTCAACAAAACAAATCTCTACTTTTTTATTTTTATTTTTTTAGTTGTTGAATATTATTTTTTTAGTTGTTGATGATGAAATAAATATAGGAAAATTTTGAACAGATAAAATAGTTTGTGAATTTTTGTGTAATATTTGGGTATTGGTGGTGGATAATTCCAATAGATAAAAAAATTAGTTTGTGAATTTCAAATAGATAGGAAAAATGGGCTTCCAAATTTGAGTAACAGATAAGAAAAATTGAACAGATATATAGAATTTAAGAAAAAAATTGAACATATAAATAGAATTTAGGGGGAAAAATGAGCAGATAGGGGAAATAGGGGAAAAAAATTAAACAAATAGATAAAATATTTGAATAGATAAACAACATATTTGAACATATAGACAAAATATTTGAACAGATAGTCAACAAAAAATCAACAGATTATAAAAAAAAAAAAGGTTCAGGAGTAAAATTGAAAACAAAATGTCTTTCAAGATTTCTTATCAAATTAATTCACAAAGTGTGGACCTCTTACAATAAAAAATATTAATTAGACCTAATGTCTTATACACTTCTTAAATTGGATTTATCGTCAATTTTCTCTTCTTTTTTTTTTTGGTAACTATAGTTTTGTGGTGGTTTTTAAACTCTTGAATACTCTTTAAATTACTCAATCAATGATGTTTTGAAATTTAAATTATTATTACAAAATTAAAACACCACAAAATCTTGACTAAGATTGAAAATTCAATATATCGAGTTACTTAAACAAACTTATCGATTGTAATGGAAATTCACGGTATCGCTTTCTCATTATTTTATAAAGGATAAATTACACTAACAATTTCTATAGCTTGGGACTTGTGTCACTTTAGTTCATGATTTTTTAATTGTGACATATTTGATCTTGAATTTTAAATCTTATTTCAAATAAGGACCATTGAAGATACCATTATTTAATTTAAAGGGTAAAATCGTCAATTTAATAAAATATAAACTAATTTGACAAAAATAAATTTCAAAAAAATATTTTTAATTTTTTAAAAATTATTTCTATCCACTAAAGATAAAATTATGTAAAATTAATCAAAATCAATAAAAAAATACATGATTAATTTTTAAAAATTAATTTCACATGATTATCATTTAAACACATAATAAAAATTAATTTGGTAAAAAACATAAATAAATGTCTAAAAAGTTTATCAATTTTACATAATTTTATCTTTAGTGGGTAGAAATAATTTTTAAAAATTTTAAAATATTTTTTTGACATTTATTTTTGTTAAATTAGTTTATATTTTATCAAAGTGATGATTTTACTCTTGAAAAATCTAATAATATTTTCAATTGTCCTTAATTGAAACAAGATTCAAAATTCAAGGTCAAATATATCATAATTAAAAAGTCAAAAATTAAAATAACACAAACCCCAAACTATAAGAAGTATTAATGTAATTCACCCTTTTATAAATTAGTTGTTTCTTCACCGTATAGATTGCTTAAAAAATCTTCATTACAGTCATTTGTTTGATTTGGAATATTTAAAAGGGATATTTACCAATAAATCCCATCCCACAAACAGTTACACCATTTAGTCCCAACATTGTGTCTGTTGCTCTGATTAGTCCTATCAGTGAGGGAATATAGTCTTGTTGATCCTTTTTTGCTTCTTTACTAATATGTATTGGTCATTTATACCCTTTTTCACGTGAGTTTTTTTTTTTTTTTCTTTTTGATGGGTTTTCTTCTATATATGGAAGTACAATATATTCCTTTTCACGTGGGTTTTCTTCTATATACAATATATTCATTTTCACGTGGGTTTTCTTCTATATACAATATATTCCTTTTCAAGTTGGTGGTGTGTGTGTAAGAGCGTTGAGTTTGTGGGTGTGTAGAGAAGAGAGAGAGAGAGAGAGAGAGAGAGCTTGTGTGTGTGGATGAAACTCTGTCTATGGTCATGGAAAATGGAGATGTCTTTGGAGTGCGTGTGCATGGGGCTGCAGTGAGTGTGTGTAGAGTGTTCTTCTTGTGAGTGTGTGTGCGTGGCGTGCCAGGTGTTGTAGCTCTTGGGTGTGTGTGGTGTGTATCTGGTGAGTGGTGTGGTGAGAGTGTGTATGTGCATGGTGTGTGTGAAGTGATGGGTGAGGCATGGATGTGTGGTGCCGAGAGTGCATGGCTGCTGGGTGTATCGATGGGTGAGGATGGCGGTGTCTTGGTGTATGATATCAGGTGTGTTTTCCTCTCCCTAACCCGTGTGTGTGTGTGTGGTGGTGTCTCAGAGAGACCAGTTAGAGAGAGAGTGAGAAGGCGTGTGTGTGTGCATGCCGTGAGTGAGCATGGGTGGTGCGGCATGGGTGGTGTGTGGGGAGTGATGGATGTGTGGGTGCAGTGAGTGAGAGAGAGTCTTTGGGTGTGTGAGTTGTGTGGTCGGGTGTCTCAGAGAGACCCAGTTAGAGAGAGGTGAGTGAGCCGTGTGTTGGGTTATGTAAATGGGTGTATGATGTGTTGTGTATGGGATGGCAGTGGTGGTGTGGTGAGAGTGTGTGTTGTGCATGTGTTTGGTGAAGCTCGGTCTTTCCACAGAAAAGTCAAGAAGTGCTCATCATACTCCGAGCCCCCCAAGAGAGAGGAGAGAGAGGAGAGGTTGAGAGTCTGTGTGTAGGTGTGCATGGGTGCCTCTTAATGGTATCTTCTCACTCTCCCTAAGCCCGTGTGTGCATCTGTGTGTATGAGTGATCACCCCTGCATCGTGTGGTGTGTGTGTCATGCATGGGTCTCGTGTGTGCTGTATGCCAGTGTATTGATGGTGAGAATGGTAGGGAAAGAGTGTGTGAATGTTGTCTTTGTGTGTTTGTGTTTGTTGAGTGTGTGTTCTTAGAGAGAGAGCCTAGGAATCTAGAGAGAAGAAGAAAGCTTTTGGTGTGTATATGGTCTCCTCTGAGAGAGAGAGAGATCACAATTGGTGTGTGTATGCATGTCTATCTGGGTGTCTATTGGTCTCTCTTCCAAATGTGTGCACGGCTTCAAATTTCCCAAACGTAAGAAAGTAATAAAGGCATTGGTGTACTTTTCAGGTTTTGTGGCATCTATCAAACACAATTAACGTGCCGATGTAAATTTAATTGGAAATTCTTCACACATTAAACATTAAATATTAAATGGTATTTATGTCATTTGACAATACAAAGGACTAAATAGATCATAAGAATATATATTAGGATCAAATGGAGTACAATCTCAACATTTAGGATTTATTGGTAACTTTCCCTATTTAAAAATGATTTTTTAAAATTTTTAATCAATATGCTATTTAAATATTTTAATAACTTTTATTTTATTCTTTTAATTCACTTAATATAAATATTTTTTTTTTACTAAGAGGTTGTTTGAGAAGTGCTAAATTAATATACTTTTTGACTTTATAAGATTTGAAGTGATATGATAGAGATGCAATATAATTTAAATAAGATGATTGTGATCTAAATTGAATAATGTGCTATTTTAGTACACGCCAAATAACCACTAAATAAGAGAATACAAAATTTAATTGAAAATGTTTGTGACCCCTTTTTTTGGGGGTTTCATGACCCCCAATTTGATTTTGACCCTTGATATGTGTGTGAGGTGCACTCATGTATGTGTGGGTCCCACATTATGAGTGGTTGGGATGAGAGTGGGGAATTGTGGGGGTCATGTATTTGTTAGGGTTTCTATTACAATTGAAATTTAATATAGGGTTTGGTTTCCCTCTCATCCGTGATCGGATTTGAGGGTATTGTTGGACTCGTGGGGCCCAACATGGGCCTCGTTTTGATAATCTGAATTGGCAATGTGTAAAATTCGTCAGGTGTTATATGTCTGTAAAAAATCACGTTGATTGGATATCGATAGTTACGTGATCAAATTAGTTTTATATAAAAAATATAGACAGTGAAAAAATAAATAGTTGACAAAAATCTGATTCGATGAAATAATTATCAATATCCGATCAACGTGATTTTTACAGATATATAGTATTAGATGAGTTATACACATTAAACATTTTAAATTATTAAAACGAAATCAATAATGAGTCTCACGGTCCAACAACAATCCGATTACGGACCGGTAAGAAGCTAATCGTTTAATATATTGGGTAAATTACATTGACACCCATTGAGGTTTGGTCTAATTACTACCCACCCCTTGATGTTTTGAAAATTACATTCCCACCTCAATGATTAATAGTCTCATTTCACAAACCCTTATGCTTATATAAAATGTAACAATTCCTAACAAAAAAAACAGAGGAAATTACATTTAAAAAAAAAAGTAAAGGAAAGGGGAAAAAAAAAAGAGAGAAATTAAAGCAAAGTAAAAAAAGAGAGAGTGCATGAATTCAATGTATTCATTCCGTCTAAATAATTACAATGATAGGAGGTTAGTGTAATTTCCCAAACTTCAAGGGTCATATGTATTAAATCCAAATATCAGGGTGTAAGTGTAATTTATCCTAATATATTTTTTGTAACAAAGGACAAATGAGATTATTCACACTCTGCCCTCGACGGTGCAGACAGACAGACAGGCAGAGAGAGAGAGAGAGAGAGAGAGAGAGAATGGCGAGGAGGCGAGTGCTATTGCTGTTAAAGCCCTTCGAAGCGTTCCCCACCAAGAAACTCAACGGTCTCTCTCGCATCACAAACCCTAAGGTCGGCGCTCTCAAACCCATCACCAAATTTGTAGATTACCTGTTTGATAAAATGTCACAACGTTGATTTGCATTAGCATCAGCTCCCATTGTCAATGCTCATGCTATTTGAAATTGAAACTACTAGTACTTAGATTTTGCTTACATTTTGTCATTGTTTTTCCGCATAGCTTATTGTTAGATTGTTTCCTTTTTGCATGTGTTCGTGTTGGTATAGTACATATAAAAAAGAAAAAAAAAAAAAGGTCTAGTCTTTGTAGGTTCACATGACATTATAACTAATATCAGAGCATCTCCAACAATCAAGCCAAATCCACTGTTTAGCTATTTTCAGCTTAACACCAATTCCCTCGCTACAATTAGCTAGCCATTGAAGACCCAACAGTTGAATTGAAATAAAGTGCCCTGACTCATTTTTAGCAGTAACGTTGGTGCTGCAAATGCTCATTTTGAAAAATGGAAATGATCTACAAATAAATTTTTATACATAAAATACATTTAGAATGACGTGGTAGCGGCATGTTTGCAATTATAAGCTATAAGTTATGAGCCCTAAATCCTTTGGAAAAATAAATGCTATTTATCACCGAATTTTATTTTACATTTATCACCCAAAAAAAAAAAAAAAATTCACCTAATTTTATTTTACCTTCTCATTATTTTATTTTTGATTGATTTAGATTGGTTCTTGTTCGATTTCCTCAGAAATTGAATGGAATACTAGTGGAATCAAGATTTTGCATCCACTTTCTTGGTTGAGAGATCTTGCACTATGGCGTCATAATTGCGCACTTAAGAATTTGTTTTTGTTACAGACATCACAGCTGGTAAGTTATTTGGACAACAGGCGCAAGGTTCACAAGGAAGCCATAAGCTTTTGTCAGGATATTTTGCAGCAAAAGCATGTTGATTGGGAACCTGTTTTACGAAGCAATCTGTCACAGCCAATCCGTGATGTAGATCTGGTCATTACTGTGGGTGGTGATGGCACACTTTTGCAAGCAAGCCATTTCATGGATGATTTGATTCCAGTTCTTGGAGTGAATTCAGACCCAACTCAAGCTGAAGAGGTTAGTTGTCTCTATGACTCCATTAATTTGAGTTCTTGAATGACTAATTTTTGTTGTGTCCATTAATTAATTTAGATATCCCAATTGGAGACCGTAATATACTGTATAATCGTTGTTGTAGGTGGAAGAATTCAGTGGAGAGTTTGATGCTACAAGAAGCACTGGCTATCTTTGTGCCGCAACTGTCGGAAATTTTGAACAAGTATGACTGCCTTTTTAGATGCATGAAAATAAAGAAAGCATTAAGTAGTTAGTGATTGAAAACAAGTATGACTTCCTTATTAGCGATTTAATCTTTTGTTCTCATATAAGTTTGTGTAGTGTGTTCAAGTTCAATTGAGGTACATCTAGGGTGATTCATTTAACACAAGTATTTCTTTCAGATGCTCGATAACATCCTTGAAGGTCAAACAGGTCCTTCTAAATTGTCAAGGATGTCAATTTGTGTGAACTCAAAGCTTCTGTCAACATACGCTCTTAATGATGTTTTAATTGCACACCCATGTCCTGCAACAGTTTCTCGGTTCTCATTCAGGTAAGGGATTAGCAATGGCATACAGTTGTAAATGTCATACTTCAAGTTATACATGTTCAACCATTGTTCATTTCGTTGGCAGAATTACAAAGGATGGCCAGCCATGTTCTCCTTTAGTGAACTGTCGATCAAGTGGTCTCAGAGTCTCAACAGCTGCTGGATCAACGGCTGCAATGCTATCAGCAGGTGGATTTGTAATGCCAATTTTGTCTAAGGATCTCCAATACATGGTAAGGGAGCCTATTTCACCTGGAGCAACCAATGCTGCACTGATGCATGGAGTTGTAAAATCAGACGAATCTATGGACAATGTATGGTTTTGTAAAAAGGGGCTGGTATACATTGATGGTTGTCATATTGTGTATTCTATCAAACATGGGGATACCATTGAACTATCTTCTGGTGCCCCAGTTTTGAAAGTTTTCTTGCCTAACCACTTGTCGTCGTAGATACACATGTGAAATAGTTGCCACATAGATCCAGCCAAAATAAATGGAATTGATGTAAATTTGAATGATTGGTAAATTGTGAATGTGAAAAGAGATCTTGCGAATGTTAAATCGCATCTATGCAGAATTTTTTTAGTATTTGTTGTTTTGTCTCCTCATTGTCTCTTGTTTCTAGTTGTTCTTTTGTTACAAGGAACTGGTCTAACTGTTTGTCAGGTTGGAACCCTCATGGATAGGTGGAGATGTAAAAGTATCATGTTTCATTACAGAAAGTGAAACTTATATGATTCATTATTTTAACAAACAGTTAGATGTTTGATTTTCAAATTAATTTTCGGATAAATTTTTTTCTTATATTTTTTTAAGTAAGTAATCGTTGAGATAATTCATGGGTTGCGATTAGTTATTCCCCAACTAGTCTCGATATGAGATAAGGGGTAATTCCATGATTAGTCATTTTCAAACAAACGTCAAATATGGAGGATAAGGAAAGACGTGGATTCTATATGTTTTTTAGTCCCAGTTGTAATGGGGCATTTAAGCTACATGGAAACATGATAATTCAAAATTAATTCTGGCATTTTCATACCCCTGATTCAATATGAAAGATGCAGCTATCACCGTCACCACTATGATTCCAGAAAAAAAAAAAAAAGTTTCCACATGTGACCAAAGAAAATCAAGGCCATGAAAACACAAAGCAAGGAGTTTATATTCTGCAATATTTGAAGAACAAGCAAAAAAAAAAAAAAAAAAGAGACTGCCTTACATTAGTCAGGTGAACTCTCAGACATAGTTATTTGTCTCTTTAAGCACACAACAGAATGGGAAAATCAGCTTCAAAAATAATACTCCAATCTATTTTAGTTTCTGTGTTCTGGTGGCTGCTTGACCCTTTGTGAAAAAAAAAAAGAAGTCACTATATACTTTGTAAGTCACCGAAGGAAAGCCTTGGGATAATTGATTGATGGCTTTCTTTTGTTTTTCCCTTTTCTTCCAGCACGGGGGCATGACAGAATTGCTTTGACTCGTTTGTAATGGTAAGCCTCAAAACTTTCTCTACAACCTGGAAAGCCCAAAATTTTCATGACAACTTTGAAACGACTAACAATGTCCAGTAAAATTAAATTATTGACTTACGTGAACATCTGAGGGTGGTTACGAGAAAGCTGAGGCCGCTTTATTGGTGAGAGAATTAGGTTCCTCAAAGTCATTGAGGGGTTACTCACTCCAGCTCCAAAAACAGGGCGAGCAGCAGCCCTTCTGTTACCAGCATCGAGTGGAATTGTTGATTGTTTTGCAGGTGAGCCACCGGAGATGTCAAAGGGGCCAGAGTTAGCGCTGTTCTGTCTTGCTGATGGCCATATATCCCCTCTAGGCCCTGGAGTTTCAGGAGTGAAAACCGACCAATCTGCAATAGATAAGTCAACTAGCATTTCTTGGAAGAATGCAACAAACACTGGTTATCCAAGCTACAACTCTTTTGACAACATCAAAGGGATAAAATAAAACTTTAAAATACTATTAACAGAACAAGATTACCTTTTCTGATAGGATCTCTGTTATCCATCATGTTAGGTGGATTTGAGAACAAATCAGGCTCGGCTCTTGAGTAGAAATTGCTTGCAGGTTGGATGGCTGATCGTTTCATTGACTCATACTCACTTCTCAATTGGTCATACATTTCATCAAGCTTTCGTTTTTGCCTAGTATTGGAAAATAATAGTTTGTGTCAACACTCAAATTATAAATTTCACAAAGGAAAAGATCAGGTCTGAATAGGATTTGACAACGTTGTCTAAGATTTACCTGGATTTCTCAGAAAATTTTTCTTGGAGCTCCTGCTTGTCCTTGGATAAGCTCTCAATCTCTTGTTCCAGCATCTGGCACCTCTTAGCCATTTTCTGGTATGCAGTATGCACCTGCTCCAGTTTTTCTGTGAACTTATCTTGCATTGTCTCGCATTTCTGCTTGCACTGAGCTACTATTCTATTCATCTTGAATTGCATTTCCAGTTCCTTTTGCCCGATGTAGAACATGATGCTTCTGTATGCGCTCTTCATCACTGGATATGTTCAAGGAACAATGCATGGCACAATGTGTATTTTAACAAAATTTTACATAACATTCTAAGGACTGTACACGCCATTTGGGAATTACACATGTAATGACTACACATTTGTTGGAAGTAATAAAGGATACATATCTGTGGAGATATCCCAGCCATGGCCATCTGCAAAATAATATGTAAAAGGTCAGGCAAAATAACGGATCCTAAGGTGACCTCTGTTTGAAATAGCAGAAAACCAAAAATGCTTTTGGTAACAGGATATCTGATCGAGGAATGCTGGCTTACATTTATCCATTCATCGTTTGGATTGATATCCACGGGTTTCATAAGACTGCCAAGTGAAAGCCAAACTAAGTTAAAAAGGCAATCAAGTTACAAAAAATTATATTATAACATAAAATAGTTCAGAAATTTCTGATTCAAAAGCTATCTTGCGCCAAAGCTCAAGGTTTTAAGATCAGGGACTTGTATGTTCCCATTAAAGCATGCAGTAAACTTATGGCCATGGGGAAAGAAATATACTGTGAACCCCCAATACTATCATTCCATTTAGTAGATAATTGGCAGGATGCATCAATATTTTCCTCTCAAATCTCATGCAATTGTAGCAATCTGATGCTTTAAGAATTCATGCATAAAAAAACACAATAAATTTTTTTCCAAACCATGCTATCAGAATCCACTGACCTTTTGGACAGCACTTGATCACAGATGGGACAAGCCGCGTCATTACTGAGGATCTTACTAGCATCTTCATTGCCTTTTAATGCTGTTAAGGAAACCTCATAATGATGCCCCAGTTCCACCAATTCTATAGTGAATGAAGAGATATACAAAACTGCAGAAAATTAAAACTACTGTATGCATCTGGATACACAAGAGGTGGCCACAAGTGGTGGAAATAGCTCGCCCTTCCAATTCTCGCCAGCATGCATTGCATCTCATTTCAGCATTCAGATATTATCTTTAATTTCATGCTATAGGATGGGACCTGAAAGACCATAAACCACAACCAAACATCTAAGCAAGGTTCTCTACAAAATTTTAAGAGAAAATTTCCAAGATTTCCTATGTCAGCTGAGAATTCAACAATTTAGATAAAGTCAGACTCATAATCAACCAATTTTCACAAGTCAGTTTCTAGATCAAAACTATGCAGATCTACAAAACTAGTATAACCTAAGAACACAGTTAGAGACAAGAAACATTAATCACACTTTTATACACAAAAGGAGAAAAAAAAAGGGACATTCAGTCTCTCTCATATATGTTCTCTACATGAAGAGAAAGCAAACTGCTTAGAATGGGGGTCTAAAGCAGAGGATTTCATCATAATGCCTCAACAAAAATTGAAACAGCCTTTTACAATAAAATACTGAACCATAAATAAACCTTGACACTAACTAAACTCTGGTTGCTGAGAAAACTGAGGAAAAGAAGGAAAAAAAAATTAAAAAATTAAAAAATAGAAGAAGAAGATGATTTTGAATCCTTTATCTTACATTGTTTTGTTTTCCATTCAAATCATAAACTGTGAGAAAACGAAGCATTAGAAGTTCATATGTTCGCAATTAGAATCTCACCTGAAAATTAACCCTAATGCTTGGCAGAAACTCTGTTTTCTGCTTTCTACGCGAGCCTTTCAAGCCAAAATCTGAAATTTCAAGCGGAAACTGAAATCATTACCCAACTAATCATCACAGTTCGAATAAAATCAAAGAACAAACGCAAAGCTATGATCGCAATCTTCAATTAGAATTCAGTTAAAACCTAATCAAAACTCGAAATTTCTCGGATTCTGCGAAGCTTCAAGAACTACCTGTAACCGAGCAACGGATCGAATCAAGCTACTGCAAAATGTGGAATTCAATTCCAAAAATTTGAATTTGGAGCCACAAAACTTGGCACACCGTCAGAGATTTTGTGATGATGTATCCAATTTTCGGAGTTTTCAAGCTCTGTGAATCAGAGAACTCGAATTCAAAACTCCACTGCCTTCAATTGTAAAAAAAATCTATCTACAATGAAAGTACAATGAAAGATGTATCCTATTTTGTCTTATATATGACGGCCAATTTCCCTGACTGTGCCGTTTTCAAAATTTTTGTCCCACTCTAGGGTGTGTTTTTAACTTTATTCCCAAAGTAGGGTAAAACGGTTTTGCTATTGCCGTTTTTCAGAAAACGGTTTTCCTAAAACCGTATTTTTCGATTAAAATAATAATAAAATTTAAAATTAAAAACCGACTTTTCTAAAACCGTTTTTAATTAAGTTTTTAATTAATTCTGAATTAATCAAAAACGGTTTTGGTAAAACCGTTTTCACATTAAATTTTTTTTTTAATTTATATTTTCAACATAAATATTTTTTGACCAAAAAATATTTTTAATAAAAAACGGTTTTAGAAAAGCCGTTTTTAAAAATTTTTTTTTTATTAAAAACGGTTTTAGAAAAGCCGTGTTTGAACAGTAATTTTTTTAATAAGAACCGGCTTTAGAAAAACCGTTTTTCAATAGTAATTTTTTTTAATAAATATTTTATGACCAAAAAATATTTTCAACTTAAATATGAAAACTACCAAAAAATATTTTTCATAAAAAATGGTTTTAAAATATAAAGTTTTTACATTAATTTTTTAAAATTTATATTTTCAACATAAATATTTTTTGTTTTAGAAATTTTTTCGTATTTTTTTGTTTTTGTTGAATTTTTTTTATATTTTAAGTTTTTAAACATACCTAGCATAAATACACTAAATACCAAAAATACAAAAAAAAAACGAAAAAGTAATTTTTGAGAAATTTTTTAAAAATATTCACTAAAAACAAAAAACTCAGTTTTTAAAAAACTTAATTCTGAAAACTGAAACTTAGGGCTTGTTTGGTTTGTATGTGAAGATATATTTTTGAGAAATTTTTTAAAAAAATTTTGTACTTCAATATTTTGAAATTTTTTTTTTATATCTTCACATACAAAAAAAACCGAACTTATAAAATTCAAACGATTGGGGTGAACTTAAATTTGGTATATCAATTATTTTTAAAAATATAAATTTTTTTTTTGTATGTGAACTTATAAAAAAAAAAATTCAAAATATAAAATATAAAAAAATTCAACAAAAACAAAAAAATATGAAGAAATTTCTAAAACAAAAAATATTTATGTTGAAAATATAAATTTTAAAAAATTAATGTAAAAACTTTATATTTTAAAACCATTTTTTATGAAAAATATTTTTTGGTAGTTTTCATATTTAAGTTGAAAATATTTTTTGGTCATAAAATATTTATTAAAAAAAATTACTATTGAAAAACGGTTTTTCTAAAGCCGGTTCTTATTAAAAAAATTACTGTTCAAACACGGCTTTTCTAAAACCGTTTTTAATAAAAAAAAAAAATTTTAAAAACGGCTTTTCTAAAACCGTTTTTTATTAAAAATATTTTTTGGTCAAAAAATATTTATGTTGAAAATATAAATTAAAAAAAAAATTTAATGTGAAAACGGTTTTACCAAAACCGTTTTTGATTAATTCAGAATTAATTAAAAACTTAATTAAAAACGGCTTTAGAAAAGCCGGTTTTCAATTTCAAATTTTATTATTATTTTAATCAGAAAATACGGTTTTAGGAAAACCGTTTTCTGAAAAACGGCAATAGCAAAACCGTTTTACCCTACTTTGAGAATAAAGTTAAAAACACACCCTAAAGTGGGACAAAAATTTTGAAAACGGCACAGTCAGGGAAATTGGCCATATATGACTATTTTAGTCCGAAACACCTTCCCAAACAAGCTCTACATATGACCCACGCTTCACTCTGGATCAATTTCAACTGCATTTATATTTGGGAAATTCTAATAAACAAAGGGGTGTGCGATATGAGCCGTAGTTATGTTTTTTTATTGGGAGCTTTTTTTTCATAAATTTATTTTTTAAGAGTTTTATTCTATCTAATTCTTATTTTTTTTTTTTTGACTATTACATTAGGTTCTATTTGAAATAAGAAGATCAAAATACCTTTTTCATCTACTTATGTTCCATTTAATTCACATTATTTTCTTATGTTTCAATAAGTCCTATGGGTGACATAATTACTAAAATACCTCTAATATGAATGTTCACACCGTCAATGTGAATGTTCATATCGTCAATGTATAGGGGCCCGACCCATGTTGATCCTCGTGGGTGCTCGAAAAAATTCGAGTTGGGCCGGGACGAGCTCGGCCCATTGACAATGTGAATATTCACATTGACATGTTAACATTCACATTAATAGGAGTGTAAAATTGGCCCGCGTCCGTGGCGGCTGAACCCGCCCATAGCGTTGACAATGTGAATATTCACATTGACGTGTTAACATTCACATTGATAAGAGTATAAAATTGGCCCACGGCCCATGGGCGGCCAAAAGCCGGTCCGCAGCTTA
This sequence comes from Camellia lanceoleosa, assembly GCA_025200525.1. Lineage (NCBI taxonomy): Eukaryota > Viridiplantae > Streptophyta > Magnoliopsida > Ericales > Theaceae > Camellia > Camellia lanceoleosa. The sequence goes on from CM045764.1 coordinate 160,000,938, forward strand.
GGGCGGGCCCCGCTCGTTGACAATGTGAATATTCATATTGACATGTTAACATTCACATTGATAGGAGTGTAAAATTAGCCCGCGCCTCGTGGCTGCCCGAAACTCGCCCACGGCACGCCGGCTGGCCTTTGTTGACAATGTGAATATTCACATTGACATGTTAACATTCATATTGATAAGAGTATAAAATTGGCCAGCGGCCTAGGGCGGGCCTGGTCCGACTCGTTGATAATATGAATATTCACATTAACATATTAACATTCACATTGATAGGAGTGTAAAATTAGCCCGTGCCTTGTGGCTGCCCGAAACCCGCCCACGGCCCGTGGGTGGCCCGGGGTGGGCCTGGCCATTTTTTTATAATTTTTTAAAATTTTTTCTACCAAAATTTTATTATTTTTTACAAAAAAAGACACTAGGCCTCGGCGCGGGCCGGGTCTCGGACCGAGCCTTGAATGGGCCTTAACCGGGCCGATGGGTCGGGCCGAGTTTCAAAGTGATGGCCTAGGCCCTAGCTTAGGGTCTCAGACCAGGCTCGAGCCTGGGCCCAAACGAGCCTTTCTCGGGCCGGGTTGGGCCGGCCCACGGGCCAAAAAATTAGGCCCAGGCCTTAGCCCTGGCACAAGGGTATTCGGGTTTTGGACGGGCCGATGGATCGAGCCTCGGGTTAGGCCGGTGGGCCTGGGCCTAGCCTCGAGCTTGGGCGAGCCTAGCTATTTTTTTTTAATTCTTTTTAATTTTTTATACCAAAATTTTATTATTTTTCACAAAAAAATACATTGCGTCTTGGGCGAGCTGGGCCTTGGACCGAGCCTTGAATGGGCCTTAAGTGGGCCGATGGGCCGGGTCGGGCCGGGCTTCAAAGTGATGACCTAAGCCCTAACCTAAGGTCTTGGACATGCTCGGGTTCGGACCCAAACGAGTCTACTCTAGGCTGTGGATGGGTTTCGGAAAGCCCACGGGCCACGGGCCAATTCTACATTCCTATGAATGTGCATTTTAACATGTCAATGTGAATATTCACATTGTCAACGGGCTGGACCGGGCTTATCCCAGGTCGCGGGCAAGCTTCGGGCAGCGGGCAAATTTTACACTCCTATCAATGTTAATGTTAACATGTTAACGTGAATATTCACATTGCCACAAGTCAGGCCAAGTCCGCCTCGGGCTGCGGTCGGGCTTTGGGCCGCCCATGCGCTACGGGCCAATTTTACACTCTTATCAATGTAAATGTTAACATGTCAATGTGAATATTCACATTGTTAGCGAGCCGGGTTGGGCCTGCCCTGGGCCGTTGGGCAATTTTATACTCTTATCAATGTGAATGTTAACATGTCAATGTGAATATTCACACTGTGAACAGGCCAGGCCGAGTCGGGCCCGCTCTGGGCTGCCCACGGGCCGTGGGCTGGTTTCGGGCAGCCACGAGGCGCGAGCTAATTTTACACTCCTATCAATGTGAATGTTAACATGTCAATGTGAATATTCACATTGTCAACGGGCCGGGCTGGGCTCGCCCCGGGCTACGGGCGGGCTTGTGGCCGCCCATGGGCCGCGAGCCAATTTTATGCTCTTATCAATGTGAATGTTAACATGTCAATGTGAATATTTACATTGTCAACGGATCGGGCCAGCGCCAGGCCGCGGGCAAGTTTCGCGCCGCCACGGGACGCGGGCCAATTTTACACTCTTATTAATGTGAATGTTAACATGTCAATGTGAATATTCACATTATCAACGGGCCGGGCCCGCTCCAGCTCGCGGGTGGGTTTCGGGCCGCCTACGGACCAATTTTACATTTCTACTAATGTGAATTTTAAAATATGAATGTTCACATCATAAAATTGCTAACCGTTTAAAAAATATTTATAAGGGTATCAAAATTAAATATAAGGGCACAAGTGTCCAAGAAAATAGTGTAAATCAAGAAAAAAGACTTTATGGAATAAAACTATACATACATGGGATTAAATGGGTTAAAAAATTACTTCTTTGATTAAAACACTTCTAAATGGGATTTATCAATAGAAATCTCTTTTTTATTTTTATTATAACCTTTATTTGAGTTATGATTTATGAAATTTATTTTTAAAAAATAATATAATTTTAATTTTTTGAGTTATGATCAAAAAAATATCATAATAAGATATAATTAAATAATTCATGAGTCATAATTAAGATATCATAACTTCGTGAGCACCCTCGCTCGCCTGATCAAAGATCGGCCTCTACTAACCATGATATCTAGTTTTGAAAACTTTGTGTGCTCTTATTCCGGTTATTAGCCTAGATTACTATGTGTTGCGCACAGCATACAAGTATAGACTGGATCGCCTGAATTGGAACAAAACACTTCATGTTTGTTTGTGGAAATGGTTTGCTACTTGCAAGTAGGCTTAAAATGCGGATTTTGCCACCCTCGGGTGGGCTTAGAAAACATGATTTTGCCACCGTCTAGTGGGCTTAAAACAAACATTTGATGAATTGTTCCAATCCAAATAACCCAACCTCCACCCACAGGCATCCAAGCAGGTATATCACATAAGCAGTTAGCCTCATGGCAAGCATGCTATTCATGGCAGTCACTCACACGCATGCAAGGATGCTAAAGCATAAAAACTCACCGAGTACTCCAAGCCAAAACAGAAACTACATTAGAAATCATGCATGATCCTAAGTATACAGAAATGCCTAATGCAACACATGCAAAAATGTAACTATAGCAGGCTCGGCTATTCTAAACATGGCATATGAGATGCAACAGCTATCAAGTATTCAACTCGGAATTGAAATACAGATGCAGTTAGTATGATGCGCCGAGCCCGGTGCATGCAAAACAGATGAATGAATGCAAACATGCTATCATATTGTATGCTAATTGAAATATACCCTAATCTAACCATCATAAGCAGGTAAATAAAAGGGAAGAAAGACGTGAGGTTGGAAGACATACATCACACTCACGCACACTTATTACAATTATGCCCTCGCGCAGAGGGTCCGAATAAATATACAGTCCCGAATAAAAGAATAGTACAGTCCAAATAATACAGTCCAAATATGTACAAATCCTAATTAATTACCAAATTAATTAAGAAAACAATAAACTGGCATGCAAGCTAGGGACTGCCTTGACTCTTCTTCAGATGATGAATGATGCATGTCCGGGTTGCCCTTGCGCGAAAATCCATGGCGATGCCCCAATTAGCCTCTGTTTTGCAATAGTTCTTGAAAATTGCGCCAAGCCTCGGAAGACTGCTGATTCTTGTTTTGCTGCAACAGAGAGCGGGAAAGGGGCATAGCAATGTATTTTCACAAATGTATGCATGCCTCGATCCTCGTGCCACCAATCACGCATCTCGATGCATGATGGCCGAGGAGTCGAATTACACAACTCAATATAAAATGAATGCACATGAAAACTCAACTAAAACCTAACTCCATCATGGATAATCCGGAGTGTTGGCGACTGGGGAATTAAGACACGTCCCGTCACTCGGAATACGGAACGTACCTCGTTTCCCGTGCTCGGGCTAACTCCTATCCCGAACACAATGCGATATGCATGACATGCATGGGTGCGACTAAGATACAACCTAACATGCAACATGCTATGAAATGGCATACACGATGCACGAGGTAACATGGCATACACAATGCGCTAAAATATAACCTAGCATACACAATGTTGTGGAATGAAATGGCATACACAATGTGATAATGGACTTACACTAACACAAGTGGACCTCAGCCACACTCACATAAGAGGCCATTAGATGAAAATGAGACACTCGAAATGCATGCACTCGTGCACGCAAACTGGGGACCGACCCTAAGGCACGAATGCCACTCTAACATGACATGGGAAAGCATGGAATATGGCATACAAGCATGAAAATTTCAGTACCAAAATGTGGTGCAAAACAGCCCCGAAACATGGCAAAATGACACCTGATGCATGGAACGAGTCCTGAAACATGAAATTAGGCATACGGAATGACCTATAGCTATGCAATGCATGCATTATTCGAACATGGGATGTGAAGAAAGAATCAAGACAGCCCAAAAATAAGCACATTTACAGTTTTGAGCAAGGCCAAAAAGCGAACATTAATGGAGCTAAACTAGCATGCAAAAACAGCCCCGAAAGCAAGATAATGAAGCAAGTGGCAGCTTCTGTCCCTAAAAAGAGAAGGCCCTTCTATAATTTTGAATAGGGGCCCAAAATATGATGTTTTACAGTTTATGACAAACCACAAAAACAAACACAAGTATGGCAAAATTCTCATGCAAGAAAGGGGCCAAAATGGCGACAAAGAAGCAACTGATGCATGCTGATCCCAAACAGGTGAGGGCCCTTCAACAATGTTGAAGAGGGGCCCAAAATATGACCTTTTATAGTTTAGTACCAGACCCAAAACAGTATACAAGTATGCTCAAAATACCATGCAAAAATGAGGCCAAAAAGAGAGCTACAACACAAAGTATACAAAAAATGCCTCAAACAGGAAAAGACCCTTAATGAAACATGAAGAAGGGGTCAAAATATGGCTATTTTCAGTTTGGACCAAAGTCCAAAAACAGAAGCACAATAGGCTAATAAATCATGCAAAAATGGGGGCCAAAAGTGGATATCAAAGAAAGTGACGCATGGAGGGTTCAAACAGTAATGATCTCTTCTACAATGTTGAAGAAGGGCTCAAAATAAGCCTATTTACAGTTTACAACATGCTTCAAAACAGATTATACATAGGCCTAAAATGCTACACAAGAAATAGGCATACAAGGGAGATAATGAAGCAAGTGCCACAAGGGAGCCTCAAACGGTGAGATGCCCTTAAACAAACATGAAATAGCGCTCAAAATAATCCTATCTCTAGTTAGGGTCGGAGCCCCAATATGCAAGCATAAGGAGCTAGAATATAGACCAAGAAAAGAGCAAAAAGAGAGAAAATGAGACTCACCCTTAAAGACTAGTCTTTCATCAACTCTTGGTCCAAAATATGAGCTTTCAACCTCTTCAAAAGAGTCCCAAAGTACTGGAATGGAGGATGGAGGTCTTATGCTATGAGTTGGTATGTAAAAATGGTGTAAGAATCAAAGGGTTTTGATGGTTAGAATGTAGAGAGAGAGAGATTTAATGTGAGAGCTCCACAACAAAATTTTCTAACCCCTAAAACACAGCTGGGGGGTCTGTTATATAGATACAAGAGGGTGGAAAAGAGGGGGAAAAATGGGGGGGAAATGAAATTCAAATTTCTCCTCAAAATGGCTATAAAGTGAGATATAAAGGCAAGTGGTAGTTTCTGGTTCCAAACGGCCAAGATCCCTTCAACAAAGTTGAAGAGGGGTTCAAAAAAAGACACTTTGTAGTTTACAACCAAGTCCGAAACAGCTCACAAGTAAGCTTAAAATACCGTGCAAAAATAGGCCTAAAAGAGGGTTTAAACACAAAGTGTAAAAAGGGAGTTTCAAACAGAAAAAGGTCCTTAATCAAACATGAAAAGGACCTCAAAATATGACTATCTCAAGTTTAGATCAGATCCCAAAAATGCAGAATGAAGGTTCGGGAGCCAAAACACACAGTTCGGGGCCCCAAAAGTGGGCTGTTAGGCACCGGAAGTGGTGTCCGACCACGAAGTTGGTCTCTCAGACCACAGTGTCCCTCAAAAGGGAGGAAATAAGGTGTGTGCCAAAAACCAGAGCAAACGAAGGTGGTTAAGCGGTCCCGAACCGAGGCACACGGCCGACTCAAAAAATCGAACCTGCTCCAAACGGGAAAAATGGCCTACGACCACAAAACGTAGCCTACGGCTACTGAGAGATGGTCTACGAGACCTCTCCCTCCCTTCGGGAAGAGAAAATAGAGAAAACAAGGCCTGATTTGCAAACCGAGGCAAAGCACAAAAGAGTCCGGAAGTCCGGAGGCAAGGCTCGCAGCCGGGACCCCGCAACCTCAGAACGAGCACAATACGCAATATCACCGAGTGCTCAATCGGTGATGTCTGCGTCTTAAGGTCAGTCAAAAATGGGGTGTCTACACTTACCTTTCCACAAACTTGGGTATCATTTAGGGCCTATCCAAAGTTAGAATATATATACCTATATAACTCCTTAAGCTTTTCCAATGTGGGATAAGCATATTTCACAAATGTGTAGGAAACCCACCTAAAGCCATATCTACGAATCCTAAAATTCGCGTTGAATTCTCATTTATTTGAAAATGGTTTTGAGCAACCAAATACATGATAGTATTTACTATGAGGCATTAAACATGAACCCAATGAAAAACGTTAAAAATAACGCTTGAGTCCCACCTTAATTAATGCTCAAAGTTAGCAAAAAATAAGGTTTTCAAAGTCATTCTCCAACAATCCCCCGCATGAATAAAATTCACGACAACGGACATGCAACAAAATACAGACAAAGAAATAGTACATTAAGCAGATACACCACATCAAGATAGGTAACTTTTGGCTTTGAACCTCTTCTAGTGAAAGCCTATCGGACTTACTGGTTAACCAGTTGACACAATGCCTCAAACTGTTCAGCTATTTGTGTAAGTTAAGACAATAGACTACACATAGTGTATCCGCAAATGCAGTTTGGTTCTTACGGTTGTGTTCATTTTGGCCTTGAACAACACCCGGTAATTCATAAGTGCTCTAGAGAATTTAGCCTTATAAATTCTCACAAAATCGGCCCAGTTCACACTCATATAGGTGACTTCTTATTGAGAGTATCCTGCTATACCCAACTTGGATGTCCAAGCTATAAGAACCATTAAAAGCAAAGCTTATCCTACTAACGCTGCAGGTATCACTCTTCTTATCATAGAAATGGATAGGAGTAAACCTCCTTAGCAATACGTGAAGTCATCCATAATTCGGTTGTCCTTTTGAACCTATATCTTGGGATCTCCAGTGAACTAGGTTGGGTTGTCATTATGGTGACTTTTTAAGTAATGGGCTTTAATCTCATTCCCCTTGATCAATGGTACACTTACTCTCTGGCTAGCCCTTTAGTCAATGGATCCGCAATATTCTCCCTTGACTTTACATACTTTATGGAAATTATTCCATGTGAAAGCAAATGCCTAACGGTATTATGTCTTCGACGAATGTGTCAAGACTTACCGTTACGTATATGATTCTGTGCCCGTCCTATTGTTGCTTCACTATCATAGTGAATACATATAGCTGGCACAAGTTTAGGCTACATTGGAATGTCTTCTAAGAAATTACGAAGCCATTTTGCTTATTCTCTTATTTTATCTAATGCGATAAACTCAGATTCCATTGTCGATCTTGCTATGCATGTCTGCTTGGAACTGCAGCACCTCCTAGGGTAAAGACGTATCCACTAGTGGATTTTGAGTCTTTAGTATCCAATATCCAATTTACATCATTTTACCCCTTGAGTACTACTAGATATTTGATATAATGTAAGCCATAATTTTGGGTATGTCTTAGATACCTAAGTACCCTAATTATCGTTTTCCAATAATCGGACCCTAGTTTACTTACGTACCTACTCAATTTACTTACAACATAGACTATATCTGGCCTAGTGCAATTCATTAAATACATCATGATTTCGATTATCTGAGAGTACTCTAATTGTGATATGCCTACACCTGTATTTTTTGACAAATGAAAGCTAATGTCAACAGGTGTTTTAGCATGACGATCATCATGCTTTCCAAATTTCTCCAGAATCTTCTCAACATAATGAGACTGAGATAAAGCATATCCTTCAGATGTTTTAGTAATTTTTATTCCTAGAATTACATCTGCTGCTCCTAGATCTTTTATGTCAAACTTTTTGTCCAACATTTTCTTTGTGGATTTAATCATGTCATTATTGCTTCCAATAATGAGCATGTCATCCACATAAAGAAAAACTATGACATAGCCTTTGTCCATGCTTTTAACATAGACGCATTTGTCACATTCGTTTATCTTAAAGCCATCCGAAAGTATTGCGTGATCAAATTTTTCATGCCATTGTTTTGGAGCTTGTTTTAATCCATAAAGGGATTTGACAAGTTTACAAACCTTTTTCTCTTGGTCGGAAACTTGAAAACCTTCTAGTTGTTCCATATAGATTTCTTCATCTAACTCGTCATTAAAAAGACTGTTTAACATCCATTTGATGTATTTCCAAACTATACAAAGCTGTAATTGCAATTGGCATACGAATATATGTTATTCTTGTCACTAGTGAATATGTGTCCAAATAATCAAGGCCTTCATTCTGTCTGTATCTCTTAACAAAAAGCCTAGTCTTTGTATTTATCAATTGAACCATCTACTTTAAACTTTCTCTTGAATATCCACTTATATCCAAGAGGTTTACACCCTGGTGGAAGATCCACTAGTTTCCAAGTATGATTTTGCAGTATTGATTCAATTTCACTATTCACAGACTCTCTCCACAATGGAGCGTCAGGACTTGACATTGTTTCCTGGAAGTTTTGAGGCTCATTTTCTAATAGGTATGTTAGAAAATCTGGACCAAATGATTTAAAGATCCTAGCCCTCTTGCTATGTTTCGGTTTATTTATTTCATTATCATTGTGATCTTCACTACTACCTATAGCAGTATCAAAAGTTTTTTTATTTGAACTTGTCTCTTCAGTTTCCTTGCAAGGAAAAATGTGTTCGAAAAACGACGCATTCCTTAACTCAATAATTTACATGCATATCAGGATTTTTCAAATCTATGAACTAAAAATCTGTATGCACTATTATTATTTACATAACCAATGAACACACAATCAATGGTGTCACAACCCAAACCCAGTACCCAAGGGTTCGATGTCGCAACAAGATAATAAAAATAAAATAATTCTAAAATTACTGTATTAGTAGCGCAAGCGAATAACTTATAAATAAATAAATAAATGGATACCAAAAGTTTATTAAAAGAAACAAAAATATTCGTTTGGGCTCTTTATTTTATTATCAAAGTCTAATCCGAAATATAGATAGTTAAAAAAAAAAACTGCGATTTATTCCCCATCTTGATCCCGCTAAATCTCGTCATCTGAAAGGGGTAACAACTATAAACACATAGCAGAGTGAGAAATATTATACTGTGGGTATAGGGGCACAAATAGCCATGGATAGTTATTTAAGCTAAAACATTAACATAATTTAAGTTGAATAAACAAATTAATTAAGTGGCAGAAACTGAAATACAAAAGTTACATAAATAACTATAACCACGATACAGAATAAAACAGAACAGAAGTTACTGGAGTGACAAACAGAACAGAGGTCAATGGATCCATGACAAACAAAGGACCACAAAGTGGCCAAACAGAAGCCAATGGTTTATTTAAGTCCCCCAAGGCATGTGACTCCCCTGGTGGTACTTACAAAAATTAATTATTTATAAAATCATTGTCAAATAATTTCTAAAATTTAAACCAATATATCCATGGGTTTCAATTTAAGCAAATAAGATTCAGAAAATAATCCATGTAATTGAAACATTAACATAACCGTAAAACATAACTTATATAAAATATCTTATGGTAATTCAAAACATTCGTAAAATATATTATGGTGACTTAGGGTATGATATAACTCACCTTACTATTGACCCTTAGCCTTCACTTTTCTCTGATTGTCTTGTTATTCTCTGCTACTAGTACGCTGCTCCTAAGTTATTTGTATCTTTCCTATGTTTTCGAAGCTCCTTCAGTTGCTCCCTATTTATAGGTGATGATTGCCTGGTTTCTAATTAAGTAGATTGCTCAAAATTGGACACCTGTCTAACAGATGCCATTTCCCCCTTCTACTAGGATGATTCATCTTGGCTATATTACTTAGTCACCATCCTGTATATTAGGATGGAGGTAAACCACCTTTTTTTTTTTTTCTTCTCTCTCTCTCTCTCTCTACCTTTGATTTAATTCGCATTTGGTCCAAGTTTGTAATAATCGAATTAGATTACATTTTATCACCTACAACTATAACATTAATTATTTTATTTTATTATTATTATTGTTATTATGATCGTGATTGGTTATGATATTAATTATATATTTAGGGTGTATTATTATTATTTATTTATGAGTTTTTTTTATTATATATATTATATTAATGAGTAATTGATCTAATCACAGTATTGAATTAAATTAAAAGAAATTCGGGTGTCATATTTCTCTCATCCTTAAAAGAAGTTTGTCCTCAAACTTGCCATACCTTCTTTTCGAAGAGGTGTGGGTATTTGGCTCACATTTGACTTTCAGTTTCCCATGTCGTTTCTTCAACTCGATGATTCCTCCATAAAACTTTTACAAGGGGTATAGTCTTGTTTCGAAGGATCTGATCATGATGATCGAGAATCTGCACAGGTTGTTCTTTATAAGAGAGGTCTTCTTGAACCTCTAGATTCTCGTAATCGACAATATGCTCTGGATCTCAAAGATATCGACGAAGTATCGAAACGTAAAACACGTTGTGGACATTGGATAGTTCGGGTGGAAGCGCAAAGTGATATGCCGCAGAACCAATCCTTTCTAGTATCTCGAATGGTCCGACGTAACGTGGGTTTAACTTTTCTCGTTTTCCAAATCGGATAACATTAATTATTTTATTTTATTATTATTATTGTTATTATGATCGTGATTGGTTATGGTATTAATTACATATTTAGGATGTATTATTATTATTATTATTTATTAGTTTTTTTTAATATATATATTCTATTCACGAGCAATTCATCTAATCATGGTATTGAATTAAATTAAAAGAAATTCAGACAAATTACAAAAAGCTTTAGGAACCACTCTGAAGTTTAGCACGGCTTATCACTTGGAATTTGATGGGCAATCCGAAAGAACAATCTAGACTTTGGAAGATATGTTACGTGTGTGTGTGCTAGACCTCAAAGGTAATTGGGACGATTACCTACCTTTGGTGGAGTTTGCCTATAATAATAGCTATCATGCAAGCATCGGAATGGCACCATACAAGGCACTGTATGGAAGACGATGCCAATCACCTCTGTGTTGGATGGAAGTCGGATACAGTAAACTGCTAGGACCCGAAATCGTGCAAATTACAAGTGATAAAATTCAACTCATCTAACAACGAATTCGCATTGCTCAGAGTTGCCAGAAAAGCTATGCTGATACACGAAAACGGGACTTAGAATTTCAAATAGGAGATCGTATGTTTCTAAAGATCTCACTCACAAGAGAGGTTATCCGATTTGGAAAATGAGAAAAGTTAAAACCCATGTTACATCGGGCCATTCGAGATACTAGAAATGATTGGTTCTATGGCATATCGCTTTGCGCTTCCACCCGAACTGTCCAATGTCCACAACGTGTTTCACGTTTCAATGCTTCGTCGATATCTTCAAGATCCAGAACATGTTATCGATTATGAGAACCTGGAGGTTCAAAAAGACCTCTCTTATAAAGAATAACCTGTGTAGATTCTCGATCGTCGTGATCAGATCCTTCGAAACAAGACTATAACCCCTTGTAAAAGTTGTGGAGGAATCATTGAGTTCAAGAAGTGACATGGGAAACTGAAAGTCAAATGCGGGCCAAATACCCACACCTCTTCAAAAAGCATGGTATGGGAAGTTTGAGGACAAACTTCTTTTAAGGAGGGAAGAAATGTGACACCCGAATTTCTTTTAATTTGATTCAATACCGTGATTAGATCAATTACTCATGAATATAATAATAATAACAATAATCATAATAATAATAATAATAATAATAATAATAATAATAATAATAATAATAATAATAATAATAATAATACACCCCAAATATGTAATTAATACCATAACCAATCACGATCATAATAACAATAATAATAATAAAATAAAATAATTAATGTTATGATTGTAGGTGATAAAATCTAATCTAATTAGATTATTACAAACTTGGGCCAAATGCAAATTAAAAAGAAAAAAAGAAAAAAAAGGTGGTTTATCGCCATCCTAATATATAGGATGGTGACTAAGTAATGTAGCCAAGGTGAATCATCCTAGTAGAAGGGGGAAATGACACCTGTTAGACAGGTAGCCAATTTTGAGCAATCCACTTAATTAGAAATCAGGCAATCACCACCTATAAATAGGGAGCTATTGAGGGAGTTTCGAAAATATAAGAAGGATACAAATAACTTAGGAGCAACGTACTAGTAGCAGAGAATAACGAGACAATCATAGAAAAGTGAAGGCTAAGGGTCAATAGTAAGGTGAGTTACCATAGTATATTTTACGAATGTTTTGAGTTACCAAAATTTATTTTATATAATTTATGTTTTACGGTTATGTTAATATTTCAATTACGTAGATTATTTTCTAAACTTTATTTGTTTAAATTGAAACTCATTGATATGTTTATTTAAATTTTAGAAATTCTTTGACAATGATTTTATAAACAATTATGTTATGTAAGTACCACCACGAGAGTCTCACGCTTTGGGGGACTTAAATAAACCATTGGCTTCTGTTTGGCCACTTTGTGGTTCTCTGTTTGTCATGGATCCATTGACCCCTGCTCTTATTGTCACTCAAGTGACCCCTGTTCTGTTTTGTTCTGTACTGTACCATTGTTATGATTATTTGTTTATATGATTTCTATATTCTATTTCTGTTAATTAAAATTAGTTATGTATTTCAGTTATCAAACTAATTTTTGTTTAGCCTAATAATTATCCATGGATTTTGTTTGGACCCTCGTGCTCACTGTAGAATATCTCTCACTCTGCCATGTGCTTATACCTGTTATCCCCTTTCAGGTGATGAGATTTAGCAGGATTGAGATTGGAAATAAACCGTAGTGTTTTTTTTTATATTTTGTTTTATTTTTTACTATTTGTAATTATGATCAGACTCTTATAATAAAATGAAGCCTAGATGACTATTTTCTTTTTTACTAAACTTTTTGGTACCAATTTATTTTAATTTATTTAATTTTTTCGTTTGCGTTACTACTACTACTACTACTACAAAAATTTTAGATTTTTTTATTTCTATTATCTTGTTGCAACGCCGAACCTTTGGGTACTGGGTTTGAATCGTGACAAAAGTTGCTGGAGCATTTGTGATGTCAAAAGGCATGACAAGAAACTCGTAATGCCGTAACGAGTTCTGAAGGCAGTCTTTTTGACACTTTCTGTTTTGACATTTAGTTGATGGTAACTAGAATGCAAGTAAATTTTTTAGAATACTTGGGCGCCTTGCAGTTGATCGAACAAGTCATCAATTCATGGTAGAGGGTACCGATTTTTTATGGTGACTTTGTTCAGCTCTCAGTAATCGATGCATAACCTCTTCGTGTTATCCTTTTTCTTTACGAATAGTACTGAAGCTCTCCAGGGTGAGGTACTAGATCGAATGAAACCTTTGTCCAGTAGTTCTTAGAGTTGAGTCTTCAGTTCTTTTAATTATGTTATGGACATGCGGTAAGGGGCTTTTGAGATTGGTTGGGTACCAGGTTGGGTTTCAATGGTGAATTCAATTTCTCGGTCAAACGGGGTGCCAGGTAGGTCTTCAGGAAATACATCCGAGAATTCTCGAACCATAGGGATTGTATCAAGTATGGGGGCTTCTTGTTGAGTATTGATCACATAACATATACAGCTACAACAACTCTTTCTTAGAAGTCGTTAGGCTGTCATGAAAGATATAACACATGGAAGTTGAGAGACTCTAGTTCCATCAAAGACAAGCTCGTGTTGATTTGGTGACCGGAGGAAAACCTTTTTGGCTTCACAATAGATAGAGGCATGGTTGGCAACCAACCAATCAATTCCTAAAATCACATCAAAGATACTAATGCCGAGGGGAATTAAGTCTACATATAAGGTTTTCCCTTTTAAGGATATAGTACAAGATTTGTACACATTAGCACTAAGGGCGGAGTTACCATAAGGAAAAGACATAGATAGTATATGTCCTAAGGGTTCGGGTGTTGATGCCAACTTGGTAGCAAAGTATGGTGTAACAAAAGAATACGTTGAACCAGAGTCAAAGAGAACATAAGCTAAGTGACCACAAACAGAAAGTGTACTTGACACAACATTCTCGGTAACTTCTGGGTTTCTAGGTTCCAGGGCAAAAGCTCTTCCTTGGCCTTTTTGGTCCTTCCTCACTCCTCCAGGTACTGCGGGTTTTGGGGCTAGTCTAGAGAGACCTACTATAGGATTGACAAGCTTTGGGCAATCTCTTAGTAAGTGGCCAACTTGACTGTCACGACCCAAACCCGGCCCTATGGGTTTAGTATCAGAATCGCCAAGAATCCGAGATTATCAAGGCTTGCTTAATAAAGAATACAAGAAAGCAGTATAGGACCTGGCGGAAGCCAATACAGTAAATAAACAATGTCCAATGAGCTGTGACAGTCTGTATGCAAAAAAAGATTTTCTTCATACATATATGCAACCAGTGACAAAACAGTATGTACATATATACAATCATTCAAAACAGGGACTTAATCCCTACTCAACAGTACAGTAAACATTCAGTCTATACAATCCATTCGGTTATTACAACGCGGTAAGACAGTGCAGGAGGGGGAATACTAAAACACCCCTAAGCCTTAGCATGATAGGCTCGGAACCTCGCAGTGAGGCACATAGGCTGGCTTGACAAAACTGGAGTAACCCTGACGCCTCTAGCTTTGATCCGGTGCCTGTACACCTACATATATATATGAGCAGTGAGCTAAAGCCCAGTGAATAACATAAAGCGTAAAGGGGTTTAGAATGAATGTCCTTACGGTAATGAAAACAGTTCAATTCAATCAAGATATCAAGAGTTCAAGACAAAGATGGTCATATGTGGTACATCCATTAGCATAGCAAGAATGAGGTCTTAAAAGACCTAACAAGAATGATGGCCATCAATCAAGAAATAGTGGTTCGGCGAGGAACCGACAGAGATCTTTGTGACGAATAAAGAAAGATGGGTGCTAAGGATGCCACAGTACAGTTCGGAAATAAAGGACATACATTCATTCAAGAATAATACCCGATTCCAAGAAATGCTTTGGTAAGCGATTCAGTATTCAAAAGATAATCAGTTGAACATATCTTTACACAATTGTTACTCACAGAGTTCTGGGCTATAGTGATCTAGAGCATCTCCTCGGGAAGCCAACCCTATACAGTTAACAGATTGAACACACACTAAGTCGCACAGTTGGGAAAGATAATAACTTAATCCCTAATTGCCTCGGTGTGGTTCTACATCTATATCCTCTTTAAGATGCCTTAAATATGCCCTAGGAATGCCTAGGATGGAAAGAGGATGCAAAGATGCACTTTTGAACACTTTACAAAATTTGCTAAAAACAGGGGTCTCGCTCGAGCGTGGCTTTCTTCGCTCGAGCGGACATGCAGACAAAGGAGCTCCGCTTGAGCGTAGATTCCGTCGCTCGAGCGGACTGTGTGCTACAGTAAAAATGCTGGGTGCTCATATTTTACACCCGATGGACGCTCGACCATCGCTTGAGCGTAAGACACAGGTCCTCGCTCGAGTGTAGGTTTCCTCGCTCGAGTGGACTGTGAACTCATGCAAAGTACTGGATGCTCGCAGTTCACGCTCGAGCGGAAGGCAGAATCGCAGAGTGTACGCTCGAGCGTGGACTTCCTCGCTCGAGCGTAGGCTCAAAATCTGAAAATTCCAGATTTGAGTCCCAAGCTCAAAATCAAGTTTAAAAGCTAAATTTTTGATTCTCTTTGGCTAAAAACCTGGAAAACACTTGTAAACACATAACATTATGTATTTCAAAGATCGATTTGGTAAATCAAAGCCCGAGGGTGTCTAATTCAAACTCAATTTCAAGTCAATTTTCATAAACATGAAGAACATGCAAACATGCATGAATTTAAATCATTTTACATCTTCAAAACATGCTCTAATGAGCTCATTCTTTTCAAAACAAGTTGAAAACATGGACTTAAGCTTGATTATGAACATGTATGTGACAATTGCCATGAAATCAACTCAAAATTCACCAATACACACATGCATGCATGAAATGAGTCCTAATCCAACATGCTAGAACTAATTCATGGCTCAACTCTCAAATTTGGCATGAATCATGCAAGAACAATGTTAAATACAACAATGAGAGGTTCAATGGTCTACCTCAAGTCTTGTATTCAAGGTCTATGAGCTCAATTAGCAACTACACTTCAATTTCTTCAAGATCACCAAGCAATGTCAAGCAAAAGAAGATGAAATCAACTCTCCTAATCTCTCTCTCTATAATTTCGGTGGGAACTCAAGAAATGAGCTGACATAAATGTTGAATCTAAGTGTATCAAGCTTCAAAGTATTGGTGTAGTGGCCCACTAACAAGGGCAAAGTTGTAAATTACCCAAACTCTTGCAATTAATCAATATTTAATCTAATTTAAACACACCAAATCACATTTCAATTGAATGCACTATAAAATCACATAAATTATGATGATCATAAGACACCAATCAATTTCTGGTTTGGCCGCCGATAAGGCCTTCAATTTACAGTTTAAACATAAAAACTGAACAGATAATTGAGCACTTAAACAGATAAACATGCAATTAAACAGATACAGTAATCGATTCAGTTTTAGATTTCAATCAGTCAGTTCAATAATTCGGTCAGTTCATTTACTTTCCATAATCGGTCTTAATTTAGCAGTAATCGGTATTAATCAGTGATCAGTATGAGGGTTGTTACATTGACCGCATCTAAAGCATGCTCTTGTGTCTCGACGGCATTGTCCCCAATGAGTCCTCCCACAAGTAGAGCAAGTTAGAATGATGCCACCTCTGGGATTGGGAGGACCTTGATTGCTTGAACTGGTTAAACTAGTTGTGCTCATATTTACCCTATTGGGAGGCACAACACTGAATCTTCTGTTATCTCTTTCCCAAAATCGCTTCCTTTGGCTTATTTCCCCGAAGCGCGAGGCTTTAATCCCTTTTTCCGTAATGTATACTCGATCACGTCCGCATAGGTTGGAAGTTTCAAAACCTCCAGCCTATCCTTGATCTCATCATCCAATCATGCTTCGAATTTCCTAGGATTTTGAGCTTCGGTGGGGATGACGTATGTCGCAAATCGAGCCAGTTACATAAACTTGCTCTCGTATTCAGCCACCGTCATGGTTCTTTGCCTTAGATGTACGAATTCCGAAGCCTTTTGTTCCCACAGCGAATCTGGAAAATATTTTTCATAGAATACCTCCAAGAACCTTACCCAAGTCACAATATCTTCTTTCTCCAGGGTAAGAAGCCACAATTCTTGTGCATCATCTTTGAAGGTGAATGTGACGAAGGTTATCTTTTGTCTTTCTGTGCAAGGTAGTGTGCAAAAAATCTTCTCCATATCTTTGACCCAAGCTTCTGCTACCAGTGGGTTTGTACTACCAGTAAATATGGTAGGTTTCAAGTCCTGGAATTGTTTTATTGTAGTTGACTCTTCTCGTCATTCAGGTATTCCGCTATTAATGTTGGTTTGTAGGGCTCGCAAAAAACTGGTAACTGCTCTTTCCATGATTTGGTCAATTAGATCAGTACCGCTGACCGATAATCTGGTTCCATTTTCATCATTAGCCATTACTACAAGGTGAAAACGGTTAATGGACTCTTTTTTTTTTCTTTTTTTTTGAACCACTTAGTATACATTTAATTATCACAATATCATATATATGATTCACAAGATACTATAACAATACATATATAATTTTTTTCTTATGCAAAAGAAAATATATTAGTACAACGTACTTAAAATACAGTCAAGAGTTAGTGTCTAATCCTATTAATACAAAAACAGAAGGATTAGACTAATCATGGTCAGGTCACAAAAAAAAGATCTCCTGGTTGGACGTTTAGAAGAGACTGTTAGGCCACAATGAGAACTGGCTCCGGAAAACTGGGCCATGAAATAACCCCGCAAACTCCCTCTGCATGAGAGACTCAAACTCCTACCTACTGCGCTCTATTCCAAAGCAACTCCATACCACCTGGACTATGTAGACAGGAACACTGTGATCATAACCCCAAAACTCTCGTCCGGTAATCCATACCGGTATCTCCAAATATAATGCATTGTCAATGAAGTTCACAGCTAGGGTATGGACAACGTGCTGTGGATGAGGCATTGTAGTGCGAATTTAGCTGCTAGGGTATGTGTGTCCCTTTCTCTTCGCGAAGCCCAAGGATAGAGGTGCAAACAGAAAATGTGGTTGTCCTAGGTTTGGAGTAAGACTAACAACGTGGGTCGCCCTATGTACCTCTCACGAGTGCTATCTTGGCTAAGCCTCCAAAATAAGAAATCCTCATCGGGGTCGGCCTGCAAATATACGGGTCACTACATGAGTCGGTCAAATGTCGGGTGGGCTTGTCTGACAAGACTCTCCGAATCACCCTAGCGTTCTAATAGGTTCGGGATAAGATGAGCTCTTGAGGGCTCGAACCAGAATAACTCCATTATATTCGCTATTCCCTACAATACAGGAAAACTTAGCCCAAACCATATTTATAGAGTGGTTTAATCATGTTAGATGAACTAAGTTTTTTTTTTTTTTTTTTTTTTGTGCCCAAAAACCATTGCTTTGGTACCACTTTTGTCACGACCCAAACCTAGTACCCAAAGGTTCAGCATCGCAACAAGATAATAGAAATAAAAAAAAAAAAATCTAGAATGTTTGTAGTAGTAGTAGTAGTAACGCAAGTTGATAAATTAAATAAATTAAAATAAATGGGTACCAAAAAATTTAGTAAAAAAGAAAATAGCTATCTAGGCTTTATTTTATTATACAAGTCTGATCATAATTACAAATAGTAAAAATAAAATAAATAAATAAAAAACACTGCGGTTCATTTCCAATCCTGGTCCCACTAAATCTCATCACCTGAAAGGGGATAACAACTATAAGCACATGACAGAGTGAGAAATATTATACAGTTAGCACAAAGGTCCAAAAAAAATGCATGAATAATTATTAGGCTAAACAGAAATTAGTTTGGTAATTGAAATACATAATTAATTTTAATTAACAAAAGTAGAACACAGAAATCATATAAGCAAATAATCATAACCACGGTATAGAACAAAATAGAATAGGGTTCAATGGATTCATGACAAATAGAGGACCACAAAGTGGCTAAACAAAAGCCAATGGTTTATTTAAGTCCCCTAAGGCGTGGGACTCCCGTGGTGATACTTACAGAACATAATTGTTTATTAAATCATTGTCAAATAACTTCTAAAATTTAAACAAACATATCAATGGGTTTCAATTTAAGCAAATAGAGTTCAGAAAATAATTCACGTAATTGAAACATTAACATAACCATAAAACATAAATTATATAAAATAAATTATGGTAACTCAAAATATTCGTAAAATATATTATGGTAACTCAATGTATAATATAACTCACATTACGGTTAACCCTTAACCTTCACTTTTCTATAATTGTCTCATCATTCTCTGCTTCTAGTACGTTGCTCCTAAGTTATTTGTATCCTTCCTATGTATTCGAAACTCTCTTAGTTTCTTCCTATTTATAGGTGGTGATTACCTGATTTCTAATTAAGTGGATTGCTCAAAATTGGTCATCTATCTAACAGGTGCCATTTCCCCTTCTACTAGGATGATTAACCTTGGTTATATTAATTAGTCACCATCCTATATATTAGGATGGTGATAAACCACTTTTTTATTTTTTATTTTTAATTCGCATTTGGCTCAACTTTGTAATAATCTAATTACATTATATTTTATCACCTAAAACCATAACATTAATTATTTTATTTTATTATTATTATTGTTATTATGATCGTGATTGGTTATGGTATTAATTATATATTTGGGGTGTATTATTATTATTATTATTATTTATTTATTTATTAGTTTTTTTTATAAATATATTCTATTCATGAGTAATTGATCTAATCATGGTATTGAATTAAATTAAAAGAAATTCGGGTGTCGCTTTTTTTTTTTTTCTCTCTTAACCTTTGATTTAATTCGCATTTGGCCCAAGTTTGTAATAATTTAATTAGACTACATTTTATCACCTACAACCATTACATTAATTATTTTATTTTATTATTATTATGATCGTGATTGGTTATGGTATTAATTACATATTTAGGGTGTATTATTATTATTATTATTATTATTATTATTATTATTTATTAGTTGAAAAAATTACTGCTAAATCCCAATTAAGATAATGTTACTGCATTTAGTCCTGTGTTTTTTCTTATAAACCATTTGGTCCTATTTAGCTAATAAGGAATATTTCCTTTTGATTTGTTTTGGTGAGGCTTTACCTATTTACCCTTTTGGTGGGATTTGGGTGAATTCTACTTTATTGATGTGTTGGATATGTGTTTAGAGGAAAAGGGGGTAACGTTTTTACATTGTCATTTTTGTACAACGAATAGCTAAACATCGTCACAAAAATCATCAAAATTATAATGTCACCAAGTACACAACAGGCTAAGATGTTGAAGCACAATGGGACAAGGACCAGTGCAAGTTCAGGAAACAATGTCACCCAAGACCAACGGTGTTACGTTGAGTGCTCCATTGTGTGAAAAAGACTCTGATTGGTTTTTTGCCATTATCATCTATTATAAGAATGCCACAAGGCCCACAAACTTAAATTAATAGTCATTTCACTCACACGGAAGACCAAAAAAGGCACAACTTGGGCATAGTTATTGTCATGCCCCGAAATATTGCAATAAAGATAACTTATATGCAGAATAAATATAAGAAACATCATAAATTCATATATCAGAGTTCACTGTTTAGCAAGCAATTAAATGCCATATAGGCTTTCATCTTTCCAAGACATTGGTTGGTTACACAAATAGAGTCTCGCTCATTACACATTAAGCCCTTGGCTTTACAAATAACACTCATGCACACATAAAGCATAACTAGGAAACTCTTGCTTCCCGAGAGTCCATCCATGCTGTTGCCTTGGAGGTAACATCTCACCTGCACCTGAAAATGATATTCCTATATAGGGTGAGCTAACAGCCCAGTAGAGATATGCTAAACATAATATGGGCAATAACTAAAACGTAAGCATTCGATAAATGTTTGACTCACATATATCCATTCATAATCCATTTCAATTACATGATAAATGTATCCATGTTTCATAATAATTACCATTTCTTAATTCATAATCCTGGCTCAGAACCTAGCCATACCCTTTAAGTGAGATTATATCTCATATCAACAGTACTTCCATTTCAATTGAGATAAAGACTCAAATTAATATTTCCGGTTTCATGACATTAAGTCCATGTTACATTTCATTTCCTATTTCTTTTTCAACTTCAAGTTTGAAAACAAGGCTCAACACCTAGCCTAATAACTTAATGAGATTAAGACTCATCTTTAAAACACTTTTGAAATTCATGATGGATACACATTTTAATGTTGTATCGATAACACATAAACTATTTTCACACTTTACGAAAGATACACATTTCGATGCTATATCAACATAACATGGAATCACTTCTATACTTCACAATTGATAACGATATACATTTTAGTGCTATATCAAATCAATTTAAACACTTCCATAATCAACACTTGATACACATTGTAGTGCTGTATCAATGTCACACAAAATCCGGTTTAGAGGTTCATCCCCTATCTTCCCCTAAACCGTGGAGTACATCCCCTATCTCCTCCAACACAACACATGTATATAAACGTAGATCATATACAATCAATTAATACATAAAGTTAATGCATTATTCCAGTCGCTATATTCGATGACATATTCAATTAATTAGTTTTGGTTTGCCTAATCATCATGCATTGTCTACAACAATCAAGACTATCCTCCACCGATAGCCCCAAGCAGTTATTTCTAGACAGAAAATAAATGCTACAACAGATATATATAATCTCAACATTTTCAAAGTGAGTGATTAAAGAATCCAACTCCACCATTCTACCTCATATTGAGTCAATTTTATTATTTCCAACTCAATTTCATATTTCCGTATTAATTGTCATTAATTACAGTAATGACCCAAATATACCCAAACATGGCATTTTTCCCTTTTTCTCAATATTGACCCAAAGGCTCAAATATTATCAAAAACATCAATAATCTCCATTTTTAAAACCAAAACACATAGGTATGAGTCAATTGAACAAAACCCCTGTTTTCAACATTATACATATCCAACCTTAAGTTCCCAAATCAAATCATCTATATAAATAACTCAACATTTATGTTAAAACACATAAGGATGAGTAGGAATCCCTACCTCAAATTCGGAGCTCGAATGGAGAAGATGAAAAGAGATGAAACTCGATCTCCACCACACACTACAAAGCCCTCGAGAAATTACACAACTTTGGCGAAAGAACTATGGCCAAAATCCCAATGGAACTATGGCCAAAATCCAGCTCAGCACAACTAAAATTTATAACTCGAGCTCGGCTCGTAATGGCTCATTAAACCAAGAAAGAACCATAGAAGCTGATAAGCTAACCCTCTGCACTTGCACTTATATAGAAGTTTGTCCACCTTAAATTGTATCTTGTAATCGATGTGGGACTTCCAACAAACACACCAAACGATGTCGTTTGGCACAACACTTTCGTCCACTCTTTGAGTCCCACATCGCTGAGAGAGGAAACATTTTGTGTCCAAATGCTTATAAAGTGGAAACCTTTGAACACAAAATGTGAAACCCTATGCTCGAGCGTGAAATACGTTCTCCCAGTATTTTTGCGGACATAGGTCAAGTAACTTCGAATGCATTATGAATTTTTGTTTTGAGGGGCGCTGCCCCTCAACCCCGCCAGGGCGCTGCCCTTGGAACCCGCGAGCTGACCGGGCAGCTCGACCCCCGCCAGGGCGCTGCCCTTGGACCCGCCAAGGGGCGCTGCCCCCTGGACCCCCGCGAAGGGGCGCTGCCCCCTCGACCCCCGACCGGCCCAGTCGAAGTGGCAAAACATAAAAAAAAAGATTGAAACCAGGATTGCTACACTCTAGTTATGACATTTGTGATTTTTTATTATAATTTATTATAGTGTTAGTTACGATATGGTTATGACGTATTATTGTGTTAGTTATGATTTATTATAATAATAGTTATGATCTATAGTAATTAATATTTTGATTATAAACCAAAAGTTCTTTGATTGTATCAATAGATTATTATTTTGGTTATGATTCACAATATCTTTGATTATACCTTATGTGGTGATTAATTATAACTCATTATTATTTTTAATTAGGACTGAAAATGATTTAGTTATGACATCACAAATATCATAACTTGTATATAGTAGACACCATTTTAAGGGTGTGTATTCATTAGTCGTATCCAAATATAACTGCCCAATAAGACATAACGATATCTGATCGAAACAAAATCACCATTCACGTAATTAAACCACCAAAAAATTAACATAAAACACAATTTGATTTTTTAACATCAAGTGTTTTAACACTATAGGTGGTTGATTTCTTTTTCTTGAAAGGTAGTTTTGTTTGTTTCTTCGTGGCCAATTTGGTTGACATTTGTCCGTACAATTGTGAGCGCGGTGTTCTCCCACCAGCATTACGTTTTGAGCTCTGTCGTCCAGCATTACCTGTCAAATGTGTCACAATAACATGTCAATTGACGCGTGAACAAAATGGGGCCAACACTCAACATAACATTATAACAGTCAACATATCATTACAAAATAAATTTCATTCTACCACTCGACGTATCATTACGTGAAATACATACTATCGTGGAGGTCAACAACATCACACATTACTTAACATGTAACTAATTTACAGTACAAAAAAACACCAAACTAAACAAACCCAACAACCAAGGGACCCCAACCATACAACAACACAATGACAAACCCAAGTCAATACATGACATTGACACTGCATTTCATTAACATGAATATCAATCACATTACATATTACCAAACACGGTTGTCATTAAGATTCCACATCGACACTACCTCTACTGAAATTCTAAAACCCACACTACCATTAACGCACAACAACATTACGAGCGAGTTTATAACATTACAGAACTGTAATAAATATTAAACATATCATCTGAAGTTCACATAACAAATGACACACAACATAGAAACTAGGGAAACAACATCATCAACCACATATTTAACACCACAATGCCACCAACACACCATACGACACAATAAGCCCCCAAAACAACAACACATTGACAACACTACACCACCATACCCCTAACAATATTCGTGACAGTACAATCATTACAGTAAACGTAAAATCCAACCCATAAATTCACATTACGTCCAAAAAATTCAACATAACACGGGTCATAATAATTGACAACAACATTGTACCAAATCACACTATGGAGCACAATACTTACCACATTCCCTAAATAACATAACAATCAAACCCAAAAAATAGGGCCACCTAACACACAACATCACAGAATTGATTTTATGCCAACATCTCACACAGACAACTTTCACACCAGACAATTACATCAACAAATAGACTGAACTATGACCAGACCAAAACCATAACCATGATGTTGGCCATACCAATAAACCATCAACAAATTCTACACCCCTAATACCATTACCCAATACCATTACAAGGACAATAATAATACAACGTCAACACAATTTCTACAGTCAACTAACATGCAAACATACATTGTTTTCAATGTTGACAACACGTATATTTTCAGTAACCAAACAAATCCAACTAGCATTGAACAAATGACATACCTGCTGCCATCTCCTACCAACACGTATGCCGCCGCCGCCACAACGAGGAACACATGCGTCGGAAACCCGTCGGCAACGTAAACCACAACCAATCAGTGATTTCACCCACAATTTCTGCACACCGAATGTGATGTACTACCAAATACCAAATCGTATTTCTAGGGTTTGGAAGGGGAAACAATGTTCAAATTGGAAACAACGAATAGGGGTTCAACATTACAAACTCAAAAAATTGGCATACACACCAATCCTCACCGGATTTACATTGCCATTCTGATTATTACCATGTTCATCTCTTCCGTGAAGATAGTGTAGGAGGGAAAAACAAAAAAAAAGGCTATAGTACGCTTTTTGGGTACATTTGTCAATTTAACATTACACAATTTCAATATTACCCCACAACAAATGAGGCAACACATGCTAACATCACGTCCAAAAATGTCCTTATCTACCAAATGGGACTTATTGGTTCATAAGATTAAATACAGGACTAAATGGTTCAAAAGATTCTATTTTGGGATTTACTGGTGCATTACCCTTATTAGTTATATATATATATTCTATTTATGAGTAATTGATCTAATCACGGTATTGAATTAAATTAAAAGAAATTCGGGTGTCACAAATGATTTTTGGTCCTATCTTAGTTGTTTTAGGACTAGAAATTGCCTCTTTGGCCAAATACCCCCACACTTTGAGGTAATTGTAGGTAGGTCGTCGACTTTTCCATAATTCATAAGATGTTTGATTAATTTTCTTGTGGGGTACCCTGTTAAGGATAAAGTTAGCAGACAAAATTGTCTCCCCCCACAAGTTCTGAGGTAACCCTGAATTAATCAACATGGCATTCATCATCTCTTTAAGAATTCGATTCTTTCTCTCAGCAACTCTAGTTGACTGAGGAGAATAGGGTGCAGTGGTTTGGTGAATAATACCATGTTCAGAACAAAATTTCTCAAATGGTGCATCATACTCACTACCTTTGTCACTCCTCATTACCTTAATAGTTTTGCTAAGTTGATTTTCAACCTCCAGTTTATATTGTTTAAAATCTTCTAAGGCTTCATTTTTACTTCTCAATAAGTAAACATAGCAATATTGAATGCAATCATCAATAAAAGTAATAAAGTACTTCTTACCTTCTCTAGTTTGAACAAATTTTAAATTACAAATATCTGTGTGAATTAAACTTAGAGGTTCAGTACTTCTTTCTACTTTATTAAATGATGCCTTAGTAAGTTTTGCCTCGACACAAATCTCATATTTATGATTAGAATCAAACTCTAAGTTTGATAAACATTCTAAAGAAACAAGTCTACGCAGAGAATTAAAATTAACATGGCCTAATCTACCATGCCATAAAAAAGAAGACTCAACAATATAAATAAAAGATATGTTCTTATTATTAATAGCCAAATTTGGTACAACAGTTAGTACATTGAGCTTAAAAAACTCATCACTCATGTAACCTTGTCCCACATATATTCCACTCTTGGAGAATACAACCTTATCAGATTCAAAGACTAATCTAAACTCATTCTTGATCAACAATGACCCTAAAATCAAATTTTTGCAAATCTCTGGCACATGGAGTACATTGTTGAGCATGAGTTCTTTTCCCGAGGTCATTTTTAGCATGATCTTTCATTGTCCTTTCACAATTGAAGTGGAGGAGTTTCCCATAAAAATCTATTATTCACTTTCCACCACTTTGTGATTGTGAACATCTTCTTATCTGCACAGATATGACAGAGTGCTCCAGTATCCACCCACCACTCCTTGGGATTGCTCACCAAATTTGCTTAAGAGATTACTGCAGCAAGATTGATTTCTGCCACTCCATTGGAAAAATAAAAATCCTCGGCTATGTTAGGTTGTGTTGGCTTTTGGCTTGAACTGTAATAACCCAAATTTTAATTATTCTGTATAATTTATACTAATATTATTTAATCTCAGTTAAGAAAATATATGATTTATTATATATTATTATGCATAATTTTATAAAATAATATAATTATTAAAAGTTTAGGGGTGAAAATATAAATAATAATAATATAGATAATAATAATAATAATAATAATGAGTGTGGTATTAAAATAAATAATTAATTTTATGTTGGTATACGGTAAAATGTAATTTGCTTATGAATTAAATTATTTATATAATTATATTAAAATATTGGGTCAAAGGGTAATTATCTTTAATATTTATTTAGGATAAGATTGAATCTATATATAGTTATGACGAATCTGGAGGGAGAGAGATGGCTCGGCCACGTGTTGGTTGATGAATGGCGTCGGCTCCCTATAAATAGGGAGAGTGATCAATCTGGAGAAGAGAAAGGAAAGAAGAAAAGAAGAAAGAAAAAGAAAGGAAAGAAGAAAATAGAGGAGAGAAAGAAAGGAAAAATAATGGATGCTGAAAGGGTCTTTGATAGTAAAAAGAAAGAGTAAGGTATTAAAGTTAAGGTGAGTTATATTATACCTTGAGTCACCAAAATGTATTTTACGTATGTTTTAACTTACCATACTTATTTTATACAAGTTATGTTTTTAATAAAAGTTATATTTTATAAAGGTTTCAGTTACGTGGTTTTATTTCTGAACCCTATTTGCTTAAAAGGAAACCCATGGATATGTTTATTTATATTTTAAAGAATATTTGACTATGACCTTATATACAATTATGTTTTGTAAGTACCACCACGGGAGTCTCACGCCTTCGGGGACTTAAATAACCATTGGCCTCTGCTTGACCACTTTGTGGTCCTCTGTTTGTCATGGATACATTGACCTCTGTTTTGTGCGGACCAAAGTGCTGTGCAGAACTAAGTGCTACACTATTGTGGGAGCCACCTCTAGAATCCGTACGAGTCACCTCTTGAATCCATACCTCTGTTCTGATTGTCACTTCTATAACCTCTGTTCTGTTCTATTCTGTACCGTGGTTATGGTTATATATTTATATAATATCTGTATTTCAATTTCTGCTACTTCAATGATTTGTTTATGTAAATGTTTTGGCCTAACTAACGATCCATGGTTATTTCGTGTCCCTTACACTCTTGGTATAATATTTCTCACTCTGCCATGTGCTTATAGTTGTTTACCAATTTTCAGGAAATAGCTTTTGGAAAGTCTTAGATGCGGGGCTGCGAAATAGACACACACGGTATTTTTATGATATTTCTCTATGTAAATAACGACATTTTTGGTCAATATAATTTTGTAATAAAAATAGAAACTCCAATGATTATTTTGGTACCCTTATTTAAATATACTAACATAAAATTAATTATTTATTTAATTATATTAAAATATTGGGTCAAAGGGTAATTATCTTAAAAATCTATTAAGGATGAGAATGAATCTATATAATTATTGAACGAATCTGGGGAGAGACACGCATCGGGCCACATGTTGAGTAGAGGCTGGGTTCACCTCCCTATAAATAGGGAGGTGATTCGGCTGGAAAGAAATGAAAGAAGAAAAGAAAAGAGAAAGAAAGAGAGGAAAAGAAGGAAAGAATGGTGAAAGTTGAAAGGGGCTTTGATAGTGGAAAGAAAAAGTAAGGTATTAAAGTTAAGGTGAGTTATATTATACCTTGAGTCACCAAAATGTATTTTACTTATGTTTTGACTTACCAAAATCTATTTTATACAAGTTATGTTTTATTAGTATATTAATAAAAGTTATGTTTTATAAAGATTTCAGTTACGTGGTTTTATTTCTGAACCCTATTTGCTTAAAAGGAAACCTATGGATATGTTTGTTTATATTTTAAGGAATATTTGGCTATGACCTTATAAACAATTATGTTTTATAAGTACCACCACGGGAGTACCACGCCTTGGGGGACTTAAATAACCATTGGCCTCTGTTTGACCACTTTGTGGTCCTTTGTTTGTCTTGGATCCATTGACCTCTGTTTTGTGCGGACCAAAGTGTTGTGCGGAACTAAGTGCTACACTATTGTGGGAGCCACCCCTAGAATCCGTACGAGCCACCTCTTGAATCCGTACCTCTGTTCTGACTGTCACTTCTGTGACCTTTGTTCTGTTCTGTTCAGTACCGTGGTTATGGTTATTTACTTACATAATTTCTGTATTTCAGTTTTGCCACTTAAATGATTTGTTTACCAAATTACCGTGGTTATGGTTATATATTTATATAATATCTGTATTTCAGTTTCTGCTACTTAAATGATTTATTTATGTAAATATTTTGGCCTAACTAACGATCCATGGTTATTTCGTGTCCCTTATACTCTTGGTATAATATTTCTCACTCTGCCATGTGCTTATAGTTATTTACCAATTTTCAGGAAATAGCTTTTGGAAAGTCTTAGATGCGGGACTGCGAAATAGACACACACGACATTTTTATGATATTTCTCTATGTAAATAACGACCTTTTTGGTCAATATAATTTTGTAATAAAAATAGAAACTCTAATGATTATTTTAGTACCCTCATTTAAATATTACTTCCGCTTGCGTTTATTGATTTGTTTAAGAATTGGCCGGAGGTAACCTTAGTTACTGGCCATCACGATGCTTAACCCTTGGGTACGAGGAGCAGGTCGTGAGAAGTAGTATCAGAGCAATGGTTTATCAAAAAAAAAAAAAAATCATCATTGGAGCATAGGACACATGCACATTTAAGAAGTAGGATAGCGAGTAATTAGACCTAAATATTATATTTTATTAGTCGATTTACTTATATTATAATTTTATATGATTATATACATATAATATTTTTTTTTAGTGTGCCTAATTTGTGAAAGATATTAGATATAATTTATATTTGTTATAGTAAAAGAAGGACAAGAAAAGAAGGATGTCGGGCTCAAGCACCTACCAAAATTATAATATAATTAAATCCATATAATTTTCAGTTCAGTATTCAAAAAAAAAATTATTTTGATTTTTTTTTTTAAAAAAAAAAGTGGGTTCAAATTATAATAATACTAATTTTGAAACTATTTCCTATCAATGAAAAGTTCATCTCAAAATTTTTCAATTCTTGCATATAATTCTGTCATTGTGTTCTCATTTTTATTTATTTTTATCGTAAACAAAATGAGTGAACAGTTTTTAAAGTCGCTCCATATTTCTTATTTTGGCCCAAAAGAATTTTTGACAACTAGACAGTGAGTTATATTATACCTTGAGTTTCCCAAATTTTGACCAAAAAGGCCGATATTTACATATAAAAATATCATAAAAAAAATACTGTGTGTGTGTCTATTTCGCAGCCCCGCATATAAGA
The DNA here is from genome assembly GCA_025200525.1 of Camellia lanceoleosa. Lineage (NCBI taxonomy): Eukaryota > Viridiplantae > Streptophyta > Magnoliopsida > Ericales > Theaceae > Camellia > Camellia lanceoleosa. The sequence continues at coordinate 160,030,975 of CM045764.1, forward strand.
TTTTCCAGAAGCTATTTCTACATTGCATGTTTCTTGAAAATTGGTAAAAAACTATAAGCACATGACAGAGTGAGAAATATTATACCAAGAGTATAAGGGACACGAAATAACCATGGATCGTTAGTTAAGCCAAAACATTTACATAAACAAATTATTTATGTAGCAGAAACTGAAATATAGATATTATATAAATATATAACCATAACCACGGTAATTTGGTAAACAAATCATTTAAGTGGCAGAACTGAAATACAGAAATTATGTAAGTAAATGACCATTACCATTACAGTGCGAGGTCAGGAAGTGACAGTAATGCAGGTACGGATTCAAGAGGTGGCTCGTACGGATTCTAGAGGTAGCTCCCACAATAGTGTAGCACTTAGTTCCGCACAACACTTTGGTCCACACATAACAGAGGTACGGATTCAAGAGATGGCTCGTACGGATTCTAGAGGTGGCTCCCACAATAGTGTAGCACTTAGCTCCGCACAGCACTTTGGTCCGCACAGAACAGAGGTCAATGGATCCATGACAAACAGAGGACCACAAAGTGGTCAAGCAGAAGCCAATGATTATTTAAGTCCCCCAAGGCGTGGGACTCCCGTTATAACGATTCCGGTATTCCCTTGCTGTATTTGTCGTGTTCCGGACCTTGGTTCCATTGAGTTAGTAGTTGTATCCATCTTATTGTCATCATTTGATTCCGTTTCTTGAGTTTTAGGATGTGTTGGGCTTGTTTCGAGCAGGTGGGTTGAGCCTTGGTCTAAAATCTTGTTGTCGGATTTTTGGTCGTTCCACTCGAGCTGGTCTTAGGGCGCTTGAGCGGATATTGCACACTCCCAGCATTTTATGCCTTGCAAAACTTCTGCAGGTGTGATTTCTACGCTCGAGCGAGTTTCTTGCGCTCAAGCGGGTCGTGCTCGAGCGGGATTATTGGCGCTCGAGCGGACAGTGCTTTTTGGTGTAAGTTCTGGGAGGGGGAAAATTGCGCTCGAGCGGATTGGTTTTTCACGCTCGAGCGGATGTGCTTTTCTTTTGTGTCTTGGCGCTCGAGCGGGCCTTATTGCGCTCGAGCGGGCTCAGATTTTTTTTCTTTACGCTCGAGCGTTGTGTTTTTCGCTCGAGTGGACCTATCGTATATCAGTTGGCTGTAAGGCATTTTTGAATCACTTTTCAACATCCTTTCTCTCTCTTACTTTTCCGAAAAAGCCATTTGAGAGCTTCTCTCACTAAAACACAACTTCTCTCCAAGTATTGATCTAGTTAGAGTGTTCTCCTACCCTTTGGCCTTTACAAAAAGTGTGTTGATCGTCGAGGGCTACGTTTTGATCCAAAAAGTTTAGAGTTTGAAGCACGTTGGGTTTTGGTCTTCATTCCCGTTGGAGCTCTAACTTCGAGGTAGGGATAACCTACTCCATCTTATGAACTTTGTCTTTGAATTTTAGCATTTTGATATGTTGGGGGGTTGTTGGGTAATTTTGAGAAAGTTTGGGCCTTTGTGTAATTTTACAAAAGTTGGGGTTTTAATTATATAAACCTATATGCAAGTTAGGCATAGAGAAATGAGATTAATGTTGGAACATTGATGGAAATGGAACCTTAGGGTTGTTTTGTGAATTATGGCTATTTGCCCTAATTGGTTTAATTAATTAATATGTATGATCAATTAAAGAAAATGAGGAATTGAATTGAGAATGTTGAAATTGGGAATGTATAGCACTAAAGGGTGTAGTTGAATCATTTATTGCTCACCTAGTTGAAATGTTGATATATTATTCGTTTGTGCATTTATTTTCTGTTTAGAAATAATTGCTTGGGCTACCGGTGGAGGGTAGTTTTGATTGTTGTAGACAATGCATGATGATTAGGCAAACTAAAACTAATCAATTGGATGTGTCATAGAGTATGACAGTTGACAGAATACATTAACTTTATGTATTGATGGATTATGCACATAACCAATGTGTTTATATGCATTATGTGTAGACGATTGATAGAATACATTAATTTTATGTATTGATTGATTGCGTATATGATTCTGTGCTTATATGCATTGCTTGTGTATGGGAGGAGATGGGGGATGTACTCCACGATTTAGGGGAAGATGGGGGATGTACCTCTAAGCCGGTTAATAGTTATGGGAAGATGGGGGATGGACCCAGGGATGCAACTCATATGCTCTCCCATTGTAGTAGTGATACAGCTCATATGCTTATCTGTTGAAGTGTTGATACAGCTCATATGCTTATCTGTTGAAGTGTTGATATAGCTCATATGCTTATCTATTGGAATGTTTGTTTGATGTGATATAGCACTAAAATGTATATCATTATCGTTTGTGAAGTGTAAAGATGTCACGCCCCGAAAATAATCCCACATAACTATTACATCAACCCACTTCCAAAGATAAGATATTAACCAAATTCATTAACATAGTTCCAGATGTTTACCAAGTATTCTCGCATGCCATTATACGTTTATTTACCAACTAGTACATCAATCTATAGCATATAAAGGAAATCAATAAATTACAACAAATAAGGCCCTCAAGGGCTTACAAGTTCCAAGGCCATAGCCCGGTTACACATAATGGTCTCTCAGACCCAAACACATTAGCCCTTGGCCTATAACAAATATCACAACAAAATAAGAGCCAAACTACTCTTCTTCAAACATCTCCACGCCCTTAGCTTGGCGGGGTCACTACATCTTTACCTGCACCAATTCCCATAGGGGTGAGCATAAAGCCTAGTAGAGATTCCTCACAAAGTATATACAGTTATGCCAGTACCATCAACGTTAAAAATACATATGTAATGCCATGCAAGTGCCGATGTTGAAGGAAAATTTTATCTCAATGCACTATTTCAAAATCACTATGTTCTCAACAATATTCAATGCACTATTTTGAAACCACCATGTTCTCAATGATATTCAATGCAATCTCATCAATTTCAAATTTCAATATTTAAATCAACAAGGGGGGTAAATACGACACTGGTAATCCCTAGGATGATGTCTGTAAGTAGACTCTACGAGTACTACCAAACTGTCATTTTTACCGGTGCTAACCGGAAGGCTCGACACCTATCCGCGCGGCTTTCGGGTCTTTCACCCTGGACACTCAGGCCAACTTATCAAATTCATCTACACCCCCTATCTGGACTTACCACCGTATTTACCCCATTAACATTTCCGTTAGTTCTCATTATAATAACATTATCCTTTCTCAAGTAAACCTGATGAGAATGCAACAATGGTAATAATTCACTTCATAGACAATGGTGATACTAAATCAAATGGAAACAAGATGCAATAATTAATATCTCATAACACTTCTCTGTTTTCAAAATGCTTTAACAACAATAATAAACAATACCTTTCTCACTTTCACGAATAAGTTTCTCATTTCGCAAAATTATCATGTGTCTTCAACACACCATCCCCATTTCTCAACAATGATTCATCATGATCAATTTAATCCATTCGAAGCCACATGTGAGGTTTTCGAATATCAACCTCCACTGTTCATAATTCCCACAATCCCTTATGCACAACACTTTATTATTTCATAACAATATATGTATTCAAGTATTTGACAATCATTTCTCCACAAATACATCATATCTTAACTCATGGTTTTCTAAAACAATTTCTCCTTATCTACATGTCACAAACTATCCATCCTTTGCAACTACATCATGAAATCTTCATACATTCATCCTTTATCACAATTAAAGAAAGCATTTCATGGACTTTCCTATATTTTCAAAAAAAAAATCCCCAATTTCTAGGGTTTTCATCACACATCCAAAACATCTCCCAATTTTTATGGTAAAAGCTCATCAAAATCAACTTTTGAAATAATAAATGTTAGACTTTAAAGATCAACATAGAAACCTTTGAGTCTTTAAACTCTTCTTTGAGAAATCACATTTTTTTGAACCAAAATCGAAAATCTTAAAATAAATCCAAGAGAAATATAAAATCAACACTCAATTTTGCAAAACATGTATATATGACTCAAGAAAACCCTACCTCAAGGCCTTGATGAAGAAGAGATGAAACCCTAGCCTCAAAGATGAGAGAAATTTTCGGATCTCCACCACCCAAGTGAGGCCCTAGCTTTGAATCTTCAAGATTTAAAGGAAGATGATAAAGATCTTGACCCACAAATTTCCAAAATCAAAGTGTATAGATGTTTTAGGAGGTTTTCTAGAGAGAAAGGGAAGAAATATATGTTTTAGAGTGAGAGAGAGATGAGTATAATGAGAGATATATTTGGATCAAAATGATACAAAAAATAGAGTTTCGGACTGCCCAATTGGCCGCTCGTGCGGCCATTTTCTCCACTCGTGCGCTCTTAGACAGTAGCCAATTTATGGGTGTCAAGCTTGGCCGCTCGTGCGGTCTAGGGCTCCGCTCGTGCGGTCCTGGCCCAGCAGCCCAAAGTTCCAACTTCGTCCCCGGCACCCCGAACTCACTCGTGCACCCTCCGGAACAAACAAAATTTAACACTGAACAAAAGGACACTAGAACTCCAATCTAGGGAACCATCCTGGACATCTCAAACCCAACGAAGGCACATAGAGAACGAAGCGAAGAAAGAAAGAAGAAGAAAGGAAAGGAACCAGGCCGTCACAACCTCCCCACCATAGGAAATTTCGTCCTCGAAATTTGAATAACTCACCAACAAAAGTTTTCTAGCAAAACGGTCATTTCTACAACATTATGTAATTACAACAATTATGTTCAACCAACATTTATCAAGTTCGATTATCATTATTCTCCAAGGTAATAATTTTCCATTTTAAACATTTGGAATAACACACCCATAGTAATTTATTTTCCTTTCACAACCTCAAGCGTAGATTAACAACACACAACATCACATGATCAACAGTCTTATATCTTTCACTTCAATACAAAGAAACATTACAATCTGAAATATACATTAAGCATGCTCGAATTAATCCGGTTATTTGGAGCGGACTTCCGCCTCCTTTTTCCATGGTGTCTCCACAACACCTACACTATGGTATGGTCTTGGAACACATAATGAATTCCCGAAAGTTGTGGCAGTAAAACTAACCGGCACGCCACTCCCCCGATCCTCTCCAATAACTCGAAGGCCCAAAGAACCTCGGAGGCCACTGACCACTCTTACCGAACCTCATCAAACCTCGCCTAGGTGAGATCTTAAAGAGCCTACGATTGCCCACTTCAAAGAACAAAGGTTGTCTCCTCCTATCGGCATAACTTTCTATCGGCTTTGGGCCGTAACTACCCTCTTTCGAATGAGAGCAACTTTCTCGGTTGCCTCCTTAGCAAACTCCGGACCCTATAATGGTGCATCCCCTACCTTGGCCTAACAAACTGGTGACCTACAAGATCGGCCATAAAAGACCTCAAACGGTGCTAAGGAAGACCTCCCAACCAACCAAGAAAACCCAACACCAATTTCCGGCCACAATCAAATTTGGAGAACTACCCCGACTCTAAGAACACCAAGGATACCAAATTGGTCAAGAATGCAAGGAAAGGGTCACTGACTTCCCCTTGGTTCACACCACTCACTGGGTCTATGAGGCAAGACCAACGAATGACCACGGCCACCATTAGCCCAAACACTCTCCACGCTTAGCACTCTAACAAGATGTCAACTAGATCTTTACCACAAGATCCTTGATTACCTCATTTAAAGAGAAGGTCACAACAAAACTCGGCTCGAGACAAGACTCCAGTCTAACAAGTTCTTACGACGCCCGACAATCCACATAACCGAACGCACAAAACTCGAGATTTAGAAATACAATCAAAGTCGTTACACTATTACAACCATAAGGGCACAATAAATAACAACTCAATTCCAAAAGAAGGTTTTCATCTTTTTCTCAATTATGTGTAAAAGTCATCTCTTTACATACAAAACATTTTCTCAAAAGTGTTTCAAACTCACACCGGTCACAAGTTAGAATGCATTTTCTTCCTTTCAAGCAACAATCCAAAATTCGTTCATTTTAAATTTTCGCTCCACTGTAACAACTGGTGGATCCTTGCCATTAACCAACAACACCAATCACCCACATGGTGATGCCACACCCACAACAACATAACATGGCTTTTCCACGATATTAATTTACATAATACAACAATTATATCATTCCGTTCAGTCAATAACATCATTCTTACCACACAAGTTATTATTTACACAAGGTAACGACATGATCACATTAACTAGTCAAAGTAGGAATTGTTCTTGCCATCTTAAAAGAAAGAATAACCCCCTTTTTTTTTAATTTTTTTTTTTGAATTCGTACTATTTTCCAATGAAGGGTTCGTATTATAGACTTCGAGTAAAAACAATTCATTTTGTAATTATTCTTCCCAAAACAAGCTTTAAAATTTTACCCCATGGGTTTTAGTTGAAATAGAAATGCCAAGAAAGTTTTCAAAAACCAACAATCACATATCAATTTATCTTCTCAACAACACCCGGTGAATCCCCACCATCACCCAATCACGTCCATCACACTTACAGTGTTTTCACAGTGAGACTACCGCATCTTCTAATACACACTTAGAAATAATCATGGTGTTAGATGGAACAATGTAACACATAACTTTCCAAAATCCGAAAGTTCTGTACCAACACAAACATTAACCAAGTAGACCATCAATACGCGAAGACTTACAAGCGTTCCCAACCAAGAAACTAACGTTTTACCCCGACTCTCAAGTTTCTAAACTCATACCAATAAGCACACATCGAATACTACCCGCACGAGCAAGGCTCAACGCCCCCAAACACAATCCACAGTACAACACCATCTTCTAGCTAACTCTGTGCTAGATTTTTCAAAGGTTCAACCTTACAACCCACATCTAAACCACCCTAAAGTGACTATTTGTCACCCACCTTGATACCACCCAACTCAACTAATCACCCAAGAGCCTCCGCTCCCGGTCTTCAAACACCTACATACCATTCTCAAAGGGATTTAATTTACACGCCTAAATGGCCAACTCACTCTTATACCCAACACAAGACCGAGTAGGTCAACGGTGATCACGCGATCCGGGTTACTCAAGACAACCCTTACCAACGGCACGCTCGTTACCTAAAACACTAACCATTCACTGCTCTAGTAATACTTCAAGTATCTACCCACGAAATTCTTTTACGCATTCAAATCTCCACCAAAATCTAGCAACACTACAAGCTCATTTCTCACACCTTTATTAACTCACAATTAACCTCGACACAGCACTAATCCTCTTCATGGTCGAGAGGACCCCAATGAACTCACAAATCACCCAATTTCAAAACACTAAGCAGCACACACAAACAGCATTCTCATTACCCGAGGTGTAAACCTCATACCCTTTTAGACATTTCTATATCACTTCCACCAATCTTCACAAAGCTCTAAGGTCTCATACTTCCTCAAACTTAATACTACGTTTGTCAAAAATTTCTTGCAGACTTCTCAATCCCCATCAACAATTTCTAAATTGAACAAAACTCAAAGGCCATCCCAAGACCATCACAAAATTCAACAGTTGATATACAATAGTACTAGGGTCACCAATTCCATTTACACATTTCATCACACATACATAACAAGAAAATCTAAGTTTCATTAGCAAGCCCCACACGAGAGGGTAACAAATAACAATACATAACTACGGCGCCTTAGCACCCTACGACACATCGGTCAATCCCAAAAGTTTCACAACTTATAACATAGATTTCTAAAACAAGAATCCCTTTCAAGGGTGATACTACCGCACTGGTTTAGAAGCCGACCCTTGCGAAGCTTCCGAAGCCTGGCCTCTTCGGGTCTAATACCGATAACCTCCCCGACTGGACTGATGGAACAAGGTCCGACTGGATTTTGAAACACCAGAAGGATCCACACGTAAAGGGCAAAACGTCTAGCATGGCCCCGCTGACCACAATCAAAAACAAACAACGGCCTCCCAACACTGAACCTGATTTGGAGCCTGAACCTCATTGGATCCCCCAACGGATGAGCTCGAAACCCCCGAAGAAAACAAGGACCGAGTCTGGGAGTGAGCATGCGCTCGCCTCCACCTCTTGCTAAGTCTAGTGTGCTTATGAACTGTAGGAGTTACCGATATAGCCTTCTCTCTAACTCGACCAACACTGCTAACCACGGCCTCTCCGTGGGTCGCTGCCTCAACTCGATCAAAATAATCCTTCCACCTAGATTCAACCACCTTCTCCTGGATATCATCACGCAACCACCTCTCAAACTCATAACAACGACACTCCTCTGTAGACACCAATTCGAGAACGAATCTCGACAAACTAGCAAACCTCCTCTCAAACTGAGCCAAAGAAGTAGCACCCTGGCGCAACTCGACAAACCATTCCCTCAACCTTTCCCGAGTAGAAGGAGGGAATACTTGGCCAAGAAGGCCTCGGTAAACGCAGCCCACGTGGTACCTGGGGTATCCTTCACATACTCCCACCAATGATTCGCATTCCCCTTCAATTGAAAGGTCGCCAAAGAAACCCTCAACCCCTTGTCCTCGACTCTGAGCATGTCAATAGTCTTGGTAATCTGTTCTAACCAACTCTCCGCCTCCGGCGGTCTTACCCCTCCCAAAACTCCGGTGGATTGGAGCAAAGAAACTCTTTAATAAGCTTGAGGGTACGCCCGTTGTCCCCCTCATTGTGAGCTAGAGCGTCTTGCACCGCTCTCACAACCTCGCATGTAACTTTCTTGCCGACAACCGATGCTGTAACGACAGGTACTAGGGGAACCTCCATGCCCCCTACCAACACTCCTAGTACACATCCATCCTTTAGTTCCCTGTGTGGACATCCTACAAAATTCAAAAACAAAACCAACCAAGTGTACGACGCAACAGCCTCCCCAAGACACACACTCTCACCACCACGACTTTGAACCCTTTCCGACATCATAATTAAGGAACAAAATGGACAACTTAGCACATAATTCCAAATGTGCTCGCAACTTGCCTCACACGTTAAGCTACTACAATTATATACATTCTAACACAAAAACAATTCAATTTACTCCACATAAGCATGTAGCCACATAAGCACATACGAATTATCCTTTAGTGATGAGATTCGTCCCACGAGGAACCAAGAATTCTTAGTAGAATGAGTATTGATCAGGTAGCCTTCTAATAAGACCTCAAGAAATCTAATAAGCGCAAATAACATCCTAAAAGTCTAATCCCATACCCACATAGTCAAATAAACATGCTATCACATAATCACATAGACAAAACATTTCCTAATCATGCGAAATGAACCCATTGTGGTATAACAACCACTTCCCGCGAGCCCCAAGTATTCAAACCCGGTAGCTCTGATACCAAGTTGTCATGCCCCGAAAATAATCCCACATAACTATTACATCAGCCCACTTCCAAAGATAAGATATTAACCAAATTCATTAACATAGTTCCCGATGTTTACCAAGTATTCTCGCATGCCATTATACGTTTATTTACCAACTAGTACATCAATCTATAGCATATAAAGGAAATCAATAAATTACAACAAATAAGGCCCTCAAGGGCTTACAAGTTCCAAGGCCATAGCCCGGTTACACATAATGGTCTCTTAGACCCAAACACATTAGCCCTTGGCCTATAACAAATATCACAACAAAATAAGAGCCAAACTACTCTTCTTCAAACATCTCCACGCCCTTAGCTTGGCGGGGTCACTACATCTTTACCTGCACCAATTCCCATAGGGGTGAGCATAAAGCCTAGTAGAGATTCCTCACAAAGTATATACAGTTATGCCAGTACCATCAACGTTAAAAATACATATGTAATGCCATGCAAGTGCCGATGTTGAAGGAAAATTTTATCTCAATGCACTATTTCAAAATCACTATGTTCTCAACAATATTCAATGCACTATTTTGAAACCACCATGTTCTCAATGATATTCAATGCAATCTCATCAATTTCAAACTTTCAATATTTAAATCAACAAGGGCGGTAAATACGACACTGGTAATCCCTAGGATGATGTTTGTAAGTAGACTCTACGAGTGCTACCAAACTGTCATTTTTATCGGTGCTAACCGGAAGGCTCGACACCTATCCGCGCGACTTTCGGGTCTTTCACCCTGGACACTCAGGCCAACTTATCAAATTCATCTAAATCCCCTTATCTGGACTTACCACCGTATTTACCCCATTAACATTTCCGTTAGTTCTCATTACAATAACATTATCCTTTCTCAAGTAAACCTGATGAGAATGCAACAATGGTAATAATTCACTTCATAGACAATGGTGTCAAGCTTGGCCGCTCGTGTGGCCACTCCCACCGCTCGTGCGGTACAATACCGCACGTGCGGCCTAGGGCTCCGCTCATGCGGTCCTGGCCCAACAGCCCAAAGTTCCAACTTCGTCCCCGGCACCCCGAACTCACCCGTGCACCCTCCGGAACAAACAAAATTTAACACTGAACAAAAGGACACTAGAACTCCAATCTAGGGAACCATCCTGGACATCTTAAACCCAACGAAGGCACATGGAGAACGAAGCGAAGAAAGAAAGAAGAAGAAAGGAAAGGAACCAGGCCGTCACAGAAGATGTTGTTGGATTGATATAGCATTTGAATGTATAACATTTGAGAAATATGGAAGTGGTTCATGTCTTATTGATACAGCGCCAAAATGTGTATCCATCCTGAAATTTGACAATGTTCTAGTAATTAACTATAATCTCATCAAATGTTTTGGCCAGAGTACTGAGCCTTGTTTTCAAACTCAATTTTGAATAAGAAACGGAAAGTGAATTGGAACATAGACTTGGTTGTCATGGAATTGTAACAAGATGTAAATAAATGTATAAGTGTTGACCATCTATCAACTGCTAATCTTTTAGTCTTTGTTCATAGTTAGTTTAGTGTATTTCTACTGAGCTGTTGCTCACCCTACATGGGACCCCATTTTCAGGTACAGGAAGCATGCTACTTCCAAGGATATCGCTTGTGAGGCTAGAGGCTGGCAGACATTTGTGGTTTTGTTATCTTTTGTTGTGGTACATGTAATCTCAAGCCAAGGACTTAATGTGTATTCGAGTTAGTACCCTTCTCTTTGCAACCAAGTGTTAACTTGGAAAGCTGTAAGCCCATAGGGCATTTGAATCTGTTGTTAACATGTAATGTTTCTTGTAAAGAATTACTCTGTGGAATAGAATGATGTTTGTCTCTTATATCAATGTATGTCTAAATTGATGGGTTTAATGTTATTATTCTGAGGGCGTTACACCCGTAGTGGTACTTACAAAACATAATTACTTAGAAGGTTATAGTCAAATATTCTTAAAATATTAAACAAACATATCCATGGGTTTCCTTTTAAGCAAATATGATTCAAAAATAAAACCACGTAACTGAAACCTTTATAAAACATAACTTTTATTAATATACTAATAAAACATATTTGTATAAAATTGATTTTGGTAAGACAAAACATACGTAAAATATATTTTGGTGACTCAAGGTATAATATAACTCACCTTAACTTTAATACCTTACTCTTTCTTTCCACTATCAAAAACTCTTTCAACTTTCACCATTCATTCCTTCCTTTCCTCTCTTTCTTTTCTTTCTTTCTCTTTTCTTTTCTTTTTCATTTCTTTCCAGCCGAATCACCTCCCTATTTATAGGGAGGTGAACCCAGCCTCTACTCAACACGTGGCCCAACGTGTGTCTCTCCTCAGATTCATTCAATAATTGTATAGATTCATTCTCATCCTTCATAGATATTTAAGATAATTACCCTTTGACCCAATATTTTAATATAATTATATAAATAATTTAATTCTTAAGTAAATTACATTTTATCGTATACCAACATAAAATTAATTATTTATTTTAATACTACACTCATTATTATTATTATTATCTATATTATTATTTATATTTTTGACCCCTCAACTTTTAATAATTATATTATTTTACAAAATTACGCATAATAATATATAATAAGTTATATATTTTCCTAACTAAGATTAAATAATATTAGTATAAATTCTATAGCATAATTAAAAATCTGGGTTGTTACAATCTTCCCTCCTTTTAAAATTTCGTCTTCGAAATTTGTCATGGGTGTAAGCTATCCGCTGCGCACTCTGATAAATATATATTAGATGATTAATCTAATAGAAAATAGTACCTCAAAAAAAAAACTTTACTAAAAATAACTCACTGTCTATTTATAAAAAATTGTTTTGGCCCAAAATAAGAAAAAAGGAGCGACTTTAAAAACTTTTCACTCATTTTGTTTACGATAAAAATAAATAAAAATGAGAACACAATGAAAGAATTATATGCAATAATTGAAAATTTTGAGATGAACTTTCCATTGATGGGGAATAGTTTCAAAATTAGTATTATTATAATTTGAAGCCACTTTTTTTTTTAAAAAAAACATCAAAATAATTTTTTTTTTTTGAATACTGAACTGAAAATTATATAGATTTAATTATATTATAATTTTGGTGGGTGTTTGAGTCTGACATCCTTCTTTTCTTGTCCTACTTTTACTATAACAAATATAAATTATATCTAATATCCTTTATAAATTAGGCACACTAAAAAAAAAATTATTATATATATAATCATATAAAATTATAATATAATTAAATCGACGAATAAAATATAATAATTCCGAACTAATTACCCGCTATCCCACTTCTTAAATGTGCATGTGTCCTATGCTCCAATGATGATTTTTATTTTGTAAAAAACCATCGCTCTGATACCATTTGTCACGACCCGCTCCCCATACCATTTGTTACGACCCGCTCCCTGTAGCCAAGGGTTAAGCATCGTGATGGCCAGAAACTGAAGTTACCTACAGCCAATTCTAAAACAATTCAATGAATGCGAGCGAAAGTAATATTTAAATAAGGGTACCAAAATAATCATTAGAGTTTCTATTTTTATTACAAAATTATATTGACCAAAAAGGTCGTTATTTACATAGAGAAATATCATAAAAATGCCGTGTGTGTCTATTCCGCAGCCCCGCATCTATGACTTTCCAAAAGTTATTTCCTGAAAATTGGTAAACAACTATAAGCACATGGCAGAATAAGAAATTTTATACCAAGAGTATAAGGGACACGAAATAACCATGGATCGTTAGTTAGTCCAAAACATTTACATAAACAAATCATTTAAGTAGCAGAAACTGAAATACAGATATTCTATAAATATATAACCATAACCACGGTACAGAACAGAACAGAATAGAGGTCACATAAGTGACAGTCAGAACAGAGGTACGGATTCAAGAGGTGGCTCATACGGATTCTAGAGGTGGCTCCCATAATAGTGTAACACTTAGTTCCGCACAGCACTTTGGTCCGCACAAAACAGAGGTCAATGGATCCATGACAAACAGAGGACCACAAAGTGGTCAAACAGAGGCCAATGGTTATTTAAGTCCCCTAAGGCGTGGGACTCCCGTGGTGGTACTTACAAAACATAATTATTTATAAGGTCATAGCCAAATATTTTCTAAAATATAAACAAACATATCCCTGGGTTTCCTTTTAAGCAAATAGGGTTCAAAAATAAAACCACGTAACTGAAACTTTTATAAAATATAACTTTTATTAAAAACATAACTTGTATAAAATAGATTTTGATAAGTCAAAACATAAGTAAAATACATTTTGGTGACTCAAGATACAATATAACTCACCTTAACTTTAATACCTTACTCTTTCTTTCCACTATCAAAAACCCTTTCAGCTTCCACCATTATTTCCTTTCTTTCTTTCTTTCCTTTCCTTTTCTTTCTCTCTTTCTTCTTTCTTTTCTTTCGTCTTTCTTTTTCTTTCTCTCCTCCAGATTGATCACTCTCCCTATTTATAGGGAGGTGACGCCATTCCTCGGCCAACACGTGGCCGAGCCATCTCTCTCCCTTCAGATTCGTTATAAATATAGATAGATTCAATCTTATCCTAAATAAATATTTTAAATAATTACCCTTTGACCCAATATTTTAATATAATTATATAAATAATTTAATTCATAAGTAAATTACATTTTATCGTATACCAACATAAAATTAATTATTTATTTTAATACCACACTCATTATTATTATTATTATTATCTATATTATTATTATTTATATTTTGACCCTTAAACTTTTAATAATTATATTATTTTACAAAATTAAGCATAATAATATATAATAAATTACATATTTATATAATAAATTACAGAAGTTGAAATACCTCTGTTCTGATGGTCACTTCTGTGACCTCTGTTCTGTTCTGTTCTATACCGTGATTATGGTTATATATTTATATAATATCTGTATTTCAGTTTCTGCTACTTAAATGATTTGTTTATGTAAATGTTTTAGTCTAACTAACGATCCATGGTTATTTCGTGTCCCTTATACTTTTGGTATAGTATTTCTCACTCTGTCATGTGCTTATAATTGTTTACCAATTTTCAGGAAATAGCTTTTGGAAAGTCTTAGATGCGGGGCTGTGGAATAGACACACACGGCATTTTTATGATATTTCTCTATGTAAATAACGACCTTTTTGGTAAATATAATTTTGTAATAAAAATAGAAACTCCAATTATTATTTTGGTACCCTTATTTAAATATTACTTTCGCTCGCATTCATTGAATTGTTTTAGAATTGACAGTAGATAACTTCAGTTACTAGCCATCACGATACTTAACCCTTGGGTAATATATAATAAATTACATATTGTCCTAACCAAGATTAAATAATATAATTATTAAAAGTTTAAGGGTCAAAATATAAATAATAATATAGATAATATTAATAATAATAATGAGTGTAGTATTAAAATAAATAATTAATTTTATGTTGGTATACGATAAAATGTAATTTTACTTAAGAATTAAATTATTTATATAATTATATTAAAATATTGGGTCAAAGGGTAATTATCTTAAATATCTATTAAGGATAAGAAGGAATCTATATAATTATTGAACGAATCTGGGGAGAGACACGCGTCGGGCCACGTGTTGAGTAGAGGCTGGGTTCACCTCCATATAAATAGGGAGGTGATTCAGCTGGAAAGAAATGAAAGAAGAAAAGAAAGAAAAGAAAAGAGAAAGAAAGAGAGGAAAGGAAGGAAAGAATGGTGAAAGTTGAAAGGGTCTTTGATAGTGGAAAGAAAGAGTAAGGTATTAAAGTTAAGGTGAGTTATATTATACCTTGAGTCACCAAAATATATTTTACATATGTTTTGTTTTACCAAAATCTATTTTATACAAATATGTTTTATTAGTATATTAATAAAAGTTATGTTTTATAAAGGTTTCAGTTACGTGGTTTTATTTTTGAACCCTATTTGCTTAAAAGGAAACCCATGGATACGTTTGTTTAATATTTTAAGAATATTTGACTATAACCTTATAAGTAATTATGTTTTGTAAGTACTACCACGGGACGCCTTGGGGGACTTAAATAATCATTGGCTTCTACTTGACCGCTTTGTGGTCCTCTGTTTGTCATGGATCCATTAACCACTATTCTGTGCAGACCAAAGTGCTGTGCGGAGCTAAGTGCTACACTATTGTAGGAGCCACCTCTAGAATCCGTACAAGCCACCTCTTGAATCCGTACCTCTGTTATGTGCGGAACTAAGTGCTACACTATTGTGGGAGCCACCTCTAGAATCCGTACGAGCCACCTCTTGAATACGTACCTCTGTTCTGACTGTCACTTCTGTGACCTCTGTTCTGTTCAGTTCAGTACCGTGGTTATGGTCATTTACTTACATAATTTATGTATTTCAGTTCTGCCACTTAAATGATTTGTTTACCAAATTACCGTGGTTATGGTTATATATTTATATAATATCTGTATTTCTGTTTCTACTACTTAAATGATTTGTTTATGTAAATGTTTTGGCCTAACTAACGATCCATGGTTATTTCGTGTCCCTTATACTTTTGGTATAATATTTCTCACTCTACCATGTGCTTGTAGTTTTTTACCAATTTTCAGGAAACATGCAATGCAGAAATAGCTTCTGGAAAGTCTTAGATGCGGGGCTGCGAAATAGACACACACACAGTATTTTTTTATGATATTTTTATATGTAAATATCGGTCTTTTTGGTCAATAAATTTTGTAATAAAAATAGAAACTCCAATGATTATTTTGGTACCCTCATTTAAATATTACTTTCGCTCGCATTCAATGATTTGTTTTAGAATTGGCCGTAGATAACTTCAGTTACTGGCCATCACGATACTTAACCCTTGGGTACGGGGAGCGGGTCGTGACAAATGATATAAGAGCAATGGTTTATAAAAAAAAAAATCATCATTGGAGCATAGGACACATGCACATTTAAGAAGTAGGATAGCGAGTAATTAGTACCTAAATATTATATTTTATTAGTCGATTTAATTATATTATAATTTTATATGATTATATATATATAATAAATTTTTTTTTTTAGTGTGTCTAATTTGTGAAGAATATTAGATATAATTTATATTTGTTATAGTAAAAGAAGGACAAGAAAAGAAGGATATCGGGCTCAAGCACCTACCAAAATTATAATATAATTAAATCCATGTAATTTTCAGTTCAGTATTAAAAAAAAATTTATTTTGATGTTTTTTTTTTTTAAAAGAAAAAAGTGGGTTCAAATTATAATAATACTAATTTTGAAACTATTTTCCATCAATGAAAAGTTCATCTCAAAATTTTCAATTATTGCATATAATTCTGTCATTGTGTTCTCATTTTTATTTATTTTTATCGTAAACAAAACGAGTGAAAAGTTTTTAAAATCGCTCCTTATTTCTTATTTTGGCCCAAAACAATTTTTGACAATTAGACAGTGAATTATTTTTGGTAAAGTTTTTTTTTTTTGAGGTACTATTTTCTATCAGATTAATCATCTAATATATATTTATCAGAGTGCGCAGTGGATAGCTTACACATGGCATATTTCGAGGACGAAATTTTAAAAGGAGGGAAGATTGTAACAACCCAGATTTTTAATTATTCTGTATAATTTATACTAATATTATTTAATCTCAGTTAATAAAATATATGATTTATTATATATTATTATGCATAATTTTATAAAATAATATAATTATTAAAAGTTTAGGGGTCAAAATATAAATAATAATAATATAGATAATATTAATAATAATAATAATGAGTGTGGTATTAAAATAAATAATTAATTTTATGTTAGTATACGATAAAATGTAATTTACTTATGAATTAAATTATTTATATAATTATATTAAAATATTAGGTCAAAGGGTAATTATCTTAAATATTTATTTAGGATAAGATTGAATCTATATATAGTTATGACGAATCTAGAGGAAGAGAGATGGCTCGGCTATGTGTTGGCCGATGAATGGCGTCGGCTCCCTATAAATAGGGAGAATGATCAATCTGGAGAAGAGAATGAAAGAAGAAAAGAAGAAAGAAAAAGAAAGGAAAGAAAGGAAAGAAGAAAAGAGAGGAGAGAAAGAAAGGAAAAATAATTGAAGCTGAAAGGGTCTTTGAAAGTGAAAAGAAAGAGTAAGGTATTAAAGTTAAGGTGAGTTATATTATACCTTGAGTCACCAAAATGTATTTTACTTATGTTTTGACTTACCAAAATCTATTTTATACAGGTTATGTTTTATTAGTATATTAATAAAAGTTATGTTTTAATAAAGATTTCGGTTACGTGGTTTTATTTCTGAACCCTATTTACTGAAAAGGAAACCCACGGATATGTTTGTTTATATTTTAAGGAATATTTGGCTATGACCTTATAAACAATTATGTTTTGTAAGTACCACTACGGGAGTCCCACGCCTTGGGGGACTTAAATAACCATTGGCCTTTGTTTGAGCACTTTGTGGTCCTCTGTTTGTCATGGATCTATTGACCTCTATTTTGTGCGGACCAACGTGCTGTGCGGAACTAAGTGCTACACTATTGTGGGAGCCACCTCTAGAATCCGTACGAGCCACCTCTTGAATCCGTACCTCTATTCTGATTGTCACTTCTGTGACCTCTGTTCTGTTCTGTTCTGTACCGTGGTTATGGTTATATATTTATATAATATCTGTATTTCAGTTTCTGCTACTTAAATGATTTGTTTATGTAAATGTTTTGGCCTAACTAACGATCCATGGTTATTTCGTGTCCCTTATACTCTTGGTATATTATTTCTCACTCTGTCATGTGCTTATAATTGTTTACCAATTTTTAGGAAATAGCTTTTAGAAAGTCTTAGATGCGGGGTTGCGTAATAGATACACACGGCATTTTTTTGATATTTCTCTATGTAAATAACTACCTTTTTGGTCAATATAATTTTGTAATAAAAATAGAAACTGCAATGATTATTTTGGTACCCTTATTTAAATATTACTTTCGCTCGCATTCGTTGATTTGTTTTAGAATTGGCCGTAGGTAACTTCAGTTACTGGCCATTACGATACTTAACCCTTGGGTACGGGGAGCGGGTCGTGACATGAACTCCCTCAATCCTCGCGAATATGACAATCCTTAGCACGATGTCCATCTTTGCTGCGCACAAAACCCTTGCTTTTGAACCTCTTGTTGAACTCGTTGTTGATCCCTTTGTTGATCTTACTAGTGGATCATTGTTTGGGACCATTGCCATCATGCTTCTACTTATTGTTGTTGAACTTTGACCATTGTTCATGTTCTATAACATTTGTTTTAACCTAGATGACATGGTTTCCTGACTTCTTGTCGAAACCACGATTGTCTTCCTCAATTCCGAGTTGCACTATCAGTTCCTTCAATTTCATCTCCTTACACTTATGCTTCTAATAATTCTTAAATTCTTTCCAGGATTGTGACAAATTTTCAATGATTGCCACTCTCTGGAAAGATTCACTAAGAACAATCCCTTCGGCATATATGTCATGGAGAATTAATTGAAGATCTTGAACCTAGCTAATAACCATCTTGGAATCCATCATTTTAAAGTCCAGAAAATGGCCGATAACAAATTTTTTTTGTATCGGCATCCTCTGTCTTATATTTATGATCTAGAGATTCGCACAGTTCTTTTGCAGTGTTTTTGACACTATACACATTGTATAGTGTATTGTCCAACTCATTGAGGATATAATTCCGGCATAGAAAATCACCAAGTTTCCATGCATCAACTGCCGCAACCACTTGCCGGTCAATTTCTTCCTCGTTTAGTGCAGGAGCTTTTTCATGAGTGAAGCGAGCCAAATTCAATGTCGTAAGATAAAATATCATTTTTTGTTGCTATATTTTAAAATTATTTCTATTGAATTTTTCCAACTTCTCCTCATGATTTATCGGTACTGCCGGAGTCATCACTGGCATAACAGGTGTGGGGGTCAGCGTAATAATAGTCTCAGTACTGTTTGTTTCAGTAGCCATATTTCTGACGAAATAATTAAAGCGCAAATCACAAATTTATACATAATAGAATTTACACATAAAATATACAGAATAATATTTTGTAATAATATTCCAATGATAAATAGTATATAACTACTATGTTATCAAATAAATTATTAAACAATAAATTACTACTATTTAAGAAATTAAACAGTATATAACTACTATTTAATTTTTCGAAACAAAATATTCGTCTGTTTAACACACAAATTAAAAAAAAACAGAAATATACTTTAAGATTATTAAACCCCACAGTGGATGTGCGTGTGTAAATTAAATGTGTAAATAAAATAAACAACAAAATAAAATAATTCAAAAATTAATTTAATAAATTAAATCTTGAATTACTTGCTTACAGAAATTATAAGTCGAGGCTTGTGTTGGACACAATCTCCTTAATATAGATTTCGCCTTCGCTTGGTGCTTCAAGTTTTACTGGCGTCTACTTCTTAGGATGCAATGACTACTACTTGATTTGCAGCACTACAAAATCTAATCTTGTGAACCAAACAATTTTGTAACTCTTTCTATTTCTTTTCATATAAACTAAATAGTAAACAAATGCAGGAGCATATGAGGGCGAATAAAAGAAGAAAATGAAGAGTTTTTGGAAAATTTCAATAGAATGAAATGTTGGAAAGACAGGCTGTATATAGGAGAAGAAGTGTCTTTTCAGAACAGGTAAAAACCTATTTAGAAAGATTTGAATCTGTTCAGGTGGAATCAACAGGTAGAAAACCTGTTCGGTTAGAATTTCAACAAGTATGAACCTGTTTAAGTGGAATTCAACAGGTAGAAAAGCTGTTCGGGATCTGTTTTGGTGAAGGAAAAATCTAGACCAATTTATTTTGAATTTTGAAACCAAAATTAAAAATAAATAAATAAATAAAATACAGATATTTTTGGCCAAAAAATATAAGTATTGGGCCGAACAAGCCCAACCCAACCTCACACTACGCACCCGCGCCCAAGCCCAGCCCGAACGGACAGCCAGTGGCGGCGCCCGTGTATGGTTTTTGTTTTGGGTCTAATGGGTCTAGCCCACTTTATCCACAATCTCACCCTTCCACAAACTTGGGTATCCCTTGGGGCGTATCCCAAGTATCCCAAGCTAGAATAAATATACCCATATAACTCTTTAAACTTTTCCAATGTAGGACAACTACATTTCACAAATGTGTAAAAAACCCATCTACAGTCATATCCACGAACCCGAAAATGCGCATTGAATTCTCATTCATCCGGAAATGATTTTGAACAACTAAATACACGATATTATTCACCACGCGACATTAAATATGAACCCAATGAGAAACGTTAAAAATAATGCTTGGGTCCCACATTATTTAATACTCAAAATTAGAAAAAAAATAAGGTTTTTCAAAGTCATTTTCCAACCAGTTGGGCCCATAATTGAAAGTCCTTATATTAGGTGAATGATTTTTTGCATTTGGTGACAAGATTGTCGTGTATGATTATTTTTATTTTAGGTTTATATTGTTTGATTGTAAAACCTTAAAATTCACAAATGCGAAGTTTCTTGGTTCTGACTTGTACACATGTGGTGTTACAGCGTGTGTGCATAGCTTTGTCGATGCTTCCAACTTCGAATATTGAAACCATCTCCAATAGCCTTTTTAAAAGAGACATGTTGGCTAATATAACTTTGTATCATTATGAGAAACTCTTTAAACAATTTGTGTGAATA
The DNA here is from genome assembly GCA_025200525.1 of Camellia lanceoleosa. Classification (NCBI taxonomy): domain Eukaryota; kingdom Viridiplantae; phylum Streptophyta; class Magnoliopsida; order Ericales; family Theaceae; genus Camellia; species Camellia lanceoleosa. The sequence goes on from CM045764.1 coordinate 160,052,167, forward strand.
AATAGGTAATTCAACTAATAAAAAATAAAGAGTATTCTCTAATTATATATAATTAAGGAATAGTAACACTAGTTTGGTCCTTTTTTTTTTTTTTAATAACTAAATTTCTTCTAAGTTGTGTAATATTTTTTAATTTTAAATAACTTTTGTAACTGTTTCAAGTTTTCTTCATTTAATCCTTATCTATAGCGATCCCGGTATTCCCTCTACTGTTCAGTTGTACTTCGGACTCGGTTCCGTGAAGTTGGTAGTTGAGTCTATCTTGTTGTCATCCTTTAATTCCATTTGTGTGAGTTTTGGGATGTTTTGGACAGGTATGTTACGGGTTGGTTGAGCCTGAGTCTCAAATCTAGTTGCCCAGGTTTTTGGTGTTACGCTCGAGCGGGTTGTTCTGCACTCGAGTGGGGTTTAGTTTTTGGTTGTCCGCTCGAGCGGGGATTCTTGCGCTCGAGCGGGATTTACACACTCACAGTATTTTGTTTTCTGCAAAACTTCTGCAGATGTGATTTCTATGCTCGAGCGGATTTTCCTGCGCTCGAGCGGGTTGCGCTCAAGCGGGTAGTACATTGTTGGCGTAAGTTCTGGGAGAGGGAAATCTGCGCTTGAGCGGATGGGTTTTCACGCTCGAGCGGATGTACTTTATTCTTGTGTCTTGGCGCTCGAGCGGGTCTTCTTACGCTCGAGCGGACCCAGATTTTTGTTCTTGACGCTCAAGCATTGTGTTTTCTGCTTGAGCGGACATGTCGTATATCAATACACAGTCGGGCATTTTAAATCACTTTTTCACATTCTCTTCTCTCTCTTACTTTTCCAAAAACACCATTGTTGAGCTTCTCACTCTAGAACTCTGCCTTCTCTCTAGGTATTGATCTAATAGGAGTGATTTGCTCATCTTTGGCCTTTACAAAAAAGTTGTTGATCGTCGAGGGTTACCTTTTGATCCGTAAAACTTGTGATTCAGAGCAACTTTGTTTTCGTCATCTTCTCCATTGGGTGTCATCTTTTGAGGTAGGGATTCCTACTCACTCTTATGGGTTTTAACATAGATTTCGAGTCTATTGCTTAAATAGTTTGATTTGGGACTTAGGGTTTCAAAAAGCATGAATGAGGGTTTTGTGATTTTGATTCTTAAAGATGTATTTTGGGTTTCAAAATGATGTTCTAGTGGTTGGTTGTTGATTGTTGAACCTTGGAGTGAATGATGAGGAATGGGGGAGAAAGTCCTAATTTGTTATATAAGTTAATTGGCATAATTAATTTGGGAAAGTTGTTGTTACTTGGAATTGAGTTGTAAATAATGAAATTGACTCATTATATTGTGAGATGGTGGAGTTGGATTTATTAATCGCTCATTTTTCGAAAACACTAATATTTTATCTGTTGAAGCTTTTATTATCTGTTTAGAAATAATTGCTTGGGCTACCGGTGGATGGTAGTTTTGATTGTTGTAGATAATGTATGATGATTAGGCAAACTAAAACTAATAAGTTGGGTGCGTCATGGAGAAAGGCGGTTGATAGAATACATTAACGTTATGTATTGATTGATTATGTATATGACTTATATGTATATACTTTGTGTGTGTGGGGGAGGAGATAGGAGATGTACTCCACGGTTTAGAGGAAGATAGGGGATGGACCTCAAAACCGGATGTTGTTTGGGAGGAGATAGGGGATGGACTCCACTGATACAACTCATATGCTTGTCAGTTAATGTGTTGATATAGCTCATATGCATATCTATGGAAGTGTGATATAGCTTATATGCTTATCTGTTGAAATGTGGATACAGCTTGTATGCTTATCTGTTAGGATGTTAATATGGCTAGTACACTTATCTTTCTTTTTTTTTTTTGATTCACTTGAAGATAAAGCAGAATACAAAAACTAGAGTCCTGGGATAGTAGCATCCCTTCTTGAACCAACATTTATCATGTCAGTAGCTAACAAAGAGAAAAGAGAACTAGGTGGATCTTCTACAAAGAGGAGGTGGTCCTACTGGTTCACTCCAAGATTTGCCATAGCATCTGCACAGTGATTTGCTTCTCTGGGAATGGTGGCAATGGTGCATTGACATCTTCTGAGAATGAAGTTTGCGTCTTGAATAAGTGCTCGATATGGTGAGTTCTCTCCAGCTCCGTCTCGGATGAGTTCCATAGCCAGTTGGGAATCAGTTTCGATTTGGATGTGAGCTATTCCTTTCTGCATGATTATGGTGAGCCCTCGATATATACCCCAAAGTTCGGCCTCAAGGCTTGTACAGTTGCCTAAATAACCATAATAACCCCAAACCCAAGTACCTATTTCATCTCGCAGTAGCCCACCAAAACTAGATTGCCCAGGATCTCCCTTGGAGCATCCATTTGTATTGAGTTTAAGCTGACCTGGAAAAGGACAAAACCAGAGCATTAGTGTAGGATCTTTAAAGTTTGGGTGAAGAATAGCTTGAAAAGCTTCCTGTGTTTCCGTGGCCATCCGAAGTATGGTAATAACACTAGTGTGAGTAGGTTGAGTATGATTCTCAAAGACTTCTTTGTTTCTCTCTTTCTAGATGAACCATAAAGCTGTCAAAAAAACTGCAGGCCATTGAGTACTGTTGAGATGTTCCTTGCTTTGAATATTGGTAGTAATCCAGTCCTTGAAGTTAGCACTGCTACTATGTTGCCACCAGGTAAAATTCTGCAGCTTCAACCAGATGGCCTTAGCTTTTGGGCAGCTTTTGAATAAATGTTGCATGTCTTCCCTGGATGCATGACATCTGGGACATAGATCTATGTCTGACATATTCCTGATTAGTCTCATATGATTAGTAAGTAATCTTTCATGCATGACAAGCCAAAGAAAAGTTCTCAGCTTGTGAGGGACCTTGAGTTTCCAAATCCATTGCCAGTTGGTTCCATCAGGTTCATGGGTAGATAAGGCTTGGTAGGCTGCTGCAGTAGAATACTTACCAGTGGTGGAGCTTTTCCAATGAGGAGTGTCATTATATATCACATACCTGGGTCTAGGGATTCTAAGAATGGTATCTAAGGTATGTTGAGGAAGCAGGTTATGAATTGAAGTGAGGTCCCAGTTTCCATCATTATCAAGGATGGATTTGACTTTGGTAATATCATCATTTTGGACTCCCTGAATAGTCTTGCTTAGAGGTTGTTCCCCACACCACCAGTTAGTCCAGAGAGAGACCTGCTCACCAGTCCCAATATCCCATTTAACATTTTTTTCTAAGACATCTCTGTTTTTAATAATGCTTTTCCAGGTATGAGAGGCTTGTCTCTTAGTGGGCCAGTTGGATAAAGAATGTGTTTTTAGGTACTTAGTTTTGAGGACTTCACACCACAGCTCATTAGAGTTAGTTACAAGTTTCCAACCAAGCTTAGAGAGAAGGGCAGAATTCTAGACTCTGGCTTGCCTAATACCCAATCCCCCTTGTTTCTTATTTTTGCAAACTTGCTGCCAGTTCACTAGGTGGACTTTCCTTCTATCTGCAGTACTACCCCATAGGAAATTTTTATTAAGTTTGTCAATATGGTCACACACTTTCCTAGGAATTTCCATAGTTTGCATAAGATGGTTAGGCATAGCAGAGGTGATAGCCTTAATGAGGGTTGTTCTACCAGCAAGGGACAAGTTTTTAGCTTTCCAACTAGAAAGCCTTTGGGCCATTTTTTCGAGAATGGCATTAAACTGGGATTTGGAAACTTTGGTATGGAGGAGGAGGGTACCCGGGTATTTGCCCAGATCAGCAGTGAGGGAAATGCCAACATGAAAGCTGAGAGATGTGGCTTCTCTTCTAGGGACATTAGCAGAACAGAACATCTTAGATTTCTGGAAATTGATTTTTTGCCCAGACATATCACAGAATTCAGCAAGAACAGCCAGGATACAGTCACAATTACGTCTAGTGGCTCTAGCAAATAAGATAAGATCGTCAGCAAAAAATAAATGGGAAATGTGGGGGCTATGTCTGGAAGCTTGAAGGCATTTCCAATCACCATTATTAGATTTTTTCCTAATCATACTGGACAAATTTTTCATGCACAGAACAAACAGGTAGGGAGAGAGGGGATCTCCTTGTCGGAGTCCTCTTCCCATACTGATGTTGGGTAAGGTCTCCCCATTCCATATGATGGCCGAGTTAACATTAGACACACAGTTCATAATAAGAGTGATCCAATTTGGATTAAGATTAAGCTCTTTGAGAGAGTGGTGGATGAAATCCCAGGAAATACGATCATAGGCTTTTTCCAAATCAATTTTTAGAACCATGCCTCCAACCTTGCCTTTCTTACCTCTAAGGGTGTGAAGAATTTCTTGGGTTATGATAATGTTATCAGTGGTAGTCCTCCCAGGTATAAAACTGCTTTGGTTAAGGCTAATGAGGTCAGGGAGAAGGGGTCGAAGGCGGTTGACAATAATTTTAGTAATGATCTTGTATGTGACATTGCAAAGGCTTATGGGACGAAATTGGGTGATAAACTCAAGGTTCTGAAGTTTGGGAATAAGGACAATTTGTGTTTCATTGATTTCAGTGGGTATAGTCTTATTCAGGAAACAATCTTTAACAAAATGGCAGACAGAGTTACCTATTATGCTCCAGTTATGATGGTAAAAGACAGCTTGGAGCCCATCCTTACCAGGGGCTTTAAAGGTTTTAATGCTTTTAACGACAAGCCAGATTTCAGAGTTTGTCACAGGTAATTGAAGAGTGGCATTATCCTCTCTAGAAATTCCCTTACTAGCAAGATTAACCCAATTATCAAGCACACGAGTTTCTTCATATTGGAAAAGATTGGAGAAATGGTTCAAAATATGGGCTTTGAGATCATCACTGTTAGAGAGCCAGGTACCACTCTCATCCTTTAAGACCTGGATTTTTAACTTTCTTCGCTTAGTGAGGGTAGAGGTGTGAAAAAATTTTGTATTCCCATCACCCATGGTAAGCCACTTATTACGGGATTTCTTGTACCATAGAATTTCTTCCTGGAACAGGGTCATGTTAAACTGCTTAATGAGATCTTTCTCAAGAGTATGAAGGCTATGAGAAAAGTTACCAGATTGAGATTTTTGTATGCCTTCGATACTCGCCAGAAGATTTCTTTTTCTTTTGAAGATATTACCAAAGACTTCTTTATTCCAGATTTTAGTGTTATGTGTGAAGGTATCAATGGCTTCAAGAAGATTGAATTCTATGTTATGCCAAGAATTATGTACAATATCGAAAAAACCAGGATGACATAACCAGGCAGTTTCAAAACGAAAAGGTCTATTAAGAGGGGTTGAAGGATGCATACCTTGGGTGTAAACCACCAGTGGGGAATGATCCGAATAGGTTCTGGGAAGGGTCCGCACAGTGCCTTCAGGGACAAATTTTGCCACTGCTCATTGCACATGGCTCTGTCTAGCCTTTCCCTAGTGTTAGCCATGCCTTGTCTGTTATTGGTCCAGGTAAACCGAGGCCCTACACTACCCAAATCGATGAGATTACAGTTGTTAATGCGTTCTCTGAATCTTTGAGTTCTAGTCTGGTTCTGAGTGTGTGAGAAGATCCTCCTCTCATTCTGGTGAGCATAGTCATTGAAATCTCCCATAACAAGCCAGGGTTGGGTCATATGGCTAGCTGTATTCTCAAGGTTGTCCTAAAGAGTCTCCCGTGTAAGAGGGTTAGGGCTGGCATAAACTGTATTAAGGACCCATTCCTCGAAATCCTCTTTGTGTATAGTAGCTTGAATAAATTAATTTGAGATTGCAGAAGCCCGAACATTAACTTGATCCGTATCCCAAATCAACCAGATATCCCCAACGCGGCCAGAAGGGTCAACAATGGTGGAGGCCGAAAAACCCATGTTAGTAAAAAAGTTCCCCATAGAACTGAAAGAGACTTTAGTTTCCATGAGTATAATAATCCCAGGTTTATGAATGTTGAGAAGCTCACGCATGTTTCGTCGAAAGGTACTATTACCGGCCCCGCGGCAGTTCCAAACCAGTATTTTGAGGGAATCCATAGACTATGGGAGGGGTAGAGGTTCAGTGGCAATCTGGGGCACGATACTACGTATCCGTCGATGGTCCTGATCGGTGGACCTCATGGATGCCATCTGGATGGAGTGAACTGATGGTCCTGGAGTTGTGCTCCACCCTAGTTCGATCCTCATGCGTAGTTGCTCGATCCACCAAATGGTGTCCACGCGGTGAATGGCTTCTGTCTCGTGCTCGATCAACAACCCCAGGGCTTCTCCGTCCATCCTGTGAATGGACGCTGTCAGTGGGGCTTCTTCCTCGTTCTTCATGCCTGTGGGGAGGGTCAGGGGGTTTTCTGGCTCTTGATTTTTCAACTCTAAGCGAGCTGTTGCGATATCAAGTCAAGGGGTTTCGAGATGAGGATATAGAAATATCTGCTTGTAGATCTTCCATCGGGATTTCTGGGGATACACTGAACGATTCCTTCAGACTAGGCTTTTCTGAAGGTAAAGTAGAAGATGTCTCCATGTGTGAAGTAGACGTTGTGTTTGTGGCAGCTAGACCCACTGGGGATTGGACGTGTGAGACTGTAGGAGCATGTGGACTTGGGTGTTCTTGGGGATGAGCTGGGCTAATGTTGTGGCTTGTGGGCTTGATGATGGCGTTGATAAGTTGTGGATCAGTAGCTATTTGTGGCCCATTAGAAGTGGAGGCAATAGGGGAGGCAGATTCCTTATTTACGTGGACCAGTATATTAGGTTGGGCCTCTATGCTGTCTAATTCAGCAAACCGATTTGGAGTGGGCTGTGGCCCATTGAATTGGGGTTTTCTTTGGGGGGTGGATCTACGGTTCCTTTGAGTTACCATCATCCATGGCCCAAAATGGGTCTCTTCTTTCTCTAGATGTTGCAGGTAACCGTTGCTTGGGATCGATGCTGGCTGTGAAGTGCCTGTAACGGTTAGGTCGTCACCGGCCGGTGGTGTGCTTGAGGTAGGAGCCACTTGGTGGGTTCGAGCAGCAGCTTTGTGTCGCCAAAGTTCTTTGCGATGATATACTCGCCCACAATGGAAACAAATAGAATGGATGGACTCGTATTCAATGGCGTAGGTTTTCTTGCCTAGTAAGAACCTGGGGCAGAAAGGTTTATTGAGGTCCATTTCAATACAAACTCTGGCAAACTTGCCTCTTGTGGCCATGGCTGTTGTAAGATCTATCTTGAGAGGGCGTCCTAATTGTTTAGCGATGGTATACAGAACCTTTTCTTGAAAATACTCGATCGGAAGCTCTGGAAACCGAACCCAGACCGCGGTTGTGGTTTCGAAAGCTTTCGATGCCTTGAAATCAGGCTCCCATTTGCGAACAGTAAGGTAGTGATCCAAAATTACCCACGGTCCCCCTGAGTACACATGAGCGCAGTCCTCTAAGAGGAGAACTTAAAGAGAAAGTAATTGCTCCCGAGATCTATAGCATTAAACTCATCTTGTAGGGCCCATAGATTTTTGACTTTAGTACAGAGCAACCTGTACCTAATGCTTTTGCCTAAAAGCCTTACAATAAGAGAATTTGTCCACGATTGTCGAATCCGGTGCAGAAGTTTCTTTGGGAGGACTATTTGGGGTATTCCAGTTTGTACGTCCTCAGGCATGGGGGTATCTTCATCAGCATCACCTTCATCTGAAGATATGGTGTCCGTTGTATCATCAAAATAAAAATCATTACTTTTCGGGGCTGCAAGCGCATCTTTAAACGATTTTTCCTTAGGACCTACAGAAGAGGTTCCTATGGAAGGAGGAGTTCCATCATTCATGGCTATTTCAACTGGAATAGAGAGGGAGGGCTCGAGATCGGCCCCAGATTCAACACTGGTCACCATGTCTTGATCCTCTAACGGCTTCCTACCCTTAATCTTTTTAGTGTTGCGTATCAAGTGGTCCTCCTCCTCAAGGGAAATATCAGTAGTATTGCTGGTGTTGGTATCGCTTGGATCGCTGTTGTTCATTCGTATCTCAGAGAGAGAGAGGCATGCTGGTACACTTATCTAATGTAGAACAGGAAATGTTTAATATGAGTCACTGTCTCATATAAGTTATTGGCCAAGTTCTGAGTCGCTGTTGTAAATTGAGAATTGTATAAGAAATGGAAAATGAAATGAAACATAGGCACGGTTGTCATGTAATGGAAATGGAGTCATAAATTGATCTTTGTGAGTTAAACATTTGTCAATTGCTGATGTCGTAGTTATTGCTCATATTGTGTTTAGCATATCTCTACTAGGTGTTGGCTCACCCTATATGGGACACCATTTTCAGGTACAGGTAGCATGCCACCTCCAAGGATATAGCTTGGATGGATGTGGGAGTTGAAGACTCTTTGTTTTTTATTGTTTTGTTGTATTACATGTACATCAAGCCACGGGCTTCTTTTGTATAGAATTAGTACTCTCCTTTTGTGAAACCAAGTGTTAACTTGGAAAGCTGTAAGCCTATAGGGCACTTGCTTTTGTTGTTAACATGTAATACTGTTGTAAGAATTACTCTGATGTATGAAAAGGTGTTGATTTCTTTATACTATTGCATATCTAATATGATGGGATTTATGTATTATTTTGAGGGCGTTACATTATCTCCCTTTTAAGTAAGGAAAATTCTAAATATACATAAAATTTATATAAAAAACTTGACAATAATAATGTGATAATTTCATTATTGTAAATAAATTCATCTTTAATAATACATCATACATTTTTAGATACAAATATAAATACAAATACATCAAATATATCTACATACATTAGTTGCTTTCAATCTAGAACATTAGGTACATACATACATTTTTGTTTGCATGACATATTGGTCTAGAAAAATGCTAAAATATAAGAAAATGTTACAAAACTTAGCAAACTATGGAAGGGGTGGTTTGCTTTCAGAAGCAAGTTTGAGACTAAATTTCGTAATGTGTTGGGATTATTAATATATTGTTTGTTTTAAAATTATGGCGAGGGACTATGAGTCCCAACACCATCTAAAGGGCCTCTCACTATGGGATTAATAATGAGGTAGAAGAAATGGTATTAGAAAATGAGTCAATTGGGACTATATATTAAACGACCATATTGTTTAACAACTTCGTTGGTCACAAGCTTCGGTAAAAAGAGAGAGTTGTGTGTTAGGTAACCGATATTCAACACGTAAAAAGGTCGTTTAGATCTCTTGTGAAAATAAATCTTACTTTGCACAACAACTGGAGAGATTAGAACGGATGTGATTAAAAAAATTAAGGCGGGGTAGCTTAAGTGGATGAGTGTGTATGGGGTATTGTGTGATAAACGAGTATACACTAAACTAAAAGAAAAGTTTTATAGAACGACTATTAGATTAATGATGTTGTGTGGGACGAAATGTTGGACAACTAAGAACAACGTGTAGATAAGATGAGTGTTGCTCAGATGATGATACTATGGTAGATGTGTGACAAGACTAGAAAAGATAGAGTTCAGAATGAATAAGTTGAGAGAGAATAAAATTGAGATGGTTTGATCATATACAACAAGACCAATAGAGACAGTAGTGAAGAGATGCGATACAATGATGGTAGATGAAAGTGTTAGGGGAAGGGACAAATCTAAATTGATGTGGGCTAGTATGGTAAAAAGAAATATGAATCTATTAAATTTGACTAATCAAATAGTTGTTGATAGAATCGAATGGAGAATAAGAATTTATGTAACTGATTCTATTTGATGGGACTTAAGACTTTATTTGGTTTAGATTGTCCTTATTCATATTCATAGTATAATAATTTTTAATATTAAAATATAATAATTTTGCAAAATATAATAAGTTTTAATTTTTAATATAAAATATAATAATTAAAATTCATCGTATAATAATAAAATTATAAGCAAAAAAATAATATAATACCAAATATATATATATATATATTTATGAAATGTGGCTTTGATATTAAAATATAATTTTAATATTTATAAAATATATTTATAATATTAAAATATATAAAAAAACAACAAGGGTAAAATCCCATCGGACAAGAACACACACATTTTCTGAATCCCCTTACGCGTCGTTTGGGATATGGGTTGGGTTGATTTTTTTATTAAATTAATCAAAAAAAATAAAATAATTTAAAAAATTAAGAGAGATTAACGTATAAATTAATAAGTAAATTTATTGTCTAATAAATTTAATGATAATTAATAATATTTTTATTAAATAATATTAAAAAAATATCACTAATTATTAATTTTTAGCAACAATTTAAAAATATTATTATAAAAAAGTTATTAATTATAAGTTTTAGAGACTGTTTAAAAAAATCGTCACAAAAAATTCATTAATTTACAACTTTTAGTAATAGTTTGAAAAATTCGTTGCAGAAAAATATCACTAATTATAAATTTTAGTAACAATTTATAAAAATCTTGACAAAAAAGCTACTAATTGTCAATTTTTAGTGATATATGTAAAAATTATCACAAAAAATTATTTTTAACAATAATTCTTTTAATACTTATTTTTAATAAAACTTAATAAAAATTAAGTAAAACTATTAAAATCAATTGTTAATTTACTCAAAAATTAATAAGCCAAAATATTCTATTTAAATCCTAATCATTTTACTTTTCCGTTCATAAAAGTAAAAATAAAATAAAATAAACCCAAACAAATTTTTTAACCAAAATTAAAATAATCCAAAAAAAAAAAAAACTAAACAGTCAAACCCAATCTCAAACGAATCCTAAAAATTTCATCCGCTCTGAAAACAAACGGGCTTTATAGTTATCCCAAATTCTCACACCTCCGATACAGAGAGAAGGCAATCACAGGAATTTAGAGAGAGAGAGAGAGAGAGAGAGAGAGAGAGGAAGAGGAGGATGAAGATTCAGTGCAACGTTTGTGGAGTAGCGGAGGCGAAAGTTTTGTGTTGTGCGGATGAGGCGGCTCTGTGCTGGGCATGCGATGAGAAGGTTCACGCTGCCAACAAGCTCGCCAGCAAGCATCAGAGAATTTCTCTCTCTAGCTCTTCCTCGCCCATGCCCAAATGTGATATCTGTCAGGTATATTCATCCACATATTTTGTTCCTCTTGCTTTTGATGGATTCATCAAATCAACTACTTTCAGAATTGTATAAATATGAGTAAGTTTGATTTGTTGAAGCATCTCCAATCTTTCATCAATTCTTTCATGAAATTCAAATTTGATGAATAAAGAGCCAAAAGTGAACTCCAATCATTTCATCGAATTTGTATCAAATAAAGGGAGAAGTAAGGATTGGAGATGATTTGCTTTCAAAAAAATTGGTAAAACAGGTTTTAAGGATAAATTTGGAATTTTCAAAAAAGATTTGATGAAGAAAAAGAGTAAGGATTGTAGTGTTCCATGCCCGATCAAGCTTTTAGCCAAAATTTGACTCAAATTTGATGAGAAACAAAAGAAAGAGTAAGGATTGGAGATGTCTTAAACTGGCTTTTCTTGTTATAACTTTTAAAAAATTAGTTAGTCTTATTGGAAGATTTTGATTAATTTATCTGATTGGTATATTTGTGAACACGGTTTAATGAAGAATAAAAATACACTCAATTTAAATCAACAAACCATAATTCCGAATCCTGTGATGGCTAAATGGACCATCTTCTTGGATTGCCACTATGTAAAGCCATATATATACTCATTTAAATCTGATCGAATCATGTTTTTGATGAATGTCAACTTGGATTAAATCACTTTGGGAAAACAAAAATGATGTGGAAAATGCATTTAGAGCAATTCATTTCAGACAACTATTTCTGCCCCCACCCCCCCAAAAAAAAAAATTAATAAATAAAATTAATAATAATTTGCAATTTTCCTCAAATTTATTTTTTTTTCATTAATGAAAGCATTGAAACTTCATTAGAATCTCTAAGAATGTGTTTTCTAAACTAATCACACTCAAGTTTTTTTTTTCTTTTTCTTTTTCTTGCTTTTGGAAATCTATATGTTAATTTGGTTTGCTTTGCCAGTGGTGGAGTACATTTTGCAGATTAGTTCACTTATCAGGGACATGGTTCTAATGGTGCATAAGTTTTTTTTTGAGTCAGATGAGACCAAGATGCAACTTATTACTCAGTTTGGATTTTATTTGATTTGAAAATTATAACAAATATATACTTTGAGTTATGCACTGCCCTCGTAGTATAGTTTGTTGTGATCTATTGGTAGGATAGTACTTGCACTCATTTAGTGTTTGGAAATTAGAATTTTTGTTTAACAGTTATTGTGGAAATTTGCTTTGGTGGTTATCATCATTATCATCATCATTGGATATGAACCACATTTTTGGAGACTCTTTCCCTCTCTGGTTGTTGTAACTGACTATTTTTCCCCTCAATTTTTCTTAAAGAAAATAATTTTTAAAGCCTTTTACCTGGAACCTTGTATGCTGATTATTCTTTCTTTCGAATCTTTTTCAATATGAGTTGGAAATTTTTATTCTTTCTAAAATTACTAACATGATAAAAGAATTGGCATCCATACAGGAAATGGTTGGCTATTTCTTTTGTCTTGAGGATCGAGCTTTATTTTGCCGGAAATGTGATGTTTCCATACACACAGCAAATACACATGTGTCAGCTCATCAGAGATTTCTTCTTATGGGAGTGAAAGTAGAGCTCGAATCCTCTGAACCCGGTGCATCTTCTTCCTCAGGGAATTCTAATAGTGGTGAGAAAATATCAGAAACCGAATCTCGTTTTCTATCTAAAAAGGGTACCCCAATGTCATTGTCTGGCCAATGCAACAAAGTATTACCTGTCCAAGTTAGTGGAGTTGGGGATTTTGCTCCAACTAAGTTTCCGTTGGCTGGAGGATCTGCAGCTGCAAGTATTCCACAGTGGCACTCAGATGAATTTGTTCGACTAACTGAATTGAATCAGACCTATGGCTACATGGATAACAGCTCTTCCAAGGTATAACTTTAGCTCTTACTATGTGTATATTGTTAATTTTTATGCATATATGGAGGCAATGTCTTAGCATCCAAGGCTCTTTAGGTGTATGACGTTTGTTCCCTTATGATGTCAACCTGGCCTCTTCTCTTGGCATTTGTACATTGATGGTAGAGAAGAGTGTAAACTATAACTCTCTCTCACAGATGGACACACGTGTCTAACCATGTACTTACTGCATAGAGATTATTTGCCACCTCTGGAGGTGCAATAACCTCAAAGATATTGATTGCATAGAGGATGCTTGAGAATCACATCGCCTTGAATGCTTGTGGCCACGAGGTAAAATGACTTGTAGCAAGACAGATTATCTGAACTTGGTTTGGTCCTAATGCAAGCTGTGACCCTGATGCCAAGTTGGAGAGCCATATTTGACATACAATGACATTTGATAAATGTACTTTGGCCTGGTCATCCAGGTCTCTGTTTGAGCCAACTGGAGCTGGTGGGGCTCCTGTTTAGACTTGGACTTTTGAATTGAAGTTAATGAAGGACTTTTTTAATTGAAGATTAAGGCATCCTTGGCAGAATATTTTTGGAATTAAGTATTGATATATTTATTGTACTTTGCTCAATCAATTAATTTGTCTAAGGCTGCAATTGTATTGCTGTCGAGGAATAGCTGATCAGCATTTGGCTTTGAATTTAACATACTTCTGGGAAAGTTTCTTCTTCTCTTGTGATGCAACTCCCTATTATACATTAGTTGAAGAATTAGCTACAGTCCTAAAAATTAATTAAACTTGGAAGTTAGGCGTTGACATACTGGTACTTATGTTCTGAGGAAACTTGGGCACACATTTTTCTCCCTTTTTAGTGATTATATTGGTTGGAAGAAGTACTTCCCAGTATTAAAACAAAAAATGTTTTGTTTCTCAGAATCCTTGATTCTAAAGATTTTTTCCCCAAGCCACAGATGGTTATATTGCCAATTGTATATTTTGGAAAACCAAAAGCAGGCTTAGTGGATGTTTCTTCTTCTGGTAAAAAGTGGAGTATAAAGCCACCGCAGCAAATTGAGCAAGATTAAGCTCAGCTATTATGTAGTGTTAGTTAAGATATCATGGACGTGCTACTTCCAGGGAAACTTGCACGTGTGGTTCTGGCTGATTTTGCATCTTAACGATTGATTGAACTGTTAATCTATTTGAAGACGATGCTTCCTCAGAGTTTGGATAGATCCAGGTTTGCTATAGATTGAGATATCAAGTGACCTTATAGTTTTGGCTTTAAAATGTGTTTATTATTAATGGGCTTAGATAATTGTTCTTTTTCTCCCGGTATATATAACCCTGGCAAATGCAGTCCCTAATATTGTCTGTTATTTGCGATGAATTATACCAGGCTGATACTCGTAAGCTTGGAGACTCTGACTGCTCCGCAATCTTAAGCGCTGGAGAGGAAGAACTGGATGCTAGTGAGTGCTTGGGCCAGGTGCCAGAGGCATCCTGGACCGTACCACAGGTCCCTAACTCATCTACATTATCGGGGCTTGACTGGCCAAAGAATAATCAGAGTCTATGTGACACTGCAGTTTTTGTGCCTGACATTATGCAAAACGCTAGTCGGTATCAACCAAGTTGCCCTAGTTCAAAAAGGCAGAGGGAATTCTAATCCACTTTCCTTGAGCTTCTTGTTAGTCTTTAGAGTATATAATATATATACATATACATATATATATATATATGGTGTTTGTTACAGAGTTGAAGTTGGTTGAGCTAATATCTGTGGTTTGATTTGAACTATCTTACTTTCATCTGTAAGTAGATCTCTCTCTTTTTTACTGTTTTTGTGTAGGGTTGTAACATTAATACATAATTATTTCAGTTGTATCTGGGGTGTGTTTGGGTTGAATGAATGGAATAATTATTCTATTAAAATACTCCTTTTCAGAGTATACTCATTTCATTTCAGCGGATAATCATTTTCCTTCTCAAAAAGAAAACAAAAAGATATTGCGAAAAAACAAAAAGAAATTGTTGGAGACGGCGTCGTCACATATTTCTTTCCTCGGTTTCGACGCATTTTGAATCAGAGAATGGCAACACAGCGGGAAAACTGAAGAGAATCACAATGAAATGGTTCTCTCTCTGTTAATCTCTGCTCTTCTATTCAGCTTCTAATCTCTCTCTCTCTCTCTCTCTCTCTCTCTCACACATACAAGGCAACATATACACGCACACATATATATGTATATACAGAGAGAGACATCTGGTGGTGCCTTCGCGAGCATTTTCTTCTGTGGGTGTTTGGGTGCAGAGGTCCGACTTCAGTTTCTTGTTTGGTGGCGGCTTAAAATTCTCTCTGCTCAATATATTGCAAACATGTTGAAGTGTAGGTAAATTCATTCCTTTACCTGTTTGTCAATTTTTCCACATTGGGTATATGATCACATCTTTCACAAACTCATGCTATACAATACGGTTCAATGTTGGTTGCATAGATTAATAATATCATGTATCCTGAGTTAGAAATCCATACTTTTCTTATGTGGTAGTGTTGGTGTTAAAGAGGTCGTATCTACAGGCTTTGAGATATCAAATGTATATCAATTTGCCACAGAACTTCTTTTTTAGTTTTTTATGTAACTAAAAATACAAATGGAAATTTAGGTTATGTTTGGATTTATTGATTTAAAATTAAACAATTTGATTCTATTCAGTCAAGTTAAATATCTTAATTTAGATTTGATGTTTAGCTATGGATTTCAAGATTCAACTTGATAGCTTTATCATGATGAATTTGAAATAAAATACTTATCTTCTATCTTTAGTTCATCTTCCTCTCTCGATCCACCTATTATAAAATGGCTTAATCTTCTACATTTTTATAAAATTCAGCCTCAAATCCCTTCGTTGGAAATCCATCCATCCAAACAGAGCCTTCTATTTTTGCTATAATTGCTTTTAGTTTCTTTACTGGCATGATTAGTTCTAGAAGTTTCTTCTATTCTTGAATTCTTTATTTAAATGCATTGATGGCTCTTAGCATGCACCTCAACTCTCAATGTTTTTCTTTCATATGAACCATATTTTTAACTTTCTTACTGGCCTATGCATCAAATTATTTGGAGAACTAACTCCAACCAATCAAGTTCGGTAATACTGCTGTCTGCTGAACCTTAATCACCTCTTGAGATTCAACTTGATGTTTTGTTATAAATCTGCATAAACTTCCATTATATTCTAGTTCAAGATGACTAAATTTGACCCTAATTGAAATTTAAATATCAACATTTTGGTGTAAACATCTTCTGAAAGGAATGTTTATTCACTTTTTTGGTGAAATCTGCCATATCGCTGTTGAATTATTGTGACCTTAATCTTAACTTGGTTATATATTTTCCAAATTGTTCCTCTGATTCCATGAATGCGTATCTTTTCCCCATGTTACCTTGCTTTGGAATTTTGGTTTGACTTGTGGAACTTTGACTACATGACAGACTTGTAAAACCTACCTGTAAAACCATAGTGCAGATGAGTAACAACGGTTTGAATATGGTTTGCAGGCTCTGATGTGAAACCAATTGTTTGTGCCGTTGTCATGCTATGTAGCTTCTTTATATGGATGTATTAAAGTTTTTATTTGATTTCGTTAGTTCCTTCTTCTTCTTTTTTTCTTTTTTTTTTTTGCCATTTTATCTTGGCATAGATGATATTGTTGTTATAATTGTTTTCAGATGATGAAAACTTCAACTTCTTTCTTCATTGGATAAACCTATGGCTGCAACTGCATTTTTAAAAAATATGGCATATGACAGACAATAGCTTCTCCCAAATTCTCTTTATACATTAGCCTTGCATTTAGATTGCTTGCTTAAAAGGTTTGATAGGGTTAACTGGCGACCTGTATAGACTGCATTTGAATTGCAGCATTGCATTGGACATCATAGGCCAGCCATTCCCCACTCCTTTACTAACCATGTCCTAACCATTGCCGCAATTCTCTTCATTCGGCGATCACCACCATTTTAATAGTTCTGCTTTTCTTCCTCCCCACCGATTGTGTGAACTCTCCCAACCTGTTCCATCTCAACCTCCAAAAAGAGAAATGCCTCCTTTTGCCACTTGACGAGGTGGCCAATCCAACCCATCTTCGTCCACCTCTACTTCCTTTTCCCCAGCTAAAAGCTAAGGGCACACTAACTTGGAAACTGTCATGTAAAATTTACAATCCTTCTGTTCGCCAACAGCATGGCTTAAAAAATGGAAACACCTTTTATGCAGCTAACTGGGGTGTTAGGCTGATAGTAGAAACAGGGATGTGATTAGTTGTGGCTTAAAGGAACTAGAGGCCAACTTGTTTGATATTGATCTCTGTTATCCCCTTTTTGGTAACAAAGGAGAGAGATCTTTATTTGTTTATTTATTCAACAATGATTCATCCCACTAAAAATACCACCACTAATAGCACTAATGCATTAAAAAAATAATTAAATAAAAAAAAAAATGCAACTCCAAGACCAAAACATCACATCATTTCTGACGGGACCCACTGCCACCTAATTAGTGGGAGCACTAATTAGTGCTCCCAAGCATTTTTCTTATTTATTTATATTTTGTGGGGGGAGGATGGGGAGGGAGTATAACCATTTGGTTGTGTGGGACAAGGCGTGTTTGCCTTTTCATAGGGGAGGTTTGGGGATAAGTAGAACATAGTTGTTTAACAAGGCCTCTTTAGTTAAGTGGTTATGGAGATTTGCTTCGGAAGATGGGAGGTTGTGGAGGAGAAAAAGGGACAGATTGGGGTGACTGCTCTATGGGCAGTTGGCTACAATCATGGGACCTTATGGGTTGTGAGGGTTTGGGATGTCACTTCCTTTCTTTGTTTTCTGGTTTTTGGTCTTTTTTGTTACTGATTTGTGATGTTATGTACCTAGTTCCTATGTGTCTTACATAATAATGTTTGCTATAACTTGTCTGCAGATGTTGGAGGATACTTAAAACCACCAGTCTTCTTCTGCTTACTATAGATTGCAATGACACTCATATGGATCACAGTTGAGGAAGTCAAAAATATCAGATTTAGAAGAAACTGTATTGGAGACTGAAAATATTGCTGGTCATAATCAAGACTTCTAGTCTATCATATCTGTTCATACTCTCACATTGTGACAGCTATTGGGTGCCACAGAGCGCACACAAATGGATGGTGTGGATGCATTTATGGCACTGCTGCATGCTGTAACGAATAACTGTTCCTCATATAGTATATTCTCGGCACAAGGTACTCTATATCTTTCTCTGTCTCTATTTTGTTTTTCTCTTAGGTAGGTAAAGGGAGAACATGTAACATGATTCTGTAAAATCATGTAACATGTAACATGATTTTATTTGCTTGACGGCGCCAACAAACAAAATAAAAGTAAAAGAAAAGAAAAGAAAAGAAAAGCGGCACACCAAAAGAAAATAAGAGAAACCCTAAATTTCTGATTTCAATTTCCAAAATTCAATATCATAGTCTGAATAACGTTAATACATAATGGCCTATTTAGAGGCATTCAAGAAAACCATAATTCAAAGTCACCAAAAACAAAACAATACAATAATTAAATTCTCATTAATATTCTAATATTGATATAATTCCAAAAAATTTAACTTCCCAAAAGTCTTCAAATCTTTACTCTCTAATCATACATTTCTCTGTCAAACAAATGCTACAAAGAGCGTTCATTTATCATCTTCTTCTTCCTTACTTGTATCACAGTTACTTCCTACCTTGGCTTCCTTGAGAACGAGTCCCAAGAGTTTCTCATAAGCCTGGATTGCTGATCCAAGTGTATCAATCGCTTTGCTCCTATCCTGTGCCAAAACACCCAACGTCTGTTCCATCCCCGTCACCTCCCTCATCGGCCTACTCAGCTCTCTACTGGTGAACCCCGACCTCCATCTGCTAAATTCAGCATTACCTTCACTTGCTCCAAGTCTGTGGCTCCGACAATCACCAAACCCTTTGACCACAAGAAGTTCACTAATGCTTCCCATTTCCTCACTGAGAACCGTAACCACCTCTTTTCTAAAAACATCCCAAATCCAAATGCTCCCATCGTCTGAAGCAGTAACCAAATTCTGCCCTCCGTTCATCATTGCCAACGCAATCACCGCTCCCTTGTGTTTCCTTGTCCACGTGACTAATTTATGCCCTTGTTTCACCACGTGTCTCCCTACGCCCTTTATCGCTCTGTTGTACACCGAACCATCTGATCCTGCAACGTAGAACTCAGATTCCGTGGGGTCCATTTCCACACCCCAAATTGTACACGGGAATGCTACGGTACACAGGTGGGTCCCATGCATTAGGCTCCAGAACTTACACGTGCAATCTAAAGAGCACGAAATTATAGTACAATTGGATGCTCCAATCCCGGTAGTGACAGAAGTGACGGTCGATTCATGCCCATTGAATCGATGCAATACAAGTTGAGTCGACTTGGAAGACGTCTTCTCCAGAAGTTTATAGATTGGAAAAACTGCAATGGTTCCATCATCACTGCCTGAAAACAAGAGTGACCCATCATCATTGATTGCCAGGCAAGATACAGGCTTTCTATGAGCAAAAAAGGTTCGAATTGTGTCACTCGAAGGGACTGAGAGCGCATGGACATGGCCTGAAAGGCCACCAGCGAAAAGGTACGAGCCGTCAAAAGTGGCAGCAAGTGGACCAACTGGTTCAGTAATAGGGATGTGGTGCGAGGCGGTGGAGGACCACCAGTTATAGAGATGAATGGAGGCTGCAGTGGTGTCTGAGGACACATGAGAGGCGGCGATAAGATTGTTCCCAATAACCACAAGGCCTTTTCGAGGTGATCGGCTTCCAGTGAAGCGAGCTAAGGTTTTGCCTGAGGAAGCATCGAAGGCAGTGATGATTCCATCTGGAGAGCTAGCAAGGATGATTTCTTGCAAAGGAGATGATGCCATTTTTTTCAGGCAGGAGATGGGGAAAAAAACTGCAAACACGAGAAGTACATGGTGAGAGAGGATATGTATATATAGTTGTTGGAAAGGATGCGTTTCTATTACCAAATTAATTTGGATTTTTGCTAGGTAACTAAAAATTTCTGTTTTATTTTATTTTAAATTTATGAGCTTGACTGGGTAAATTGTTTCACATGAATTAGTTGCACAACGATGTCATTTATGTAGAGTTAGTTGGTGAGCCTAGTGAAGTATTGTAACGTAATTTCCTACTTTGACCATCATTATACTTTTTACTTTTCATTCATAAATCTTTCAGTATGGTGAAGACTCTATTTATGATATACTATATTACATCTATCACTAGAGATTACAAGGAAAGTAATTATGAGAAATTATGTTTGAAATTAGCTCCATTGGATTTCATTTTTCTTTATTTGGTGGTGTTGGAAATTATGAAGAAAGAAAATATAGAGTTAGACAAGAGGAGAAACTGTTTTTTTCGTCGCAAGAACTTGCTCTAAAGAAATACAAAAATTTTGCTAATCAATCTTTTTCCTTCATCTCGTTTTTCTTTCTCATTTCCTTTCCTGGTCCTTTCTCTTCCATTATTTTTTAGAAGGAAAATGTTATAAATAAACGGATTAAATGTCTTTTATATTTCAATCCCTCTTTCCCCTTGATGAACTGAGGGAACTTGTGACAGAATATTTATATATTCTATAAATTCACAAATAAATCTTTTCTTTTCATCTCTGTTTCCCTTTTCTTTTCCCATTTCTTCACCTTTTCTCTCACTACTTTCAGCAACCCAAACAGAGCTTAAGATAGCAGCAGATTTCTAAGTTTCATAGCAAAAGGAAATTCAAGCTTTGTTTCCCTTCAATCAGTGAAAAACATGCATGACATTTTGCCAATTCAGTTCCCCCAGACCTCTCTACCCATTTGGGGGGGGAATATTGAGAGAATTGAATGCATAGCCAAACTTAAATAAATAGATACGAGAACTCAGCCTGATGTTGTAATTACAATAAAAGAATTCATGTTTTACAAACTATAGTGTGTTATAACCAAACTGACTACTGCACTTATAAATTCATGTTTTACAAAGTATAGGGAGTATAACCAAATAATATGATTGTATTTCTGTAACGGTTAAGAGTTTCACAGTCACGTGTGGTTTTTCCGTTTTCAGTCAATATTCGCAGATTCTGTAAGCAAAGATGGGCCTGAACCATGCACCTTTCCTTGTGAGATGATCTAAAACTAAATGGGTGATCTTGTAAAACTATGTATACCAGTTTTGGAGTACAATTTGCCGGATCAAGACTGCCAAAATACTTCCGATAGATATGTTGATGACATTAACAGCATCATTGTTCAACTGCAAAATCAAACCAGCAACAGATGTCAGCAGCGGTGAATTAAAATCCCGAACTGAACAACAGCAGAGAGAGAGAGAGAGAGAGAGATTTAAGTTGCTAAACAGCGATCTTCCCAGTGTTATACCAGGCCACAAGGCATAAAAAACTAACTTCACTTCTCAGTCATATTAAAAAAAGCTGGATACCCAGTAAAAAGTAAAGAATTGAAATGATAATTTGTGTTGGTCACCTACCCATCGGAATCCTTCTTTCTCTTGGAGGGAAGCACCTATCATGCTTTCACCAAGATTAGCAATCTGGGAAGCTACAACACAAATCACAGCCTCCGGTCCATTTATCTGTTTTCCAATTATTTTTTCAAGAGAAGGAAAAATACACGTTTGGTCAGATATCTTATGAAGATATAAACATAAAAGAGCCTGTTGAAAGATTCTAATGACAGCTTAAAAAAAACAGACAAGCATAATGAAAGTTCCGATCATCTTAATACTGTTTTAAGTTTTGTTCATAAAGGAAACAAGCAAAGTGAAAAAAGAGAAAAAGATTCAAAGAATGTGGAGGGAATGAGAGTCTATTTAAAATTGTAAAAACAAAGAGAATTTTATTATACCTCACCCATCAGATAACCAACGAAAGAAAGAAGAATTGATGCTAAAAGTCCAGCAACGGTTCCTTCAACACTAACAGCTCCTTCAGTTCCCCTTGGAACTATCTTAAACGTTGTGACTAGATACCTGCATTAAAAGCGGCAATTTTAAAGCATGCACACCATATATATTTATTTCATTGAACATTTTGTAGGAGGTCATTAATGCTTGGATACCGTGACGGAATTGACAAAGAAAACTTGAAAGGTTTGTACAATATTAAAATAATGTCTTTGCCTGGGATACACAGATAGATTTTAACTGAGAAACTCATAGAACCAGAATATAACCGGAAGAATGCATCTACAGTAAATCAAGTATCATGTCAAATACTCCAAAATTCAAAACACACATTTTCTACTAACTTGAGGTGCAAATAGCATACGTCAGGATAGAGAAATCTCTTAAGATGCTACTCATGCTTCCTAGGAGAAATCTCAACCATTTAAAGCATTTGACACAAATCACCCTCTTCAATTGGACCAAAAATGAATCCCAGGAGTAGAACTTGTGGGCTCCATTCAACATACCAATTGCAATAATTTTAGCTTCTGTTATTCAAGATAGAATCCAGTGTATGTAATACTAACATATAACTGGCACTGGCAGTAGTCTCATCAAAATCTCAACCATTGATCAAAACTCAACACAACTTTTAAGTTATCATGTGGCAGGATGGGAACCTAAGATAGCATGATAGATCACCTAATAACACATTTTATGCACAATAATAACAACAAAGGTTTTATAACCATACCAACCTATAAAATTTGCTGTCATAAATGAGAATCCTAAAAAACCTAGGAAACCACAAGTTAAAAGATGCACCACCTACGTTGTTTTTCCATATGCTTTTCCTATTTCACTTGAGACAGTATCACTCAATTTAGTACAGAAACTGGCGACAAACCCAAGTTCCAGAAGGTGATAAAATTTGCTTCCACCAACTCCAAATATTGAAAGGAAAGCACAAACACAACCAGCTGCACTGGAACCAATCACGCTTCCTGGTCCTCTCCTTCCTTTCCTCTTCTCAGCAACCCCTTGGGCCTCCTTCTGTGCCATTTTCAACTTTGTTGCACCTGTACCCTAGCAGATCCAAAAGCACAAATATGCATTACATGCAAAACTTGAAAATGCCATCTCTAATCAACTTCAAATTCCACAATTAAATTTAAGCCAATTGAATTCCTTTTCTATCACAATGTAGTATGTAACTGCAATCACTCATCAATCAAAATTGTAGCAGTACAATCAAAATTAAGGACCATAATAAGATTACTTGACTTCCTTTTCTATGACAATGTAGTATGTAACTGCAATTACTCATCAATCAAAACTGTAGTAGTACAATCAACAAAAAAAAAAAAGAAAAAAGAAAATTGAGACCCATAAACAAATTAAAGCAAAGAATGAGAATTTATGAATGAAGTTTATCATATCAGTATTCATTGAGAATGATTATCAATTAAACTCTTCACAAAATGGTTAAAAATCAAAACCCATAAAGAAAATTATGAACTAATGCAGAACAAATGATCTTTCTACACTAATTCACTTAGAATTGAACTCTTAACACCCATTATTGTACTACATAAATGGCAATAAGATGAATCTCTCTACAATTAAAACTCATTTACTTCAATAAAATCTATGCAAAAATGTACATAAATAAATAGCAAAGAAAGCAATTGGAATTGATCTTACAATAACGAAATAGGTGGCGACGAGAAGAAAAGCGGAAGGACCAAAAGCGCGCCATGTGAGGGTGCCGAGCAAGAAGGCGGCTCCAATGCCGGGGAGAGAGAGACCAGAGCGAAGAAGCGGAGAACCCACGACGAAGATGATGAGATTGCTGAGTAGAGAGGATTGCCAGGTGGGCGGCGAAGATTGGAGCGACTGAATTGCGTGGTGAAGAAGCCCTAGATCAGCGGAGGTGGTGGTTGCTTGAGCTTTGACAGTAGGGATTGTCATCTGAGGAGGAGTTCTAGGGTTTGTGATGTGAGTGGTTTTTAGGGTTTGTGTTTTGTGAATTGATGAGAGTATTGATTGGTGAGGATGGAGGAGGAGGTGTGGGAGTGATTGCGGGTGGTGTGACGAAGATGATCAAGTTCAAAGGTTGACAAAGAGGCCATTTTTAATGAGTTGGAATGTGTCTAGTGTTTTTTTGGGAGAGAGAGAGAGAGAGGAGTGTGAAGGAAGGAATGAAGGAAGGTGCAGAAGGGCCAGCTAGGCACTATGCTGCCCAAACCCAACATCACATTTCAAGTGGGCCTGGCCCTCAAGGTGTTTTTGGACAAATTACTTGAACGGCCTATTTAAAAGAGAATTAAGTGTTTGGTATATATTAAAAAAGTGTTTTTTTTTTTTTTTTGCATATATATATATATTTATTTATTTGAGTCATATCAATTAATATCTATCAACATCTCTTCTTTACTTTTTTATATATATTTTTTTATAATAAGTAAAAAAGTATACTTATTTAGAACATTCTAAACCACCAGCCTGTTTAGTCTCACAACTTTTTGAATACTCTCAAAAGTTCACTACGTATTTTTCTGCTTCATTTTTCTCTATGCATTTGTTTTTTTCTACATCTTTCTCTTCATGATTTCCGGTGACCGGCGACTATGGCTTACTTCTTCTCTTTCTCTTTCTAATATATAGGCACTGGTGACCGACAACTATCATTGCTTGGGGTTTGCTGGCAACCACTGACTATCGACTCCTTATTTCACTCTCACAGACGGCAAAAGAGACAAGTTTTTAACGAAAAAGACGAGTATATCTACTTAGATCTAATGTAGATCTATATCAAATTTGAGTAAATTTACATGAGATTCGACTATGTCTAAACCAAAAATAGTTATCGGAGTACCATATTCTCTCTATATCTATTTATCTTCTTCGATTTATCAATTTTTCTATATTTTCTCTACTACACACTTCTATTTTCTTATTTTAATGGATAAAATTTTTAAGTTCTGAACAAGTTGTTTTTAAGTTTTAGTTACAAACGGTGAAAATTATAAAATTTTACAGTTTCAATTTTTTGGTGCTAAAATGAATCATACTTTAAAATTGTAAAATTTTACAGTTTCATAATATTCTTTAGAACTGTAAAATTTTGTAAGTTCGTAACATGTTTTCTAGTTTGATTAATAATGATAAATGTTTAATAGAATCATGCTTTGAAATTGTAACATTTTACAAATTCAAAGCTTATTTTTCAGTGTGATCAATATTAGAGATTATTTGCTTGAACTTTATAAAAATTAAAAAATAATATATACTTTTTTTCATTGTTGTTTGTTGTTGTTATTTTTTTTTTTTTTCAGTTTATCAATATTTAACATATTTTGTTATGTATTTTCACTATAATTTCTCCATTTATTTATTTTTCCCAATAATATTTCGGACATTTCGTGAGTCTCCGATGATGTTGTTGGAGTTCAACGAACATTCTGGACATTCCAACGACTTCCGGTAATATTTAGAACATTCCGCACGAACTTCTTGGTGATGTTGAATATTTCGGGGAATCATCGGTGATCGTTTGACGGAAGTTCAACAGTGGTGGAATGCAGCAGCGTTTTTTAAGTTATAAAAAAAAAAAAATTAATTGGTAATAATTAAAAATGTGGAAGACTAATTGGTTAAGTGTTTTGTTTTGGAATTATATTTTGAATCTTTTGTTTATGAGACTTACTAATAAATGCTCTTCTTTTTTTTTTTTGAATAAAAAAATTCTAGATAATGAAATATATTGCTAAGTTCAAGACAAAAAATATCATTTTAAATATACATATTGCAAAGTTTTTAAATTGGAAGTATGTGTGGATGAGGATCTAGCTTGTTTGGTTTGGTTTGGTTTGGTTTGGTTTTAGGTTTTTATTTTTTAGAAAATTGAAATTTTTTATTTTTTTGTTTTTACTTTTTTGTTTTTATTGATTTTTTTTATAAATATTTTAGACAAATTTTGTTTTTAAAATTTTAGATAAATCTAACATAAATATACTTAAAAAATATAATTTTGTGATTATTTTTTTAAAAATCACTAAATATAAAAACATATCAAAATGAAAAATTTACCCATAAGTCCTAATTTTTGAAACGTTGAACCATTTAGTCCTAAAAGTTTTCTTATACTCCATTTAGTCCCATTTTTACATCAGCATAATGTAGATGATGTAAATGATCTGATGTTTCATTCTATAATTTCAAAATTTATTGAAATCTGATGAACATTAGATGTTTTTCATCCTATATTTTCAAACATTATTGAAATTTGATGAACATTAGATGTTTGAAATCTAATGTTTGTAACATGACTATGATGTTATTAACATTGTATCTGATGTTATTAACATTGTAATGGGACCTTTCAGTCTATAAGAAAACTTTTAGGACTAAACAGTGCATAAGTTATTAATTTGGGATTTATTGGTGTATCCTCCTATGAAAATTCAGTACATTTTTGTATTCTTGTGTATTTATTGATTTTTTAAAATATTTTTTTTTTACAAATTTTATTTTTTAGATAAATCTAAATAAGGTATATCTAAAAAAGTAAATAAAAAATTACTTAAAATTTTAAAAATATCCATTAAAAACAAAAGGACACGACAAATAAAAAACTCAATTTCTAAAAAATTAAATCCAGAAAATTAAAACTAAACACATTGATTATTTTTCCCATTGCATAGCCGTTAGTTTTTCCTTTGTATTGTTTTAAAACGAAAATTCTACCAAGGTTATTATGGGCATCTCTAATGGTGCATCAATTTTTCATCAAATTTGAGTAAAAGTTTCCTTTGATATCAAGTGCTCCAATGAAGGGTTTTGTAATTTTATCAAACCACCGGCCGATCGATTGGCTGACCAGCCAGTGTAAATATCACGACCCAAACCCGCCCCTAAGGGTTTAGTATCATAACCAGCTAGTAATCCGTGATTACCAAAGGCCTGCTTAACAAATATGACAATAGTACAGTACAACGGGGCTGGCGGAAGCCAATCATTAATAAATTACATCGTTCAATGAGCTGTGAGAACCTGAATGAGAAAAACTTTCATGGACATAACTGCATTCATAGCCATACATATAGATATACCAAAAGCACATATATAAAGTAGCATACGATTAGGGACATAATCCCCTCTCCCCAATCATAACTGTACAATCAAAAGTCTTAAACATTCATTACACTTAACAAAAAAGGTGGATAAGAACACCCAAAAGCCTTGGCTCGTACAGACTTGGAACCTTGAAGTAAGGCACAATGGCTGGCTTAACAAAACATGAGCTTAGGTTGGCGCCTCTAGCTTTGGTCTAGTGCCTGGCCACCTATATATATATATATATAAACTGTGAGATATAGCCTAGTGAATAACAAATGTGTAAAGGGGTTAAGAATGAATGTCTTTTCGGTAAGTAAAACAGTCGTTTGTATCAATAGATCAGTTATTCATTTAGTGTCCCATATTTCGTGTCATATCAGTCATTTGGAAATCATAGCAGTCATACATGGTAGATCCAATAGCAGAACAATACAGTAGGTCTTAATAGACCGAACAGTCAGTTGATAATTATCAAAACAGTAAACAGTAGTAGTTCCAAAAATTGGAACTGACAGAGATCTCTATAACAAGAGAATAACAATGATATGAATACCAATTGCTATGGGCGCCAATCTGATAAGTAAAATAGGACAAACATTCATTCAGTAGACAATATCATTTCAGAAGGCAACATAGTTAATCATTCAGAAAATAATTGTAATTGAATATAGCTTTACAACATTGTTACTCACAAATCACAGGACTATAAGCAGGCTAATCAGCTTTTTTGGGCGCAAAACCTACACGGTTACAGAACGAACACACACTAAGTTACACACCCGAAATTGATAACTTAGCCCCTCCCCTTTTTCTTGTTTTAGTGTGGTTCTAGTTCATCATTTCTCATTATGATGCCTTAAACATGGCCTAGGAATGCCTAGGATAGAATGAGGATGCAAAAAGGTACTTAAAAATATTTTTTCAAAACTTGCTGAAAACAAGGGTCTCGCTCGAGCGTGGGTTACTTCGCTCGAGCTGACATGTCGAAAGTGATTGGTCGCTCGAGCGTAGACTTCTTCGCTCGAGCGATCTGCAAAAATGGAAAAAGTTTTAGTTTCTTGAAATCTCCGCTCAATGCTCGCTTGATTCTCACTTGAGCGTGAGACACGATTCCTCGCTCGAGCGCAAGTCTTGTTGCTCGAGTGTGCTTCTACACACGCAAAATTCTAAGAGCTCGCAATTTACGCTCGAGCCAGCCTTCTGTTGCTCGAGCGAAAGTATGAAAATGCAGGTGGTCGCTTGAGCGTGGAATCCTTCGCTCGAGTGAGAAAGCATAATTTTGGGTTTTCCAAATTTGCTCCCAAAGTTCAAACCATGGATTCAACCTTCCAAAACTCGTTCTTTTGGGCCAAAATTATGGAAAAACACTTAGAAACTCATAACATTTCATGATTTAAAGATCATTTCATAAAATCAAAACCAAAAAGCATGTCAATTGCACACATATTCAACTTGAAAAAGAAGAACATAGTGTAATTATGCCATGCATGTGTTTATTTGAATTCATAACTTCCAACACATGATCATATGAGCTATTCTTTCCAAAAGCATGATGAATTCCTAGATTACAACTATAATATGGACATGCATGTGAGAATTTCATGAAAACAACTTCAAAATTCCATGATATGGCCATGCATGCATGAATTAATTCTCAAATCTAATCTTTAAGCTATTTCTTGACTTTAGTTCCTAATTTCCATAAATCCATGCATTAAACAACTTTAATTCACAATTAAAAGGGTAGATTTCTACCTTAAGTCTTGAATTTCCAAGTGTGGTAGCTCAATCTTCCAAGTCCTCTCCAATTTCCTCTAAATTTCAAGCAATTGTCTAGTTGAATTCAATTTCCTTCCTATTCTCTCTCCCTCACATTTTTGTGCAAGAAGGAGGACGCTAATGGTGTGCCAAACATGTATGAAATAAGCACAAAACAATGGTCTTGAGGAAGCCTACTAAATGGCAAACATGTAAATAACTTAGGTTAAACTAATTAGTATTGTTTATTCTAATTTAATAATTCCGAACCGAATTTTAATTAAACCTATCATAAAATTCCATAAATCCTAATTAGCGTATAACACAAGTCAATTTCTGAATTGGCTGCCGATGAGTCTTTCAATTCGCAATTGAAATAAAAACGTGAACAAATGTTTCTATATCAAACAGATAAGAATGCATTTAAAGCAACACACTCACATAATTAATTTAGAATTTCATCTTCATCATTTACTTAGTATGTTTAATCATGAATTTGCGTTAACCATGAGTCGAAGTTGTCACAGTAAATTTTTTGTAAAATTTTGCCTTGAGTTGGTCATCTAGGAGACATCTGATAGTGAAAATCCAACTGCAATAAACAGTGATTTAATGAAAGATACATTAATTTTTAGTTTGATGAAAGAAAAATGAAATATTGAATTTGATACGTATTTGATGAAACCGATAGAGTAGGAAAAGAAGCTGTCTTTCATCAAATTTAAATTTGATGACAGTTTTCAGTACCATTAATGTCACGACCCAAACCCGGCTCTATGGGTTTAGCATCAGAATCGCCAAGAATCCGAGATTATCAAGGCCCACGAATCTGAATACAGCTTAAACAGAGTATGGGCTGGAAGCCAATACATAAGTAACTAGTGTCCATTGAGTTTGGAAAAGTCAGATGCCAAAAACATTTTCATGCATTCATCTGATTCGAGCAGATCTATATACAGTCTATACAATCATATACAACATTCAAGGGGACCTAATCCTCGCTAATGATCTGATAAAAGCAATGAGATCTATCTGATAGTACAAAACAGTATGGGGACCGATGGGGGACACAAAAACACCCCAAGCCATAGCATGGCAACTCGGAACCTCGCAGTGAGGCACATAGGCTGGCTTGACAAAATTGGGGACCAACCCACGCTCCTAGCTCCGGTCGGGCTGCTGAGAACCTACATATATATATAAACAGTGAGCTAAAGCCCAGTGAATAACATAAAGCGTAAAGAGGTTATGAATGAATGTCCTTACATTAATGAAATCAATTCATTATACAGTGTTTCAATCTTTCAGTATTTCAGTCAATCAGTATTTCAATCAAACAGTCATATGTGGTACATCCATTAGCCTATAAACAGTAGGTCCAAGAGGCCAAGACATATGAACCAACAATAATGATGGCCATCAATCGATAAACAATATGGTTCCACAAGGAAACCGACAGAGCTCAGAATACCAATAACAATACAGACATACATTCATTCAATAAACAATATCGGTTCAATAAGCAGTTCGATTCAAGAATCAAAATATAACCATTTTGAACATATCTTTACACAATCATTACTCACGTGTTACGGGCCAATAAGCGGCTAGAGCGCGTCCGAGAGCCAACCCTAGCGATAACAAGTTGAACACACTCTAAGTTTAACAGTTGGGGAAGTACAGTAATTAACTTCCTAATATGCCTCGGTGTGTTCTACATCTATATCCTCATAAAGATGCCTTAAACTAGGCCTAAGAGTGCCTAGAATGGGGTGAGGATGCAAAGATGTGCATAGTAAACAATCTCAGATTTTTCAGAGAAACAGGTCCTTTCGGCGACACGCAAACAAAAGGACCCGCCCGAGCCTCAACTTACCCGCTCGAGCGGACTGATGGGCAATGCAAAGTATTGGATGCGCGATTTCTCCGCTGGAGCGTGAAACACTCCGCTCGAGCGGACTATAAAACAAGTCGAAGAAATCTTTGGGAGCATGATTCGCCGGCGGCACTTCACTTCGGCGGACCTCAAAAATCTGGAAAACCCAGAATTGTGTTCTGAGTTCGAAACTCAAGTTTGGGATACCAAAATCGGTCTTCTTGGGCCCATTTTCTGGAAAACTCTTTTAAACACATAGAATAACAAGTTTTAAAGCTCAATTTAAGAAATCAAGGCCCAAGGGTGTTTCAATTAAACTCAATTTCAAACCATTTTCAAGAACAATGCTGAAATATGACATGCATGCATTCAAAACAATTTTAAGCTTCAAATCATGCTCAAATGAGCTCAATTCTTTGAAAAGCAAGTTGAAAACATGGACTATAACAATACCATGAACATGCATGTGACAAATTGCCATGAACTTAACTCAAACCCAACAATATTAACATGCATGCAAGAATTATGCTACAATTCAACATATATGAACAATTTCATAACTTAGCTCTACAATGATGCATGAAACATGCAAGACTTAGCTCAATGATACAATTAGGGAGATGAATGATCTACCTTAGTCTTGTAGTTTAAGCCTAGAAGCTCAATTAGACAATCAACACTTCAATTCTTCAAGATTCAAGCTAAAATCCACAAAATGAACTACTCTCTCAATTCCTCTCTCTCTTTGGTCGGTTGGAAGGAGAAGAAATGGCTGAGCAAATGTTTTAATCAAGTCTCTAAGGCTCAAGTGATGGAAGTAGACAAAGTCCACTCAAAATGGCAATTCGGTAATTATGACAAACTCTTTAATTGACTTAATTTAAGCTGATTTAATCATTCCTAATCAATTTTCAGATAAATATACCATAAATTCAGAAATATTCTCGATTCTAAAACATCAAGCGGTTTCTAAATCGTCACGATAAGGCCTTCAATTAACAGTTTAAACATATAAATTCAAACAGATAATCATTCAATCAAACAGATGCAATATGCAATTCAATAGATAACTCATTCAATTCCAGTTTCGATTTCAATCGGTCCGTTCAGTACTTCAGTTAGTTCGATTACTAGTCATAATCAGTTCAGTTAAGCAATAATCAGTATATAATTCAGTGGTTATACGGTAATCAGTACGAGGGTTGTTACAATTAAAAATGATCTAATACAATAGTTAAAATTAGAGTGACTCGAAATTTAAATTACTTGAATTTAAAAATATGCCCCATTTGTTGGGGTTTATGAGAAATGGTTGCGATTTTATATTAAAAAGTATAGTACAATTTCTAATGAAAACTTATGAATTAGTATAATTTAAGTTTGACTTTTTTATTTTGATCACTTTTTACTTCAACCTTCAAGTTTATTTATTTTTTATTTTAACTTTTCATATTTAAATTTTTGTCACTTTACTCATAAAATTAACATCTGTTTAAAATTAGACAGAAAATATCAAAATAATTATCACATAATATAAAAAATATTCTATTATATTAGAATTTAAATTTATGTTAGAGATGTGAGTCATATATAATAAAATATTTTTATATTACGTAATTAATAAATTGCTATTTTCTGTCTAATTTTTAATAAAAATTAGTTGTAGGAGTTAAATAGAAAAAAACTTAAAATATGAAAAATCAAAGTGGAAGAAAATAAATTTGAAGAGTCAAAGTAAAAAAGTGACTAAATATAAAATATGTAAATTATAATTTACCTATAATTTAAAGATAAAGTTCAAATTCTTTATTTTTAGTATCATATCTAGATTTTAGCATTCACGGTTCTTCTAACATTACAAATATTTTTGCTTTATTTTATTTAAAGTTTTCTAAATTTTTCATGACATAATAAAGACTTATGTTTTGGAGACCTTTTTTATACATTTAATTTTTTAAATACTTCTAAATTATTGTATATTCGTGAAAATTCGTGAAAATTATAGAATAAGGACTTATCTTTTTAATTTTTTTTTATACATATAATTAATTTTAAAAAAACATTTCTTACATTTTTTCATGTTTTACAAAAATCTCAAGAATAATTTCTTAAAGTTTAAGATTAGTCAAGAAAAAAAGTTTAAAAATAAAAGGAAAATTTCATGCCCAATATGCCCCCCACAGTAGTAACAAATACCAACCCAACCCCATCATTTAGGCCCTCTCCAATTTCCTGCTAACAGACCCAACTCCATCTTATCCAGTTTGGTTCACTGAAGAGAGAGAGAGACAGAGAAGAGAATGGCGATGGCGTACGCTTCGTCGCTGGTTATGTTCACGTCTCCTTCGCCGAAACCCTACTATGCCTCTCTGCAGAAGACTCAATTTCTTGGGTTCCCTGTCGCAGCATCATCCAAGCCGTCCATTCGACCTACATCCCTCAATCGGACGTTCCGGATTCGTTGCCAAGACCAAGCCGTTGTGCCCTTGGAACAGCGGTGGATGTTTGACGAATCTGTCGCCAAAGGCCCAGTAAACTCTCTCTCTCTCTCTCTGAGTATGGTCTATTTTATGCTTTGTTTGGTTACTGGGAAAATGCAGGAACAAAAAAGAAACTGACTTTACAGTGTGATTATGTCATTGTTTTCTCATATGCTTGTTTGGATACTGAGAAAGTGTAGGAAACGAGAAGAAAATTAATAAATGCGAAATTTAGATATTTCATTGGTTGAGAATCTTGAGAAAAAAAAATTTCACTAAGCTTGTTGAACTCAATTCCCCAATTCTTGAAAACCAGGTATCTAGAACTTCAAGTCCCAAAATTCCCCCATCCCCGAAAGAAACCTTCAGAACTAGGGGTGGGCGCGGGTCGGTTGCGGCCACGGAACCTCCAATCTGCCATCCATCCGCTAAATTGGCAGATTGGATCCGTTTGCCAATCCGGCGGATGGCAATTGAGCGGATTGGCGGTTTGGCAGATGGATGTGAATCGGTTTGGCGGTTTAAAATTTTATAAATTTTCAACATAATTCAACTTGTGCACTTCCTCAAAAAAAAAAAAAAAAAAAGAAAAAAAGAAGAAGGAATTACAGTCAATGACTTAAACAAATATTACAATAATTGTATGTCTCATGCAAAGCAAGAAAGTTTGAAATTTTAGAATATCACAATCACATCATACTTCATCTACATAAAGTATTACAATCTGTGGTTCTTAAAATATAAAAACAATTCAAACCACCAAAACCATAAACAGAGCAGTAGTAGAGATTGTATGTCTCTGTATTGTTACATCTATATCTGTTTTTGAAAACAAAAATCAACTAGCATATATCATATTTTCTATTTATTATTTTTAGAGATAGATTTAAAAACTAAAAAATATAAATAAATAATACATTTATTTTTTTCAATTCAAAAATGATATTCAAGTTGAAAACTTTTTTTCAACAGAATATTTAAATTTTTTTTTAATTGAAAACACAAATAGAATATTTAAACAAACTGAAAACACAAAGTCTTATAAATTACTAGGGGTGCTCACAGTTTGGCAGTTCGATTGTGGCCAAAGTAATCTCAAATCCGCCATCCGTCCACCAGATTGGCGGATTGGAGAAAATTAATCTACAACCGTTCACTCGTCATCACGCATCTATCCAAAATGCGGCGGATCGATTCGGTTCGGTCGGTTTTGGCGGATCGATATATCCGCTGCTCACCCCTATTCAGAATCATCCATTGCAGGCCAAGTTAGTGATAATGATGATTTTAATTCGTTGGGCTTCATGATAATATCATGTATGTATCGAAAAAAAAAAAAAAAAACTTGTGAATAAGAAGAAGAAGAAGAAGAAGAAGATGATGATGAAGATGACTCAAATAACTTGTTTAAGCTTACTGTGCTAAGCTTAACTCTGATAGTTTACTTAAATTTCAATGTACATTATCAAGTCATCGTTTTAATTTAATATTGCTAAAAGTTTATTTGGGTAAGTTTCTTATGAGATTCTGTTACCATGAGAACACTATACCTACCAATTCTGTCCACAAGCCTGATTCCCAGGGTTGGTTGATCCTGGCTTGTCTAGCAATTCAGCGTGGAAGTTATGCTGTAGTTCATTAAAGTAGTGACAAACATGCAATTGGGTGAGTATTATTGTCAGCTGGATATGTGCAGACTTTGCAATTTCGAAAAAGAGCTATAAATAAAGTACTATAATTTATATTGTTGACCATATCGTCTTGAAAGTATCAACTTCAAGTTTGAGAATCATCATGAATGTCTTTGGGGAAAATCGACTTTGTTAGAATATTTTATGTAAGTGTGTTAGTGTGGTAGGTGAGTGTAGTGTGGTAGGTTAGTGTGGTAGGTAAGTGTGTTAGTAGTGTGTTAGTATATTCTCTTCCTCTCCTATATATAGGAGAGTCATTGTAATCATTCAAAATCAATAAAATATCAATCTATCAATAAATCAATCAATAATATCTATACATTAATTTCGTACATGGTATCAGAGCTATAGGTTAAGCTCCTAGTGTTCTTCGCCTTCTAGCGGGCGGCAATCTTTCCTTGGCCGCCCGCCCGCCGGACCTCAACCTATTCCGCTTGTGTTTCTACACATACAGGGTCCAGAGGAGCTGCAATATTCCGTTTGCGGATGCAGTGGTCCAGATTTATCTGGATAATGCTGGTGATCTGGAACTCATTGCTAAGAGCATTGAATCTTCGGACCTTAACTTCTCAAGATATGGTGACACCTTCTTTGAGGTTGCTTTCACAGGTGGTCGTACACAACCTGGAGGAAGGGGCCTTCGTTCTCTTTCCAAATCTCAGTTGGATGAAATACTTGAACCTGCTGAGTGCACTATTGTTTCTTCACTTTCAAATGACCATGTTGACTCTTATGTTCTGTCTGAGTCGAGCCTCTTTGTTTATCCTTACAAGTTCATTATCAAAACATATGGGTCTACTGACTTCAGTGTGCTTGAAAATGTGAGAGATGCAATCTTGAGGCTGACATATTACTGGTACAATTTTATGCCACTTTCCAGAAGCTCTGCTGCCATTGGGTTTATAGTTTTGCTTGGATTGTTTCTTGCTGCTAATATGGAGTTCACTGGGAGCATTCCCCAAGGTTTGCAGGTTGATTGGGAAGCCATTCTAACCTTAGATCCAAACTCCTTTGTGGATTCGGTGAAGAGTTGGTTGTATCCATCTCTCAAGGTCACAACATCCTGGAAAGATTATCCAGATGTGGCGTCAACTTTTGAGACAACCGGATCTGTTGTTGCTGCTCTGAGCTCCTACAGTGACTCAGCATTTACATTGTTAAGAACAGTGTAAGCAGACAGTAAGCAACATATTCTGGCCGGTGATTCTCTCTGAGGTGGTGGATTATTCTGGTCTCGAACCAATAGAGAGATCCGAGAAAGAAATTGCTTTGTACACTGCTTCAAAGATCAGCAGTGAATTTTGTTGGTTCGATATCAATGGAGATATTGAACCGCTCTTTAAGGAGTATTGGTGCAAAAGGCTGCACCCCAAAAATGTGTGTGAAAAGGTTTACAGGCAACCCCCCTTGCGTGAATCTTTGAAGAAGGGTAAGCTGAGAAAGCAAGATATTTCTGCCACAAAGCAGAAGACTGCTGTAATACTAATACGGGCTGCAGACTTGATAGGAAAAAAGATCCAGTATAATTGCTTTGGTTTCTTGCCCAATAAGCGTCAGCATCATATGGCGGGATTAGCTGCTATTGAGATCGCACAGAAGGTCTCAAAGGCATGGCGTTCTTTGCAAGCAGAATGGAAATCCCCTAATAGAAGCACATCAAAACATGGCAAGAGAGCGCGGAGAAAGGAAAAAATCAATATTCCCAGCCAGAATAGAGGTGGTGCTTGTTGTAGTACTAGCAGTTCCTCAGAACCATCAACTTCATATGGGATTGTTGAAGATAGATCTTCAGGCCGTCCTATGATGTCATGGCATGATGTTTATTCGTTGGCTGTAAAGTGGAGACAGATCTCTGAACCCTGTGACCCAGTTGTGTGGGTTAACAAGTTAAGTGAGGAGTTCAATTCTGGATTTGGGTCTCATACGCCACTTATTCTTGGGCAAGCAAAAGTTGTTCGCTATTTTCCAAATTTTCAAAGAACATTAGGCATTGCAAAGTCTATCATTAAGGAAAAAATGTTTGTGTACAACAGGGGAGACAATGTCATTGATCTTTCTGATGATGGGAAATTGCAAGATATTATGAATGCAGACTCCTGCTCTGATCTTTACAGAGTTGTTGGTGAGGACTTCTGGTTGGCTACTTGGTGCAACAGTACAGCATTTGAGGGGAAACGGCTTGAAGGAACAAGGATCACTCTAGCGAAAATGGGAGAACATGGATTTGACTTTCTCATTAGAACACCTTGCACCCCTTCTAGATGGGATGATTTTGATGCAGAAATGACAGCGGCATGGGAAGCTTTGTGCAATGCTTATTGTGGTGAATCATAAGGGTCCGACAAGACTCTGTAAACTGTCCCGACTTTGATTCCGGTTAGCTTCTATA
Source organism: Camellia lanceoleosa (assembly GCA_025200525.1). Classification (NCBI taxonomy): domain Eukaryota; kingdom Viridiplantae; phylum Streptophyta; class Magnoliopsida; order Ericales; family Theaceae; genus Camellia; species Camellia lanceoleosa. The sequence goes on from CM045764.1 coordinate 160,089,396, forward strand.
TGGGTCTGACAAGACTCTGTAAACTGTCCCGACATTGATTCCGGTTAGCTTCTATATGGGTCCGACAAGACTCTGTAATATGGGTCCGACAAGACTCTGTAAACTGTCCCGACATTGATTCCGGTTAGCTCCTACATGGGTCCGACAAGACTCTGTAAACTGTCCCGACATTGATTCCGGTTAGCTCCTATATGGGTCCGACAAGACTCTGTAAACTGTCCCGACATTGATTCCGGTTAGCTCCTTTATGGGTCCGACAAGACTCGGTAAACTGTTTCGACATTGATTCCGATTAGCTCCTTCATGAGTCCGACAAGACTCTGTAAACTGTTCCGACATTGATTTCGGTTCTCAGCTACAATGGTTCGACACAGCCGTATAGTGTCTTCTACAACGGTCCGACATGACCTCAGAACTCGCTTTTCTACATCGGTCCGATATGACCCCATACACTATCTTCTACAACGGTCCGACATGACCCCATAAACTGTCTTCTACAACGGTCTGACACGACCATACCGTGTCTCCTATCCACTTTTATTTTATTTGTCATTTTATTTTCCTGTTTTGTTACTCTCTCCAAATTCAAGTTGGTTGGTTCCTATCCCCCTTGAGTTTGAGGGGGGCTGTTAGAATATTTTATGTAAGTGTGTTAGTGTGGTAGGTGAGTGTAGTGTGGTAGGTTAGTGTGGTAGGTGAGTGTAGTGTGGTAGGTAAGTGTGTTAGTAGTGTGTTAGTATATTCTCTTCCTCTCCTATATATAGGAGAATCATTGTAGTCATTCAAAATCAATAAAATATCAATCTATCAATAAATCAATCAATAATATCTATACATTAATTTCCTACAGACTTGAAGACTGAGTTGTAACTGTATATGTAGTAATGTGTTTTTCTTTTCTTTCTTTTTTCTTTTTTCCTTCTGTTCTTTTATAATAGCTCTGCTGGTCTTTCATCTCTAATTTTAAAGTGGGATCTATCTAATCAGGTGTTCTCTCTCTCTCTCTCTCTCTCTCTCTCTCTCCATTCCTTTCTTTTTCCCAGGATATTTGGAATAAGACATGGTACCCTAAAGCCACAGATCATGTGAACACAGATAAACCATGGTATATTGTTGATGCTAGTGATAAAATTCTTGGAAGATTAGCGTCAACCATAGCTATTTATATCCGTGGGAAAAATCTGGCAACCTATACTCCTAGTGTGGACATGGGTGCATTTGTCATTGTGGTAAGTACGACATATAAAACTTCTAATTATGCAGATTTTTTCCGCTCCATATTTATTATTATTATTTTTTGATAGCAATGCACATAAACTACCTTATAATAGCTTGAATAGTCTTGACAAGTTTCATTAGAAATTGAGGAGTCCCCTTATCTGATGTTTCTGACCCATAACATGTATCTTGGGAAGACTTTAAAAGTTTTTGTCTCAACACTTTATGTTTAGTTCTTTTTGGCTAACAATTAATTAATTGTATTATTATAATAATCTTTTTCTTCTTCACCAGGCAGACATCTAAGTTCTACAGTGGCTGATGTCTGCATGAATGGTCATTAAATGTTTCTTTGACATATAATAGCTACAAAATAGTTTCACAAAATCCTGAAGCTTTCTCGTTTTGCTTGAACTCAAAAAGGTTAATGCAGAAAAAGTTGCGGTCTCTGGTAAAAAGAGGACCCAAAAGCTCTACAGGAGGCATTCAGGAAGACCAGGAGGAATGACAGTTGAAACCTTTGATCAGCTCCAAAAAAGGATTCCTGAAAGAATTATTGAACATGCTGTCCGTGGCATGCTTCCTAAAGGGAGGGTGAGTATTTATTAAGTTTGTAGTTCTGCTTGTATTTTCTACTTGTTGACAGAGTAATTGCCAAATGAAGGACTAAATCTATAGAGCTAGGCATGACTCGTTTATTAAGTTACAAACCAGCTAAGTATCTTAATGTTTTAGCTGCAAGAGTTTTAGCAAGTGTCTTGCTGCAGTTCACAATGCATGCTATCAGAAGTTGGTATATGTCACCATGGTAAAAGTTTAAAGCTGAAATATGAATTAAGTGATTTGTGCACCAAAATAGGAGTCAATGTAGAAGAAATTAAAAGGTATAAAGTTAGTTGGCAATCTTATTGTTCTTTGGTTATTCCACTTATACCCATAAAGCATAATATGATCCTTAGCCTACTCGTATTTGTAACTTAACTGGTTAGAGATATTTATTGTGCTGCTTACCAGCATTTAACATATTTTTTGTGCTTATTCATATTTTGACTTTGTAACTGTTGCTTGTTTTTTATTTTTATGATTCTGTTAAAATCATGCTAATTCGTGCCCTACTGAGCAGCTTAGAATTTGCTTGTTCTGTAGCTTGGTAGAGCCCTATTCAACCATCTTAAGGTGTATAGCGGCCCTGACCATCCGCACGAGGCCCAGAAGCCCATGGATCTGCCTATAAGGGATAAGAGGATACAAAAGCTAACATAGGTTCAAAAGCAAACTCAATCAGGAGATGCCGTAAGCAAGCTTTCTCTCTTTTTCTAGGAGGTTCACATCTTCTCTATCTTTTTTTGGTCGTATGGGGTTCCTTTTCATTATTTGGCTCCCTTGCCACCATAAATGGCTTGTTGTTCATGTTTTTATTTTTATTGTAGAGGCATTTGGTTACAGTGTTGCCCTTATTCGAGTGTGTTGTTTAGTAGATAATTTTACTATGGCTCCCCCTTTTTATACACCATTGCCATGTGTTGAATATATGCATGTTCATTCTATCCATTTCTGGCTACCCTCAGTGGCGGCAAGTTTTAATACTCTGCTCTTATTCTCTCTTATGAATTGTGATCATACATCACATTGACTTGATAATCCTGCAATATAAAGAAGTAATAAAATCTTAGAATCTATTTTTAAGAATATTTTAAATTATATAAGTTTGTATCTTAAGTATTTTTTTAGGTATAATTTTTTAAATACATATTCAAAATAAATATACAACTCAAAATGCATTGGCTCAACGTTTTTTGAAAATAAGATTGTAAAGGATCTGGTTCGAAGTATCAGGGACTCCTGCAGTACACCAAAGGGTGCAATCCATTACCCTTGGGCCACTTCCTCCGTAAATGGAAGGGTGACCATCTTTTCATAACTGCAAGAGGACTGGCATTCCAATCCCCCTCAACACCTCCTTCATGACGGCCATGGCCGGTGGCAACTTCCTTGGATATGTTGATCCCGACACCAGTTTCATTTGGCCCTTGCAGGAGTTCACTTTTGGTTCCTTCCATTCTGAACCACTGATCACAACATAAACGAACACAGTAATGAGATTAATAATATATTTTATGCATACTTTTCAACACTGTTAAGGTCTACATTATATCATAACAAGAAGAGAAGCAAATATTTTACCCCCTATTCAACAATTAATTATCCTTAGGTTTTTTTTTTTTTTTTTGGAAGTTGTTTGTCACTGAAAGGTGTAGTAAGGAAGGTTCAGAATTTGTGTGTACAATGTCAAATATAATCCTTGGCATATGATAAATTAAACCCAAGCCCAAACCCAAATTAAATCCTACATTTCAACAAAACCAAGTGGGAATGAAATGAAGGATAGTGATACAAGTTATTTTGTTTTGAAACTTCTCTCCAGTTGGACTAGTGTGCAATCCAAAATTCTGTGCAATAATGTTAGGGAACCTGGAAAAATTGGCCTAATAACCTTGAATTTATGGGTTCAAATCTTGGGGCAACCACTTTGTGTACTATACCAAAGGTTAGGTGTGTATCTAATCTTTCTCCTCCCAAACATACATTAATGTGTACTATTTGGGCCTTTTTTTTTTTTTTTTTACACCACACTTCATTTTCTGATGACTTTTTTGGACTACCTATCTTTTTTCCAAATTCTTTGAGAGGTTGACAAGTCCCACAATGTTCATATTCAGAGGAAGAAAAAAAATCTATGTGGAGCTTACTTGTAAGGAATTGGAGAAACTCCTTGAAAGAAAACCCGAGTTTTGTTAGAAACAACATTGGAGTCCACCCAACGACCCCAGGCTATGAGTGCTTGCTCCATTGCATACAGTCGGTTCATGTCATTTACTATTGGGTTTCCCAGTTGAATATAATCCCATCTACAAAACTCACAACAATTATGAATTATTAACTTGAAAATTGCAAATAATAATTCAAAGTTATTTGGAACTTTTCAAAAGGGGGGAAAAAAAAAAAAAAAAAAAAGAAGAAGAAGAGAGAAAATATGAGTAGTTTGTAGTTACTAACGGTTGGGTAACTCCTCTGCGGTACCACCATTACCAAGTGTTGAAGATGAGCATGTCTATTCCTATCCATTTCCTCCCACCTTGAATTGAGTTGAGTTTCAAGATTTTGCCTGTATTCTCCCTTACCACATCCACCAAAAACAGGCTTTGATTGTACATTACTTTAAGCTTATAATCCTGCATTATAATAAATTTTTAGATATGGTCAAAACAGCTGTACTACGTGCACAAAATAGAGACAATGGTTTGCCTTGTATATTAGAGGACATATATACTGGTAGATTGTAATGAAGTTCCTTCTTTCATATTATAACTAATATGGATCAATGTGCCATGGACAATAGAAAGTTAATCTAGGTTCCACACAGGAGTGCACACTTAGCATGGTCTCTTCACCAAAGGCGCTTTAGTGGCACACTTCACACGTGGCGTGTAGATTACTTAGTTCCTAAATGTTCCTACAAAATTTATAAATTAGAGATTTTTTTTATAGATTTCTATATCTCTATCATGTCTTTCCCCTTCTCTACTCTCTAGTCAGTATTAGTATTTTAGAGAGGAAACCTATCGAATGGGTGCAAATATTGTTAATGAAACTGATTCATCACACATCAAAGATAATAGTAACATTCTTTTTCTTTTTTTTAAAAAAATTAGTAGCAGCTGAAGTAATTAGAGCAGGTAGAACATACCGTGAAAGTGAATGTAGAGATGGTATTGATTTTATGTTGTGTGTATTTCAATGTGGGTGTTGTGGTGTAGAGCATGCATATTAGTGACTGCCACTGGTTTCGATTCATAGAGTCCCCCACAAAAATGATGCTCTTTCCTTCAAATCTCTTCAATACCATACGACCATCACATCTACAACAACAAAAAACAAAAGATGGCTTTTTATTCTGTTCTTGTGTCATATAGTTGACTGCTTTTCACTTTTATAAACTAAATACCGCCTATCAAATATATCATGCCATACCAAATCCATGAAAATTTCATGTCATTACCGGTTGTTGATTGAGTCTGTTAAATTGACGATGGAAAATACATAATTACAAGATGGTGATCTTTCTGCTTGGTTCAATTACAAGATTGTATAGGACTCACAATTTTATGAGTGTTTGTGTCTCATTCTGTAGTTGTGACTGAGCGAGGAGAGACTAGAGAGTACCTAGGTAAGAGAGGTCAGGGCGGCCATTTTTGAGGCAATTGAAATCATTCTCAATGAAAGGGCATTTCTTGGAGTTGAAGAGAGGGTAGGATGAGTCCTTCACCCCCTTGAAGTAATCACATTCACATTTGCACTTTCCTACTAGTTGTTGTTGTAGCAAAACAACAATGAGCAGTGCACTATACCAAAGGTTATGTGTGTATCCAATCTTTCTTCTCCCAAACATACATTAATGTGTATTATTTGGGCCTTTTTTTTTTTAATTTTTAATTTTTACACCACACTTCATTTTCTGATGACTTTTTTGGACTACCTATCTTTTTTCCAAATTCTTTGAGAGGTCTACAAGTCCCACAATGTTCGTATTCAGAGGAAGAAAAAAATCTATGTAGAGCTTACTTGTAATGAAGTGGAGAAACTCCTTGAAAGAAAACCAGAGTTTTGTTAGAAACAACATTAGAGTCCACCCAACGACCCAGGTTATGAGTGCTTGCTCCATTGCAGACAGTCGGTTCATGTCATTTACTACTTGGTTTCCCAGTTGAATATAATCCCATCTACAAAACTCAGAACAATTATGAATTATTAACTTGAAAATTGCAAATAATAATTTAAACTTATTTGGAACTTTTCGAAAGGGGGGGGGGGGGGGGGAACAAAAAAAAGGAGAGAAAATATGAGTAGTTTGAAGTTACTAACAGTTGGGTAACTCCTCTGTGATACCACCAATACCAAGTGTTGAAGATGAGCATGTCTATTCCTATCTATTTCCTCCCACCTTGAATCGAGTCTAGTTTCAAGATTTTGCCCCTATTCTCCCTTACCACATCCACCAAAAACACGCTTTGATCGTACATTACTTTAAGCTTATAATCCTGCATTATAATAAATTTTTAGATATGGTCAAAACGGCTGTACTCGTGCACAAAATAGAGATAATGGTGTGCCTTGTTGTATATTGGAGGACATATATACTGGTAGATTTTAATGAAGTTCCTTGTTTCATGTTATAACTAATATGGATCAATGTGCCATGGATAATAGAAAGTTAATCTTAGTTTCCACACTGGAGTGCACACTTAGCATGGTCTCTTAGGGCGCCAAAGTTGCTTTAGTGGCACACTTCACACATGGCATGTAGATTTCTTAGTTCCTAAATGTCCCTACAAAATTTATAAATTAAAGTGTTTTTTTTACAGATTTCTATATCTCTATCATATCTTTCCCCTTCTCTACTCTCTAGTCAGTATTAGTATTTTAGAGAGGAAACCTATTGAGTGGGTGCAAATAGTCTTAATGAATTTGATTCATCACACATCAAAGATAATAGTTTCATTCTTTTTCTTTTTTTAAAAAAATTTAGTAGCAGCTGAAGTAATTAGAGCAGGTAGAACATACCGTGAAAGTGAATGTAGAGATGGTATCGATTTTGTGCTGCGAGTATTTTAATGTGGGTGTTGTGGTGTAGAGCATGCATATTAGTGACTGCCACTGGTTTCAACTCATAGAGTCCCCTACAAACATGATGCTCTTTCCTTCAAATCTCTTCAATACCACATGACCATCAAATCTACAACAAAAAACAAAAGACGGTTTTATACTGTTCTTGTATCATATAGTTCACTGCTTTTCACCTTTATAAACTAAATACTGCCTATCAAATGTATCATGTCATACCCAATCCATGAAAATTTCATGTCATTTCCGGTTGTTGATTAAGTCTTTTAAATTGATGATGGAAGATACATAATTACAAGATAATGATCTTTTTGCTTGGTTCAATTAGAAGATTGTGTAGGACTCACCATTTTACAAGTGTTCGTGTCTCATTCTATAGTTGTGACTAAGCGAGGAGAGACTAGAGAGTACCTAGGTAAGTGGCTGCCACAGGGCTGCCACTTGTATTTGAGGTAAGAGAGGTCAGGGCGGCCATTTTTGAGGCAATTGAAATCATTCTCAATGAAAGGGCATTTCTTGGAGTTGAAGAGAGGGTAGGATGAGTCCTTCACCCAACTCCCCTTGAAGTAATCACATTCAAATTTGCACTTTCCTAGTAGTTGTTGTTGTAGCAGAACAACGAGCAGTGCACTAAAACTGCAAGTAACTAAGATTGCCATCTAGAGAGAGAAACAGATGGTTAATTTCACACACACACACACACGCATTGTAGAGGGTCTGAACCTTATTAAGGACAGGAAAATGACGTGATAGTGAGATTTTTTTTTTATTTAAAATAAGTCTTTTTTATGGTCTGAAATGAATAAATTACATATGCATATATCATTCAGGATAGACTCTCTGTATAATCTCTGTTTTTTATCCTGTTATTTGTAAGGAAATTAATGTTATTTCCCAAAGAAAATTACTAGAGATTATGCTGTGATTTAAAGGGTTGTATACATTTATATCAGAACAGACTGCTTTTGCATCTTCATTATAGGATCCAAATCCTCTGTCCCATGCCTCTCATCCCTTAATTTCGGTGATGTGGCAATAAGAAGGGTATGGGGCAGTGGATCCAGTGGCTACTTTACCTTACATCTTCATTATAATGATCATTTATTAACTTTTAAAATTAGGACTCGAGTCAATTTACTCGGGTTGGGTTTGTTCATTCCAAATGATGATTGGTTTGATTCTTGGTTAAAAAACTTGAAAACCGATTAAATTAGTTCAATTATGAATTTGAATTTTACCCAAATCAATCCAACCCGTACACATCTCAAATACAACGGTTTTGACTCTCCTCGTTCATAGATAAAATGAAGATTTTCATGTCATTTCTTGAGACACTGACATTTTATTTCATTGATGGAATTTTGATAAACCATTGATCAAGAAATGGAGGTTATATAAATCCAATCATTAGCACGAGTCTTGTAATATTGCTCTCCATACTTTATCAACACTTCTCCAAATTAAAATTTATTGAAATGGGTACCCAAAAAAAAAGAAGAAAACACCTAGCCAAATAAATGGCATGCACTAAAAATTGTATTGCTTAGGGAAAGAATAGCTATATCTAATCAAAATTTTCAATGATAACTCATGAGTGCATGGCTTTATTGTTTAAGATGATATTATAAAGGATCTGGTTCCAAGTATCAGGGACTCCAGGCAGACACCAATGGCTGCAATCCATTCCAGTGCGGCCACCGAGCCCGTATATAGAAGGATGCCCATCTTTTCGCAATAGTGAGAGGTTGGTTATGTCGAGCAAAGTGATAGGCTTCTTGATTTTGCTCAATGCCGCCTTAAGCACTGCCACAGCGGGTGGTAGGCCTCCTGGATAGGTTGAACCCAACAAGGGTTGATGCTGCCCCTGGCAGGTCTTTGCCGTTGGTTCATTCCAGTCTGTGCCACTATTTATGTATAGTTTAGGAACACAATCAGAATAGAGTTAGTTCATGCATGATTATGACACATTTGATGGTATCCCAAATTTAATACCCTAATTTGAGTAATATTAGTGACATAGATTAATAGAAAAACTGCAATATAATAAAGAGAAATTACCTGTAATGAGAAGGAGATATCCCTTGGAAGAAAACCATGGTTTTGGATGGGTCAATGTTGGAGTCCACCCAACCACCCCATGTAGTGAGTGCCATTCGGAATGCAGCCATTCTATCCATGTCTTTGTAGGTTTTATTCCCTACTTGTATATAATCCCATCTGCATTTTCACAGCAATTCAAACTTACAACTTTTCAAAGAATTAGGAGAATAATGAGAAAACTAATTGTAAATCAATAATTAATGGAGAGCAAGTAAGACCCAATTCTCATTTGCAACTTTATTGATTTGCATTATTTTAATCTAACATTTATTTATTTATTTTTTTTGAAAAAAATAAAAATAAAAATAAAAATTAGGAACATTAGTTAGGACTAACGGTTGTGCAGCTCCTCTGCGATTCCACCAATGCCATGTGTTGAAGATGAGCATGTCAATTCCTTTCCACAGCTTGCCACTCTGGATTGAGTCAAGTTTTAGGACTCTACCAATGTTTTCCCTCACTACATCTACTAAATAGACATTGCGATCAAGCATCACTTTCACTCCAGAATCCTGAAAAATTAACATAATTATTTAGCTGATGTAACTAGCAAATTTGTACATAAACACACCACTTGTGTATATCTCCTTATGTACTCTGTCATTTGAAATGCGTCTTGGTCCGAATTCAATACTAAAATCATCTTACATGGTAGCATTCGAGAGTTTTATGTTATTAATTTTGAAATATCTGCATCATAGTCCTTTTCTAGTAAGGTAGGTGGCATCAACATTTTTTAGACTGGATGACACCACTAAGCAAAATCCTTTTGTTTTTAATAAACAGTCGCACCCCCACTAATCAATAAAAAGTCCCATATGAGACAAGACTGATATTATTATCACTCAATTTACCGACCAAAATAACATCACCCACCCATTTGAGATTTAAGTATTAAAGTAGTTAAGAAGTTTCAATCAGAAGGAGATAACCTACCTTCAATGAGACCAAAATGCATTAAACAAGAAATTAAATTTTTTTTTTCCAACAAGTTGTATCAAAATTTGTTTGCTTTGCCAGGAAAGTGAAAGCTAGACAGACAACCACATGGTTGGTTAAAAACCAGGGTAAAACAAAAGTCCTTTGAGAGTGACACCACTCAAAATGCATAGTCTGTCTCTGTCTGTTTAGTAGCTTTAAAACAAGAGCCTTAAAAGAGCTTTAATGGATGGGGTCCATCTATTGATGTAATGTGGGTGTTTATGTTTATGTTTATATATATATTTTTATTTATTTTATTCATTGTCACGTAAGTAGGGTTTATTTTAGAGCTCTTTATTACTTCCGTACAAATATATATATAGATGATAATAATGAATGAGGTCCACGTGTCAGATCTAAGCTTCATGTGACATAGAACATGGGTAGCAATTGAGCTGGCCATGGTCCGTAAGTCTTAGCTTAAAATCCTCCTTTTCTTTTCTTCATCTTTTTTTTTTTTGGTATGATGATCAACCATGATATTTTGTTGTACTTGTAGAAGTGGGGTTCACACATTTTTCTACTTTTATAGCACTAGATCTACCGACATCATCATTAATATCTCTCTCTTTTTTGCATACTAGGGAAGGGAGTGAGTGAGTTCGAATTCATTTCTTCTATTTAATATTTTTTTTTAGTCTTTCATTCCCAGAAAAAAAAAAAAAAAAAAAAAAAAAAAAACCCACGTATAATTTTTTTTTTTTTTTTAAATTTTAAAAAAGGGTTGAACGTATCTAAGAAATAATTATCTCTCCATAGGATGCCTCTCTTAAAATGGGTTCATAGTCAATCTATAGACAAGTTTGAATGATTGATTATGTAAAAATTTCTAGTGTACTTTGTATTAATAGAACTGCCAGCACCTATAATCAATGCACAAAAAATATTCAAGAAGTATAATGTATGATCTATAATAAAAAATGTTGAATCTGATATATGAGTTCTGCATCATAGCTTTATTGCAAAATTAAATAACACTATCAATGAGTTGGGCATTACCATGAAAGTGAATGTAGAGACATCATCAACTCTGTCAATGGTGTAATTGGCATTAGGAACACTAGTAGAGAGCAAGCAAGTCAGTGATTGCCACTGGTTTCTGCTCAGCGAATCTCCTACAAACATTATCTTCTTCCCTCTCAACCTCCGCAACAAGTCTTCACCATCAAATCTAACCCCCCCCAAAACAAAACACAAATCTCAATTTTGTATATGCTATACTTTTAACAATAAATTATCACTGTATTTAAACTATTTAATTGAATAAAAATCGATTATCCGTATGAGCATTACAATTTTCAGTAATATAAGAAGTGTAAAAATTATATAAATAGTGAAAAGACTACAAGTATTTTGTGAATGAGAAGAATGAAGTGGACATAATTGAAATTTGAAGATGTTAAGCACCTTGTACAACACTCTGCACATATATTAAAATTTATTTTGAACCTTAGTCAAAAAACTGAATTGTAATCAACCAATCTTAGTAATCTTTTAGAATTGAAATCAAATTGTCCTCTGAAAAAGTAAAATAAACTACTATACAGTTGATACTGATTCAGATATATTTATGATTTTTTTTTTGTAATTTTTTTTTTTTATAAAAGCTATACACATAAAAGAGACTGATAAAATAAAATAGAAAAGATACTCTGTCTTTTATGGGTTAGAGACTGTCTTTTATGGGTTATCTTCCGTTACAAAATAAAATAAGCAACAGCAAAATGAATAATAAAGAATGCAAGAGAGAGAGAGAGAGACTCCTAATTAATGAAGAAGAATAAAGGAATGTGTATGTGTCCTCGAAAACAGTTCTCTTTCCGGTGAATTACTGATTAGTCATACGTTCAGCAATGCTACAATTAAATATAAAATTAAATATAAAAATTATTCTATCAGATGATTAAAAGATCAACCATGCTAGAGACCTCTAAAAAGGGACCTCTAAACCCACCTCTAATGAAGTGAAAAAGGAAAAAGAAAAAAAAAAAAAAATCAAAACACATGATTGGCTGTGGCAGTGGGGGACCCACTGCCACATCACTAGTGGTACCTCTAAATTAGAGGTTCCAAGCATTTTTCTTAAAAGATACCATGACAGTCACGATCGACAAACTCTAACCAATTGTTTAGGCAATCATTCAACTGGACGACCAGATGTACAATTTTTATATTTGAATCTATATTCGATCGTCAATACGTCTAAAGTTTTTTTTATCATACTTTACTTGAGTATGACCTATATACCACCAAATACACACAAAATATTAATATACATAACACTCATTCCACACGTGTGAATGTTCTGATTTTTTTTAAAATTTATTTTTATGCACATAAAAAAAAAATAATGTTAGAATAATTATAACTTTTTTTAATCAAATTTTGTTTATTATCTGTTACACACTTGCTACTATTAATACAATAGATGTGATGTAAATATATTAATATGGTAGAAAAATTGGTAAGTACAGCATTTTACAAATAAATAAATAAATAAATAATAAAATGATATGACAATTTTTTTAAAATTTAAAATAAATCAACCCAAACTTAATATATCACTGTGTATATTATTTTTTGGGGAAATAACAATTCAAAAGAAATTTATAAAGAAAATTTCAGAACAGTAATAAAGCTTAGAGAAAATTGGTGATAAATCTAATTTAAAGAGTGTCTAAGGTATTAAATTCAAGAGATATTTTTTATTGATAGAAAGTCCACGTTTTGTGAAATAGTTTAATGAGAAGTCCTGTAAGATATTTTTTTTTCAATTTTACTCCTTAACTTTTTTTATCTGTTGACTTTTTATTGACTATCTGTTCAAATTTCTTATCTATCTATTCAAATTTTTTGACCATTTGTTCAATTTTTTTTCCATTTATATGTCTAAATTTTATTATCTATTCAAATTTTATTTAATTTTTCCTATCAGTTGAAATACCAAGCAAACCGAATCTTATCTGTTAAAATTTTATCTGTGCAATTTCTCTATCTGTTAAAATATTTCTCACTATCTTTCTCTCCCCAAGCAATGAGATCTGTTCATTTACAATCTATTTCTCAACAACAACAAACAACAAAACTCCAATGAGATCTATTTTTTTTTTTATCTGTTCATTATAATCTATTTCTCAACAACAACAAAACTCCTCAAGATCTTTTGCAATAAGTAAAAAAAAAAAAAAAAAAAAAAAAGTACCAATCGTACAACAAAAATAAGTAAAGAAAAAGATCTTCTACAGTATTTTTTTTTATCTGTTCAATTTTCTACTTATCTGTTCAATTGTTTTTAAGCTTTTCAACTCAAATTTTGTTCCTATCTGTTTTTCTATCTTTTGAAGTTTTGTATCTATCTGTTGAGAGATGAGAGAGTTATCTATTGCAATACCAACTCAAACCAAACCAAACCAAACCAAACCAAACCTATCTATTAAAAAATTGTTATTTTTTTTCTATCTGTTCAAATATCTCTCTCTCATTTGTTCAATACACAAACAAGAAAACATGATGCAATCTCTTTCATATTCATCAACATCAACATCAACATCAACAACATTAACATCAACAACAAAAATAAGTAAAATAAAAAAAAAGAAACCAATCATATAAGTAGTATTGCATCATTACTGATCAAGATCTGGTTCTAGATCTTTTTTTTTTTTTGAATAGAAGTTCCAGATCTGGATCAACATGAACTTAAGAGAGAAAGAGAAAGAGAAAGAGAGAGAGAGAGAGAGAGGGGTGAGAGAATTTGGTTCCAAATCTGGATTAATAGCAAGAACTTAAAAAAAAAAAAAAAAAAAAAAGAGAAGAGAGAAAGTCTGAGTTGAGAGAGAGACCAGATCTGACTGTATGATGAGGACGAGACGACGATGGCATGACCGCCGTGACAACGTGACAGCCCGAGTGACAACGCGACGGCCGCAATGGCGTAGAGTGACGATCGACCGCGGTGAAGAGAGAGAGAGAGAGAGAGAGAGAGAGAGAGAGTGAGTGTGTGTGGAGAAGAGTGTTTTGATGATCCTTATCGTGTATAATAGAATATATATATACTTGGGGATAGTTTGGTCATTTTGTATGGATATGTCCTTATGGGCAAAGTAATTTAGAATGTGGGTCTTCAACTAAATAAAATTCAGAATTGGACTTCTGGACCGAGTACCCTAAAGTTTATAAAATTTAATAATTAAAATGTTAAATTCTTTCATGAAATTGTAATTATTTTGGGAAGGTTCCACCGATGCTTAATTTCCTCTTATTTTTTTGGTTTTGTGTGTCTATAATTACTTTAATTATTTTTTTGATTTATTATTATTATTATTATGAGTTTGGTCTTGGTTTTAATTACTTTAAGGATCTACTTGTCCCACCAAACAAATTTAACAAATAATCACCTAACGAATCTAATACTGGACTTTCTGGACAAGAGCCCAGACACTTCTCTCTGCACACATATATGAAATTAATACGAAAGATCACTGATTCCTATCTCTGATAGTAACAGCTTTACTGCTGCAAAAATAAAAGCCCTCTTCAATGAAAAACAATGCTAGCCACAACCCCCACTTCAAGTAGGTGTAGGATTGGTGTTATGTTACGAGGCCTCGGGCGAACCTATTTTTTTTAATTTTTTTATTTTGATAATTCGAATTTTTATATTTTATAAGTTATTGAGTAGATTATATATAAAAAAAATTAAGTTAATTGAACATATGTAATTCAATAACAAAATTACATTTACGTTTTAAAAAAAATTATTAAAGTTTAATAATAGACTACATATATTCGATTAAATTCATTTTTTTTATTTTTATTTTAATAAATAATATGATCAACAAACTATATAATATAAATAATTTAAATAATCAAAATAAATTCGAAACAAACTCCATAAAATGTCACAACACCTCCATGACCCCCCACCTGGTTATCCCATTTAATGGAGCCGCTACACATTAATATAATTCTAACGTTTTGTAATAAATATTATAATATGTTTTAATTTTTTAATATTTCATATCATTTATCATTACAATTTATTTATAATATTTTTAACATGCTGCCATTATATTTACAGTAATGTTACGGATCTAAACATAAAAATTCAAAAATTATTTAAAATTTTACATCAATAACTCAAATTTATTTTATATATGAACCTCACATTTCATCGATTCAACACATACACATATAAATTATGGATTCCAAAATCTGGGACCTAGCTTTTTTGTTTATTTAAAATGTGCATCATAAGCAAGAAAGCTACCATAGACAAGCAGTACATGATCACAGAAAAAGAAAGAAAGAAAGAAAGGTTAGAGAAGATGATGAAGGATTGGTCATTACATACCTTGCTAAGTTGCAGTCATGGGGTTGCCAAGTGTAAGTGAGATAGTTTCGATCAGGGCGTCCATTTTTCTCGCAGTTGAACTCTCTCTCTATGAATGGGCATATGGCGGAGTTGTAGACCGGGTACGACGATGGGTCGGACTCGGGTACCCACTTCCCTTGGAAGAAGTCGCATCCTCCAACATGGGTTTGTTGGAGGAGAAGATTCAGCAGCGCAAACAAAATGCATTCAACCCACAAACCCATCTGGAGAGAGAGAGAGAGGAGAGGTTTTGGAAGAGCAGGATATATGAGAGGAGAAACCCCTCTCTCTCCCTCTTTCTCTCCCTGTCTATACGTTTTCAATATGTGTGTGTATACATTTATAGATATGTATGTGGTGTTCATAAATTTAGGTAGAAATTTGGAGAGAAAAAAAAAGAAAAGAAAAGAAAAGAAAGAAAGGATGTGCGAAATAATTTGGAGAGAAAAAAAAAAAAAAAAAGAAAGAAAAGAAAAGAAAGAAAAGATGTGTAAAATATGGAAATGTCTACTAATTCAAACTTAGTTAGAATTTTTTTGAGTAGGTGATTGTATAGGGAATATTAATTTGCCTTCATCTGGGAAGCTCAAACTTGGGATTTTTGGGTTATTTTAGGTACAAAAAATAAAATAAAATTTTTAGTTTAATAAGATAAAATATCACATTTAATTTATAATCATTATATTATTTCTCTCATAAAAAAGTTAAAAAAATTAAAAGTCTTTCCCAAATAAGGTTTTTTAGCCCAAGACTAAAATAATCAAAAAAAATTAAAAAGTCAAAAAACCAACCAACTTTCCAAACAAAAGTTTTGTATAGTGTGAAGTCTATATAAGGTGAATAATGTTAGAGATTTTAAAAATTTTATTAAATTTTTAATTAAATATTTCACATGAGTATGAGACCTATATAATATGAGTTTTATATTCATGTGAAACATTTAGTAAAAGATTTGATAAATTTTTTAGGATCTCTATCATTTTTGATAGAGTAATATTAAGGATACCAAATTTTCTACTAAATAAATGATTAAATTGCTCACATGAGTGTGGAGTCCACAATTGGCCATTTAGTAAAAAATTTGGTAAAATTGTGAATCTCACTCTTGTAAGATATTTAGTCATTTATTTGGTAAAAAAATTGAGACTCATAACATTTTCCTTTTCGGTATAAGGTCTATGTGAAGTGTGGTAAAAATTAATTTTTTGATAATTTTTAGGGTAAATTACAAATACGCCCCTTGAGGTTTGCTTAAAATACGAATTTGGAATTTTTTATTTAACAAAATTAATTGAAAAAGTAAAATTTCTAACTGTTCATCTATACAATAATAAAATTATCTGAATTATTAATTGAAATAAAATTTTAACATTATTAAAAACTGTTAATTAACTTAATAATTTATTGATAAAAGGACCTATTTGTTATGAAATTAGAAATCTTAGAGACATAATAAAATTTCTAGAATCATAGGGGTAATTTGTAATTTAAGTAAATTTCAGGGGGTGTGTTTATAATTTATCCTAATTTTTAAGTTATTAAGGGTGAGTTTGTAGTATTACATGTCCTCAATTGCAATTAATTTTCCTGCATATTCAAAATTTAATATGGAAAACATAAGAAAATAAGCATTCTCCATAATATTTTTTTTTTTAGATTTGATAATATTTATTGATATGTTGTTATCATTTATTATAATTAATAAAGTCAATTAATAATTTATTTTTAAAAATTACATAAACTCAAGAAGTGTTGTGTATTTTTATCAAATGTGAAGGGTATTATATATTTCTATCAGATTAGGGGTGTTTGCCTTTGTAATGTGATGGTCGCCGAATTCAATTAAACTAAACTACACTTCTTACTGTTGTGTGGCATTGTGTTTTAATAATTTGAACTGTTTATATTTTAAAGCATATTGACTATAACTTGCCGTTTGGGAAGCCAAAAAATTAGGTTTTTTGGCTATTTTAGCCACAAAAGACAAAATAGGCTTTTTTTAGCCACAAAAAACAAAACATCACATCCAACCCATAATCATTACACTCTTCTCTCACAAAAAAAGTCAAAAAAGCTAAAAAGCCAAAAAGCCCTTCCCAAACCAAACTTTTAAGCCCAGGCTAAAATAGCCAAAAAAGCTAAAAAGTCAAAAAGTCAACCCACTTCCCAAACAGAGGCATAATTTCACACTTTATAAATTAAAAGGCTAGGGCTTACCTCTAGTCCACTATTTAGATGGTGGATTGGAGGGTCCAGTATGATTCACTGAGTTTACTTTTGAATTTTTTTGATAATTCGCACCGTTCATATTTTAACATTTGTTGAGTATATTATTCTTGTGAAAAATCACGTTGATCGGATAATGGATACTGTATTTGGATTATTTTTTAACAAACCATTAATTTTTTGACCGTTTTTTTTTTCCAGACAAAAGTGATCCGAATACATGGTATCCGTTCTCCAATCGACGTGATTTATACATGAATAATATACTCAATAAATTCTAAAATGTGAACAGTTTTGATTATCAAAAAGGAGTTCAAAAGTAGGCCCAATGGGCCAAATTGAACCGAATTGCCCCAGATCTGGACTGGAAACCGTCTGAACCCAAATTAAAAATGGGTTGAGTGAGTTTGGCGGATCATCCAGCCGACGTGGACCCATAGCATTGTGGCTTGAATAGGAAATTATATAATAATTCTAAGCTATGACTCTCTCTTATAAATTATCATTTATTATATTTTTTTAATCACTTAACACAATATTTTATTTACTTATATTTTTTATCAATCATAATATTAAAAAATATTATGTGTCCATATTCTAAAACTATTAAATAAGCGCCTGGACTTGAACACAACCATTATCGGATGGCTTGACCCTAGTCAATAATGCTGTTGTCACCGTAGTTTCCATTCTTGGCTTACTTCACATTAAGAGATTGTTTAGGGGTAGGAATGATCGTCTTAATCCGATTTGTGGGGCTGTTCATACCCTTTTAAATGGAGTGGATTTTATCCAATCTAACACTTATGTGGGGGCAGGAATGAATTATATTTTGATCACTCACAACGGAGATAAGGTAGGGCGGGGGCAAGTATCGTCTCTTTCGATCTAAACTCTACCCGATATAATTAATATATATATATATATATAATATAATTAGATATAAAAAAAGAATATTAAAAGTCTGTGATTTTGTTTAAATATAAATAAATAATAATTTTAAAAGTCTCATTGTTTATATATACAGAAATAAGAAAAAATATTTAGTGTGTTAAGAATTTAAATGGTTTTCATTTTTTTCGACTATTTGAAATATGGTCGGGTATCTGCAGGTATCCAGTATTTGCAGGTATCTGCGGGGGCAGGGATGATGTTGAAAAATTCCATCCGTAGCGTATTTGCAGGTATTTGCAGGTACCACGCTCGTTGGCTATCCCTATTTAGGATGCACTAAAAAAGTGCACTTATTAATCTTTTTATCTTTTTTAGATCATATCATTTCTTTATTTTTTTTGCACATTTTTTATAAAAAATCAAAAAATACACTTATTTAGATCATCCCAAATGGATGAAGATCCCTTTCAGTCCGGACTGAAAGGCATTGTTTGGGCCCGTGAGGCCCACCATGGACCCCGTTTCGATGATCCGTACTGTTCATTTTATTAGGCATTTTGTGTATTTCATCTATAAAAAAAATTAGGTTGATCCGATAATTGTAACTTGTTCAATTTTTCACCTAAAAACAACAATTATGTTTATAAAAATAAACCATACATTTTTTTAGTCACAAACGTAATAAATTAAATAAGTTACAATTATTGGGTTGATATAATTTTTTTTTGTGGATGAAATAGACGAATTATCCAACAAAATGAACAGTTTAAATCATCGAAACAATATTCGTAATAGGCCCTACAAATCCAAATAGTACCTTCCAATCTAAAATCTGGACTGGAAGGGATCCTAATCCATCCCAAATAACCCCTAATTACATCAACATCAGAGGCAAATCTATAAATCTAACTATCAAATTACCAAAAATAAAATTATGGATTATGTCTATCGTTAAAAGATTCTTTAGAGATTTTTTTTTTCTCGGTAATATTTGTATGGGGAGCAAATATTCATCGTTGTCCGTACTCCTTGTGTCCAAGCTTTGCTTCACTCCGATTAACCTGAGAACACAACGATGGTGAGCTGCCTGGCGAGTGTGATGCCGGAAAACTCCTCCGACGATCAAGTTATCACCCTTAGAGAGGAAAAGAAAAAGAGAGAGAGAGGAGACAAAGTAGTAGGTGAGCTCTGATCACCAGATTTTCCAGAACTGTTGTATGGAGGTGCCGCTCAATCTATATAGCCTCTATGCACGCTACTCTGCATGTCCTTTTCTGGACGCATGGTTGTGCTGCTCTCTTTATTCCTTACATGTGTACGCGTTAATACTACCAAACAGCATTTGGCCAAACCACCAAACAGTATTGACGAGCAACTACTGGCGGGTTTTCCTCCTCGCACTCCAACTGGGCCATGTGGCGACTCCTGTTGTGCTACCCACAACTCGGCACAAGGCCGTTTACCAACTTCCAGCAATTGGCTCAGTTCCGAGTTGTCTAACCGGTCAACCGCACCTCAGCCGAGTATTGCTCGGTCTGTGTAGAGGACGGTGTCATTAGCTTGAACTATCCTTATGTCGACCCATTCCACATGTAGACCGGTCATTTGTTCTGTGTAAATTCCCCTTAATTATATACATAGCTCGGCCTACACTTCCCCATTGAGCACATACATAGCTCAGCCCATTCTGCTCATTGGATTTTCCCCTCTCAATTGCCCCTTAATCCCATCGGTTGCAACCTAATTGGGATTACTTTATTCTTGTATAATCTTTATTGCAGTTCGATTTGTCATTTAGCTTCATGATAGTTCGGTCAAGTTTTATCACTTATTTTATGGCCCGTGTTGCACTTCTACACAAATCTTCATAGCTCAAATTTTTTAAAATGTTCTTCGATTTTCGTGTTAACCACTTAACTAGCTTAGCTTAGCGATTTACTTTTCAGCGAGTCAAATCAGTATAACTCCTTGGTAAGCAAAATAAGCTTAGCTTGACGATTTACTTCTTGGCGAGCAAAATCGGCTTGGTAACTTCCTTGGCGAGCAAAATCAACTCGATAAAGAACTCCAAAGTTGGCGAGCAAGGTCAGCTCGGCAACTTGTATCTTGGCAAGCAAGATCGGCTCGGCAAGGAACTCCAAGGTTGCGAGCAAGGTCAGCTCGCTAACTTGTATCTTGGTGAGCAAAATTAGCTTGGCAAGAAACTCCAAGGTTGGTGAGCAAGGTCAGCTCGGTCACTTGCTTCTTGGTGAGCAAAATTCGCTTGGCAAGGAACTTCAAAGTTGGCGAGTAAGGTCAGCTCGACAACTTGCTTCTTGGCGAGAAAAATCCGCTTGGCAAGGAACTTCAAAGTTGGTGAGCAAGGTCAACTCGACAACTTATTGGCGAGCAAAAATCAGTTCGGCAAGGAACTCCAAAGTGGGCGAGCAAGGTCAGCTCGGCAAAGAACTTCAAGGTTGACGAAAAGTCAGCTTGGCAACTTACTTCTTGGCGAGTAAAATCAGCTTAGCAATGAACTCCAAAGTTGGCGAGCAAGGTCAGCTCGGCAATTTGCTTCTTGGCAAGCAAAATCAACTCGGCAAGGAACTCCAAAGTTGGTGAGCAAGGTCAGCTCGGCAACTTGCTTCTTGGCAAGCAAAATCAGCTCGGCAAGGAGCTTCAAGGTTGGCGAGCAAAGTCAGCTCGGTAACTTACTTCTTGGCGAGGAAAATCAGTTTGGCAAGGAATTTCAAGGTTGGCGAGCAAAGTCAGCTTGGCAACTTACTTCTTGGCAAGCAAAATCCACTCGGCAAGGAACTTCAAAGTTGGTGAGCAAGGTCAGCTCGGTCACTTGCTTCTTGGCGAGCAAAATCAGCTCGACAAGGAACTCCAAAGTTGGCGAGCAAGATTAGCTTGACAACTTGCTTCTTCGCAAGCAAAATCAACTCGGTAAGGAACTTCAAGGTTGGCGAGCAACTTCAACTCGGCAACTTGCTTCTTTGCGAGCAAAATCAACTCGACAAGGAACTTCAAGGTTGGCGAGTAACGTCAACTCGACAACTTGCTTCTTGGCGAGCAAAATCAGCTCGTCAAGGAACTTCAAAGTTGGTGAGTGAGATCAGCTTGGCGACTTGCTTCTTGGCGAGCAAAATCCATTTGACAAAGAACTTCAAAGTTGGCGAGCGAGGTTTGCTTGGCAACTTGCTTCTTGGTGAGCAAAATTCGCTCGCCAAGGAATTCTAAAGCTGATCAACACCATCAACAAATCTCTTGCCAAGCAAAATCTACCCGGTAAGGAATTCCAAAGTTGAACAAAACGATCAACAAAACTTTTATTGAGCAAAATCCGCCCAACGAGGAATTCCAAAGTTGAACAAAACACCAACTTTCATCTTACCATACAAAATCAGCCCGGCAAGAAATTATGATCTTTTCGTCAAAATGATTGTCAATTGCACCTTGGACTGTGCTAAATCTGCTTAGCGAGGTGAAAATAGAATAATTTTCAAGAAAATAGTCTACTTGTTTCATTACATCAATAGTAGAATGGGTTACAAAAGTATAACTAAGAATAAAACTTCAGATTGACAGTGTTCGACGTTCTGGGAATAGATCGGCCATTTATATCTTGTGAATTTTATGCCCCTTTTCCTCGGCCTTCTTACCGACTAATTCCAAAACCGAACTGCCTAGATCTCTTTTATGGTTGTTTGCACGGCCATCTTCTTGTCCGACTGCTTGAATCTTTCCCGCTACTCTCTTGTCCTCTACTATCGGACTTGCCTTCACGGTAGCTACAGTTGTATCATCTTCAACTCGAATGTGCTCATTAATGAGTTGCATGAGCAGTTCCATGGCCAACGGTTGATTCATTGTGAGCGAGTCTCTCAGTCTATGTTCGATTGGAAGACCGCGCTTATACTGGGTGATTGCTAGGTTCGCCGGGCAATCAAGAACCTCATTGAATGTCTCCTAATACTTGGCATTATACGCCTTCAGTGAGTCGCTCGGTTCCATCTTAATTTCCAGAAGGTGGTCGACTTCCTTGGGGGTTTTGGTGTTGGTTTTGAATCGAGTCACGAGTGTCTTCCCCAACTACTGCCATCTCTCGATACTTTCCTTCGGCAACCTCTCGAGCCATTTCAGGCTCAATTCACCCAAACTTGATGGGAAAATAAGGCACATAAGTGCATCGTCACGCCTATGCCCCATCATAACTTACTGGAAATGGCTTACGTACATGTATGGGTCAGTTTTCTTGTCATAGAGCGTGAACTTTGGCTGATGGAACTCGGGGGGGGGGGGGGGAGCGGTGTGTTCTCGATCTCTACGAAAAAAGGGGTGGCGCTCAGCCTTGCCAACTCTCTGTCTGGTGGCACGGGTGTCGCCAAGCGTGGTGGTGGCATGGCGATCTCTTCACTAGCTCGTTCTCTAGGGACCAGTTACTGCAATGTAGGCACCCTCTGCACTTCCCACCGGCGAATGTGCTCCTCCAACACATCCCTCAGGTCTTTTGAACGATCGGAGCAAGAATATCTCGATGCCGTCATCGGACATGAGAGGTGGTAACTGCTGTCTTGTGTGCAAGATGTCGTTGCCGGTGCGATATAATCTCCAGCTCTGAAGCTTCTTGTGACGAAGAGTGAAGGGGTGTGGCGTCTATTCTGACTGCCGGAACAGCAGGAATGAGAGTGCTCATCGTGGTTTCTCACTCTAGCGACGCATTTTCCCTTCATCTGGCGTCTCATGGCCTCCGCCTTCGTCGCCATTTTCTTGATAATGGTATCTTGGTCTCTTAACTTGTCTTCCAGGTGTTAAGTATGTGAATCTCGCCTTCGGCGACGCTCTTCTGGATTGACAGAGTGCCTAGAACTCCTTGCGCGCTTGTCTCGCGTATCTCTAGGAAGACCTTGCGCGGAGGTCTCCAAACCAGCCATCGTCGGAATGGTAGGCATGCCATCTTTGCGCCGAACGGATTCTGGAGTGATGCTGTTAATGGCGGACAATGTAATGCTGTTGTTGTTCGCCATAAAAGATGACTGGAAAAGCTTGGAGGACAAGGTTTTGTCTGTCGAATTCCCATAGATGGCGCCAATTGTACGAGGAGCAAATATTCGTTGCTGTCTGTACTCCTCGTATCCAAGCTTTGCTTTACTCTGATTAACTTGAGAACACAATGACGATGAACTGCCCGGCGGGTGTGATGTCGGAAAACCCCTTCGACGGTCAAGTTAGCACCCTTAGAGAGGAAAAGAAAAAGATAGAGAGAGGAGACAAAGTGGTAAGTGAGCCCTGGTCACCAAATTTTTCGGACCTATTGTATGGAGGTGCCGCTCAATCTATATAGCTTCTGTGCGCGCTACTCTGCACGTTCTTTTCTGGACGCATGGTTGTATTGCCCTCTCTATTCCTTACACGTGTACGCGTCAATACTGGCAAACAACATTTAGCCAAATCGCCAAACAGTATTGGCGTGCAACTATTGGTGGGTTTTCCTCATCACACTCTAACTAGGCCACGTAACGACTCCTGCCGTGCTACCCATAACCCGACATAAGGCTATTTACCAACTTCCATTAATCGGCTCAGCTCTGAGTTGTCCAACCGATCAATTGCGGCTCAACCGAATATTGCTCGGTCTATGCAGAGGACGGTGTCATTAGCTCGGACTATCCTTATGTTGGCCTATTCCATATGTAGTCCGAATCTTTGTTCGGTGTAAATTCCCTTCAATTGCATACATAGCTCGGCTCATACTTCCCCACCGAGCACATACATAGCTCGGCCCATTCTGCTTATTGGATTTTTCCCTCTCAATATTTTTAAAAAGTGAAATAGAGGGTGATAGTAAAATAATTAATAATGCTTGTACAAAAAATGAATCTGTCTGAAAGGAAACTATTCAATGGGAAAGGAAAAATAATCGAGTGCATAATATTTTAATATTATCCTCTATCTTTTCCTATTTGATCTATCCCTTCAATCTTTGACAAAATTAACTGCAAGAAATAAGGGTATAATGATAAATCTTATATAATTGATTTTCAATAAGTTTTGCTATTAGACCAGATTATTGAACCTCCTCCATCTTAAAAAAAAAAAAAAATGTTGGACCAATTAATTCAAAGAGTAATATTAGAGATTTCTAAAATATTATTCGTAAATTTATCTACACTAATATGGTAAGAGTTGAGTCTTAATTGTTTATTTTTAAACAGGAGTTGGACTTCTCTTATATTGAGATCTCAACATGACAGAACTTGAGGGGCCTGTAAAGTTCAACACAGATTTCGTTTTGATAATCCGAACTATTTATTTTATAGGACCCACAATGTAAATTATCTATGAAAAATTTAGGATGATTTGATAATCGTAACTTTTTCATTTTATCGTATTTGTCTCTAAAAAAATAGATAGTCTATTTCAAAAATATATTTGTTGTCTATTTTTTTGGACACATGCAATAAAATGAAAACATTATGATTATCGGATTGAACAAATTTTTTTCATAGATATTATACATTACGGACCATACAAAATCTAATTCGGATCATCGAAATAGAACCCGTGGTGGGCCCTAAAACATTAATTTTGTCATGTTGATATCTCAATATGAGAGAATTCTAACCCATTAAACAAATCAATAACTAACATCTAATAACCTACGTTATTCAAAATAAATTTTTAAGTGATATTTAAGGTGTTAAAGCATTCTTCTAACCCAAAGAGAACTTCGTTAGACTAAAATTGAAGAAAATTACAAATTAGTGTATGTTTAACTAAAAAAATAAATAAATTAGATTAGTGATAAATTTTATAAATATTAATAATTAAAATCATAATTTTTTTTCATAAATTTATCATTATTATTTAAAAATACTACTGAATTTTAATTTTTTTTTGTTTTTCTATGTTCTTGTTAGACTTAAACATTGTGAGAATCTCGTCATCTGCGAAAAGCTGCATTCGATTGTTTTTGTTTTTTCTTTCTGGAGAATGTTTTTGTTATTGAGCTAAGATTGTGAATTCATCAACAGTGAAGTGTTAGAACAAATTGTCTTCAATTCTTCAGTTGGTGGTCCTCGAGTCTTCAAAACTTGGCGATGATCTTGTCTATGTAGGATAGAAATTTGGTGCTTCAAGTCGCGTTACTAAATCGCTTTCCTAAAGACAATATTTGCAACCACCAAAAGGTGTGCAGGGGGTTACAACAAATTTGCCTCCAGTATACAATGAAGCCTGATCTAAAGATCAAATCTACCAGCGTTTGCACTGATGACAATAGATCAGAATACTCTTGATATTATCAAGAAAATCAAGACACTGATAATCAAATTTGCAGAACACTATTATCAGTAAGAAAAACAGAAATTTGCTTAAGAAACTCTTGATTGAAAACTCTAAATCAAGAGGGACAGAGAGAGAGAATTACATAAATGAATTCCAAATTTTTGGATGGAATGAAATGGCTGATTTCGCAGCCTATTTATAGGCCTTGATGCACCTGATCGAATGGTCATGTTCCTTGATCGCATCCAATCAGATCTAATCGTTGAATCGACAATCTACGATGCAGATAATTCTTACACTGAATAGATGCCTTGGCTAATCACACTTGATCACGATCGGGTACCATCTCATCAGTACGATCGCATGTATCTCCAATCAACGGCTATGATCAACCTACTTCAGATCGGACACACAACCATTTGATCGGTTGGTTGACCCATTGCCAACAGACAACACGTCACTGCTACATGGAGCTAACTATATTCCACATCACCCATGCCACGTTGGACCTAAGTTATCGCTCCAACCTATCCGATGCAAATAGGAAAGCGCCCTTATGGCGCCTTGCACTGATGCGTCCGTGCTAATTGCAAAGTGTGCCATCAAACGCCACACAGCCCACTGCCTACGCCACACGTACTTGCGAGTGCGGATGGTGCGAAGCACCATCCTTGTTGTGTGGATGCATGCACACTAGCTTTTACCTCACAATTCTATATTCAAAGGAATATTCCATGTAGCATTTTGTTAAGTGCTCCATGTTTTCCTCTTTTTTCGATGTGGGACAAAGCCCCAAGCTTATTTCATGTTTTCTAAAGAAAAACATGGAAGGTTTTGAAAACACCCAAAAATAAACTATAAATTTGAAAACCCATTTTGAAAATTCCCCAACATTCCCTCACCATTTTCAAAATATCAGATGATGATTTTTGGTTCACTTGGCAGCCTTATGCATAGGTGATGATATCTTACGATTTGAATCATTCATTTAGTGAAGACATCTCAAAGTTAGTCAAGATGGCATAGTCGACTTGTCTTTGAACTAGCAATCTTATTTGACTAACCGGACATGTCTCACGCACAGTACAGGTTACCTCAAGTATTCAAACAAACCGACACGTGGATTGGCCCTGTGTTTGTATCCTGTTTCATGAGCGCTCTAGAGTCAAGCCCTTGGACTCATAGGAAGTGGCACCACCTCTACACTCACATAGATAAGCTTACTAAGAGTACCCCTGTAATTCACGGTACCCTAACAACTCAGTTGTAAGCTTATTAAGAGTTTGCTAACTCATCTTCTTCTTTTCACATTACAGGTACCAAGCACTTTAACTTTGGGATGAAAATGAAATAAAACTAAGTGCTTGCAATTACAACATATGGTGTACTTAGGTTCATTGAACTCAAGAGTTGATGTTTCTTCAAGTATTGAGTCGAGTTTCCACCAGGAGTGATTATGTTAAGTGGGCTTAAGACCCATCTCCTTTGATGTTTTCCACACCAAATCCTTGCAAGTCCCTTTGTTAAGGGATCTGCCAAGTTTTTACTTGACTTTACATAACTAATGGTAATCACACCTTCTGTGATTAACTGCCTAACACAGCTATGTCTTAGTCCTATATGCCTGGACTTTCCATTATAGACATGGCCATAGGTCCATGATAGAGTTGCTTCACTATTCTAATGCAAAGATATTGGTGGCATGGTTGAGTCTGTTATGCATGTTTACTTCTTAGAATCTCAAGAGATAGCTCCTCCTCCCAGAGTAAAAATCCAACCACTCGTGGACTAGTGATCTTTACAGTTAGTTATCCAACTAGCATCTGTGAATCCTTTCAGCACTGCTGGATAGCCATTATAGACTATTCCATAGTCTATTGTTTTCCTTAAGTACCTAAGTACTTGGTTAACAGCATGCCAATGCACACTACTGGGATTACTAGTGTATCTACTAAGTTTTCTCACTGCAAAACAATATCCGGTCTAGTGCAAGTCATGGCACACATCAGGCTACCTATTACTTTTGAGTATTCTAGTTGATCAACAGCCCTTCCAGTATTAGGATGCAATTTCAAATTTGAATCAAAAGGTGTAGACATGGGTGTACAATTATATTGATTAAATTTCTTAAGAATTTTTTCAATATAGTGCGACTGGGTTAGAATCAAATTATTGTCCTCTCGTTTGATCTTAATACCTAAAATTACATTAGCCAAGCCCATGTCTTTCATACTAAAGTTAGACGACAAGAAACTTTTAGCACTTTCAATGACATCATTGTCAGTAGGGGTGTGCATAATACCGCCGAAACCGCTGAAACCGTCAAAACCGCACCGAGCCGCACCGCCAAGGCAAATTCGTTATTATTTACCAATCGAACCGCCGGTTTTTGGTAAGAAAAATGGCAAATTCTAGTGACACTTTTATCAATCCGCCGGTTTCTATTTTTCTTCCAAACCGCACCGACCCGCACTACTATTAAATCATGTTTTATAAGATTTTAAAAATTCTTTTTTACTTAAGTTTACTTGTTGTTCTATACCTTAAAATATAGTATTACATTATTGCTCGAGGGGAACTCAAGATGTCAATAATCCAAAATAAAGTTGGATTCCAATTCACTTTTCAATCTTTTTTTTTTTTTTTGGCCATGTTGCAAACTTGCATCAGCTCACTTTTCAATCTAAATACTTTTCAACAGTAAACATTTTCAATATATTGTAAACTCTGAATGATATTAATTTTATGTATTGTATTTGATCATTGTAGCTTCCATAGATACTTGTAATGAACTGATGGCATAGTCGTTGATATTATCATGTTGTTGCTACATTTGCTGCATCAGAAGAAAGCTTCACAAAATGCTTAACATCACGGTATCTCTAGTCTTTTTTTTACTCTTTGATTTAAGTTTTGTAATTTGAATTATATTTTTTATAAACCGCTAATCCGCCCGAACCGCCAAGGCAAATCCGCCATTATTTGCCAACCAAACCGCCGGTTTTTGATAAGGAAAATGGCAAATTCTAGTGACACTTTTATCAATCCGCCACCCGCCATACGGTTTCTATTTTTCTCTCAAACTGCACCGACCCGCACCGCGCACACCCCTAATTGTCAGTACCAAAAATAAACATGTCATCTATATATAGGCATATGATGACACCTCTATTTCCAGTAAACTCACTGTATACATACTTATTAGATTCATGTATCCTAAAACTATTTGATACTATTACTTTGTCAAATTTCTCATGCCACTGTTTTGGAGCTTGTTTTTGTTCATATAATGACTTCATGAGTTTACACACTTTGTGCTCTTGACCTGTACAACAAATCCTTCCGGTTGTTGCATGTAGATTTCCTCATCTAACTCTCCATTTAGGAAAGTGGTCTTAACATCCATTTGATGGATTTCAAGCTTATAGATTGAGGCTAAGGCAATCAACACTCGAATGGTGGCGATTCTAGCCACCGGAGCATATGTATCAAAATAATCGATACTCTCCTTTTGAGTAAAACCTTAGCAACTAATCTTGCTTTGAACTTGTCAATTGTGCCATCAACTTTCATTTTCCTTTTGAAAATCCATTTACAACCAATTGGTTTGGATCCACGTGGCAAATCAACAAGTATCCAAGCATTGTTACCCATGATAGAATCCATCGCAATATTTATTTCTTCTTTCCAGAAAAAAACATCTTGAGACGTCATAGCCTCCTCAAAGGTTAATGGATCTGAATCCATATTCAAAGAAATCATTGTTTGCTTACAAAAAACTTTCCTAGTTCCTTCTATAAGGTAAACAATGAAATCAGGGCCAAATGACTTCTCAGTCCTAGCCCTCTTACTCCTCCTTAACTCAATAGGCTCATTAGGTTCATTAGGCTCAATAGGTTCATGTCGCTTACTTTCTTCTATAGACATCAAAGGAGTTGATTCATTTCTGTGATTAGAATCTAACCTTGGAATGGTTGTGAAACGATTCTCATATAATACAGCATCACGTGATTCAATAATGGTATTTGTTTCTACTGAACCATTGGGTTCTACTACCAGAAACCTATGTATAGCATAGCCAAGGAATATGCATTCAATTCCTTTTTCACCTAATTTCTTCCTTTTAGGTTCAGGCAATTTGACTATTACTCTATAGCCCCATGTTTTTCAATTAACTAAGATTATGTTTCTTATTTTTCCAAAGTTCATAAGGAGTAACATGTAATAACCCCAACCTTCGATTAATGCTAAACCATGATTATTTATGCCTAATAGTAATTTAGAAGGAATCCGGAATTAATTTGCATATGTATTGCATTATCTTTGTGTTTTTATCTGTTTGCCATAAAATGATCTGTTTATGTTTTGACTTTGAACTGCGAATTGAAAGCCTTATCGGTGACCGATTCAGAAATTGAGTAATGTTTTATGCTAATTAGAATTTATGTGATTTTATGGTAAATTTAAGTGAAATTTGATTTGGTATGATTAAATTAGATTATATAATGCTAAATTACAGTAGTTCAAGTTAATTACCTTATTGCCTTTGAGTGGGCCACTTTCTCATACATTGTTTAGAATTGATTCATACACCATTTTCATCCATTTCTTGACCAAACCGTGGGAGAGAGCTAGAGATAGGAGAAATTTTGGTTTCAACAAAATTCCTTGGAGAATTGGAAGAATTGAAGAGTAGTTTGCATATTTGAGCTTCTAGGCTTGGAATTCAAGACCTAAGGTAAGAGAATCATCTTCTTGATTGTGAATTTAAGATTAATTCATGCATGGTTCATGAGACATTAGTGATTTAAGTCATGAATTGGTTGAAAATGTTGAATTGAGGCTTAAATCATGCATGTATGTTCATATCTTAGCATTTTGAAGTGTCTTCATGGAAGCTATTGCATTATTCTTAAAGCTTCTTTGGATTTGTGGTTCAATTGACTCACCTTTGGGCTTTGATTTTACAAATTGATCTTTGAAACATCTTATACTATGAGTTTACAAGTGTTTTCCAGAAAATGGGCCCAAAGGGTTGAGATTTGAGGTGTTGAATGCTTGGTTTGAGCTTGGGAGGCAAATCTGGAAATTTCAGAATTTGGCTTCCTCACTCGAGCAAAGGATTCCATGCTCGAGCGACTATCGTTTGTTCAGAGCTTCGCTCGAGCGAATGAATGGTGGCTCGAGTGTAAATTGCGAGCTCTCAGGTTTTTAGTGCACGCAAATGCACGCTCGAGCGACGAAACTTACGCTCGAGCGAAGAGTTGTGTCTCACGCTCGAGCGAGCATCGAGTGGGGATTTTCAACAAGCAATACTTTTGCATTTTTACAGACCGCTCGAGCAAAGGAGTCTACGCTCGAGCGACCCCTCTGTTTTGACAAGCTCGCTTGAGCGAAGAAGGCCTCGCTCGAGCGAGACCCCTATTTTCAACAAGTTTTGAAAAATGTTTTCTAAGGCGTTTTTGCATCCTCATTCCATCCTAGGCATTCCTAGGCCTTGATTAAGACTCCATAGTGAGGATTAAGGGTTAGAAACACATTAAGAGCCAATGAAGTAAGTTTTGCACAAATAGAACGTGTGTTTCAAGTGTGTATCTGTTATGTGTTATGTAGGTCACGTGCCGTGTTCTGTCTGACTAATCTGCTCCGTCTGTTTGTTTCAAGGCCAACTGTGAGTAATAACTTAGTAAAGTTATGTTCAAACTGTATCTACTTTTTGTGTGATAAAACAAGATCTATTTTCTGAAACGATATGTTCTGTACAATGAATGATTGTTCAATTTCTAATATGTATTCATGACATCCTTAGCATTATGTGATATGTGTTAGCTGTTACCCGGTATCAAAGGTTCCTTTACGGAACTTATTTCGCTCAGATTGCTACTCTGCATCGGAGGCCCCGCCACGGGCTCACTTGCCTGCTGTTCGGATCCGGAGGTTCCTTTATGGAACTGGTTATTCGTAACCTCACGTGTATACGTTCTGTTCTGTTAATGCTAATGGATGTATCACGTAAACTTAATCATGACTTATGATTTCTGTCTGTATAGGATCTGGACAAATGATGAATTTGATACAAATCTGAATTATGATTTCTGAATCTGTATGAACTTATTCATTGAAACCCTTTACTCTATTATTATTCATTGGGCTTTCGCTCACATTTTATATTATATATGTAGGTGAGCCGACACATGACCAAGGCCAGAGTTGATGGCCTTCTGTTCTGTTTTTGTCAGCCAACTGTTGTGCCTCCCGAGGAGTTTCCGAACGAAGCCTAATGCCATGGCTATTTTTGTATTCATGCTAGTTTTTGTGTATGCTCTGTAAAGTCAGGTCTTGAGAAGTACATTTTGTAAATACCTTGTAAATATTGTGTATCTGGACTAGCATGTTTATGTATATATAAATAAGTTTTGAAATGTTCTGTCCCATGTACGTTATCACAGCTCATTAGATTTTGTCTATTTTGTATTATTGCTTCCACAGCCCCTTATTATTTTCTAATTTGTTCAGAGGCTTTTGGTAATTCACGGATTATTGGCCGGTTATGGTGCTAAACCTACAGGGGCGGGTTTGGGTCGTGACATAACATTTCTTCCCTTGAGAGGAATTCTATTAATAGGCAGTGAGCAAGGCTTCACCCCAAAAACCAGAACTTAAACTGGAGTAAGAAAGCATAGCGTTAATCATTTCTGTTAATACTCTATTCTTTTTTTTAGCTACTCCATTGTGTTGTGGTGTGTAGGGTGCAGACTTCTCATGAACAATACCAACATTTTCACAATATTCTAAAAAATGGTATTCTCTGCCTCTATTAGACCTAAGTCTCTTTATTTTGACATTACACTGATTTTCTATTTCTGTCTTAAAAATCTTAAATTTATCAAGCACCTCATGTTTTGAATGCAAAAGATAGATATGACAGTACTTAGAAAAATCATCAATGAATGTTACAAAATATTTCTTGCCACCTCTAGTGGGGGTATTATGCATGTCACATACATCACTATGCACAAGTTTAAGTAGAGATGTGATTTTATCTACTTTAGGAAATGGAATGCGAGTAATTTTTGATTACACACAAAATTTACATTTTTCAAACATATCAATGTCATACTTAGGAATTAAATCTAAATTAACCATATCATACATTTTCCTAGTATTAACATGACTTAAACGAGAATGCTATAAAGAAAGAGAATCAACAATATAAGCAGAAATAGATGTATTATTGATAATGTTAATTTTGAACATTCCCTGATACATGTAGTTGTAACATGCCCGGGGGGTACCCGTGTGCGTTAAACAGTTCGGACTCTCGAAATCTTTTTGATCTAGTCTTACGAGTGCAATGTGAAACATAGATGAGAGTCCAGATTTAGCAACTTTTATTGAAAATCCATTTTATTGCAGTTTTGTCAAAAATGAACTGCGTCATCAGATCTCAGAGTCGCCACCTAATATTTTGGGAAATTAGGAAACCCATGACTCGTGCCAAGACCACTGTTCGTCGAAACCAAAGATGCTTGGCTCGGAACCTTAGGTATGAGAAGGGAAGGTCAATAATGAGCACCCCCGCTCACTCGGTCAAAAGATCGGCCTCTACTAAACCATGATATGACTTTTATTTTCTTTATATGTTCATGTTCTGATTATTTAGTAAATCCTAAAATTTACTATGTGAAGCATACAAGTATAGACTAGTTTGCTCAAATTGGAATAATTCAATTTCATGTTTGTTTGTGAAAATGGATTTGAATTTGCCACTTGACAAAGTGGGCTTAAAGTTTGTGAATTTGCCACTGTAAAGTGGGCTTAAAACGTACATTTATTGAATTATTCCAATTCAAGCAACAAATCTTCATCCACAGGCATTCATACAGTTATATCAAGTAAGCAAGTAGCCTCATGGTAGAATGCTAACACATAGTAAGAAAAACACACACAAATGAGATGCTAAAGCATAAAAACTCACAGATTGACCGACGTCCCTCGAACAGCTACAAAAGAAAATTAGAAAAATATGCATGATCTTATATACAAAATTCTAATGCAATACATACACAAAAATGCTTCTAAAGATCCGGCTTCTAGCATATGGCATGTGAATCACCTCATAATATGCGATAGTGCACAAAAATCATATAATATCAATTAAATCACAAAGATGCAAATTTAGCCGAATCAAGATCCAGGAAACATGGATGCAGAGTATGGATATGCATGGCATGTCAGATATATATATGTACAGTTAGGAAAAGCGATTAAAGAATGGGATAGAACGAAGCGGGTTGGGGGATTATTACAACACTTTAAATATTACAAATCCGAGTGAGACAAATAAAATAAAAATTCTCACCAACACTCAAAATAAAATAAAATCTTCCATCTAGCCGACCTGCGCACGTCGGCCCATGTACTCATCTTCAAATGGCGGGCCCCACCCAAGTATTTCTGAACAAACTTAGAACCAACCACTCTTATGAAGGCTGCTGACGTGTGATGAGCAATAGCCTTAGTAAGCATAGTCAACCATCTTTATGAACTAGCCAATCTTCATAGCCAAAGCTATATCAAAACCCAGCAACTCGGGCCAACACATGCACACCAAAACAAAAACCATGGGTCGGCGAGAGAAATCCATGAAGGACCACAGAACCCAATTTCATTTGATCCAGTGATAACGCCGACGGACCGTGAAACCCATAGCCGGAGCACCGACCCAGCTTATCTCTCGTTATCAACTTTTCTCTCTCTAGGAAAGCAACTCGAACTCTACCAGAAACTGCAGCATCGGCCTTGGCGGAGCCGGTGGTGCTGCAGTGGAGATCGGAGGCGGTGGAGGGGAGCTTCGCGGTGGTGCTCTTGTTGCATGCAACGAGTGTGCGTGAGACGATGGCGAAGAGGGCTGCACCTGTGGGAATAGAGAGAGAGTGTAGAAAGTGTGTCCATGTGTGCTGTGTGTATGTCGTGTGTGTGTGGCAGTGACTGGGTTTGTGTGTTGTGGTGTGTGTGTGTGTGTGTGTGAGTGTGTGTGCCGTGTGTATGAGTTTCTCAAAATGGATGTGTGTTGTGGGTTTTCCGAGAGAGAGAGTGAGATGGGCCGTGTGTGTATGTACTTTGTGTGTGTGTAACAGTGGCTGGGTTTGCCGTGTGTATGGTGGTGATGGATGTGTGTATGCCGTGAGTGTGTGGTGATGGGTCTGTGCTGGGTGTGTTCTGCCATGTGTTGGGTGTGTGATGGGTGCGTCTCGTGAGAGACCCAGCTAGAGAGAGGTGAGAGAGAGCCATGTGTGTATGTGCTGTATGTGTGTGTAGTAGTGGCTGGGTTTGCCGTGTGTGCATGTGTAGTGTGTGGGTGATGAGTGGTGTGTTGAGTGTGTGTGTTAGCCGTGTGTGGTGTGTTTCAGTGAGGTGCCGTGTGTGAATGGTATGTGTGCATGGGTGGTGTGTGGGTGATGAGTGGTGTGTTGAGTGTGTGTGTTAGGATGGCAGTGGTGGTGTGGTGAGAGTGTGTGTTGTGCATGTGTTTGGTGTGCTGCTGCCGTGAGTGTGTGTGCATGGCTGTGTGTGTATGGATCGGCCATGCAGAGAGAGAGAGAGAGCTAGCTCAATTTTATATCCGCTTCCGACCCAAGCCCCGGGAAAGGGAGAGAGAGAGCCAAAAATTCATGTATGTCTCTCCCCTCAAAATGCTGTCCCTCTCCCTTTGTCCTTTCTCTTGCTCATTTTCTTTTTATCATCACCTACTAGCTCCTTTAACAATCATTCTCTATCCACTCTCACCTGCTCTCTTTTCTTTTTTGATTCTCTTCCCTCATAACCATGTTCCCTCCTTTTCTAAAAACAATAATTGTTTTCCACCGCCTCCACACAACCTCACCAAAAATCTTATCTCCATCTCTCCACTCATTCATCCTCTTTTTTTTTTTTTATATTTTATATATATACTTTTTTTTTATCATTTTCTTTTTTTTTTATTTATCAAATATCAAAATTAGTTATACCAATTTAGATAAAAACATCAAAAACTATGTACAACACATAAAATTATAAAATATTATGAAATACTAAAAATTAATAATTTGGCCAACATGGTTGAGGTTTGGGATTAAAGTTTTTTTTGATATTTTCTGCTGAGAAATTCATAAAATAGTATATTCCAACTTTCATCATGGGGTGTTCAAAAGAAGGTGCCCAAGTCTTAGGGCCGGTCAAAATGGGGTGTCTACAGTAGCCTTTCCTAATAAAAATCCCACCGTTAGGCAGGACAAATTTGTTCGACTCAAATACTAACTTGAAACCATGCTTATTAAGTAGGCTTCTAGATACAAGGTTTTTCTTGACATCAGGTACATGATAAACATCATTAAGACTTAAGACTTTTCCAGATGTGAACTCTAGATCCACCGTCCCTTTTCCTTTGATAGCAGCAATTGAAGAGTTGCCCATGTAGAGAACTGTTCCATCACTAACTTGTTCATAAGTAGTGAAACGGCTCTTGTCGTTGCAGACGTGCCTTGTTGCTCCTGAGTTAATCCACTAGTCACTAGCATCTTCGAGCATGTTTACCTCGGATACAACAGCCATGAACTTGTTCTTGGCATTTGATGCTTCTGGCTTCTTCTTGTATGACCAGCATTCATTCCTGAAGTGCCCTGGTTTGCCATAGTGCCAGCAATCACCTTTCGGCTTTTTAGCATCTTTCTCTGGTTGGGGTTCACGCTTACGCTTCTTTTTGTTGAACCTCTTGCCATTATCCACCATGTGAATCTTGGAAGTTTGAGCCAATTGGTTTTCTTTACTTCTAAGAAATCTTGACTCTTTCTCAGCTTGGACGTGCTAAGCCAATTCCTTTAAAGTTAGATTTTCCTTTTTGTGTTTCAGAGTTTTCTTAAAATCCTTCCAAGAAGATGACAGTTTCTCTATTATAGACGAAACTACAATAAGTTCATCCATGTTCATATTCTTTCGTCGAAATTGACTCAGAATATGTTGGATCTCATGGAATTGTTCCATAATAGGCTTTGTATTAATCATAGTAAACCGCATAAAATTACTAACAAGAAATTTCTTATTGGTGGCATCCTTAGTGAGATGCTTTGACTGTAGTATGTCCCATAGTTGCTTTTCCGTTTCCAGATGTTGATACACATCAAACAGAAAGTCTGACAGTGTATTCAGAATATGTCCTCGGCAAATGTAGTCGTCATTCTTCTATTTGGTTTTGGTACGGGTTTGCTCCATAGTCTCATCTTCTTGCTCCATTGGATAGGGGTAGTCAGCACATGGACCACTTTGAGAATGGTGAGCAAAAAGTGCATCTTCTTTTACCAACAATGGAAATTGCCGCCATCAAACCGGTCAAGCTTCATGAAATCTTGAGTCATTTTTTGAATAGACATCGCTATATCTAAATATTGTCTTTAGATTGTTGGAACAAATTGTCTTGAATTTTTCAGTTGGTGGTCTTTGGGTCTTCAAAACTTGGCAATGATTTTGTCTATGTAAGACAGAAATTTGATGCATCAAGTCGCGTTACTAAGTCGCTTTCCTAAAGACAATATTTGCACCCACCAAAAGGTGTGCAGGGGGGTTACAACAAATTTGCCTCCAGGATACAATGAAGCATGATCTAAAGATCAAATCTACCGTCGTCTGCACTGACGATAGTAGATCAGAATACTCTTGATATTATCAAGAAAACCATGACACTAATAATCAAATCTGCAGAACTTGATTACGAGTAAGAGAAGCAGAAATTTGCTTAAGAAACTTTTGATTAAAAACTCTAAATCAAGAAGGAGAGAGAGAGAATTGCAGAAATTAATTCTAAATTTTTGGATGGAATGAAATGGCTGATTTCGCAGCCTATTTATAGGCCTTGATGCACCTGATCGCATGGTCATGTCCCTTGATCGTATTTGATCAGATCTAACCGTTGGAGCGACGATCTACGATGCAGATAATTCTCACACCGAATAGAAGCCTTAGCTAATCACACATTATCACGATCAGGTGCCATCTCATTCGTACAATCGCGTGTATCTCCAATCAACGGCTATGATCAACTTGTTCCAGATCGAACACACAATTGTTTGATCGATTGGTTGACTCATTGCCAACGGATGACACATCACTGCCATGTGGAGCTTACTATATTCCACATCACCCATGCCACGTTGGATCCACATCATCGCTCCAAATAGGAAAGCGCCCTCATGGCGCTTTGCGAAGTGCAAAGTGCGCCATCAAACGCCATACAATGCATGTGCGAATGGAGCGAAGCACCATCCTTGCGGTGTGGATATATGTGTAGACACCCCATTTTTGACCGCCCTTAAGACTTGGGCACTGCTGATTGCTTACTTGATGGTGCAGGCTATCTTGTGCGAATGTTCGATTTCTTCGGCAAGGAGAGCGTCAAATCCCCAAACCTTACACCCCATTTTTGGATCAAAACTATTTTGACCAAAATAATTTTAGATCTTAAAACCCTCTCTTTCAAAATATTTTTTGAAAAGGTTTTCTACGTTGTTCCGAGGCTCGCATTTCGTTAAATGTTATGTTTTTCGGTAAATCGAGCAAGGACAAAGTGGAAATGAATGTAAGAGAGGTGAAATTTTTGAAAAATATTCCAAAACACCTTATTTAGAGGTTTGGAGTTGAAGAAAATGGGAGGAGAGGGAAGAAACCCAGTTGGGAAAGAAGTTGGGCATAAACCGGTAAGAGAGAGAGTCGAGCAGCCCTCGCTAAATCAGGCCTATCCATTTGTACACTTGGATTTCAGCTATGAGGCCACCACCGTTGGAAAGTGGACTTTCGGGGCTTCATTTTTCACTCAAGAATCTCCTAAATCCGTGTCCGGATGAGGGAGATATGGTTGGTTGAAGTTAGGTATCAATCCGGTTGGACCGAAATTGAGCAGTGTTCACTAAAATAGGGATATCTCTTAGCACAATTGTAATTTTAATGTGAGTCTACTACCATTGGAAAGAAGACTTCCGGGCCTACAATCTAGACTTAAGAATGACTTGAAAAGGAGTCCAGATGAAGGAGTTATGCTTGGTTGAAATCGGGGCCATGGACTAGTTTTTGCTGTCGGCCACTGGGGGAGGGTGCCAGCCACAAATGGAGCTTGCCGGCCATAGGTCGGCCAGAAGTGATCGTTGTCAGCCACCATTAGTGGTTGGTCGGCCACCAATGTGGCCGGTCGGCCACAAATGTCCAGAAAGCCCAGAATTTGCAGATATTTCTCCTTCAACTATCCTACACTGCTACAAATATTTCTAGCTCGATATTTTCAACCAAGGCTTGTATTTTTTCTATATATGAAGGTCATATCTCTTATATTGCAAGGTTAGAAAGTTTGGGAGCCTCTCTCTCTAAATTTCTCTCTCTCTCTTCTTATTTTGCGCTTGAAAGTGGGAATTCTCTACAAATTTGCATACAACCCCTTAACCAAATTAAACTACCTTAGACCTGAGGTTCTTGGAGGTCTTATTTGAGCTCTCAAAGCTGGTTTTGGCTTAGAAAATGGCTGTTTGTTGCTGTGCTTCAAAGGTATAAGGCTCACCCCTTTTAAGCTTATTTTTGCACACTTGTTTGGCCACTTTTGCATGCTGTTTTTGGCTAGTTTTCAACTACAAAAACCTCTATTTTTTAAGGTTTAAAAATGATGGTTTAAAGCCTTTTTGGAGCTAAGGGTGGTCCACCATATTTTGTTGCTTATTTGCTAAGTGTTGTGCCATCTTTTAAAGCTTTTCAAACAACTCTTTTTTGGCCCTTTAACCACTGAATTTCAGGGAATTTCAGTGGCAAAAAATTTGTTTTGAGGTCCAAAATGGGAGGGGGTAGCCTCCTCTCCTTGTGTCTTCTTTGCAAGTGTTGATAGCCCAACATATGTTTTTCTACCATCTCATGACTTGATCTCAACATGTTTTTGCTACTTTTTTGACCTGCTTTAGGTCTGTTTGGGCCTGGTTAAGTCACTTGAGGCTTGCTTTGTGTGCTTGTAGTGCAATCATACTTGTTAGTTTAGTTTGTGCTATGTATTAGCCTCTCATTCTAGCTCTTTCTAGCCTACTTCAAACATGTTTTAGAACTTCATTTAAGTTATTTTAGGATTGTTTTGAAGTGTTTGTCCCATGTGAGCTTTGTATTGCATAGCTATAGTGCAAATGCCTTCACTAGCTTAGTGTTTTAAGGCCTCTAACATGTCTTGCATGAGATGGTTGCATTTTATAACATCATTTTACATGTGATTTCAGTGCATATATCTTTGTTACACTTTCACATATTTCACTCTTTCATTGCTTTTGAGAGTTGTGCTTTGAGCCTTACTTGCGAGCTAACAAATGAGCATGCTTTTCTTGCTTTCTATACTTCAATTCCAGCATGATTCAGCCATTATTTTGGCATGTTTTAGCACTGTCCAGAGCTAGTTTAGTCATTTAAGCTTGATATTGCATGCCTCTAGTGTAATGCTCTTCACTAGTTTTGATGCTTTTGGTTTTTAACATGTTGTGCATGTGTTGCTTGCATGTTTAGCATTATTTTCCATGCCATTTCAGCACTAAAAAGTCTGCAACCTCCCTCATTTCTTCATTTTCCTATTTGTTTTGAGGGTTGGTTAGCCTTATGATTGTGTAAGCTTGAGATAGAGTTTGTACTCAATGGCTTTAACTCTCTTTTGAGGGTTTTTCCTAGCTAAAGGCATGATCTCTCTCATGTCTTAAACCATTATTTGGTTGACCCCTCTCTCGTTAGAGGACTTTCACATTAGACTTAACCAACTAAAGAATGGTTTGGTAATATTAAAATGTGTTAACAAAATGAACCAAGTAAAACATGATAAGATAGGCATGTTTGTGTTGCATTGCATGTGTTTGGATTGGACGTTAATCCAAACACAAGAAATGTGGGACGTTTCATACTCAAAGTGATGAAACGTGCTACGTTTCTTGGTCGCCGTCATCCTTGATCATGGATGATAGGATGATGGCCATTTGAGTCTTATGTGCGCATTCACTAAGCTTGTATAAGCTTGGTTCTTTGGCCATCATGTATGAAAATGCTTGATTGGTGGCTTGAGAGCTAAGTGTCATACTCTTTTGAGCTTGAGACATGATAAGGAGGTGGCAGCACACACATTTCTTGAAGAATACACTACTTTGCCTCTAATTGCTCTCCATTGCAGCAAAAAAGAGAATTCTAAGGAAAGGGTGGCCGATCGGCCACCAGTGGTGGCCGACAGCCACAAATAGTGGCCGACCGGCCAGTGGCAGTGGCCGACAGCCACCTATGGTAGCCGATTAGCCATCAGTTAAAGAGTTGTTCAAAGTATTCTTGTCTTGGAGCAAAGACAGTCTGTTAATTGGTGTAAGGTTTAGAGATCAAAGCAAAGTGCAAATAGAGGTATCCAAAGGCAAGGCGGTGGATTTTCGAGAAGAAGCCAACTGAGCATGCATGTTTCTCTCGCCCACGAGGCCATTTTATTGCTTTAATTAGTTAGCGTAGCTAATTATTAGATTCAATTTGGTTTGTAATAATTAATTACCTTAGAATAGTTAATTAGTTGTTCTGTAATAATTAGTTTAGCTTAGCTTAGCTTAACTTATTTATTCGGACTCTCATTCACGAGGGCGTAATGTTGTAATAAGTGTGCGTGCGTGTGTGCATGTCTTCTAACCCCACGTCTTTCTTCCTTTTATTTATCCGCTTTCAGTGGTTAGGTTGGGGCACGTTTTGATTAGCATACCTTATGCTTGCATGTTTGTATCTTTCATTTGTCTTGCATGCACCGAGGCTCGGTGCATCATTCAAACTGCATTGTCAATTCAATACACTTATTTGAATACGTGTTTCAAAACATGTCATCAAATTGTTGCATTCATATGCCATCTTAGGTAGCCGAGCCTATTTAATTGCATTATTGCATGTGTTGCATTATGCATTTTGTATAGTTAGGATCATGCATACTTCTAACTAGCTTTTGTTTTGGCTTGAAGTACACTGTAAGTTTTACGCTTTAGCATACTTGCATGAGTGTGAGTGTTGCCATGATAGCATGTTTACCATAAAGCTATGTGCTTATTTGTTAAACTGTGTGAATGCCTATGGATGAAGGCTTGATTGTTTGAATTGGGACAATTCAACGAATGTGATTTTTAAGCCCACTTTGCGAAGTGGCAAATTATCATGTTTTAGCCCACTTGAGGGTGGCAATTTCAAACCATTTTCGAAAGCAAACACGAGTTGAATTCGTTCCAATTCTTGCAATTTAGTCTATACTTGCTTGTTTGTGCGTCACATAGTAAAGTTAGCTAATAATCGGAATAAGAACACATGTGTTTATAAAACAACATATTATGCTTAGTAAAGGCCGATCTTTGATCGGGCGAGCAGGGGTACTCATTTCAGGACCTTCCCCTCTCATACCCAAGTTCTCGAGCCGAGGTAACTTTGGTGATGACGGACACATGGCCTTTGACACGAGTTAGGGTTTCCTAAATTTCCCAAAAATAAAATATTTCGGTGGCGACTTTGTAATCTGGCAAAGCAGTTCAGTTTTGACATTATTTGATTCAAAATTTGATTTTCTAAAATGATTTGCCGGATTGAACTCTTTGGTATTTATCAGTCTCACATTGCACTTTGTGAGATTAGATTCAGAACCATGACAAGAGTCTAAACTGTATGACCAATTCGCGCCTCTCCGAAAGGGGGGCGTGCGAAGAAAGTCGAGTCTACAGTATGTACACTAGCTTTCACCTCACAATTCCATATTCAAAGGATTATTCTATGTAGCACTTTATTAAGTGCTCTATGTTTTTCTCTTTTTCCGATATGGGACAAAGCCCCAAGCTTATTTCATGCTTTCCAAAGAAAAACATGGAAGGTTTTTGTGACAACCCTCACCATCACATCTTGATTAACCACCGACATCGCTAAACCGAGACTAAACATGTTAATTGACCGAAATCAACTGAACTGATTGATTGTCTGTATCTGTTTAAGTGCATCTCTATCTGTTCGACTGTTAAACTATCTGTTTATGTTTTATGTTTTAAACTGCAAATTGAAGGCCTTATCGGCGGCCGAATCCGAAATTGATTAATGTTTTACGCTAATTGGAATTTATGTGATTTTATGGCATATTTAATTGAAATGTGATTTGGTATGATTAAATTAGATTAAATAAGCTAAATTATAAGAGTTAGCCCTATTTACCATCTTGCCATGCTAGTGGGCCACTATGTCAATACACTAGAAGCCTTATTACACTTTGATACAGCATTTCCTTAGCCATTTCCTTGAGCTTAACCGACTAGAGGGAGTGAGAGAGAGGAAAAAACTTGTTTTCAACCAAATTGGCTTGGAGGCTTAGGAGATTTGAAGGATTCTGTACAATTGAGCTTCCATACTTGTGATTGAGGACCTAAGGTAGGAGAAACCTCTTCTTAATTGTGTATTTAAGTTAGTTCTTGCATGTTTCATGCTAAATTGAAGAGTTGAGCCTAGAATTGATTTAAGATTGTTGAATTAGAGCTTAATTCATGCATATATGTTCACATATGTGCATTTTGAGGTTGTTGTTCATGAAATGCCACATGCATGTTCATATTTTTGCACTGGACCATGAATTCATCTTGTTTATGGAGAAATTGGCTCATTTGAGCATGTATTTGAAACTTGAGTTGTTTAAAATCCATGCATGTTATGTTTTACATCATGTTCATGAGATTGGTTTGAAACTGTGTTTAATTGAACTACCTTTGGGCTTTGCTTTTACAAATTGAGCTTTGAATCATGTAATACTATGAGTTTACAAGTTTTTTCCAGAAAATTAGCCCAAGAGGATCGAATTTGAGGCATTTAAACTTGGATTTGAGCTTGAGGTTCAAATCTGGAATTTCCAAAATTTGGAATCACGCTCGAGCGGGGAAAGTGGCGCTCGAGCGAGAAATTCGTGCACCCAGCACTTTGCATTGTTTTACGGTCTGCTCGAGCGGGGAAATGCACGCTCGAGCGGGGACTTGTGTCATACGCTCGAGCGGGTGTCGAGCGCCCATCAAGCATGATTTTCACACATCCAGTACTTTTGCCTTATTTTGCAGTCCGCTCAAGCGGGGAAAGTGACGCTCGAGCGGGGAACCTTTGTCTGCATGTCCGCTCGAGCGGGACCCTGTTTTTCTGAAAATTCTGAAAATATTTTTAAAGTGCATCTTTGCATCCTCATTTCATTCTAGGCATCCTTAGGCCTAGTTTAAAGCATCTTAATGAGGATATTGATGTAGAACCACACCGAGGCAAATTAGGGACTAAGTTATTATTTTTCCCGGCTGTGTAGTTTAGTGTATGTTCACTCTGTAACTGTGTAGGATTGGCATCTGGAGACGCTCTAGCTTATCTCAGAGCCTGTAACTCACAAGAATAAATCGTGTAAAGATATGTTCACATATGAATATCTTCTGAATGGGTAAACTGCATCGCTTCAATTGATATCGTTAATCGAATGAATGCATGTCCTCTATTCAATCAGACATTGTGGTATCCATAGCAACTATCAAGTATCGCATCTTTATCGAGAGATCTCTGTTAGTTCCTATCTTGGAACTTCTAGTTACTGTTATGATAGCCATCATTGACTGCTCGGTCTTTGAAGACCTACTGTTTACTGTACTGTTCTGCTAATAGATGTACCACATATAACTGTTATGATTGAATGACTGATATACTGAATCAATTGACTATTTTCAATACTGAA
Source organism: Camellia lanceoleosa (assembly GCA_025200525.1). Lineage (NCBI taxonomy): Eukaryota > Viridiplantae > Streptophyta > Magnoliopsida > Ericales > Theaceae > Camellia > Camellia lanceoleosa. The sequence goes on from CM045764.1 coordinate 160,133,912, forward strand.
AGGACATTCATTCTTAACCTCTTTACGTATTATGTTATTCACTGGGCTTTCGCTCACTGCTCATATATATATGTAGGTGTTCAGGTACCGGACCGCTGCTAGGGGCGTCAGGTTAAGCACTATTTTGTCAAGCCAACTTTTGTGCCTCACCTCGAGGTTCCAGTACTGTTCAAGCCAAGGCTATGGGGTGTTTTAGATTCCCCCTTTTTGTTTGTGTCCTATATAGCCTGAGTGATATCATACTGTACTGTTATGGTAGGGATGTGGACCCTAACCTGTATATTTGTAAATGATGTATGTACATACTGTCTCTGTTCTGGATGTATATATATGTATTATGAAAAGTCTTTTTGCATGCAGACTGCCACAGCTCATTGGACATCTTTTAATTACTGTTTTGGCTTCCGCCAGCCCGTGTACTCTGTATTACTGTTAGGCAGGTCTTCGGTAATCTCGGATTATTGGCCGGTTACGGTGCTAAACCCATAGGGGCGGGTTTGAATCGTGACAGTTTTGAAAACACGCAAAAATAAACTATAAATTTAAAAACCCATTTTGAAAATTCCCTAACATGAAGTTCCTCGTGTTGATCTCTCTCTCTTCCCATATATGATTGATCTAAAATTTTATAGTTTAAGAAAAAGAGTAATGTGATATAAGTTAAAAATTTATACATAATGGTGTGACTTAATGTGAACTTTTCACTTCAATTCATCTTTAAAAATATCATTAAAGATGAATTTATTTATAATAATGATATTATCACATTATTTTTCTCAAATTTTTTTATATAAATTTTATGTAAGTATAGAATTTTTCTAATAAAAATTAAAATGTGAAGTATCAAATTATTATGTCATTGTTGGTTTTCTTGTTCAACAAACCGACACTTGCAAATTATGAGGCATTTTAATGGTGACGTAATTATCAAGACAAAGTGTAGGAGAGGTGAATTTTAGCCCATTAAAATTAATTTGGCCCAATCAGAAAGTTCAAGATTGGTAGGCCTGGATTGCCATCAAACGGGCCAGATTGCTCTAAGCCTTGAGAGGGTTCGGATCCACGAACCTAGAGACTTATTTGGGCCCGGACTCGAAAGGGCATTGAGAGCAAGCCTAGAGATCCAAGGCACTCAGGACTTCGAACAGATTCGATTGCAATCTAGAAGTCGCTCCATTGATAAGTCTTAGAACATTTGCAGACTTGAAGCGTTCTGGGATCAACCCACCAGAAACATGAGTGAGGTTAGGACTCGAACCAAGGGCCTAAATCCCGAGGATAGTGGATGGAGATGAATTCACTCATTGGTTAATTCAACCTAAACCAGGGTTGAGGTGACACGGCCTTAGAGGGTCCATGAAGCTCGACAATATTCGCGGTGGGGGAGTCTTCTAGGACTACCTTGACCCTTTTGGGATGGTTGGGGAGCATTGATTTGGTGTGGCTAAGAAGGGGTTGATCTTATCTTTGAAACTTTTCTCATCTTCAAAGAGATCACCTTCTTGGACAAAGTAATTAGAGAGAATATTCCCCTATATACCTTGCACATGGGACTTCACCACTTGAGTTGCCTATAAATAGAGCACTCTCTATAGTTTTAAGGAAAATGATTTTAGAGAGAGAGAGAGAGAGCCTTTAGAGTTCTTATCTTTCTTCCTTAAGAGTGAAAGTGGGATCCATGAGAGCATGCCATGATTATCTCTTTCTAATTTCTCTGCCTTCTTCTTCACTCAACCTCTTCCTCCCATGATCTCTTCTCTATATAACCTTCCATTTGTTGTGGCTATTGAAGAATCTTAGTCTCATTACTCATTTCTAGGATATTTGAAATTTCCGATGAGCCTTCGAAGATTCTGATGACTTTTCCGACGACTCTCTTAGACCCTCACGTACACAAAGAAAGGGAGGCTACATTGTCATCATCATCATTTCGGTACTAAAATAAAGTTGGCTCACACAAATTGGAGTGAATCCGATTTTGTTCATGGTTTAAGAATTTGTTATTTTAGTTGCTTTTTTAATTATTTATAAAAAAAATTGTGTAGAAAAATAAAAAAATATAATAATTTGCAGTGATTTTTGGCTAAAAAAAAGTCTATCCACAAATAGATTTTTGGAGTTTGTTTATTTGGTGATTTTTTTAGTTTTTATTTTTTTAATTTTTTAAAAAAGATTAGGCTTTTATATTCAGCTTGAGAAGATAAGTCGAAAATTTTTAAAAATAAAAAAAATTAATATTCCCAAAAACAAGTTAAGAAAAGACGAAATAAGCTAAAAATATTACTTTTTTTTTGGGCTTATTTTGACTTTTTCGTTTTTGTTTTTTATACTTTTTAGATTCATCCACACAAGATAGATCAAAAAAGTAAAAAAAAAATCATATAATTTTGGAAAAAAAACCTATAGACAAAAAATTTTTGGAAATTTTTTTTGACTTTTTTAGACAATAAGCAAACTTCCCAAACACATCCTTTTAAATGAGTTTATTATACTTTCTTAATATAATATTCATATATTTAAACCAATTACATTTTGTGTATTATTCACATAAAAAAAAAAAAAAAAAAAAAACGTGGGAAGTTCATTTTCTTTCGAGTTCCCTGTTAAAAGAATAAATAAAAAGACAATTTGAACTTCGCCATACTCGTGAGTGTACATTCTACTCTCGTGAGTGTACATTCTATTTTTGCGAGTTTATCTACAAGTAGTGTGAGAGATGTGACAAAAGAATGTATGGAAAAGTCCCATTACCATGACCTACATCAACATGCTTGTCCCAAAATATTATATCATACTATAATGAAATACAAGAACGTTAAATACAACATATAGTTAATAAAAAGCTTCTCAAACTGTGAAAAAGAAAATGCAAATAAATAGCGTCATAATTGCCTATTTAAATCTTAAATGTGATTTAAGTAATGACTCAAATTTTGGAGTAACCTGCATACACAATATGCAAAACAATATAGTGGAAGATGTGGTTTAGGAAGAGTGGAAAATTGGATTATTTTAGAATGCGAATTCTTACATTTTTAACCCAAACATTTACTAATGTCAATAATTGAACTTCTATGCTTTTATTTGGATAATTTTAATATAAGAATGAGCATTACACAAGTTTATTTTTGTGTAATATAAATTATAGACAGGGCCGGCCCTGGGCATAGGCCCACCAAGCCATGGTTTAGGGGCCCTCAAAATAGACCTAAAAAATGGAACCTCTCCTATTTTAGTTTAGTGTAATATATTATGTATGTTTTAAGTCCAAAAAAAATTAAAGAAGGCCCAAACTAACTTAAAATAAATTGACCGATTAAATAATTAAAAGGCCTATTCAAAATTAAAATGGTCCATTCTCTCTTTCTATCTAATTCCTAATCCTAACTCTTAATTCAATTTTTCCAAAAATTTGAGAGAAATGACACAACAGAGCACTAACGAATTTCTCAAGAATTCAAAGCAACAGCACAGTACAAGTAGGTCTTTTTTTTTCTATTCAATTAATTAAATATTTGTTTTGTCTTTTGCTCAATTACTATTATAATATTGGTATTTATACAAATCTGCATCATCAAGAAGAATTAATCTATTGCTACCTATGCTATTACAACATTAGAAGTTTAATAGTTCACATCATCAAAAATTACCTTTGATCAACTATATCACAAGAAAGATTGAATGGATTAGCATTACTATTCATTGAAAATGATTTTGCAAAAGAACTAGATTATGCAAGTATGATTGATTTATTTGCTTCTAAAAATTCAAGAAGAACGAGAATCAAGTGATACTTATAGTTGTTGTAATATAATGCTAAATATATTTTGTGATTTTGACCCAAATCTTTTGTGATTTTGACACAAATCTTTTGTCATTTACCTTCAAATTTTATTTTTTTTCGTTGAATGAAAAAAAAAATATGTAAAGAGTTACAAATGATCTAGTGATATTTATTAGTTGACTATCGGCTTTGAATTCCGAAAATCTTAAGACCGGACCTAATTATAGAGTAGCCCTAGACAATCATATAGGATTTTGGTCCCGACCAACCACCAATGACCACCTTAGCGATTAAGGTCTCACATTTACTAAGATCATTAATCCAACAAATATGGGATCTCGAATTCATATTTGCTCAGGTAGCCATCACTCGTCGATTAGGACCAAATCTTAGATGATGGTTTGAGACCCCCAAATAATGTTCATAATTTGTGCCATATGATAAGATTGTAAAGGATTTGGTTCCACGTATCAGGGACACCAGCAATACACCAATGAGTGCAGTCCATTCCACTTGCACCACCTATTCCATAAATAGAGGGATGTCCATCTTTTCGCAATAACGATAAAGTCGTAATGTCAAGTAAAGTAACAGGCTTTTTAATCTTACTCAATGCCCTCTTAACCACGGCTACAGCAGGAGGGTATTGTCCTGGATATATTGAGCCCAACACCGGTGTCGTCTGCCCTTGGCATTGTTTTGCATTCGGTTCATTCCAATCCGAGCCACTAACCAAACCACAAACAAGCAACACAATGAGAGTAATAATTAGTAGTATTATGGTTTTAAGTTATGGCATTTGTGCCATTTTAAGTATATTACCATATTTAATTTTAATTTTAAACTTCATTCATCGAATTATTTACTTTAGCTACATATTTTATTGTGATAACAAAAATAAAACAAGGATCAATGAAAGAGAGCTTACTTGTAATGATTTGGAGAAATGCCTTGAAAGAAAACCATAGTTTTGGTTGGATCAATGTTGGTGTCGACCCAAGCACCCCATGTACCAAGCGCCATCTCGAATGCAACCATCCTATCCATGTCCTTCATCACTTTATTTCCTACTTGAATAAAATCCCATCTGCAATTTCACAACAATTACATAATAATAAGAAAATCAATTAAAAAATAACTTTTTTTTTTCAACAAAAAAAAAAAGAAAGAAAAAAAAAAAGAAAAAGAAAAGAGAAGAAGGTTGGAGTTGGTTTGAACTAACGGTTGGTGAGCATTTCTATAATTCCACCAATGCCATGTATTGAAGATTAACATGTCCATCCCTAACCAATTCTTGCCATCCTCAATTGAGTCAAGTTTTAAAATTCGGCCTTCTGTCTCATTCACTATGTCCACCAAAAACATATTGCGATCAAGCAACACTTTAACATCATAATCCTGAAAATATCATAAAAAATTTTAGTACAAAAACATTATTTACAATCATGTTTCTCGTACGTAGTTGGACTGTCTTGAATAATTTTATGAGCTCAAAAAAAATAAATTGAACATAATGTTTCATAAGAGGATTGGCCCCACCTCTTTGAGAGATATTGTGTGTTCATTTTTTTTTTTTTGAAAAATGCTATGACCCCAAATAATGTACCAAATTTTCTACCAAAACTCTCGTATGAGTGCAGGATCCACACAAATTCACACATACTCATGTGAGAGATTTGGTAGAAAATTTGATAAATTATTTGAGATCCCTAGCATAACTATATTTTTTTTCTTCACTTCTGTCTGAATTATTTATTATTAGCATTTATTTAAAAGAAAAGAAGAAAAAAGAGAAAGGAGGTACTAGAAATGGGTAGAGCATATAGTATATACCGTGATGATAAATGTGGAGATCATACCAACTCTAGTTAGGTTGTAACTTAAGTTGGGTGCAGAGGTATAGAGCAAGCATGTCAATGACTGCCATTGATCTCGACTCAAGGAGTCCCCTACAAACATGATGCTCTGTCCTTTAAATCTTCTCAAGAATCCTAGCCCATCAAATCTATAAAATTAAACAAAAAAAAAATCAAATTAATTCTTTTCAAACATAATAATATATATGCCCACTCATAAACAAGATCAAATGTATCTGTGAAAAGGACAAATTGAAGAGCATTAAAATTATAAATTCTTACGTAATTCAAAGATTACAAGTGTTCATTATTAAAAAAATAAAAATGTTTGGGACACAATTAATGGGAATATACCACAAGCATGTAGTGACTGAACAACCTCAGAAAAAGACATCCCACCGCCCGACCCCCGTGACCTTGTTCACGTTTGAAAATAGAATTGGGATTCTACTAGTAGTGAGACAGATCTAGATCTATTTAGTAGTTTTTTTTTTATTTTACTTTATTTTATTAATAACACCGTCCTTAAGTTCCCAGTGATTCTCATCTAAAAATAAAAATAAAAAAGTTACCTAATTATAATCGTACAATTTTATCAAATTTATTTTAAAAATAATTATTTATATTTAAAAATAAACTAATCATCACGATAATAAAATAAATATAATAATATTTTATGAATAATTTAGGATAAATTACAAATACACTCTCTGAGATTTATTTAAAATACGAATTATTTCCTGTGGTTTGAAAAATTACAAATATCTTTCTGTCAGAATTTTTTATTTAACAGAATTAATTGAAAAAGTAAAATTTCTAACTGTTCACCTATACAATAATAAAATTATCTAAATTATTAATTGAATTTTTTTTAACTTTATTAAAAACTGTTAATTGACTTAATAATTTATTAATAAAATGATTTATTTGTTATGAAATTAAAAATCTTAAAAGGTATAATATAATTTCTAAAATCATAGGAATAATTTATAATTTAAATAAATAAGGGTGCATTTGTAATTTACCTGATAATTTATATGAGAATGCATGACCCAACTGGCTGACACACTACCTCAGATTAGTAGTACCTTAAAATAATTACATTCCAGCTCAAAGATGCGGTGATACAAGAGGTGGACAAGCTACGACAAGTGCAGCACTTTTCAGTGTAGTTTTTCATTACAATAAACTCATTTCATAATATATTTTAATTTTTAGTCAATTTCATAAGCTGATTCCTTAAAATAATAATTACCTTTCCTTGGTTGGAGAAAAATCAATGTCACGGGCATTTCAATTATATTTTTCCAAAAAGTTGTGTCCTAAACGAATTGAATTGACTAACATTCCACAAAACTCTTCATTATTATTATTATCATTATTATTATTATTATTTTCATTTGAAAATTGCAGTGGTTGATTCACATGGAGATGTCTGATTAGCTAATGACATTGACAGGTGCAAAAGTTTTCTTTTTATTTTTTATAATTCATTTAGGAGAATTTTATTATATATATCTACGTATCATATACTTTTTTAGTCACATTATTTTTATTTTTAATTATAAATAATTTTCTTATTTAGCTATAATATTATTTTAAGATGTTTTGTTATGATTTATTTATTATTTTTTATACTTGGTTATAGCTTTTGTTTTTTAGTTATAACTCAGAAAATATAAAATTATATTATTTTCTTCTATAATTATAAAATGCATATAGTTCACACTGTGTACCATGATTTTTTCCATTTATTTATTAGCATGTTGTATGAGAGTTATATCCCAAAATATATATTTTATTCTAAAAACAATGGTAATATTAAAAATAAAAATAAAATAAAGATAAATAAATAAAACACATTAGGAAGACAACTATGATTATAAATAATAAATGCTATAAATCAACAAATATATTAGGAAGAATTTTAGATAAATGATATTTCAGAACTGTACCAATAATTAAGTAGCTATAAAGCTGTTCAATATTAAGTTAATATGCATAAACTAAATTAATTTTATAAACAGACAAACCAACAAATAAAATCGTAGTCGAGCATAGTGATGGTTCCTTCTACTAAAAGCCAGTATTTTTATATGTCTTGAAACTAGTAGTAGTAACCACCATCATTGTAAACACTTTAAAAATAAAAATACATAACGTAAATCTATAATAATAGATACTTCTCATCCACTTGTCTGATGCATCTGTGGAGTAAAACAAAAATTACAATATGTACAAGCAAACACATTCTTAGCCTCAAATTTTGCCTTCTTTTCATTTGAACTCTTTCTAGTTTTTATTGTGTTAATTTGATTTTTAAATTATTTAATTTGTGTTTAAATGATACTTATAAGCATTGTTTTGTCTAAGGTGGTGTTTGGAGAGTGGTTAAAATAGTCCAAAAAAAAAAAAATCAATCTCATCTCTCTATTTTTTTTTTTTTACATTTTTTTCTTAAAAAAAAAAAAAAAAATCACTAAAAATTTGAACTCCCAAACTCTCCCTAAATTTTGAACAAAAAAATAAAAATATTGGACGAAAACCATGTTGAAACAATTTAAATACAAATTTAACATAATTAAAATATCAAAAATCAAAATGATACAAAACTCATATTTTATAGATTAACAGTGTACTTAACCATAACATCCATTCAATTATATAAAGCGCATATTTTGTTGATGCGAATGGTGTCACGAATAACTTCCACATCCAATAAATCCTAAACTAACATTTCTCATTCATCAAACTATCAAAAAAAAAAAAAAAAAATTAAATTAAATGTAAAACTACAGACATACAACAATTGCAACCATAGCTTATATATATATATATATATATATATTTTAAATAAATAAAAATAATAATAATGTGTAAGAAAGAAGGATGATAGAAGAAATGGGGATGGGTACCTTGGTAAATCGCAGGAAGTGGGGTGCCAGCTATAATAGAGGTAGTTGTGATCAGGGCGGCCATTGTTCTGGCAGTTGAACTCTTTCTCGATGAAAGGACATGTGGTTGCGTTGTATTGAGGAGGGTTCGATATGTCTTCCACCCAACTCCCCTGGAACAAGTCACACCCACTTACCCTGTTCTCTATATTTTCATTTGCATTTCCATTTGCTAGATGGTGATGATGAACAAGAACAAGAACAATCATCACAATCACTAGTTTTTCAAAACTGCTACTAACCCACAAAGCCATTTAGAGAGAGAGAAAATGGAGCAATGAGGGGCAGCCAGAAACGTCTTGCTCTGCTTTCTTTCTTATCCTTACCTTACACATGCATATATATATATATATATATATCTTAACAATTATAGATACATACATGTTTGGAGAGAGAGAGAGAGATGATGTGAATGTTGGAGAGAGATAATTGGTCCATGTGATTCGGTAATGTTAGTCACCTGAAACTTTTTATCAAAATTTTTACAATAATGTTATATGTAACGGTTAATGTATTAATTAGTATATTAATAGATAATATTACATAATTTTAAAAGTTTTGACTGTTTATAATTTTTATAATAGGTGTGGTCAGTAATAATAGTATAATATTAATTGGTACATTAGTGTGTATATTAATTGATGTATGTAGTACCATCAAAATTTTTATCATATTAAACTTAAGTCTCGTTTGGGAAGCTCATCTGAACTAAAATAGCTATATAGGACAAAATAGATTGTTTTAGTCAAATAGAACAAAATGTCACATCTAACCCATAATTATTTTTTTTTTTCTCACAAAAGTTAAAACAAGTAAAAATTTTTTTATTCCAAACGAAACTTTTTAATCTCAAATTAAAATAATTAAAAATTTAAAAAGTGAAAAAAACCATCCCATATGTACGTGAGTCATGTATCAAAATTTTGTATCCCTATGTCTTAGAAGAGTAAATTGTTGGGTTGTCCAGCTTGTAGAGTTCTCTTACAAACATAGAAATTAAATTTTAAAAATAAAAATAATATTATATGCAAATTGATTTTTTATTTGACTTTCTTAACTAAATAGAAGATAGTGAAGTTTATATTAATAAATACATCATTGTATTTTGTTTAGTGATAAGAAAATTTCATAAAAAATCCATGTATTATTTTGTAAAACTAAACACAATACATATCTCTACTATTATATCATCTATACTATTATATAAGTGTTGGCTTATTTTTCTTATGAAGGAAAATATAATAAATGTGAGGTGTTAGTAAGGATTAAAAAATCTTTACAGATTAAATTTTAGTCAATTGTTAAGCTATTGTGTTGAAAGTTCTTTTGCCTCAATGAAGAGGACTTCAAAATTGCCAAGTATAGAAAAAAGAAAAATTAGAAGAAGAATGAGAAAGACGGAGAAAGATGATTGAGTGAACAATCGAGGTGATTAAGTGAATAATCAAACTAACTATTAATTTACTTCTACTCCTATTCTTTGAAAAAGAAGTGTATAAAATAAAGTGCAAAAAATAAAGTGCAGGAAATATAAATGACAAGAAAAAATAGAAATCAATTGTCTTTAATTTTAGTTTGTCCCTTTACAATATAGCAATGAATGACTATTTATAGGCAAACCTTTGTATGAAAAAACTACCTAAATACGTTTTATTGATATTTTATTGATATTTTTGTTACTATTTCATTAAATACGTTTACAATCAATATGGTAAACTTCAAATTTGACATTGATTATAAATGTTATAAAGAACTGCAATAATATGAGTTGGCTCATTTAATTGTATTTATAATTTCAAATTTTAAAATCCTTTATATAGAAAAAAAAAAAAAATCTAGCCATATTAATCTATATCTAATTTGAAATTTAAAAAAAAAAAAATCAAACTATAATTGTAATCTTATATAATTTAAAATTTTAAAAATATTTATTTAAAGATATTAATCAAAAGTTTATCTTTAAAAACTTAAAAATACATGTAGCGTGCATACATAACATGGCTATTATGCTAATAAATGAATATACTACATATAAACAGACTTTTCAGCAAATTCTTTTAGAATAATGCTATATGTACTAATTAGTATATCAATTGATAATGTAACATAATTTAAGAAATTTTTAAAATTTGTAATAGGTATATAATGAGTAGGGTCAATAATAATATCATAATCAGTGTTAAATTACACTGAACTCCCTTGATGCATAAAAAAATGCAATAAATTTCAAATTTTTGACATAATTATATTAGCCTCCCATTAGACTTTAATTCACGTAATAGTTATAGCTCAATTTTTATTAATAATTTATTAGTCAAATGAATCTAAAATAATAACAATATTGGTATTCTTTTTACATTTAAATGTATATTTTATCTCGGTTATCTCTATCTTTACACTAATCACGTTGCGATATTTTTTCTAAACCTCATGAGAGGTCAATGTAATTTATCATTAATAAATATGTGTAATTCATTTCTTTTGTGTCCATTGATAAAAAATATCACATAAAAAAATATAATTAGCTTGTTTGTTTTCATTTTTCAGAAAACACTTTTCAGAAAATTTTACATTCCTATTTTTTGTGTTTTTTTTATTTTTATTGATTTTTTTTAATATTTTAAGAATTTTTTTTATTTTTTAGACACATCTAACATAAATACACCTAAAAAGTAAAAAAATTGTAAAAAAAATCTTTTAAAAATTCACTAAATACCAAAAATACAGAAAAAAATACAAGAATTATGTACATTTTTTTGTATTTTTATGTATTTATTAATTTTTTAAAATATTTTTTTACAAATTTTTTACTTTTTAGATACATCTAACTAAGGTGCATCTAAAAAAGTAAAAAAATATTTAAAATTTAAAAAATATTCACTAAAAACAAAAGAATATGAAAATAAAAAAACTCAGTTTTCAAAAAACTTAATTAAGAAAATTCAAACTAAACACACTGAATGTTTTTCAAATGAATAAAATTTTAAAAGATTGATTGGTAGAACCAATTATATATATATATATATATATGTATCCAATGATTTATGTGTTTATAATAAAATAGATTTTTATTGATAAATCCTATTTAGAAGTGTTTTAACTCAAGAAGTCCATGAAGGAATTTTTTAACCCATTTAGTCCCACGTATTTATAGTTTTATTTCATAAAGTCATTTTTCTTAATTTACACTATTTTCTTGGACACTTATGCCCTTTATATTTAATTTTGATACTCTTATAAATATTTTTTGAACGGTTAGCAATTTTATGATGTGAACATTCATATTTTAAAATTCACATTGGTAGGAATGTAAAATTGGCCCGTGGGCGGCCAAGGCCAAGCCGTTGACAATGTGAATATTCACATTGATATGTTAACATTCACATTAATAGGAGTGTAAAATTGGCCCGCATCCCGTGGTGGCGCGAAACCCGCCCGCAGCCCACGGGCAGCCCAGGCGGGCTTGGTCCGGCTCGTTGACAATATGAATATTCACATTAACATATTAACATTCACATTGATAAGAGTATAAAATTGGCCCACGGCCCATAGGTGGTCAAAAGCCCGCCCATGACTTTACGCTTTGTTGACAATGTGAATATTCACATTAACATGTTAACATTCACATTGATAAGAGTATAAAATTAGCCCGCGGCCTAGGGCGGGCCCGACCCGGTCCGCTGACAATGTGAATATTTATATTGACATGTTAACATTCACATTGATAAGAGTGTAAAATTGGACCGCAGCTTATGGGCGGCCCAAAGCCTGACTGCAGCCCGAGGCGGGCTTAGCCCGACCCGTGACAATGTGAATATTTACATTGACATGTTAACATTAACATTGATAGGAGTGTAAAATTTGCCTGCTGTCTGAAGCTTGCCCGCGGCCCGGGGTAGGCCCGGCCTGGCTCGTTGACAATGTGAATATTTACATTAACATGTTAAAATGCACATTGATAGGAATGTAGAATTGGCCCACGGCTCATGGGCTGCCCGAAGCCCGCCCACGGCCCGAGGCAGGCTCGTTTGGGTCCAGACCCGAGCATGTCCGAGATCCTAGGTTAGGGCTTAGGTCATCACTTTGAAGCCCGGCCCGGCCCATCGGCCAGCTTAAGCCCCATTCAAGGTTCAGTCCGAGGCCTAGCCCGCCCAAGGTGCAATGTATTTTTTTGTGAAAAATAATAAAATTTTAGTAAAAAAAATTAAAAAAAAATGGTCAGGCCTGCCCAAGTCCGACCTAAGCTCGAGGCTAGGCCCAGGCCCACTGGCCCAACCCGAGGCTCGATCCATCAGCCCGTTCAAAGCCCGAATACTCTTGTGCTACGGCTAGGGCCTGGGCCTAATTTTTTGGCCCTTGGGCCGGCCCAACCCGGCTTGGGAAAGGCTCGTTTGGGCGCAGGTTCGAGCCTAGTCCGAGACCCTAGGCTAGGGCCTAGGCCATCACTTTGAAGCTCGGCCTGGCCCATCGGCCTGGTTAAGGCCCATTCAAGACTCGGTCCGAGGCCCGGCCTGCACCGAGGCCTATTGTCTTTTTTTGTGGAAAATAATAAAATTTTGGTTGAAAAAAATTAAAAAGAATTAAAAACACATGGCCAGGCCCGCCTCAGGCCGTGGGCGGGTTTCGGGCAGCTACAAGGCACGAGCTAATTTTACACTCCTATCAATGTGAATGTTAATATGTTAATGTGAATATTCACATTGTCAACAAGCCGGGCTAGGCCCGCCCTGGGCTGCTGGTCAATTTTATACTCTTATCAATATGAATGTAAACATGTCAATGTGAATATTCATATTGTCAACAGGCTGGGTCGAGCCCGTCCCGGGCCACCCACGGGCCGTGGGCGGGTTTTGGGCAGCCACGAGGTGCGGACTAATTTTACACTCCTATCAATGTGAATGTTAACATGTTAATGTGAATATTCACATTGTCAACAGGCCGGACCGGACCGGACCCGCCCCGGGCCGCGGGTGGGCTTTTGGCTGCTCATAGGCCGCAGGCCAATTTCATACTCTTATTAATGTGAATGTTAATATGTCAATGTGAATATTCACATTGTCAACGGGCCGCCCATGGGCCACGGGCGGGTTTCGCGCCGCCACGGGACGTTGACCAATTTTACACTCCTATTAATGTAAATGTTAACATGTCAATGTCAATGTGAATATTCACATTGTCAATGGGTCGGGCCTGCCCCGGCCCGACTCGAATTTTTCCGGGCACCCACGAGGATCGACATGGGCCGAGTCCCTACACATTGACGATATGAACATTCACATTGACGGCGTGAACATTCACATTAGGGATATTTTGCTAATTATGTCACCCATAGGACTTATTGAAACATAAGAAAATAATGTGAATTAAATGAAACATAAGTAGATGAAAATGGTATTTTTGTCTTTTTATCTTAAATAGGACCTAATGGAATAGTAAAAAAGAATATGAATTGGATGCAATAAAACTCTTAGAAAATGGATTTATCAAAAAAGTTCTCATAATAAAACTTGAAAAGAAAAAAATAATTCTCTTTTGCTGGAAAAGAAGGGATAGTTTAGCATGCTTCGCACGACACCAAGTGATGAATGCGATGATACTGAAAAATGGATGTTTGTTTGCATTTTAGTTTAAAAGTTTAAAAAATTCAACTCATATAAAAGATTCAAAAATCTATTTCTATTCACTTTACTTTTTATATACATTTTTGAAAAAAATTAAAAAATCATTTACAAATCCCTAGCTTTTCTCTTCATGTTGTTTGGTTTATTCTTCTTTTTTGAAGATCAACTTTTTTTTATTTTGTTTTCATGAATTTTTTTAATATTTAAAAAAAATAGCTTTTAGATACACATAATATAAATACAAGTAAAAAGTATTTATGAAAATTTTTTTAAAAATTCTCTAAATACCAAAAATATAAAAAAAAATACAAAAATATATATTTCGTATTCTTGTGTTATTGGTTTTTTAAAATATTTTTCACAAATATTTTACTTTTTAAGTACATGCAAGTTAGGTACATCTAAAACGTATATAATTTACTAAAAACACAAAAAATAAAATACTCAATTTTCAAAAAATCAATCAAAACCAAATAAAGTCATATGGTGGTGTTTGGGAACTTAGTTCCCAAATTTTTTTCTCATTTTTTTTACTAAAAGATAAAAGTTTTGCAAAACCAAAAAAGACACATCCAAATAAAATATCACATCCAACCCCATAATCATTTCACTTTTTCTCTCACAAACATCACATCTAACCACAAAAAAACCCAACTATTTTCCCAAACACTAAAAATTTTTTATCCAATAATATCCTACAACTAAAAAAACCTACATAAAAACCCACTTCCCAAACATCTACATTGCCTTAAGGTTAAATTTCTCTCAACTACAAATATGAATTTGAGAGAACTTGAGGAGCCTGCAAGACCAACCATAAGTCATGTTTCAATAATCCAAATTGTTCATTTTATAAGACCATTCACGTGTATCATTCATGAAAAAAATTAAATTAGTCCAATAATCATAATATTTTTATTTTATTTTATTACGTTTATCTCTAAAAAAATGAATAATTTACTTTTAAAAATATACTTATCAAAAAACAAGGAGCAGAATGTGATTTTCAACACATATTGAAGATTGTTTAAATTTTTATCTTTTGTAAATTACATGCACTTTATTATTATTATTATTGCCATTTGCTAAGAAAAGAACTTCAATAACCATAAAGATGATACAATAGTTTTTGATAATACAACCATACAGATATCAAGATTCATCATAAACACAAGACCATCTTCCAAATAAGCCTCAACTAAAACAAAAACAGCCTACGACAAAAAAAAACAAAAAAAACACAACAGATACTAATAAATAGATCGTCGGACCAAAAACAAAGACTATGAAATAAGCGACTCTTGCATTACAGAGTCTGACATGCATTCATATGGATTCATGCACTAAGAAAGTGAAGAGAGAAAAGAAAAAAGAAAAAATAGTAGTCAGAAAAACATAACCAAAGGGACATACAGTAGCAATGTCTATACATATGCAAAACACAACTGAGAGGATGTGTAACAAACACTTCAATCTCTCTTTTGCTATTGAGAACTCAATTTGAGTGGGTAAAGATCAGAGGCAGATTTGGAGTCAGTCCATGGCCTGTCAGTTGAGATACCGTGGCTATGGCTGTCACTCATGCTCATTTCAGCGCTGTATTGAAACCGGTTATCTGTCTTCTCGGGCTCTATACCATCAAATGAAAAACTTTGAACCTCAGCTTTGCCTTCAAGCATGCTTACCACTGAAGACATTGTAGGCCTGATTGCTGCTGTGGCATTAGTGCATAGCAGAACTACATTAAGCATCACCATCACTTGTTCTTTGTTGAAATCTGATTCCAACCTCTGATCCACTAGCTCCATCAAATTCCCTTTCTCCTTTAAGTCCAGTGCCTAAACACACAGAGGACAGTTTGTTTTAACGGAAAATGAAAAGTTGCAAGCTTTTGATATAGAAATTCCTAAAACGCATCAGGAGAATAGCCATTTATCGAAATTGATGTCTAAAAGATTCTATTTTATTATTTCAAGAAAACCTAAACATTTCCACACACGAAACATGAGGAAGTCTCACAATTTATGCTAAAGGAGATTATTTATGAAAGCTAATTACTATATTAAGATGTTCTATAATTATGAACAGGACCATTCAAATACAAAGGACATCCAAATAACAATTAATTAACCAAGTAAGTCAAATTTTCCCATCTTTAAGAATTAATGTATTTCTTATTGATAAAGGATTGACCTCCTTTTTATATGCAAACACAAGCTTTTCAAAGAAAATTTTCCTTGATATACTTCTACCAATGCAAATAATTAAAACAACACACAATATACATAAGAAAGCAAGATTTATAAGTTACCAACTCAAGAAGATTAAAGGAATCCTCCTTTCTCCTGTAACTACTAGTGGCACTCCTCCCGCAGACAATTTCTAAGGCCATAACTCCGAAACTATAAACATCCTCTTTGTCAGTTAAGTAACCCCACATTGTGTATTCCGGTGCCGTGTATTCCGGTGCCATTTACCCACTGCAAAATGCAAAATAAAACATTACCATTGTTTTTGTGACATGTTGTCATGTATATACCTCTATCAATGTAGTCCATATAAGCACTGCTTTATTTCCACAAGGGCATATCTAAAATTAGGTCATTGCCATTGAGGATTTCTGGGGAAAACAAATTATGATACTAATGTTTTTTTTTTGGGGGGTGGGGGGTGGGGGGACTTTAGGCAGTGAATTCATTGGTTGCAACAACAATAATCATAAAAATGATAATAACAAGAACATTATCAACCAAAAATATAATATAAATAATTTGTTAACAAAAATAAGAATTTGACAGCTTACCGAGTTCCCACAATCCTTCGAGTGCTTATGTGGGTATTCTCCTCTTCATCATCAAGCTTTGCAAGACCAAAGTCGGATATCTTAGGATTAAGATTTTTATCAAGCAACACATTAGCGGCCTTGATGTCTCTGTGGACAATCTTTAGTGTTGATTCATGTAGATAAGCCAAACCTTTTGCAATACCAATACAGATCCTGTGCCTAGTTGGCCAGTCTAGTGTTAACCGGTGTTCTTCAGGTCCTTCTGATCGCCAAATGATTAAAAACTCAAAAATATTAATATGCTAAAATATGTGTTTATTTTCTGATACCAAAAGCATGCAATAGAGTGAAGCATGAGGTTGAAATTTACCAAAGAAAGCACGAGCAAGGCTGTTATTTTCCATGTACTCGTATACTAGCAACAGTTGATTTCCTTCAATGCAACATCCATAGAGCTTTACCAAATTAGGGTGTTGTAAGGCAGAAATCATGCCTATCTCATTCACAAACTCGTGATTTCCTTGCTTTGATTTGGAAGAAAGCTGCTTCACAGCAATCACAGTGCCATCCAATAAAAGGCCCTTCATTTCAAAACAATGTCAATTACGAATAGTTGAATTACTATTAACACCAGGAAAAAAGTAAATCTACCACAAGATACCTTGTACACCAAACCAAAACCACCCTCTCCAATTTTATTAGCAAAATCAAAATTCTTTGTGGCAGCTTTAATGTGCCTTAAGGTAAATGAACCAGTATGTAGTTCTAGACCCTTCAGATCTGTGGAAGAAGCTCAACTAGATAAGTAAGCACATTCAATAAAGTCAAGAGGCTCATTCCTAATAATTTGCATTAAAAAAAAAAAAAAATCATCCTCATCTTCTATGCTCGGAGAAATCAACAAGTCCCACTTGACTTGGACATAGTAATTTTGTCTCAATAAAGCACTCCCACAATGAGCAAACCAAACTTGTATTGCATTAATCCTAGTTCCTAAGGCAGTATTTGGTAGACTTGATGATTTTGGGTAGGAATGGAATGGCTATTCATCGACCTCCCAATGGAATGACCATTCTCCTAAATTGGTGAATGGTGAGTCAATTTGGAATGTACATTTCTTTCCTTTTTACTGAACCAAACATGGGAATGAATGTTCTAATCAAATGACAATTCGATTTTAACGTTTATTCCAGTGAACCAAACACTCATTTGGATTCTAAAAAAAGTTCTGGACAATAAAAACTATTGAACCATGACATGTTTACATAATGTGGGTAACAGACATTGAATTTTTTTTATCACCCCCCCCCCCCTTCTCGCCAAAAAAAAAAAAAAAAAATTGATGATGAGTATGATAATCATTACTATCATAATTATCCAGAGTTAGTTGATTTAAAAATACCATGTTCCATCGTATTATTGTGTTGTAGACATCCTTTCCACCAAAGAATACCCAGCATTAGGAAGATAGCAAATACTACTCCAGCGACAATTCCAACTATACTGCCATTTCCTGATACAGATGATGGATGGAAATCTGCATGAATCGAAAACAGATACACCAACGAGATGAAGTTGTTAAGGTGATTAATGAATGGGATCCAAGTGAACAAAAAACAATCAAAAGGGAAAAAGGACAATAATTTATTATCCCTTTTCTCTCTTTAAACTTCACATTTTAAATGTACAGAAAAACCTTATGCTTACATTTATTGGTTTCCTGGTTTGCCTGACATTGCAGTAAAGGCTAAGACACAACTAAAATAATTCCATTACCATGTAGTCACATGGTTACTCTTATTCAAAAGTCAAAACTTAGGACTCCCACAATTTGAATCACTTTTATTAACTAGTAATTGTAAATGAACATAAATGTAAAATCATTTTGCTTAGTTGGAATGTGGAATTATCCCAACAATAACCCCATCAAAGATGAGAAGGCCGGCAAAAAATGACCACATTTTGACATGAATAAAATCATTGAGATGTCAATTTCTATTTATAGAAGAATGATATCTTGCTACCTGTAAGAAAATTTGTTCCATTGGGAATGTAATCAAAACAAACATAAAGAAGTGATAAAAGCAATTGCACTGTCCTCTTTTTCAACCTTTCACAGTTCAGTATCATCAAAATCCATTTATTAGTATTATGGTTTGCCTAACTATTTTAGAAGGCTCTCCAGAAATAGCATTGATATGAATGCATCCGATTTTGTGAATTATCAGACTTATAAAGGTAAAGGAGTAATCACCTAATGCCGACAGTTGAAATCATAATTGTCATTATGGGAAATAGATACGGGAAACAGAAACATGAAAAATGGTCAAAAAAATATTATAGGAAACTAGAAATGATAGGTCATATAGGATCGAGTAGAATATGTAAAAGCAAATATTTTAGAAGCCTTGAAATAACAATATAAAGCCTTTGACTACTTTCATACTCGATTAAAATACTAATGTTAAACAATATATGAAGAAACTTGCAAGAACAGTTACACATTGTCGTTAAAAAATAAGCTTTGCATACATGAAAAATAGAAAAAGTTATGATAAAAGTGTTTCTAGGAAGTTTTTCCAACATTTCCTAAGAGCTTATGACAAGTTCATTAAAATCCATGTTGGGTTTGTCTCCTTCCCAAAACCAAGTTTTCATAGAACAAGTTCCTCCATCAAAGAGATTTCCTAGTAACTATGGTTGATACTTTAAAATGAGGTCATTTCTTTACTAAACATTTAGTGAAAAGGAGGACTCATTATAATAAATATGTAATTCCATTTTCTGTGGTTTACTACAATCGATGCATGATGTAAGAAATAATGTGAAATTTGTTAAGATCGTAGTGGGCAGATGAGGTCAATCTCAAATCATTAAAACAAGAAAAAACAAGGTAGTAGAAGTTGTACAACATACTACGATTCAAAGAAATGGCTGAAATGAGAGGACCATATACTCCTTTAAAAGGGATACCAGTTGTCCCTCTTCCTGCCCAATAGAACCGTATATCTAATGTGCTTTTAGTCACTTCTGCTGTAAAATTTTGTATGGTTTCCTTACCAACCCCACTTGCTGCATGCTCAATATTAAAATCCTCCAGCACCCGCTTTCCCTGCAGCAATTTAATCCAATCACACATGAACTCCATATGCAGAAGGCAACTGTTTAAATTTCACTGTGGCAGGGATCTGTTATGTTAATCTTGCCAAAAAAAATTAATAATAATTCATTTCTTATAGTAATCGATGAAAAATCAAATGCTAAATACCTGGCCGTGGCCATTAACACGGACATCATCTCCTTTAAGAGTACCACTTCAAAATGAGTTACCAACAAAAATATAATACGAGAAAAAGAAACCTTTCTGCATCAAATTTTATGGGTGTGAAAGTATAATGTTACCTGAATGTAAACATCAAATATGCGTCTTCCAACGCTGAAATATGTTTCATCATCAGTAAACATGATCTCTGCAAAGTGAAGGTTTACTGTGTAGTTTCCATTTAGTAGATAGAAACCATAGTAAGTCAGGGATAGGGGAGAAAGCCGTGCATTCATGTACAACTCGGAATTCTTCATAGAGAGGCTCGAAGTATTTGTCCAACGGTATGTCTTTAAAGGGCGATTATCTTCCACAAAGTCACCAGTGCTGCTAAATGCCCAATTAGTTGGGCTTATGAAAAGCCATGAAGACCCAGCTGAATCTGTATCTTTTTCATATGTTTTTCCATCAACAGCTACTTCACTTCCACCACAATTTATATGGAAAGAAGAGACATCTGAGACAAAAACATAACCAGATTATTTACCTTTGAAATAAAAAGAAAGATAGCAGACAAAGAGATCTAGGAAAGAATTAGTCATAACACCCTCCCCCTAATCCCCCAAAAAATAAACAATCAAGTATATTTTTATCCTTATTTGTGATTTTAATCTAAAAGAAGCTAAACATTTTTTTCTAAAAAAAATCTTTTTTAAGCCACCATTTTTTATCCACTAGCTACACCTGGAAAGAAGTGTTAAAATTAATGCCATATTTACATTAGATACATTGGATACATTGCATGCATTGGATACATTGAGTTCATATTCATGTATTTTTATATTCATGTATTTTATATTTATTAAGTATATTGTCTAGATTATATTCATGTATCTAATTAATTGCAAGGTTGTTTAGGTTCATGGATCTTATTCATTGAACATATGTATAACCTTCTCTATATAAAAGGATGTAAGCCTGTGGGCAAAATATATGAATCAATAAATGAGAAAAGTTCAATACAAAATATAGTTCATTCTAAAGAGAGTTTTATCAAAAGCTAACATAAGTGGTATCAAAGCTTTGGTTGGGTCAAGAGCAAGCTGGGCGTAGAGATCGGATACGGGAAAACAAGCCCCGAAGAAGAACAAACCGACGTCCATGGCGAATCCCAACAACCAAAATGTATCCACTCCTATCTTTAATGGTGAAAATTTTGATTTTTGGTATGTGAAAATGAGAACTATTTTTGTCTATACGGAGCTTTGGGATCTTGTTGAGAATGGGTTTGAGGAATCTTCATTAAAAGAGCAAAGGAAGAAGGATTCAAAGGCTCTCTCTTTTATTCAACAAGGAGTTTCAGAAGTAATATTTCCAAGAATTATCAATGCAACAAAAGCGAAGGAGGCATGGGATATTCTTCAGAAAGAATATAGAGGTAACTTGAAGGTAAGAACCATCAAACTTCAATCATTGAAAAGAGATTTTGAAAATTTAAAGATGAAGGATATGGAATTGTTGAAAGATTATTTTTCTAGGGTTATGGAACTTGTAAACCAAGTGAAAATTTATGGGGATAATATTACTAATCAAAGAGTTGTTGAGAAAATTTTGATAAATTTGCCGGAGAAATACAATCCCATTGTTGCTGTCATTGAAGAAACTAAAGATCTTGCTGATTTGAGTATTGAAGAATTGATGGGTTCAATTAAAGCATTTGAGCAAAGGTTGAGTAGGCAATCTGAAAAGTCAATTGAAAGTGCCTTTCAATCCAAGCTCAATGTTAGTACCTCTAATTCCCAAGGAAAAGGAAGAGGAAGAGGAGGAGGAAGAAATGCAACCGGAAGAGCAAGAAATGCAAGAGGAAGAGGAAGGTCTAATTTTCAAAGAAAGGAAAATGAAGAGTCCACTCAACAAAAGTGTGGAATTTGCAACCGAAGCAATCATGTTGATAAAGATTATTGGTTTCGAGGAAAGCCAAAATGTTACAATTGCAACAAATTTGGGCATGTCAAAAAGGATTGCCTAGTCAAGAGCACTCAACAAGCTAATTTTCCGAGGAGCAAGAAAATGAAGGGCACATGTTCTATGCTTGTCACAAGGCATCGGACCAAACCAAGGATGTATGGTTTCTCGATAGTGGATGTAGCAATCACATGACAGGAGATGAAAGCATTTTTGTGAAAATGGATGCTTCCTCCAGTTCTCAAGTAAAAATGGGGAATGGTGCCTTAGTCCAAACAAAAGGAAAATGTGCTATTGCTATAGAAACCAAGATGGGTACAAGATTCATTTCCGATGTTCTCTTAGTTCCAGACTTGGAGCAAAATTTGCTAAGTGTTGGACAACTTATGGAGCATGGATACCTTGTTCACTTTGAAGAAGATTTTTGCAAAATTTTTGACAAAGGGGGGGAAAAGCCAAGTTGTAGCAAAAATAAAGATGGAGAAGAATAAAAGTTTTCCTCTCATTTTCCGGTATAGCAAAAATGCGGCTTTGAAGATGGATGTGATTGATAATTCATGGCTTTGGCATAGAAGATTTGGGCACTTGAATTTTTAAAGCTTGAAGTATCTACAACAAAACAATATGGTTTTTGGGTTGCCAACCATTCATGAAGTGCAACATATTTGTGAAGGTTGTGCACTTGGAAAGCATCACCGGGAGTCATTTCCAAAAGAGAAAGCATGGAGAGTTAAAGCACCATTGGAGCTTATCCATACCGATGTGTGCGGACCTATAGCTACACCAACTCATGGAGGTAACAAATACTTTATTATCTTTGTTGATGATTTTACTAGAATGACTTGGGTGTATTTCATGAGACAAAAGAGTGAAATTTTCTTTATCTTCAAGAAATTTCAAAATCTTGTTGAAAGACAAAGTGGTTGTTTGATGAAAGTATTGAGAAGTGATAGAGGCGGAGAATACAACTCAAATGAGTTTATGAAATTTTGTGAAGATATTGGAATGGAAAGGCAATTGACTGTTGGGTACACTCCACAACAAAATGGTGTGGCGGAAAGAAAAAATAGAACCATAGAGGAGATGTCCAAGTCTATGCTACATGAGAGGGGGCTACCCAAAACTTTTTGGGGTGAGGCCGTGTATACAGCAGTTTACTTGATGAATAGATGTCCTACAAAAGCTCTTAAGGACAAAACTCCATTTGAAGCTTGGAGTGGAAGGAAACTATCGGTGAATCACTTGAAGGTGTTTGGTTCCATTTGTTACGCTTATGTTCCAAAAGAAGTGAGGCACAAGCTTGATGAAAATGGTAAGAAATGCATCTTTGTGGGTTATAGCTCGAAATCTAAAGGCTATAGACTGTTCAGTTTGGATCAAAAGAAGGTGATTATTTGTAGAGATGTTCTTTTTGATGAAAAGGCGTCTTTTGATTGGAAGGAAAAGAAAGTCTAAGATCAAAGCATTGCTTTCAAAGAAGAATCGGAAAGTCCACAAGTTGAAGATGTTGCAACTCTTGAATCTCCACAAAGATTGTCACCAATTGCTAGTTCACAATTTTCTCCAAATTCAAGTTCAAGTTCAAGTTCAAGTTCTTCATCTCCAAGTTCAACTCCAAGAAATATAAGGAGTCTTAGTGATGTGTATGCAAGATGCAATTTATGCATTGTTGAACCTGAAAATTTTGAAGAGGCAATTAAAGATGAAGCATGGAAGAAAGCAATGGAAGATGAAATTCATGTGATTGAGAAGAACAAGACTTGGGAGTTAGTGGAGAAACCGAAAGAAAAAGAAATAATTGGTGTGAAGTGGATTTTCAAAACAAAGTTCAATCCGGATGGCTCTATTCAAAAGAACAAAGCAAGACTTGTGGCAAAAGGGTATTCACAACAACCTGGAATTGATTTCCAAGAAACTTTTGCTCCTGTGGCTCGACTTGATACAATTAGAGCTATCATTACTTTGGCGGCTCAAAAGGGTTGGTTCTTGCACCAACTTGATGTAAAATCAGCATTTTTGAATGGAAAATTAAGGGGTGTGTGTTGATCAACCTCAAGGCTTTGTTGTCAAAGGCAAAGAAGATAAAGTGTACAAGTTGAAGAAGGCTTTATATGGCCTAAAGCAAGCACCCCGGGCATGGTATAGTGAAATTGATGCTTACTTCAATGAAAAGGGTTTTCAAAGAAACAAAAGTGAGCTAATTTTGTACATCAAGAGGCAAGGTACAACCGGTATTCTTATTGTTTCACTTTATGTTGATGATTTTGTTTTTACCAGTAGTGATGAAAAATTGATTGAAGATTTTAAAAGGGAGATGATGAAGAAATATGAAATGAGTGATTTGGGACTATTGCATCATTTTTTAGGCATTGAAATTTACCAAAACAATGGTGGTGTTTTTATTTGCCAAAAGAAGTATGCTCAAACACTTCTTGAGAAATTTAAAATGAAGAATTGCAGCGATTGCTACTCCCTTGATTGTGAATGAAAAGTTGTTAAAGGAAGATGGAAGCAAAGAAGCTGAAGCATCTTGTTATAGAAGTTTGGTTGGAAGTTTGTTGTACTTAACTGCTACAAGACCGGACATCATGTATGCTACAAGTTTATTGTCTCGGTTCATGCACAGTCCAAGCCAAATTCATTTTGGGGTTGCAAAAAGAGTGTTGAGATACATTCAAGGTACACTTGATTATGGAATTTTTTATGAGAAATTTCTTGATGCAAAGTTAATTGGATTTTGTGATAGTGATTGGGCCGGATGTGTTGATGATATGAGAAGCACTTCTGGGTATGTATTTTCTCTTGGATCGGGCGTAATTTCAGGGTCATCCAAGAAACAACAAACTATGGCACAATCATCTGCTGAAGCCGAATATATTTTAGCATCATTGGCAACTACACAAGCAATTTGGCTAAGAAGAATTTTAGATGATTTTGGTGAGAAGCAAAATGAAGCTACTCCAATTATGTGTGATAACAAGTCTGCTATTGCTGTGACAAAGAATCCCGTCTACCATTCTCGTACCAAACACATTGCTATCAAACATCATTTCATTAGAGAAGTTGTGGAAGATGATGAGATTCAAATCAAATATTGCAAGACTGAAGATCAAGTTGCGGACATTTTCACCAAAGCTCTACCAAGGGACAAAATTTGAATTTTTTAGAGAAATGTTAAGTGTCTCACAATATGGCATTAAGGGGGAGTGTTAAAATTAATGCCATATTTACATTAGATACATTGGATACATTGTATGCATTGGATACATTGAGTTCATATTCATGTATTTTTATATTCATGTATTTTATATTTATTAAGTACATTGTCTAGATTATATTCATGTATCTAATTAATTGCAAGGTTGTTTAGGTTCATGGATCTTATTCATTGAACTTATGTATAACCTTCTCTATATAAAAGGATGTAAGCCTATGGGCAAAATTTATGAATCAATAAATGAGAAAAGTTCAATACAAAATATAATTCATTCTAAAGAGAGTTTTATCAAAAGCTAACAAGAAGACCAATGGAATCCCAACATCATATTTTCAGTTTCCAATCCCCAAGTGTGTAAGCCTTAAAAACAGGTAAATGCTTTACACGGCAATGATAAGTTGACGTAAAAAGGAGACGGAAAAAAATAAAAAGAAGAATAGTATCACTGAGAGTTAACGGGTCAAACTATCAACACAAGGAAATAAATAATATTTCTACTTACTTCGTAGACAACCAGGGCAGGTAAGAATTTCACTGACAGAACAACATGAGATCATGAACCAGTTAGCAACATATTATATTAGAATTTAGGTTAGATCAGAAAGAAATAAACTGAAACACTGCCCAAATAATTTATGAAAACAACAAAAATATTATGAATGAACTTCTTCCAAAGTTTCAGAAATTTACGAAGAATTGTCCTCTGAAGAGCTTCCAAACAAGTTCCTGTAGAAAATAGAGAGTGAAAAGTTGAGCTGGATACACAGAAATTTTTTGAGAGATTATGGTAGTAGTTATTAAGTAGGACAAAAGCATTCTTACAATTTACTTTGTCGGCTTTGGCAAAATGAATCGACTGAATCAACTGATGAGCTTAAGTTGTTATAGGATAGATCACTGCACACAGAATTCACATTAGGATTCATCTTATCTTGAATGCAATATGAAAGTAAGAACTATGTTTCATGCATGCTAGTTGGAAGTGAAGTTAAACTATTAAAAACAATTTACTTATCTTGGCCTTCCCCCCCCCCCCCCCCCCCAGTGTGTGTGGGTAAAAGCCGTAACTATCTGACAATCCAAAAAATGGGAGTTTCATTTCCACTCAGTTGTTAAGAGTATTAAGGGATGCATCTAGTAGCTAATTTGTTAATCTGATTGTGGCATAATGTCTACATCTTCAACTCCAATCAAGGAAAATTCTATGAGGCATCAATGCCTTCTAACATTGAGACAACCAATTTTTCTTTTGTTTTAGGTAATTGTGCAACAGAAGATGGACGGTAGAATTTTTTCACCCCATGCTGGCAGGTGCCAACTCACATTTTTTATTTGCATTTTGAAGATTAAGGAAATAAACTTGAATGAAAAGTCTTCTAAATAAGAAGATCTGTTAGGGCTCTAAACTTATTACACATTAGATGTTTCAATGAAGTACACAAGATTTTGAGATATTTTCTTCTTCAATTTAAACATACAAATTGGCACAACACCCCTAACTCAGAAGAATATTTTAACCATCTATGCATTTAACCATTTATGTGGTCCAAAATTTTAATTTATTTTTGATAAATTACCATTTTTGTGGTACAATATGCTATTGGAATTTGGAAATAGGTTTTTGGGCAAAATAGAAAACTGTTGTTTGCCCAAGGATCAAGGAATGAACTCTAGCAAGAAAGCTTCCATCTCGTTCTCATTCATTTTTTCCATTCCCCCCCCAGATGGTGGCATGAATGAATAATCTAGTCCCAAGTTCAAGGGCATTGGAAGTCAAATTGTTAATGAAGTTTTCTTTTCCTCCATGTGGAAAGTGCTCTAGCTTGCAAAACATCGTAATGACAAATTAAGGATTTACACTAACGGTGATACCACGTGGCGGTATCACTATCCAATCAGCAATCTTGATTTGTAGTAGGGACCATAGCATTGTTAGGTTAGTGGGAGACAAAGGTTGTCCACTTAGTGCAATTAGAATGGTTTGATCGATCTACAATTGAGCAGAATGTGAGAAAGAAGTTTCTAGCTATTAGTGGGATGGAACACTATATAAAGATGTCAAGTGGAAATAAGCAAAAGGTCGAGCACCAACACAACTCAAGATCAACTCATATCATTTCAATTATCCAATTTATTTATTTTAATTCCCGTACTTATTGTTCAATTTCAATTGTATTTCATTACCAGTTAATGCATTTCCATTTTCTTCATTTTCCAGCACTTATTTCAATTCCATTTATTTTCACACAGTTACAAAATTATAGCAGTCCTCTTCATTGAGACAAAACCCAAACCAAGTGGTCCATTCTCTTAATCACACACAATCAATCTTGATTAAAAGTCATGCTTTATTCCAATTGGATTGCATTCAGTCCTGGCATGCCCGGCACAAATCGCATTCAGCCCAAGTGTTTCACACATCATGCAAACAAAAGCACACAAGAACCAACATGGAAAGAACTAATAATCAAAGTAGATTAATGATTTATTGCATGAGGAATGAGATTAGACAATTTTACATAACATCGACACCTTTAAGGGTTTGGAAGAGAAACTTACATTGACACCTTCAGTTTACTATCCAGCATCCAAGTAGGCACAAATCCATTGAGCAAGTTACCAGTTAAATAACTAAACAAAAGCGAAATCATCAATTAGTTCGGGCACTTAGATTTCTGCTCAACTGGAGCATTAGTATTGTGACAAGAAATACAGCCAAGAATCTCACACAAAGTATTGGGGGCCATACAAAATTTGAGTTTTTCAAAATGGATCACATGCCATTTGCACCCTTGAACATTACAAAAGTGAATTTAAATCCAGATTTGATATTTTGAAGTGAAAATCCAATTTTTGGCCCATAGAAATCAAACTGTTACTAATATTTCCTGTCCTCTAGAAAGGAAGACATTCTTCAATTAATTAGAAGAGAATGAAGAAAAGGTCAATGGTTAGCAGCTAACTCATTTTAATGTGACCTTTTCAAGTTTAATTTTCAAAGAAAGAATGCATTCTTCCTCTTACATAACTCACACAAAAGAACAATCCATATTTTCATCAAAGTACGAATAAAGCCTAATTTTAGTCTCACACAGTCAAATACTTTGTTATTAGAATCGTATGATTTGTGATTCGATTCAATGGGTAATCGATACGAACAGGTTCTATGAATCGCAAATAGCTATGAATCGTAGGTGAATCGGTGAATTGTTGAACCGAATCAGTGAATCGTGAATCGATTCGATTTGCTAAAATCGATATTTGATTTCTTTTTTGATTTTTTATTGACGGAAAAGGGTTTACACAGCATTTTTAAGATCTTTAAGATTACTATATGCCATCTTTTGACTTTCTCCCTCCTATTTACTCTCAAATACTAAAACCTTAGCAGAAAAAAATGAACTCTCTCTCTACAATATTCTAGTCTTACATATTCAATTTAATCTAAACATTTGCGTTTACAAAATGAATTTTTAGAAGTGAGATTTTTTAAAAAGTTCGAAGATTTTAGTTTTTTAACCTTGTAAAAAGTTAAAAACACTGTTGTTGAGTTATTGTTACTTGGAAGTTGGAAATTGAAAGTTTGTCTTTGTTCGCTTTCTTTATTAAGAATGGTTGATAAGAAATAGTATCTAAAAGGGAAAAGGGGAAGTGGTAAACATGGGAACCCGTGTTAATTTCTTACTTAGACCACTTGATCATCATTTAAAACAATATTTTTATTGATTTAAGTCTAAATATTTCATATTTATTAGATATTATATAATATAAGCAAAAACGTTCTACCCACTTTGAGCTTGAAATTCTCAACACAATTTTTTTTAATTTATAAAATACATAAATGCACATGTCATTCAATTATTGATTATTGTATTTCAAATGTAATTAATAATTAATTATTTGGTTCATATGGTAATAATCATTAAATCACTTTAATTTGGAAAGTAAATCAATTTTTGAATCTATCTATATACTATCTATATGCTATTATAATTGCAAAACTTTGTCATGTTATTCATTTGTCTATTGCTTTTTTTTATTACTAAATTTTAAAAGCAAGCATTTTTAAGTATGCTTGAGTTCATTAATTTGTTTAATTTGTTTTATGAATTTTAGGTTTACCAAGTCAATCACTTTGTTTGGTTTGAAAATTTCAAAATCCATATTTTTATTTTATTTTAATGAGTTTTTAAAATATTTTAATTAATATTTTTATTTTTTAGATATATTTAATTTATATACACTTAAAAAAATAATAAATAATTCATTTGTTTTCATCTCATATTTTAGCCAAAACGCCACTAAAAAAGTCATTTCCCTAATGAACCCAATCAAATTAGTAAATATCATAATCCCATTGAAAAAAAAAATTAAATGGAAATTCAAAATTTTTTAAATTAAGTTTAAAATAATAATTAACAAATATTTTTACAAAGTACTGTATCACTACTCTTGACTAAATTCTTAGATAAAACATAGTCCACGGGTTAACTTGATTTGATCCATAATAGGTTTTTCAAATGTAATTGTATATTAATTAAAGTTTACAAATTTCATATAATCGATATTAATCATATATGAAGAATAAATCTATAAAATTTTTAGGGTTAAATTCGTTTTACCCCCTTTTAGTTTGGGATTGGAGCACTTTACCCCTTATAGTTCAAATATAACCAGAAAATCTCCATGTAGTTTTGGACTAAAGTGCTATTGTTAGTTTTTCCATCCAAACTAACGGAAGGTAACATACACTATTTTTTACAGTGGGTTTTGTTTTATGTAAAATTAGAATGAAATGAATACAACAAAAAGATAATTTTACCCTCATTTTGTCCAAACCTAAATTTAGATTAATATGTTAATCAAAATAAAATATAATATAATACAATATAATTAAAAGTTGATCTAAAATATAAAATATAATTAAATAAAATATAAAAAAATAATTAAGAATTGATATAAAATGTAATTAAATTAAAATTAGAATAAAAATTTAAGAAATACAATAAATAATTATGAATTTATAATTAACTGTGATTTAACTGTATTAATACTATACATAATAAATTATATGTATGGGAAATGAGAGAGAAAGAAGATAATAAAAAATATAAGATTTGAGGATATTAAAATCATTTCGCATCTATAGTTAATGGTGTTAATGGTTGCATTTTAGTCTAAACTCACGTGGGATGATGGAAGGCATATGGCCATTTTTAAAAGACGGGTGTAAAGTGCAATCAAGCCATACCATAGGTAGGGAGGTAAAATAAAATTTGTCCAAATTTTTATTTAAATTTTAACAAATTAATAAATATGTAAAAAACAATATGCATTTTTTATTTTGATTTTAAAAATATTGAAAAATATAGCTATGAATTAAAAATAAATAATACACAAGCCAAGCAACTCATGAGATTTGAGCACTAAACAAGACAATTTATCAATAACTAAACCTAGGCTAAGAAACATTTATATAGAATTTTACTAATAACTATAGCATAATTAGAATTTGAATTTTTTTAATGTAGATACACTTAAAAACTAGCAAACACTGCAATTTTTTTCATCTCACATTTTAGCCAAAACATTACTAAAAAAGCCAATGCCCTAACGAACCCACTCAATTGGTAAATACCATAATCCTAATGAAAAAAAATTTAAATGGAA
Source organism: Camellia lanceoleosa (assembly GCA_025200525.1). NCBI lineage: Eukaryota > Viridiplantae > Streptophyta > Magnoliopsida > Ericales > Theaceae > Camellia > Camellia lanceoleosa. The sequence goes on from CM045764.1 coordinate 160,165,026, forward strand.
AGTTACAATTTTTAAAATTTAAAATAATAATTAACAAATATTATGAGTGAAAAAGCACAACTTTTATTTATTTATTTATTGATGTATTTTAATGACTTCAAATATTTCTCACCGTGCAAAGCACGGGTTTTCCACTAGTATTAAATATCTAAGTATGTAAATATATTTTTCTATGTAATTTAAAAAATGTGATCGAGTCTTTATAATTCACAATTCGATTTGATTCGTGATTCGGTACAATTCTATTTCGATTCACAATTTGAATCCCGATTTAACAACCATGGTCAAATATTAGAGATAAAAAGTAGTCTTTTCTTTTTCTTCTTTGCAACACAAAGCAGGAAATTTTCTCTTGTTACATACTTTTTCAACTAGTCCAAAGGGTTACAAGGTGCCTGTTTGTCTTCTTCTTGCTTCCTTTCTAATAGTACCACATGAGAAGATTCTTTGGGCCAAATTATTGTCCTGCTTTATACCCAAATAACTTCCTTGGTTTCATATCCAAGACTTGAGAGTTAATCTAACATTCTTTAAGTCAATAAATTTCAAGCCAATCTGTTCAGGTTCATCATTTAATGAATTTGATTTTTGGTGCCTTTTGATAATCAGCATCCAAAACTTGGCATAAGGAAACTGATGGAGATAAGATTATATTGTCAAAGATATCAAAAGATATGGAAGATATTATAATATATGGAGATAGCATGATTTATGCGTATTATGATCTTTTGTATCTTTGATTTATTTCAATTCCTTAACTAAAGGGCCTTGATTGTATCTCCCACTCGATATATATAGTGTATCATGTAAATAACAAGTTGAGTAAATGAAAGATATAGACCTTTAGGGATTTGTGTGCGTGGTTGTAGGCCAATACTGGTCGAACCTTCTTACTTCTCTATTTTCTGTCTATTATCTCTATATATTCTACCTTACTGTCTTATTACAAAATCCAACTTGGTATTAGAGCTTACTGAATCCTAGGCATGTTTCTCTATGGAGAACTCTCTCACTCCACATTTTTGTTATCAAGGTGTTTTTCCCTCTTCCTTGAGGTGACCACTAGTTTGCTTGCTGTTGTGGTAAGCATACTATATGATTTTCACTTATTTTGAGGCTGCTGGTGGGTTCAGTAACATTATTTTGTGATACGCCGAGTTTTTCGACTACTTCTTTATCCTTTTAGGGTCCCTATGCTGATATGGTAAGCACATATTTTGTTCTTTTTTTATTTTTGGGCTTCTGGGGTGTTCAATAGCACTCTTTGTGGGATGTCGTTTTTCGACCTTTCTATTTGTGGTGATTTCTCGTTGCTTCGGCCTTTGTTGCTTTCTCTCTCTCGGTTGGTTTCTCTTACTGCCATCGTGATTGATTCAATGCACGTTTGTCTATTCCAAGATGTTGATTCCTTACTATGTTCAATGAAGTTGTCATTGAAGGGAGTTATTACAATTGTTGTTGTCTTTTGGCAACTTCATTGTAGTTGTTTGTAATGATCATACTATTTTCAAGTTCAAGTTGGATATTTTACTTCAATCGTTCCATGTTCCAACTTGAGGGGAGAGTGTTGGAGATAAGATTATATTATCAAAGATATCAGAAAATATGGAAGATATTAGAATATATGGAGATCCCATGATTTATACTTATTATCACCTTTTGTATCTTTAATTTATTTCAATTCATTAACTGAAGAGATTTGATTGTATCTCCTACTCTATTTATATGGTGTATCATGTAAACAAGAATATCAAGTTGAGTGAATGAAAGATATAGTGTAGCCCTTTAGGGCTTTGTGCGTGTGAATGTAAGCCAATATTGGGTGAACCACATTAAACCTTTGTATTCTTACTTTTTTCTTTTCTATCTCTATTATCTCTCTATATTCAATCTTATTGCCTTATTATAAAATTCAATTGAAACCAAACAAGAAAAAGAGGGCTTACATGGAATTTAAAGTGCTTAGATTATGCAAGTTGCTTGGAATTTCTCCACTTAGTTTGTTAAAGCTAAGGTCTCTGCAAGAGAAATCATAAAGAAAAAAGTTTAGAATGACTATTCAGAATAATTTTTATTTCACAACAATTTCATTTCAATAAAATAGACTCTGAAGCAGATAGTCAATACAATGAATTGAAATTTTCAACCCCACAGAAGTAATTGTACATTTTTGCAACATGATGGAGTATTTGGCGGAACAACAAATTCTCAGCTGATCAATTGCTACCTTTATCTTTGAATTAAATTATAAGACATTTGTCCAAAGTGGAGTAGTATAAAACATTGCCAATACAGGTTTCATTTCTTCATTATTTGGTTTGTTATAAATCTAAATTTTATAAAATCCTTCAACATTTGAATTTATCATCACTACTACTAGTAGTTGTACATACACACATGCTACTTGAGGTTCCTTCAATTATCAGATATCTGATTTATAGGGTCAAAAACAGGGTTTGTTTCACTGCCATAAAAAGTTACATTACATACCAACATAAGATAGCTAATTTACGAGACACGACATTAAATTATCCTTGGACAAGTAAGGACCAAAAAGATCTTATAAGAGAACTTACTATTACTACTGCACATGCTAATAGATGATGGGGGAAAGGTATAAAAATATACTAACAAAGTTTTTAATTTGGTCAATGTCCCAAGGTACACTGGTAAGCTTCCATTAATGTTGCAACTTTTCAACATCCTGCAATGCGATCAAGAATACATGAGTTCAAGTCACCAAGAAGACATTTTCATACTCTTTCTAAGGCTATGATATAGAAGCATTCAACTTACAGTCTAATCAGTTTTGTCATGTTACTGACAGATGGAAAATTAGACACTTTGCTTCCATTCAAGTCGCTAATTCTCCTACATATTGTATTTCAACCAAGAACAAAATAAATGAAACATCGGTTACCAAGAAAATTATTATTCAAACACCACCAATGCATACAATATGGATAAAATCTAAAAGAGTGAAAGGTTTCTCACTGACAAGTTGGTCATATAAGTCAAAAAGGCAATGCCAGAAGGAATTGGACCATCCAAACCACTAGCCTGAATCAATATGCCATTACCATATGTTTATTTAAATATGTTGTTGAATGAAAAACAAGTGACATCAAAACACGTCAAGGACTCACAAAGTTTCAAGATGTATCCAGTTTTGGATGAAATTGGTTATGCTTCCTGTAAGGAAGTTGTCGCCGATCCGACTGTGTTGTGGTAAACAATAATTGAACAACAGATTTCAAAATATAAACATTGGTAACTAGTTTAGGAATATTAAAATCCCACAAAAAATAAAAATACAAAACTTATAAAAACTCACAACTCCTTCAAAGTGGTTAGCTTTGCTAGTGTTCCCGGCAAGACCCCAAAAAAATTATTTGAGGTTCAATACCTTCAAAAAAAAAAAAATTTAGAGTTCATCCGAAGGATCAATCAACCAATTGGGTAGCCTTAGTTGGCGGGGTCCATGACTCTCATATACAATGTCATGGGTTCAATCCTCAATGATGGACATTAAAAGTTCATTTCCCACTCCTTTAAGGCCACCCCAGGGCCTAGGCCCGGTAATTACTGAGTGTATATGCAGGATGGAAGACTACATGTACCGGGAATTGAGAAGTAGCTGGAGTGAAGACTTGGACACACTCTGAGTTAAAATATATATATACACTTATCGAAAGGATCACTTGTCCTTAACTTCGGGTGCCAACAAATGGACGCTCCAAAAGTGCAATCTATTAGAGTAGGGCATAAGTTGTAACATATATTTCAACACTATTAGGACTAGCACATTTATTTAACAACTTTACGACGTAACATATTTAGCAAGGAAGGGGGAATAAAAGCAAGTAAAAAGGTATTACAGTCTTGTAATGCTGGAAAGGTTACCAAGCTCCTGAGGAAGGTCTCCAGACAGTTCATTGAACTCAAGGATTCTACAAGCATCAAAACTCCCAATCTTAACAAGAACGTGAGTGAAATTCTTCATATGCATAAAAAATAATTAAAAATAAAAAGATATGAGTGATTAGAATTTCATAGGCTGTTAAGTGTGGTGATGTTTCCAATTTGTGGTGGGATTGGACCTGTTATTCGGTTTCCAAGGAGGGATCTGCAATAACACCATTTTTAGTATTAGAAACATAAATAGAAAAACTTCGAGGTTGCATTTAAATCTCAAAATTGTGAATTGATTTATGGAGGATAAATAAAAAATTTCTTTTTGCTTTTCTTTTTAATCTGCAAATCCATTCATAAATAAAATAAAATAATAATAAAAATAAATAAAAAAAATGCAGCACAAAATGACATATATGTATGTGTCTCATTAAATTTGTGTATTTACATACATGTCTACTAGTGGCAAGGAACCCCATTCTGGAGGGATAGTACCATTAACATAGTTAAGGCTGATGTCACTGCACAAAAGAGAGAGTAATCAGCGAATAATGGCCAATTCTACCATATATGGCGGTGTAGAATGAAAAAGCAATTACAAGTTTATCGATGGACTAGATTGGCTAGAACACTTGCACCTCACTAGAAGGTTGCATTTCATTCTTACTTTCCTCATATTAGTTAGGATATTTCTCTCCCACTTTAGGAATTTACATGTAATTGTATTTTATGTTAAATTTGATTCTCATTGTAATTACTGATCCATTGTTTGTGATACCTTGAAAGGGGAAAGTAAATACTTACAATTCTTGGAGATGACGGAGTTTGACCAATTCTGGAGGGAGAATGCCACTAAGATTTTGTGATTTGAGAACTCTGCACTTCAAAACAATAATTGGTTTACTCATACTACTTGCAACATATGGCAATAAGGATGAAATCAGAAAACCTTTTCTTAGTTTCCCTTTGAAGTACACACCTTCTTACAGTGTTTGTATTATGAATTCGTGAAGAAATTTGTTAGGGACAAATAAAAGGAAAAAATGAAAAAGATATATTTCTATTTCACACACCTCTTTCTTTTTCCTTTCGGCTGGAAAATCACTCCTCAGAGTAATTTTTACCATTGGTTTGGTTGGATCTCCTATTGTAAAGATAAATTATAATAATATTTCTTAAACTTTATATTTAATATAGGAATACTCCTATCATTCCGAAAATTGCATCGGCTCGAAGTTTATAGATGCATTGCAAATTACACCCTCCATTAGTCAACACTAAGTCAATCAAGGAATTTTGTTTATGTCAGCAATTAATTTTTTTTAAATGCCAGTTTTAACCTTGTAGATCACTAAACCAAGACAAAAACACCACCATTCCAGACAAACCAAGCAAAGAGCAGCCTCCTATGTGCAATTGTCTCCCCTTCTCTCTCTATAAATCAACACTCACATGATTTGAATTGATGACTACAAGCACAAAACCCACTTGGGATTTTCATCAAACAGTTCGTCCACACACTTTCTCAACTTCGAATGTTGCCCTCATGTGCTTCGATTCGCATACATAATCAATGGAATCTAAAAATTCAGATTTCATGCAATCCTCAACATCACCAACCAACCAACCAAAACCCATGTTTGAAATTAAAACAAGCATGATCAAATATGATATATATATATATATTACATACATACATAAAAGGAAAGAAGAGAGGGGAAATTGCCGAAGACCTATTAGTCCCGCAAAATGGTGGAGATAAGAGAGCGACAGATTTGAGGTTAATTCAAGAATTAGCATGAGGGGTAATAGCGTGATTTCATCATTTGACAGTGCTTGTACATGCTAATTCATTTACGCTTCATTGGTTACATTTTAAATATCAATTTTGGAATAACAGTAAAATGTATTAATTTTTAAATAAAAATTAATAACTTGATCGAACAAAAATCTCACTCGACAATTAATATCTGAATATTTATATTTTGTTCGGAAGTAAATATTTAAAGATTTGTATTTTGTTCGAAAATTAATATCTGAACGATATAAATGATGTTTACTTAAACAGAATTTGGTATGCAAATAAAATCATCTGTATGCCCATCTTTTGGGAGAGAAATTATTCAATGTTCTTAGAGTGCCACGTGTTTCTCCACCAATCACAATACTATGGAATATCACGTGTCTATATTCCGTGATTACTGAATAATTACCCTCTTTTGAGAGTATAATTTATTTACTACGTTTCTTGTAGTATTAAAATTAGAAACACAAAATAATTATTTTGTTAATGGAAAAACTAGCATTTTATAATTAAAGAATAAAATGATATAACTCCATATGTTTTGAGTCATAACTAAAAAAAGATTATATCCAAACATTACATGAGACATAACCAAAGATCTCATGAGTTATAATTAAAATAATGTCACAATTAAAGAAAAAAATTGATTATAACTAAATAAGAAAATGATATATCTAGAATATGGTGTACCATTTTCAAGGGTTGTGTATAGTAGAATTTCCCTTTTGTTAATAGACAAACATTAGTAATTAGTTTTTTAGGTAATGTTATAGTGTGCAACTTACACCTTACACCTTTTTGTGTTCACTTACACCTTACACTTACACTTTTTTTACCTTGCACTTACACCTTTTGTGTAAGTGGCACATGGTGTGCAACTTATACATTTCATTTATACCTTCCACTTACACCTTACACCTTACACTTATACCTTTTGTGTGAGTGGCACATGGTGTGCAACCCACTTACACCTATTGTGGGTTGCACACTTAAGAAGAAGCCTAGTTTTTTAGTTCATAAGCCTAACAAGAAATCAATGTATTTTACCCTTGGAACAAGCTCAGATAAGTATATCATCTTTACTTTGAGTCTTATGGCTTAAGAGCTTCAGTTAGGACAATAATGTACAAGTAATTATATTAGTAATGGTGATAGAGCTTCAGTTAAGACAGTAATGTACAAGTAAAACAGTGGGGCAGGCAGGATGGTGAGATGGTAGAGGTGGTGACATTGGTGGTAAGATATTGTGTTGAAATGGTGGCGGCAATAACAATAATGTTGGTGGTTGGACAGTGGCAATGGTAATGCATTGATCACTTTTGTGAGATTTTGAAAAATGAGTTAAAGTGTAAAACATTTTTCATTTTAATAAATAATAAAAAAAATCAGTGACATTCAATGCCAAAAAATATATAAAAAAATCTTTAAAACAAACTCTTCACTAAGTAAAGGTGGCACTTTCTCAATTTTTTTGAAATTAATGCCCAGCAAACAGGGACGGAGGGAGCATGTGACCAGGGGGGTTACGTGCCCCCCTTGAATTTTGGGAAATTTTTTTTTTATTTTTTGCAAACATAAAAAAAAATTAAATAAATAATTACAAAAATATTAGTATAGTGAAATGTCAAAGACATTTTAAAAATTATAAAAACAATAATGGTTGTTTTGATTGAAAATGAAGAGACTATTATAAATAAACCATATTAGCTATGAAATTTTTTTAATATAATGATGATGTCATTATTAGTGATATGTAAGTATAAGTAATTTCACTATAAATATATGAAATTTATTAGATTATTAGTTACATTTAACATGTGAGATTCACTATTTATGCGTTTATTTACCATTAGTGGATGATGTTACATACCAGTAATGACGTGGTATTACCATTATATTGAATTTTTAATCAAATTTTGTATCAAAAAATAATTTATCATTATATAATTTATTTTAAGGCTTATATCCATTTTTTTTTTTTGTATTGTCCATGATACACTAGTTACAAATAATATTTTTTTTCTTGATATTTTCTGAAATCAATCGTAAAAAATTTATGTGAAATATTTTTGTAAAAATTATTATAATTAGTAAGTGTCACCCCTAAATTAATTTTCTGGCTCTGCCACTGCTCGCAAACTATACAAACGGAAAAGTAATTAGGGTTAGACCTATGGAGAGGTATTTCGGGAATGGCACCACGTGGCCAAGGTCTTGTCGAGATGTCGACCCAGGTGCCACGTGGGTGAGCTTGCTGAGGTAGTTACGGTGTTGCTGAGATATGGCACGGCAATACCGAAATTCGAGATATCTGGATAGAGGACGAGAATCCTAGATGAGAAAAGACACTTAGTTCAGATAAGGATAAGGCACAATGGGTGGTTTATTCATATCTAACTAAGAGTCTGAGATAATCATTGTGCTTGAGTCCTATGAAGTGAGACTTCTGGAGGACAAGGGCACTAGAGGCTATAAAAGATAGGCATCCCCATGGGTCGAAGGTATGTTTTATTTTGTGAGTTTAGTACTTGTTTGATATTTTGAGAGATAAGATTGACTGACTTGATCATCGGAGTGTCCTCAGGTGGACAAGCTACCGTGGTATTCTCAATTTCTTGTTGGCAAGTGGTTGGCTTAATCTGTTCTGCCGCATGCTTTCTAACTAAGTTCCTTGTTTGGTTGTGAGGTCGGAAATCAACACCCACACTTTGGTGTCGTCTGTAGGAACTTAGTAAGTAAGAATAGATTGCCAACAACGAACAAGAGATGAAAGTCGGGGATGACATACACAGTGAGGAGGAGGAACATGTAGATCCTAATGTCGGAGGAGGAAGCAATGATAAAGAAGTGTAGGAAGTGAATCCTGAGGCAAACGATGTCACCAAGGGCCGAAATGGCCTGGGAAAAGGAAACCGAGATGAGTACTATCATGAAAGCGATCTTCAAGTATGGAAGGATAGATGTCTGAGAAGAGGCAAGAAATTGAAGGACATGGCGAATAAGTTGACAGACCTGCAGACGGTAGTCAACTTCATGATGCAGAACAATGTGATACAGCTGGCGTTTCCCTTGCTAGATACACTGACACTAGCGGCCAACGCCGATGTCTGAAAAGAATGACAGAAGACAGTGCCAATTGTCCCACAACATGGCAAGCAACAGGGGAATTCACATCGGCAATCACGAGATGTCGGACGGACAGAGTCAAGGTAAGGAGAATCTCAAAGGACACCATGGACAAAAAGGACCTATATTAGGGGATCTCGGCAAATCCACTGACAGAATCTCTGCTTTGATAATGCAGTGGACATGGAGAAGTCCAAAAGAACCCACCCTAACACAGAAAGCAACGCACCAAAGAAGCAGAAATCGATTGACATCCGAGCTCCCGGACAGACAAATGAGGGCTTGAGAGATTACCTCCAGAGAAAGAAGTATGAAGTCGAGATTACATCCAACGCACAGCCGAAGTCCTCGTTCTCGGTGGAGCTGGATGCGTTTGAGGTACCAAAGAGGTTCAATATGCCGAAATTTCAAATCTATGATAGTAAGTCTGACCTAAATTTTCATGTTGGATTATACTTAAATGCAATGGCTTTGTGGAGTAGGAACGAGCAGTTATTGTGCAAAGTGTTCCCATCAACGTTTGGGGAGATAACATCAGATTGGTTCCACAAGTTACCGAAAGGATGTGTAAAGACCTGGGAAGGCCTGGTTGAGATGTTGTAGCTAGGTTTGTTACCACCAAGTTACAACCATTAAGGGTAGACTCCCTACTGGCTCTAAAGATTAGCGATGACGAAGACCTTAGAGCCTATGCTAAGAAATACTACAAGGTTTAAAACCAGATCCTGGCCAGGAACTTGCAATTGTTTCTTTCAAGAACAGCTTGGATGATGATTGCCCACTTCGGCAATTCCTTGCAAAAACCCTCCCGAAAAACATTGAAGAGCTCATGGCACAGATCGAAAAGTATGCCAGAGCAGAGAAAGATAGGAAAGCCAAAAAGACAAATATAGCAAGGCAGAAGAAAAGAAACGGCTCACCGAAGCGTAGCCGAGGAAACAATGGTGCCGACAAGCTAGAATTGAGATTGAATGCTATGAAGGCAGGAAGCACAGTTTTCAAGATCCCCATTTACAAGATATTGGAAAGAATTAGAAACCAGCTATACTACAGGGCACCGCAAAAGATCCCATGTGAATACATGGGTAGAAGCACTGGGAAAAATTGCGCTTACCACAAAGAGACCGGGCGCATGACTCAAGGATGTCGGGCTCTAAAGTCGCACCTAGAGGATTTGGTTAGACATGGACACTTGAGAGATCTAATCAATAAAACAAAACAAAAGAGGAACAGACGAAGCTAGCCAAGGCGCCGACACCACCACCACCGCAGGCAGAATGACCACGAGTAATCAATGTGATTCACTTGAAGGTTAATGAGAATGAAATTCGAGGAGAGACTCAGAGCGTAAGACATCTACAGTATATCTTCGAGGTCCAACAGAAGAAGCCTCGAACAGATGGACATCAAGGGCCAATGACATTTTTCATTGAAAAATACTTAGATATGGTTCAACATCTGCAAAACAATGCTCTGGTGGTGACATTGAAAATTGGAGACTACCAGGTGAGGCGCATCTTGGTTGATCAAGGTAGCTCTTGTGACGCTATGTATGTCAGATGTTACAGGGAACTTGGCCTTCACAAGGATGGTTTAGAGCAATTCGCCAACCCCATGGTTGGATTTAATGGGACTCTAACATGGCCATTGGGGACCATAAACTTAGAGGTACAAGCTGAAACCAAGACAGTAACTACAAAATTCACAATGATGGATACCCCATCTCCATACAATATCATCTTAGGAAGGCCTTGGTTGCATGCTATGGGGGTTGTTCCTTTAACATTGCACTAACTGCTGCGATTCCCAACCGAGTACTGGATTGAAGAGGTAAGGGGAGATGAAGTGCAGGCGAAAAATTGCTCCATGGCAGCAATGAAGTATACCTGCAATGTCAGAGAAGTAGAAACAACAGAGATTGAAGATGAAGACTGGGAGGTCTTGGATGACGTTGGCAAGGAACCTGCTGACAAGAACGAAGAACCTTTGAAAAAGGTTTTAGTATAGAAATGAGATGCAGAGCGATTCTTCCTCTTCGGTTCGGGTTTAGCCGAGGAAAAAGAAAGAAAATTGAAGAATTTCTTAAGAGAGAACATCGAGGTGTTTGCCTAGACACGCTACGAGATACCGGGAATTAGCCCCGAGGTCACCTACCATAGACGTAACGTGGACAGGTCGGCCAAACCTGTGATCTAGAGAGCAAGGAGACCTACTTTGGTCCATGTATAGGCAGTTGAAGAGGAAGTGGAGAAGCTGCTAGAAGCACAGACAATTTGAGAAGTAAACTACCCAATGTGGTTGTCCAACACAGTGGTAGTAAAGAAAAAGAATGGCAAATGGAGGGTTTGTGTGGACTTTACAAGCTTGTGTAAAGCTTGTCCAAAGGACTATTTCCCTCTGCCTAAGATTGATTAACTTGTAGATGCCACATTGGGGCATAAAAGGATGAGCTTTTTGGATTCATATAAAGGTTATCTCCAGATAGCTATATATGCCCCAAATGAAGAAAAGATAGCGTTCATTACCCTCAAAGGACTTTACTGTTATAGGGTAATGCCGTTTGGGCTGAAGAATGCAGGAGTGACGTACCAGAGGCTGGTTACCAAGATGTTTAAGCACCTAATTGGGAAGACCGTGGAAGTTGACATCGATGACATGGTAGTTAAGAGTAAAGAACCTGGAGATCATTTGGCCGACCTAAAAGAAGTCTTTGACATATTTAAGGCATATCGACTTCACCTGAATGCCTCGAAGTGCGTATTTGAGATAGGATTTGGTAAGTTCCTGGGCTATTTAGTAACCAGGAAAGGAATTGAAGTAAGCCTAGATCAGGTCAAGGCCATCTTTGATCTGAAGAGCCCGACAACAGCGAAGAAAGTCCAGAAATTGACCGGCAAGGCAGCAACTCTGAACAGATTCATCAGCCGGAGTTTAGACAAGTGTAAACCATTTTTTCAGTTGTTAAAGAAGGCCACAAATTTCCTGTGGACAGAAGAATACGAAGTCGCCTTGGCCGACTTGAAGAAATACCTGACAACCTCACCCGCGTTGTCACATCCAGTTGCAAGAGATAAACTATTTTTATACTTGGCAGTCTCGGACCACACCGTCAATGCCGTGGTTGTCCGAGAAAAAGAATGAGAGCAGAATGCAATGTACTATGTGAGTAAGACCTTGGCAAATGTAGAGACCAGGTACCTGCCTTTGGAAAAATTAACGCTTGCTTTGGTAATGGCTTTAAAGAAATTGAACCATTACTTTCAAGCTCACAAGATTGTGGTACTGACGTGTAGACGCCCTATTTTTTACTGCCCTTAAGACTTGGGCGCTTCAGGTTGATCACTCGATGATGAAAGTTATGTTGTACAATCGCTCAATTTCTTCAACAAGAAGAGCTTCTAAATCCTAACCTTACACCCCATTTTGGACCCAAAACTATTTTAGACTTTAAAACCCTCTTTTTCAAAATATTTTCGAAAATGTTTCTACGATGTTCCGAGGCTCGCATTTCGTTAAATGTTGCATTTTTTGGTAAACCAAGCAAGGACAAAGTGGAAATAAATGGAAGAGAGGTGAACTCTTTGAAAAATCTTTTAAACCTCTTATTTATAGGTTTGGAGTTGAAGAAAATAGGAGGGGAGGGAAGAAAACTAGTTGGGGAAATGGTTGAGCTTGAAACCATTGAGAGAGAACTGAGCAGCCTTCACTAAATTAGGTCTATCTACTTTTGCACTTAGACTTTAGTTGTGAGGCCACAAGGCTTCATTTTAGACCCAAGAATCTCCTAAAGCCGAGTCCGGATGATGTAGATATGGTTGTTTGAAGTTAGGCATCAATCCGATTAAGACCAAAATTGAGCAACCTTCACTAAAATAGTCATATCTCTTTATACACTTAGAATTTAGATGTGAGGCTTCTACTATTGGAAATTAGACTTCCGGAGCTTCAATTTAGACTCAAGAATGACCTAAAACTGAGTCCATATGAGGGAGATATGCCCGTTTGAAGTCGGGCTTAGAAGTAGATTTTTGGTGGCGGCAGGCCATTATTGGTGGACGGCAGGCCATCTGTGTGGACGGAAGGCCACCACTTATGGCCTGTCGGCAATTGGTGAAAAACCTAGATATTTTGTGCCAGCTATCCCCCAAAAGCTCCAGCTGTTCCAGGTATGATATTTTAGACCTGAGGGGCCGTTTTTCTATATATACCAGGCATTCCTTCTGGTTTAAGGTTACAAATTTTTCCAAAAGTTCCAAAACTTGGAATTCTCTCTCTATCTCTATCTTGCAACCTATACACCTTCTCTCTACACTTCCTAAACCAATATTGGAGCTCTCCTTATTGAGATTCTTGAGTCTAAATTTCAGCCTTTGAGAGTGAAAGACTTGTGGTTTGTGAACAAAAGTGTTATTCCTCTTCAAGAGGTATAATTTTGAACAGCTTTGCATTACTTCTTTTCTATCTTTTCTTGCTGTTTTTCAACTGTTTTTATGGGCTGAAGCTTGTAGTTTAAGGCTATTAAAGGTAGAGGGGTTAATCACCATTCTTTGAACCTTGTTCTCTAAGCCTTTCCACTTGTGTTTTCCATTCTCTTCATCAATTTTTTTTGAGCTTTTTACCACTGATTTTCAGAGTTTTCCAGAGGCTAAAAATCATATTTTGAAGTCCCAAAAATGGAGGGGGTTAGCCTTCTCTCATTGTGCTTGTTTCCTAGCTTAATTGCTCAATATTTTAGCTTGTTATTTTAGCTACTTTTGTCTTCATTCCAGCACATTTTTGTACTATTTTTGGGCTGTAAAAAAACTCTATTTTTATGGGTTGAAATGGGTGGTTTTAGGCCATTTAAAGTTAGGGGGTGGTCCACCATTCTTTCTTCCTTGTTTGTAAGGTCTTTCCACGTTTGTTTCCCACTTTCAAACCATTATTTTTTTTTTGGATTTTGAACACTGAATTTCAGAGTAATTTCAGTGGTGAAAATCATGTTTTGAAGTCTAAATTTGGAGGGGTTAGCCTCTCCTCCTTGTGTTTTGTTTGCTAGCCTAAATAGCTCTATGTGTTAGCATATTTTTCTAGCCTTTTGTAGCTTAATTTCAGCATATTTTAGGCTGTATTTTAGACTATTTTGTCTTTGTTTTGGGCTGTTTAAGTCATTTGAATCTTGTTTTGCATGCTTCTAGTGTAAGTGTCCTCACAAGCTTGGTGTTTTAGGCCTTTAGACATTACTTGTTTGAGTTGATTGCATTGTTTTAGTGCTTTTCTCACTTAATTTTAGCAAGCTTAATCTCTGCAACCTCCCTCACTTCTTGATTTTTTATTTGCTTTGAGGGTTGTTTCAACCTTAGGATAGTTTAAGCTTGAGATTGAGGTCCATGGTTAATGGTTTAATCCTCTTTTGGGGTTTATTATCAATGGCATGACACCTCTCTCTTGCCATAAACTATCCCTTGTTTGACACTTCCTTCTCTTTTAGAGGACTTAACTCACAAATGGACTTAATTGGTTAAAGAATAGAAGGGTAATTAAAATGAGTAACTAAAAATGGAAACTAAAATTGAGCAAAGATAAGAATTTGGTTATGTTTTGGTGTGTTCAATAGGACGTTAATTGAACATAAGGAAAATTAGGGCATTTCATACTCAAAGTGATGAAATGTGCCAATTTTTCTAAGGTCTCCATTGCCATTGATCATGCATGATAGGGTGAAGGTTTTTGGTCTTGTTTGTGCATTTATTAAATTTGTACATCTTGGTTCCTTAGCTATCAGGCAATGAAATTGGTTAAATTGATGGTTTGAGGACCAAGTGTATCACTCCTTTGAGATGTTTTGATGATAAGGAGGGATACACAGTGCAAATAACCTATGAGAATACTCTCTCTTTGCTCTCTTTGTTCTCTGTTGCAGTAAGAAATAGTGCATCATCAGTGGCCAATTGGCCACTGTTACTAGCCTGCAGGCCATCAGTGTTGGACGGCAACCCCTTATTGGTGGCCAACCGGCCACCATTTCTGGCCTACCGACCACTAGTGAATTTTGAGCAGAATGCTTGTGAAGTAGAGTAGAGTTGGTCTGGAAGAGGAAAACCAGTTCAAGGGTTGTGTAACAGAGGCTTTCATGAGCAAACAGTGGACGTTCTTCAGGTGGAAACCGAGCATGCATGGGCCTCTCTCACTTCCCGGCACTAGTTAATTAGTTTAATTAGCAATCAGTCATTTATTTGTTGTACTTAATTAGTTGTAGCTAATTAGTGTGTTTTGTACTTACTTAATTAGTTTAGACCGATTAATTAAATTAGTTTGTGTTGTAAATATTTAATTAGCTTAGCCTAGTTAAATTATTTAATTGTTGTAATATTTAATTAGCTTAGATAGCTAGTTTATTTATTCAAGTTTTGTAATAATTAGTTAAGTAGTTTAGTTTAGTTAGTTTATTCATTCGGATTCTCCTGCACAAGGGCATCAATGTTGTAATAATGTGTATGTCTTCCAACCTCACATCTTTTTCCCTTTTGTTTATCTACTTTTGATGGTTAGATTAGGGGCATCACGTTTCAATTAGCATATCGCATGTTTGCATCCATTCATTTGTCTTACATACACCGAGGCTCGGTTCATCACTCAAACTTGTATCGTCATTTATTACCTCATTGAATACGTGTTTAAACACATGCTATGAAATTGTTGCAAATAACATGTTAAGTAGCTGTCACGACCCAAACCCGCCCCTATAGGTTTAGCATCATAACCGGTCAGTAATCCTTGGACTACCAAAGGCCTCTGAATAGATTAGCAAGATTAAGGGGCTAGCGGAAGCAAATACATAAATATAGTTATCCAATGAGCTGTGCTGACTTATATGAACAGAATATTTAAAACTTTATATAAGTATGCTATAGTCATTCATACATTATACCCACACACATTAAAAGTATCTTAAGTACAACCAACAAAACTACCAAGTCTTATATGTACAGAAACAACGGAACTTAAACACAGGACTCTCCGGGAACCTCCACGTGAGGCACAATGGTTGGCTGACAACAGAACACAGATCCGAACAAAAGCCTTCAGGCTCGAACTCTAGAATGCCCACCTATATATATATATACACATAGTGAGCTAAAGCCTAGTGAATAACATTAAGGTAAAGGGGTTAGTGAATGAAATCCGAATATATCATAAGCGGAAAACAGATCAGAGCATAATCATTCTTATATCAGAACATAATAATGGTACATCCTATAGAACACATCACAGAACGTCTTCTGACTAGAGTAATCGGTTCCGGATACCGATTAAACACATATCATCACAATGAAGTAGCTAACGAGATCTCGTAATCACATGTATGTCATGGTCCCGCATTTTCATGCCGTCCCCCATGACTTGGGACTATCTATGGATGCCATAATAGATTTCAAACATGGAATATTCGTTCACGAAAACAGATATCATTTCATAAATAAGAACTTATCATATTTCATTTGGAATGTAATTCATATGAACGTATCTTTACAATAACGTTACTCACAGTGGTTTCCTGCAATGGTCAATCAACCCTCGAGTCTTGACCTACAACCACAAAATACATAACACAAGCATATCTTATCATTACACATTCAAGTGGCCAACACAGCTAGCTTTCTCACTTTAATTGCCCATTCATTCCATGCTACATAACTTGTTCATATTGCCCATATACTCGGATTCAACACATATTTTCTAATTCACATACTTATGCTATTTCTTAGCTTATTAATCTTTAACGGCTCATAAATCATGCCTAAGAAGGCCCATAAAGAGATGGGAGTGAAGATATGTACTTAAAACATCTTTTGAAAACATGCTGAAAATAAGTTGGTGGCTAGAGCCAGCTTTTCTTGGCTAGAGCCAACAGAAGGCAAAAACAGAGCTCGCTCGAGCTAGGACTTCTTCGCTCGAGCCAGCTTCTGTAGAGTTCAAAATTCTGAGAGCTCGAAATGTTGTCTCGAGCCACCACTTCTTCGCTCGAGCCAACTGTAAATTTCTAGGCAGTGAGCTTAATAAAAATGGCTTCCAAACCACCTTCAAACATTGGGGTCTTGCATGATTTGATCAAACACACAAAAATAGCTTTAGAAAACTTCAATACAAGACCCTTGAAACATCTTTTATTCAAAAACTCATCAATTCTTGAAAGATTTGAGTCAAAACTTCTTCATGCAACACATTTTCAACTCTTTCATGGTTTTTCATAACATGCAAATGGTGATCAATAACTTCATAATTCTGAAACCATGGACATGATTAAAGCTCACATGCATGCAAGGACTTTAAAACTCAAACTCAACATGATAAAATTAAAGATGGTCTACCATGAATGTATATGTAAGCCATCTACATGTTCTAAGACCCATATCCTTACAAATATCATGAAATTAGCTCAAAGACATGCTGAAATCATGATGCAGAGAAGGTTAACTACAGAAAATAGGCTCATGACTCTTACCTAGAGTCTTCATAGACACTTCATCTTGCATAATCTTGACAAATCCAAGCCAAACTTGAGTTTCTTCTTCCTTTTCTTCACTTTTCTCTTGGTTTTCCTTCAAAATTTCCAGCAAAGATCTAAGGAATTGAACTCTCCCTCACTCACGGTTCTCTCTCTCTCACCCACAATTCTGTCTCTCTCTCTCTCTCTCTCTCACGGTTTTGCTGAGACAAATATGAAACACAGAATGCACTTAACAATTAATAAGTGGGTTTGCCTACTCTCTCTCCTCATGTACATATATAAAACTTGAAGGTTAAATAATTTATTATATATATATATATATATCTATATTTAATATACACCCACAATGTTAATCAGTTGAGTATAGTCAAATTAGCCACTGGTCATTCATTAGCTTAATTAATCACCTCTTGATTTTTAATTAATCTTAATTGATCATAACTGATCACAAGTCTCACGTAATTTAATTAGTCTAATTGACTTTAATTAAGGTTCAATTAATTATATTTAATCTTTACCATTCTGAATTAGATTTTTAACAAAACTTTTCAGATGGTTCTAAAAATTCTAATTAGTCAACCCATGTACGCAATTCGGTTTCTAAAAGCATTTAGGCTAACAACTTCAGATTCAAAGTAGGAACCATGACAAAAAAAATTTCAAATCAGATAGATATGCACAAATTACTACAAAGCACATATCACAATTAACAATAACACATAATTCCATTCTAAACACTTAGTTAGCATTCTTAATTAAAAATTAGTAGCTAATTACGGACCGGGGTTGTTACAGTAGTCGAGCCTATTTTAGTTGCATTATTACATGCATTGCATTAGCCATCTTGCATAGTTAGATATCATGCATATCTTTCTAACTCTTTTGTTTTATCTTAGCTTGGAATACTAGGTAAGCGTTTACTCGCTTTAGCATACTTGCATGAGTGTAAGTGACTGCCATGTTTAGAATGCTTGCCATGAAGCTAAGTGCTTACTTGTTAAACTGTTTGAGTACCTATGTATAAAAGTTTGTTGCTTGAATTGGAATGATTCAATGAATGTACGTTTAAGCCCACTTTGTTAAGTGGCAAAATCAAACCTTTTTCAAAAAACAAACATGAAATTGAATTGTTTCAATTCGAGCAAGCTAGTCTATACCTTTTGTGCGCGCATCACATAGTAAATGCTAGTCTAATAAACTGGAACAAGAGCATATAATGTTGATACAAATCATATCATGATTAGTAGAGGCCGATCTTTGATCGGGCGAGCGGGGGTGCTCAATTCATAACCTTCCCCTCTCGTACCTAAGTTCCCGAGCCAAGACAATCTTGGTGATGATGGACACGTGGCCTTTGGCACGAGTCATGTTTTTCCTAAATTTCTCCAAAATAAAATATTTAAGTGGTGACTCTGCATCTGGCAAAGCAGTCCATTTTTGGCAATTTGATTCAAAATCAATTTTCTAAAAGATTTGCTGGATTTGGACTCTGTAATAACCCTCACCACTGTTTACCGAATAACCACTAATTACTGTTAAACTGAACTGATTATGACTGATAATCGAGCTGGATAAAATATTGACTTGACTGACCGAAAACTGGAACTGAATTGATTGAATAAATATATGTTAATTTGCATAATACCTGTTTGATTGTTTAAATATCTGTTCATGGTTTAATGTTTAAATTGCAAATTAAAGGCCTTATCGGCGGCCGAATTTGGAACCGACTGAAGTTTTATGCTCATCGTAATTTATGTGAGTTTATGGCATATTTAATTAAAATGTGATCAGGTATGATGAAATTAGATTAAAATAAGTTAAATTGTATAGTTGACATATTTACCACTTTGCCCTCTAGTGGGCCACTACACCAAACCTATTAGAGCCTTTGTATATTTGGTGCAACACTTTTCATCAGCCCAATTCTCTTGTTTTTGCCGAAGTAGAGAGAGAGAGATAGGAGGGAGAGCTTGAGTTCTTGAATTTTGGCTTAGAGATTGAGA
Organism: Camellia lanceoleosa; assembly: GCA_025200525.1. Classification (NCBI taxonomy): domain Eukaryota; kingdom Viridiplantae; phylum Streptophyta; class Magnoliopsida; order Ericales; family Theaceae; genus Camellia; species Camellia lanceoleosa. The sequence continues at coordinate 160,184,365 of CM045764.1, forward strand.
GAATTGCAGGGATTCTTGCATATTTGGACTTCCACACTTGAATTGAAGACTTAGGTATGAACTTCAACCACCCATTGTTGTAATTAAGGTTGATTTTTGCTAGGTTCATGCCAAATTAGAGAGCTAAGTCATGTCTTAGTCTTAGCATGTTGAATTAGAGCACAACTCTTGCATGCATGTTTGAATTGTTGGATTTTGAGTTGTTTTCATGGCAAATTGTTACATGCATGCTCATAATCATGTTTAAAGTCCATGAATCTCTCATGTTTTGTAAAGAAGGAGCTCATTAGAGCAAGAATTGAAGCTTTAAAATGGTTTTAATCCATGCATGTCCTACTTGAGAATTGTTCTTGAAAAATGGGTTTGAATTGGAGTTGAATTAAACACCCTTGGGTCTTGATTTCTTAAATTGAGTTTTGAAACATGTTATTCTATGTGTTTACAAGAGGTTTCTAGAAAATGGGCCCAAGAGGATCGAATTTGGTGTTTGAAAACTTGGTTTTTGGCTTGGAGGTGCAATCTGGGTTTTCCAGATTTTGCACTCACGCTCGAGCGGGGGAAGTGGCGCTCGAGCGGGGAATTCGAGCATCCAGTACTTTGCACTGCATTGCAGTCCACTCGAGCAAGGTTTTTGGCGCTCGAGCGGGACCTTGTGTCTTATGCTTGAGCGGCTATCGAGCGCCCGATCGAGCGTGAATTTCGCTCATCTAGTACTTTTTGGTCCGCTCGAGCGGGTAAGTTGACGCTCAAGTGGGAACTGTTGTTTGCATGTCCACTCGAGCGGGACTTTGTTTTCCTGAAAAATCCTGAAAATGTTTTCTGTGTACATCTTTGCATCCTCATTCCATCCTAGGCATTCTTAGGCCTAGTTTTAGACATCTTAATGAGGATATAAACGTAGAACACACCGAGGCATGATAGGGAGTTAATGATTATCTTTCCCAACTGTGAAACTTAGAGTGTGTTCAATCTGTTAATTGTATAGGGTTGGCATTTCGAGGAGACGCTCTAGTTCACTATAGCCCAGAACTCTGTGAGTAACAATTGTGTAAAGATATGTTCAAATGATTATTTTTTGAATACTGAACTGAACTGTTTACTGAACTAATATTGATTACTGAATGAATGTATGTCCTTTATTTCTGAACTGTACTGTGGCATCCTTAGCACCTACTGTTTACTGTTACTGTTACAGAGATCTCTGTCGGTTCCCTCGTCGGAACCACTACTGTTTACTGATTGATGGCCATCATTACTGTTCGGTCTTTTAAGACCTACTGTTACTGTCATGCTAATGGATGTACCACATATGACTGTTTACTGTACTGAACTACTGATATACTGATTGAATTGAACTGTTTTCATTACTGTAAGGACATTCATTCTAAACCCCTTTACGTATTATGTTATTCACTGGGCTTTAGCTCACTGCTCATATATATATATGTAGGTGTACAGGCACCGGATCAAAGCTATAGGCGTCGGGGTTAGCTCCAGTTTTGTCAAGCCAACCAATGTGCCTCACTGCGAGGTTCTGAGCCTACCAAGCTAAGGCTTAGGGGTGTTTTAGTAATCCCCCCCTTCCGCACTATTTTGTATTGTTGTATAGACTGTATATTGCACCGTACTGTACTGTAATAGGGATTAAGTCCCTGTTTCACTGATTGACATGTATGTATGTGTACTGTTCTGTAAACATGTATGAAAAATCTTTTTGGCATACAGACTGTCACAGTTCGTTGGACATCGTTTATTTACTGTATTGGCTTCCGCCAAGCCCCTGTACTCTGTATTACTGTTAAGCAGGCCTTCGGTAATCTCGGATTACTGGTCGGTTATGGTGCTAAACCCATAGGTGCGGGTTTGGGTCGTGACAGACTTTTTGGTGTTTATTAATTTCACATTGCACTTGTGAGATTAGATTCAGAACCACGAGAGTCTGAATTGTAGGGCTTATTTCAAACTTTCGAAAGGAGGCGCGAAAAAGATGAGCAACATAACAGAGCATCTATTAAAGTCTCTGCTACAACATGGAAATCTGACAGGCAGAGTAGTGCGATGGGTTGTAGTTCTAGGTTAGTATGACATAGAATACAGACCAAGGACAACAATAAAGGGTCAAATTTTGGTTGATTTTGTCGTTGAGTTCACACCAGATGCATGTCCGAGGCCGATGCCTGCAAACCTCAGCCTGGGATGCCTAGGATAACTGGAAGAAACACAGCTGGGACCACAAAACCCTACCCCAGTAGGATAGAAGAAAGATCAAGAAAAATCAAAGCCTTGTAACATTTACATCGGTAACTCCTTCCGCCTCTTTGTCGATCGTAACTTAAATCGATAAAGAGCGGAGCAAGAGTGGGGTTGGTTTTGCCAGATGGACAAATGATAGAACAATCCATTATTCTGGGATTCAAAGCCTCAAACAACGAAGTAGAGTATGAAGCACTAATCATAGGACTAAAACTAGTAGCAGGAGTTGAAGCCGATGAGGTGGTAGTCTACTGTGACTCCCAACTCATTGTCAATCAGGCAACGAGCAAATACACAGCCCGAGATGAGAGGATGATGGCCTATGTCAAGGAGGTCATCAAGTTACTAGCACAATTTCAAAGATGTCGACTGCAGCAGGTTAGCTGAGATGACAACAGCCATGCTGATGCCTTAGCAAACATAGTCAGTGCCATAAAGTCAAACGAACTAAGAACAATCATGGTGAATTATCTATCAGGCCCAAGTATAGAACCTCTGATAACAGAGTATGAAGTAATGTGTATAGAGATAGATCCAAGCTGGATGGACGCCATAGTTAAGTTCTTCAGAGATGATAAGCTGCCAGAAGACAGAAGAGAAACTCACAGGATAAGACTGAAGTCGGCTAGATTCTACCTGTCAACAGAAGGCTATTTGTATAGAAGATCTTTTACTGAACCTTTACTACGGTGTGTACATCCTTCTCATATAAAAGACTTTTTGTATGAGATCCACGAAGGAGTGTGTAGAAGCCATGTAGAGGTCAGGTCACTTGCCTACAGAGCTATATTGCGGGGATTCTGGTGGCCCCACATATAGGAGGATATCGAAGCATATGTGAGAAAGTGCGAGAAGTGTCAAAGGTTTGTACTTTTGATACACCAGCTTATTGGCAATCTGAATCCAGTACCACTCTTTGGCCATTTGCCCAGTGAGACATGGATCTTATTGGGCAATTGCAGGCAACTAGATTGAGAAAGTTTCTGCTTGTAGCAACTGATTACTTTACAAAGTGGGTAGAGGCTAAACCTCTTGCCAAAATCCAAGATGCAGATGTAAAAAAAATTATCTAGAAGAACATAATCACTAGATTCGAAATCCCAAGAGCCATTGTGGCAGACAATGGCACCCAGTTTGATAGCAAGCTTGTAACGACCCTAATTTTTTTTCAGAAATCTATATTTATTTATTTATTATTATTATGGTCTTATTTTATTTTTGATTTTATTAATTGTGTGGTTATATGATAATTAAATGTGTTGTGTTGTTAATTTAATGTGGTATTTAATTAATTTAATGTGATAGGTAAATATATATAATTAATTCGAATATTTATATTTATATTTTAAAAAAAAGGATGGTACATGTATTGATTTTATAAAATCTATTTATATATGTTGTAGTTATTTATTAAAATAAAATATATATTATATTTATTTAGGTTGTGTTTGTATTATATTTATATTATATAATGTAAAATGTGATTAGGTTAAAAGTAAATGATACAAATAGAAAAGGGCAGCAGCAGCGCATGGAGGGAGAGCCGAGAGAGAGAGAGAGAGAGAGAGAGAGAGAGAGAGAGAGAGAGAGAGAGAGAGAGAATCAAAGAGTGCTCTGTGAGTGTGTGCCGTGAGAGTGAGGAAGAGAGTTTGTGTGTGTGTTGTGTGCCGTGGGAGTTAGAAAAGAAAAAGAAAAGTAAAGAAAAAAAAGAAAGGGTTTTGGGTTTACTTTGGTGGCTCAATTAATCTTCTTGGTCTTATTTTAATCTTCAAAAATAATTGTGAGTACAAACCCTATTTTCTTTGATTATGTTTGATTCGTTAGTTTATTTATTTATTTATTTTATTAGGTTGATGTGATTTGATATTTTTGTATGTGGATGTAGCGGATGAATTAACTTAATTATTTTGATTAGTGTCTATGAGATGTTTAGGGTTTTTAGATGAGTGATTAATTTTATTTAATTTGATTAGTGGAACATGTAAAATTTAGGGTTCTCAAATGATTGATTTATTTTAATTAATTTGATTAGTGATATCTATAAGGTTTAGGGTGTTTAAATGATTATTGATTTTATTATTTTTTTTAGATGGCTGATTAATCTAATTATTTTGATTAGTGTATATGTGATATTTAGAGTTCTTAGATGATTAATTTATTTTAATTAATTTGATTAGTGATATGTGCAAGGTTTAGGGTTCTTAGATGATTAATTTATTTTAATTAATTTGACTAGTGGTACGTGCAATGTTTAGAGTTCTTAGAGGTTTGATTAATTTTAATTAATTTGACTAGTGGTATGTGCAAGGTTTAGGGTTCTTAGATGAGTGATTAATTTTAATTAATTTGATTAGTGGTACGTATAAGGTTTAAGATTTTTAGATAATTAATTGATCGTAATTATTTTAATTAGTTGGGTATGTAAGGTTTGAAATTTTTTAGATGATTGATTAATTTTAATTATGTTGATTAGACGTATATGTAAGGTTTAGGATTTTTAGATGATTAATTGATTGTAGTAATTTTAATTAGTTGGGTATGTAAGGTTTAGGATTTTTTTTTTAGATGATTGATTAATTTTAATTATGAAGATTAGATGTATATGTAAGGTTTAAGATTTTTAGATGATTGATTAATTTTAATTATGTTGATTAGATGTATAGGTAAGGTTTAATATTTTTAGATAATTAATTGATCATAATTATTTTGATTAGTTGGGTATGTAAGGTTTAGAATTTTTAGATGATTGAATAATTTTTAATTATTTTAATTAGACGTGTATGTAAGGTTTAGAGTTTTTGGATGATTGTTTGATTTTAATTATTTGAATTAGTTGAGTATGTAAGGTTTAGGGTTTTATTTTGGGTGACTTTATTAATTCTTTGAGTGATTTTTTGATCTTCATAAATAATTTTAAGTACAAAACCCACTTTCCTTGATTTATGTTTAATTCGTTGTATTTATTTTTATTTGTTTGATGTTAGTTTGATTTTGTTTTTACATAAAGATGATAGATTGATTTTAATTATTTTGGTTAATGATGTTTGTAAAGTTTAGGATTCTTAGATGATTAATTGATTTTAATTATTTTAATTAGTGATGTATGTAAAGTTTAAGGTTTTTAGTTGATTGATCGATTTTAATTATTTTGATTAGTTGTGTATGTAAGGTTTATGATTTTTAAATGATTGATTTCATTATTTGGTTAGATGTGTATGTAATGATCATGGTTTTTATATGTATTTATTTTATAATTATAATCACACTCCCGAATATATGAAACTAAAATTAATTAGAACTCGTAGATAAATTCCTTATACTCCACCATGACTCCATGGATTGTTATTTTATTTGAGTGATGGTGAGAAAGAGTGTATAAAAAAAAGGTGAGGATTATGAGAGTTGTTTGATGCCTTATGCCCGGCATTGTTATATTTGTCTCATGATGTCGATGAGATGTTTATATATATTGTTGCCTTGTTCTCATGAGTAGGCGAGTGCTTTGATTTGCGCGCGTATGTATATGCTAACCATCCGGGGAGTGTGAGTCAAACTCGGGACGATATCCCCGTGCAAGTTTGGCTTCGGAGTGGGTTAGGTATACGGGAGGCACATGGAATATATGTGTAGGCCAGAAGGGGAGGGTCGAAGTGGTGGAGTCAAGGTACAAAGAATTAATTATGAACTTATATGTTAGTTCGAATTGTCTTAATTGAGTTAAGGTACAAAGTAGCAATTATGAACTTATATGTATAGTTCGAATTATATTGATTGAGTTAAGGTATAAAGAATTTAATTATGAATTTATTAGTATAGTGTGAATGGTACTGATATGTACATGGTGAAAAAAAAAATAGTAAACGATCTTGATAGATTATGAAATTTGAGCAGAGGCATTTATACGTGATTCTAGACAACTTTTGTGTTTTAGCTTTTTATTAAAAAGATCGATTAGAACTTATAATCGGATGATCTTGATTATTGTCGGTTTGATTCATTTTAGCAAGGCAAACTTTAGAGACTGTTTTAACCCACGAAACGAGCTCATTTTTATTGGTTTCGCGTAAACTGAAGTAAAACATTATTCTGCACATTTTTCATGTTTTGAACTTTTTCGAAAAAAATCATCTTATGGCAGTTTTTGTTCGTTTTCAGCTTCATATTTTTCTATTAAATTCGTCTAGATTTTTATATCAAGTTTTTCTCTTAACCTGTTCAGTTTCTGTTAAATTCGTTTGCGTAGTCTTTTAGGAAATTTGATTCTGTACAACTTTTGTTCTTTCAGTTTTGGTCAATTCAAATTATTTAAGCAAGAAACGGTGCATTTTTATTCTTATTCAACAAGTTACTTGTGATTAAATTATACTAACTTTTTTTTTTTTTTGCAGGATGGTGGGTCTTACTAACTTTTTATGCAGGGCTGACCCACCATATATTTTTATTTCTATTTTGTTTATTTTATAATCAATTTATATTTCGTTGTGTACGAATAAGAAACTAAATGCCATTGTATCTCGAGAAACTACCCATTCGTCTCGGTACGGTTGGAACTACTTGTCTTGTCTAGTAATAAGAATATAATGTACTTTTGTTTGTGTCTGGTGGACACATGGGTGTTGATTCTTGTACTCATACCAAGATATCTGTGATATCTTAATTCGCTTTTGTCTCTTGGCAACTTCCTTCTTGAGATTAGTAGAGGCTTTGGTGGTGACAAGAAATAACTATGATCGAGGACATGTCGATTGGACTTCTTTTGTTTCTCATGTTTATGGTTGTTAGTAGTTTATGTATTTTTATTTTCTTTTATGACCTTAGTATTTTGAAAATTTGGCATGGGTTGTAACCTTACATTATTTAAGTTGTTTTGAAGTATTTATTGTTACTTTAACGTTGGAGGTATTAGGTAGTTTATGAAATTATGGTGCATGGTATGATTGGTGTTTTGTTAATTACCTTACTGAGATTAGAATGTTTAGATTTTTGTTTCACCCCTAGGATTTGGATGATGGAATATTGATTGGGGTTTAGTCCTAAGTTAATATTTAATTGTTCAAATTTTGGGGCGTAACAAAGCTAATCAAGAACTTTTGCGCGATCAAGAACTACTATTTAACCAGCTTCTCCTGAAGCAATGGTCAAGCCGAGGCGTTTAACAAGACCATCCTAGATGGAATCAAGAAAAGACTAGAAGCTGCGAAGGGAAAGTGGGTAGAGGAACTGCCAAATGTCCTATGGGTATATCGCACAACGTCGAGAAGATCTACTGGAGAATCTCCTTTTGCCATGGCCTATGGCACTGAAGCAGTCATTCCACTCGAGATCATCATCCATGGAATCAGAACCCAATGAGTGGAGCAGCAATTCGGATGGGGGCATATCAGTAGCAACTTGCCAGGCATACAATAAGAAGGTCAATCCTAGGAAGTTTCAAGTTGGAGACCTCGTCCTAAGAAAAGCCGTCGGCAATAAAAAAGATCCCAGGGAGGGCAAGCTTGACCCAAACTGGAAAGGACCATATCAATTCATCTTGGTCGCCGACAATGGTGCATACTGGCATGAAGACATTGATGGCAAGGAATTGCCAAGATTATGGAATACCAACAATTTAAAGTTCTTTTATCATTAATTTTTTCTTTTTTTCATGTAAACAATTTCTAGCCGAAGTACAAATAAAATACTAGTTCGATTTTATCTTTTACAAAATGTTTTTGAAATTTATGATTGTGAGATAAGATTGAGAGAGTTTTAAAGTGATGTTCCTATGGAGAACAATCCAATTAACTTAGACTTGCCATGATAGTAGAGTTGAAGTAAGCACAAGGCGATGTTTCAATATGAAACAAGATGAAACTAGCCATGTTTTGGTTAGTTTGTGTGAAAGTTGGTAGATAGTACACTCGGTACACTAAGGTCAAGCCTTAAGTGTTTAGTTTGGGCGAGCCAAACGTGATGACCTTGGTCATGAGTGTCTAAGTTAGACTTAGGCTAGAACTAGACGATATATCTTTAATGTGAACATAAGTAATACTTAGATTCACATTAGGGGGCATGAGGCATGAATGAGTCAAGTGAATACAACACCTGTAAAAAAAAAAATTCAAAATTTTACAAGTTAAAATTATCCGAGATGGCTTAAGTTATATCTGACATATAATAATTCGAGATAAGCATCCAAGTTGTTATACTTAGAAGGATGTGAAAGAGTCAAAACACGGGAAAAAAAAAAAAAACACAAGGCATAAGGAGAAACAAGAAGAAATAACAAGCATACATTCAACATTTTGAAAAGAAGGACTTACATTCAAAAGGAAAAGAAATCTTGTTCAAAGTACATCCCAAGGCACCTCGGCCACCAAAAACAAAAGCATTCAAGACAAGGCAAGATTTTTAACTGTTCAAACAAAAAAGTAAAAATAAAAAAGAAAAAGCTTTAGGAACTGGATCTGGGGGCATTGTTCTTGGTCAATTCCACCTTGGCAGTTGGCTGTGTGTCGGCCTGGGTGGACAGGATAGCAGACTTTTTAACCTCAGCATCGACCTTGATCTCGACATCGATCTCCCACAGGGTCTCGTCAAGGCTCTTGCCAGCGGCATTAACCTCGACTACAGAGATGGCCTTTAATGGTAAATGGCTTGTGGAGACCTCGTCCTCATCCTCACCGGTCAGGTCCAAAACTTGATCATTAAGCATTGGAGACTTGGGCCCAGTAGCATTTGCCTCTTCAGTTTTAGAAGACTTAGCCCCAGCAGTGGCGTTAGTGTTGATCTCCTCTTTTACTTCTTCCTCCTTCTCTTCGGATTGGGCTAGGAAAGAAGGGAATGGCACTTGGAGCTAGCTAAGATCTCGCAGGGGAGAATCTTTGGGCACTGAAAGTTTGTCTAAAGTTGCCAACCAACCAAGGAAAAAGCCATGGTTGCAGGCCTGGCTAACTTGCTTCTTGTACTGGTCTCTAACATCAGCTTGGCCCTCAGTATACGCCTTTTCATCAGCTGTTTTGATCTCAGCATCCTTAGAAGCGAGAGCCTCGGCAAGAGCCATTTCGGTCTTGGCGACCTTTTCGACAGATGTCTTGGCTTCAGCTTCTGCCTTTTGCTTAGCCCTCCTAGCCAAGTTGCACATGTCCGGTAGCTTTACCCTCGCCGTCTCGGCTTGGTTAAGACGGTGAAGGTAATCAATGGCCTCTTAGGTCTTTTTGAGGAGTTCTTTCTTCATTAACTTAGCCTTGTAAACAAAGGCATGAGCATGCTGCATGGACTGCAAAACTGAGAAGATACATTAATAAAGCAGTGAAAATAATTCTAAGTATGGAAAATACTTAACTGAAAATAGGAAAAGCACTTACTATAATGGAGTTCTACATTGTGTAGGTGAAGTGCTCGTACTCATTAAAGTCACCGATGACTTGCATATCGATGGAAAGAAGTGCGACTAAGGACAGGGCAACGATAATCTCAGGCTGGCAAGCTGCACTCTTACTTAGCTTGATGGGGCGACCATCAATGTGGCGCCCCAAATCTACACTATTGGTTGCAGTCAAAGGAGAGTCACTAATGAGTCCTATGGTCAATAATCAAGTAAGATCCTAGATCGTTGGAGGAGTCAAATTAGCCTCCCTTCTAAGTCCAGCTTTCTTAGGCAGCGCACTACCTTTTTGATAGATCTTAAAAAGTATTGACACAAGGTCTCATAAGCAACGTTAGGGTTTATATATATATATATAATAACCACGAATATCCTTAATTATAAAAACTCATTTCATTACATTACATCCCAAAAGAAAATTTAAATCTTCACATGAGCCTTACAAAATATCAAAAGGGAAATTTCTAACTTTTCTAAGATAGCCAAAAGTCTTCGAAAGTTTCCGGCTCGTCGTCCCCAGCTATAAGCTCCTCTTCGGCACCTGGCATGATACGCCGTGAGCTTTGAATGCCCAGTAAACGCACATACATCCTGTCCCATTTTTTTCCAGTCCAATACACAATCACAAATATGACAGCAAGTAATGAAGCATGATATTCAACTAAACAAACAAGGGTTATAAAGTTAGATGTTAGTAAACTAAAAATCCCGCAAAGAGACTTCGTCCTTTCAACCACAGGAATCGGACACGGATTATTCGGTATGCCCCCTCTTTTGCTGCTTTGTTGTAGACCTTACCTCGGATGCCTATCAACGGTTATGTACCGCGTAGTGCCAACCACAGGGCCTCAAAAGAAACGGTAATAATGGGCCTTGCCCAAATCCCTCCTCACACCAAATACCTAGGGTCCGAATACAACCGCTCCGTTCAAGGGTTCCGAAAACCACTTGCGCAAGACTTTAAGTTCCAAATAGGGAACGCATCCCATCAATCCATACATAACACATTATCATTTCTTTAATATTCAAGTGATCGAAAACCCAATACCACTCCAATTAAGTTTCCCGTTGAGTTAGATGTCTTAAATTAAGGTTAGACCAACTTAACAAGATGGTAATATCCATGTAAGCATGCATCATTAAAATGAAGGAGATAAGGAACATAACCATAACACACAATATCATACCAAGACATGATCATAAACTAATAAGCATATTCATGAACACAAGAGTATAAAACACCCATGCAAAACTAAATTTCCATATTCAATACCCTTTTAAAGATTAAAATAAAAAGGGCTATTTTAGATTTTTACCAAACTTGGCCTTCCTATGGTTCGTAGAGAATTTAATCTAGTTTCCAGAACATATTTCGGATATGGGATAGCTTTTCTAGATTTTAGTTATTTAAGAAATATTCCAGCGCTGTCCAGATTTGTCGACCGTTACACTACAACAAGTTGGGTCTTGAATGACGAAATTTTTTTGTCTCCAAAGAGTTAATTTCGTCACTATAGATATTTGTGAGGAAATATTTTCGTCACCAGTTTCGTCATTGAATGTTTGTCACTAAAAACCATCGTGACGAAAAATAGTTTCATCACCAATGAAATTACTTCAGTGACGAAATTTTTTGTCGCCAATAAAACAAGATTTTGTCGCTAAAAATTCTCATTTTCGTCACCAAATAATTATTCAGTACCATATTTATAATTTTAGTTGACGAATAAATTTGTCACACATGTTCATCATTGATGAGGAAATAATTTCACACAAGAAGATGTAAAGGTGACGAAATTTTTTGTCTCCAAAAGTCAAATGGGTGACGAAATATATTTCGTAGCAAGAATTTATATACGTGACGAAATTTTTAGTCACCAAACAACAAAATTAATGAAAACTTTCATATATAATTTGCAATAAATTTTGTAACAAAAATATTTATTAGTGACGAATAATCACTTTGTCATAATAAGAAGTACAAATGACGAAACAAATTCGTCACTAAACTTGTTCCATATTTTATATTTCAATTTAAATTAATATTTCAATTTAAATTATTATTTCACAAATATCCCTGCTCATATCCCAATAGCCTTTTAAATGTGCTAAGAAATCCACTAACTATTATACACCACTCCACAAAAAAATTCACTAAACAGTTGTATTACAAATCAAAATATATCCATCAAACAGCTTTAATAATAATCCATTAAGTACAACAAAAAAATCATCAAAGCAAATTCCAAAATGAACTAATGTGGAGTCCACAAAAAAAAATAAAATAAAATAACATTCAATCTTGATTTGCAACTACAACTAAGTATTAGTTTAGTAAAAAAAATAATTCAACACTTGATCTCGATTTGCAAGTATGCTTCCATACGTCATCAAAAACTAATCTGCAAAGAAAATAAACAAGAAAAACATTAACATATTACCAATTACATTGTATAGACCTCTCTATCCATGTCAATACAAATTGTGTACACAATGAGTCTAACTTAACAACCAGAAGTTCTTTTGTACATAGTAAGCTCCTATTAATCACATCACTAACTTAGAGCAACTTCAACACTGCCTAGCAAAAATACAAGAGAGTAAACACATAATTTTGTCTTTACTTTGAAAAAAGTTCATTTCCATGCTATAACTGTATCCTATGTATTAGTGATGGTCAATTTTCTTGTCTTACATATAACAATAAAAATAATAATAGTAATCAATATAGTATTTGTCAAAAAAAGTGTTAATAGTCAAACTGCTTATAGTTAAATTAGACTCTCCATACCATTTAGCAACCCACTATAGTCTTAGCAGCACGGACACAAATAAGCAGTGTCCATGTAGAACACTGCTTCAATACCTACACTGGGACACACCTAGAGACTTGAGATACTTCTTGGGTGTGTACATTATTTAAATATGCTTTGCAACTTTGGAGCCTCGGCTAACACTTACTCAAACACGAGGCGAACAATTGTAGCCATACGAACAGCCAAAAAAGATTGTTTGATAACAAAGATGCAGACACTTGGCACTCATGGTTGTCATCCTATATGTCGTCAGCATCTAAGAGAATTAAGAAATAAGCACCTGAACATGTGACAACCAAAACTCAGAGAGTACAGATTTGGAAAAATAAAATATGCACCTATGAGGTAATCCATCATAGAACATGGTGCCTCACTTGGGTCATATGCTATCTCAGCCATTTGTGCCCTACATAACCTCTTAGGTCATGAGATGCCAGCAGGCCAGCACTACTCAATTATTACATTCTTCAACCTTAATAGAAAGAAACTCAGAGGAGGAGGTAGTTTGGTTCTGTTTACTTTTGTGCTCCTTACAAAGATATGTATTGAACTTCATTATATATCCTTCTATTATGGCTATAATATTGCTTACCCAAAAGAGAGAAAAAAAAATCACAGAGGTTAAGAAAGAAATGGAAAGAGAAGTCAGCTCTTTCAGAGAGGATTAATCTCGAACACCATATTTAACTTTCCAGTTATCTTTGTACATTATAGTCTAGATTTCGAAATTTTCAAGTCATATCCCAAAATGCTCTGAAATTACATATATTTTAACACCATAATTAGCTTATCCATGTAGTCTTCATTATGTTATCCATCCCTTTTCCATTTTTCAATTTTTTTCCCCCAAAAATTACCTTGAAATAACAAAATAGGAACAAAATCCACTAATGAGAAGCTAGAAGCACCACCAGTGTAAACAAGATGAGGAAAGTTGTCTAGAATGGTGTGGAAATACGAAGAGGACACCAATTGCATAGAAAGCAAGAACAACTTCATTCAAGAGAAATTCACTGCATGACCATGAGAAAGCTGGAGAGATGACATAATTTGGTGCTAGAGAAACAATTTATCGAATATATGGCCCAAGGTGGAGCTCTTTCGCAATAAAGATTTTCCTGTGCAGACCCAAGAAGTTCACCTATAACATTTTGGTGAATTTAGGCCTCATTTGGTAACCATCTATTTTAGTCTAAAAGTCAAAAAGTCACCCCAAAAAAAAAAAAAGCCAAAAAGCAAACAAACTATACAAAAAAAATTCAAAGATTCCCTTTTCTTTTTGCTTTTTGCACATTTTTTCTATAAGAGATGGAGATTACCTGCAAATCCAATATGTTGTAAGCATTACCGGTTTCATCCTGGGCCCATGGCATGTTAGGGGCATACCTCCATTGTCCATCAACGATAAACTTGTATTGGAAAACACCCGATGGAAGCACTTTCATAATGGTGAAATCCTTCCCTGATCTCTGCAAAGGCATTCTGATCAACAGGGTAAACAAGATTACATTAGATTACAGTTCACAATGCAAAAATTAAAATTAGAAATAAAAGAAAAACCAATTTTCAACTCGTCTTCCAATCATCCCACGAGCCCTCAACAGCAACTTCCTTCCCATCATAGCTCCAGCTAGCTTCCCTCAACAGCAATGTTGTATCATCAGAATTTGGCAATTAATTGAATCAATTCAGATTGATTAACTGAACTCTCTAAGCTAGCTTTTTGCAAATTACAAAGAATAAACATATAAATATGTAATATCATTTGTTTTTTAGAGATAGACCTGTATAAATCATCCTTGACAAAATAAATAAACAAATAAAAAAAGTTAACAACCAGAAAGATTTTTGCAAGGTCAAAACCATCAGTGTTCAAATGGTTACTATTGCAACCACCAGAGGAGAAACTTAATAATGTTCTTAATGTGATTAAATTCTTAAGAAAAAAAAAATATAGTACTTATGGCATGTTAAAAAATATATGATTAAATTCTGCAGAGGAACTTAATAATGTTCTTAAGAAGCTATGGATATAAGAAATGAAGGATGCCAATAGAATTGATAGCCACATGTGACAATTCCAATGAATGCCCGAGACTAAAATATAGTATCTATGGCATGTTACTGCAGTTCGTACTTTGTTTGATTTTCTCTTTACTCAACCATGTACGAAGTCCAGAGAAGTTAAAGCAAGATACGCTAATTTAAGGGTGTAATATTCCAATTTTCATTAAATATATATATCCCACTACCAAAAAGAGTGTTTCCTCTCTTATCAAATGCAGTGATAATTATAATTTATAATTCTCTATTATAAGTAGTAAATGGGCAGATATAGGGTCCTGATTACCAATTCACCATAAACTCATTTTTCCAATCTATCGTGTGGGTTGTCCAAGTTTGAGGATGTTTGTGATGGTAAATTCTGCTAAACATTTGTATTATACATTCCACATTGATGCAGAGAATAAAGGATGTTGTGGGGGATCCAAGAACAAAAGTGGGTATATAAACATAGGGATGGACATGTTATGAACACTGTGCTCTCTTGGTTGTGTGTGGATCAATCAACATTGCATGTCGTGTAAACTCTTAATTGATGGGTTCAATACTTTGTACCACATCAAAGTCTATGTTAGCATCCTTAATTCATGGTACTTATATTGTAAAATAATTTTATAAATTCCAAAAATCACGGTCCTTGATCATGATCTACAAGGACTTTAATGAACAATTCCTAGTTTGTGTCAGGAAAACTTAATCTACACAATCTTTTCTCAGGTTCATAACCATATGTGCCAGAAACAATGTGATTATAGAATTATAGTGATTGTTTCTTTATAGTGTGGTTACCTGTTCAGGAGATCCTTTGCTGGCCCGATACCAGTTGCCATCAGAATCAATGCACTGGATTAAAAGGAAGGAAATGCACTTCTGTGATGTTTGCACGTGCCTGTAGACAAAAAGATTTTCCTTTCTTGAATAACCTACAAGTAAAAAGAAAAGAAAGAAAAAAACTAGAAACTTAAGAGCAATATATTTTTCCTCTAACCTCCTTTGGATCAGCAAGCATGTTAACAATGGTTGTATCAATGGCATCCTGATTCTCCAGTCTTGATGCTCTGGCAGAAAGTAGGACAATCATGTCTTTGTCCATATCTTTGTTTAAAATGTACAGAAGAAATTTTTCATCAAGTATATATTAGCTTAGGGAAATTGAGACTTGATGAAGTCAGCTTTCCATATCTCAACAAGGTTTCGATCGACAGTGAGGCGATTCAGGGTAAGAGTTCTAGTTTTATCACTACAAAGGACATCCATTCCAGCCATTTCTTCAATTGCTATCATCCTCTTCGTAATGGCACCCTTTAGGTCACAGAAGGAAACAAGGGAAAAATTAAAAAAATAACGAGTTGTTATGTAGTCAGCATTGAAATTTGAGTTTAGGATTCTTCTGTTATGGCTCTTACATGAATTATTTTGAGTTTGTATTAATTATTTGTGTGTGACAAACAATGGTGACAGCAAGTGATTCTCCAGTAAGAGCCCACTGCACAGAAAAATAAAAAATAAAAAAATTAGATAGTAATACCACTTAACTAATCGTATAAAATTTATTTAGAATAGACAAATAAATGTGAAAGGCTACATTGGTTACATTGGTTTAGTTCCAATAAAATGTGAAAGGCTTGTATATGTGAGATAAAAATCGATTCTCATAGGATCCATGATCATGCTGAAAAGTTTACAGCTTAGCATCTACATCACATGGTGAAAAAGAGGATCCTCATAGCATTGGTGATCATGATGAACAGTTTGCAGCTGCATCATATGGTCATGGTATAAAAAACAACTATAGTTGTTACCATCGCAACTCTTCAATCATGTATGCGCTACCAAGATAATAAAGATTACAAAGAACACAATTGATGAAAAAGGAAAATGAATGAACACGTCCACCAAGTTCTTCAAATAGTTTATAGCAAATCTAGCTCACTCCAAACTTGGGAAAAGCCTCAAATTCCCAAGTTCAAAAGCAACTAAAGATCCTTCATATCTTCTAGCTGACAAGAGCTTGCATAAGGAAACAAAATTGCAGTTTCTGCACCAAAACCTAATAAAATTAAGTCCGAACTATACCATCACTGATTAAAAAGGGAAAAAAGCATCACATAGTTAACTTCAATACAAGTAACCACTGGCAAATGACAGTAAAGTAAGAAATTCGAGTTCCCTATTATCTCATTAAGTAGCTGAATCCAAAAATAGAATAAATTCTAGAAAGCAAAATGATGTTTCACCCTATATGCAAAACAACTATGCCACGTAAACCAAGATTATGCTAGGCACAAAATTCTACTAAAGTTATAAAGGTTAGGATCAATTGATAGCAAAAAATTAAAATAATCCTGTGTGAGTGAGAGATATTACTGACATGATAGAATGGTGGCGAACTGTTCAGTCCCTCTCCTTTAGAACAGTAGCAGCAACAGCCTCCCATTTCTATTCAGTTATCTCTATTGTCCACCAGAAGCTATCAGCAATTTAGTCATTATGTTCCCTTTGTTTGGCATAAGAAAAGGAATTCTATTAGATGAAAAATGCTTGGCATAACACAAGGACATTCTATAGATCAAAGGTAAACAATGTCATACTTAAAGCCCAAAAGAAAACTGCTTTTAAAATTAGGACTGACTCAAAAATCATCAATAAATATCAAATAGCATGTGAAAGGGCATCTGAGACAAGTATAAGATTGAATCAGCACAGATATACACACAAACAACTGAAGTACATCAGTAATAAGACACTAACTTGATGGGTGAGTGAATGCTTAATTGTGTGGTGTATACCCATTTCAATTCAGTGGATATGGGTTCTGATACACAGTTCTTGTACCAAATATTTGTTCTCTTTGTCGGCATTTTTTGCTTCTCTGTCTTCACCTACTTTTTTCCTCTTTTCGATTTCTTCAAGAGATACCTTATCAGGTATTTCAAAACTCTTGTCTTCAATTTTCTTTTTCAATTTTTATGGTAATTAAAAAAATCTTACTTGTTTTAAAATCTTATGTTGTTTCTGATTATTTTTGCTTGTTGCAGATTCAAAAGAAATGACAGGTCATCAGAGGACAATTCAAACCAATCGGAGGTTTCTTCTACAGAAAACAGTCTTAAAGATTCGATTCCTATTGAGCCAAAAACAGAGTTACAACCGTGGATATACAGGGGTCAAATCCAAACAAGAAGACAAACGAATTTTCGGATGGGTTTGACCAAAAACAGACACCCGAGTTCTCTTTAAAATTCAAGTTTCCAACTTTTGAAGAATTCAATCAGAACAGGAAAGAAAATGGGAAAGAAAGTGGGTTCATGCCTGTTGTCAAGTGTTCTAGTATATATATATAACAACAGCAACAGCAGCCTCTCACAGTGAAAGGAAGAGAAGAGAGATGAGATGAGTGCCTTACCATCGAACTAGTCTCGCCACCGAAGATATGAGTGCACCGTTCGCCTTTCACAGCAATTGATTTTGATCCTCTCTCTATTTTGAGTGCATCGTTCGGCTGTGATCCTCTCTCTATTTTAGGACACTGCCGTAAAGCTTTGAAGAACCTCAAAAGCGCTTTAGGACCGCCGTGTTCTCCTTCGATCACCAATCAATCAGAACAAGGTTTGAAGAACCCCTTCCCCCTTCCAAAGAATTTTGGAACCCTATTTCTTGTCCCTCTCTTTCTTCTATGTTACTTTATCATAATAACCCACTAGAAATTGAAGCACCAAAAAAAAAAAAAAAGAGGGGTAATTAACAGGGTTTTTTTTTTCATTACCAATATCAGAAAGTTCTCCCTTCAAAATTAATGATAAAATAATTTTCTCTTCAAAAATTTTAAAATGTTAAAATTATTGACAAAAAAAATATATTCTTTATCAAATAATTTCAAAATATTTAAAATCAATTTTTTTTAAAAAAATATTTAAAATTATTAGTGACAAAAATATATTTCTCACTAATAATTTTATAATTAGTGACAAATTTTGTTCTCACCAAAAGTTTCAAAATTTTGGCGTCACCCAAAAAAATTAGAGGAAAAATCTTTGGTGACGAAATTTAAATTTTCCTTACCTAAAAAGAAGTATTTATTGACGAAAATAAATTTCGTAACCTATTATTTTTATTTTTTTATTATATGTGACAAAATTTTATAATTCGTCACGGATTATTCTTATTTAGTGACGAAATTTATTTTCTTTACTACTTTCGTCATCATAGGTTACTTAGAGAACTAATTAACTTGTGTTTTGTTTTGAGAGTGAGAGAGAAAGGGGAAAGGAAAATTGATAAACAATAAAAGGAGAAGAGAGAGAAAAAGTTAGTGGTCTATTTTTTTCATTACTGCACAATATGTCAAAATTTTCCTTCCAAAATTATTGACAAAATAATTTCCTCACTAAAAAACCTCAAAATATTAAAAATTATTAGTGATAAAAATATATTTCTCACCAAATGGTCTTAAAATATTTAAAATCAAGTTTCTCAAAAAATATATATATAAAAAATTATTGGTGACGAAAATATATTCCTCACTAATAATTTTATAATTGGTGACAAATTTTTTTCTCACCAAAAGTCTCAAAATTTTGGCGCCACCAAAAAAAAATTAACAGAAAATCTTCGGTGACGAAACTTAATTTTTTCTCACTTAAAAAGAAGTATTTGTTGACGAAAATAAATTTCGTCACCTATTATTTTTATTTTTTTATTATATGTGACAAAATTTTGTAATTCGTCACGAATTATTCTTATTTAATGACGAAATTTATTTTCTTCACTACTTTTCGTCACCATAGGTTACTTTACGAAAATTTAATTTTCTTACAAACCGCTCACTCTTTTTCAATGAAACCAATTTTGATTGAAAGATAACTCCTTAAGGAAGATTTTGACATAGAATGGAGGTCCAAAATATTTTTCTACATTTTTCTAAAATTTTTGAAAGTTGGCTGTAAAAACAGATTTTTAATGCACAATACTAAAAAACAAGAGGATTTGTGAGAAGAGAGATCCACTAGGGGAAATTTTTCTTCCTTTATTTGTGTGATGAAAACATGCTAAATAATATATACTAAACTCAGAAATTTATCTTGAAGGTGTGCCTTTAGAAAGTTTGAGAGATTTGTATAAAAAAGATAGTTTTGTACCGATTAAGAAAACTACAAGAAGAGTAGAATCATGGCTCAACTCTTTTCATTTTTAACACAAGGAAATAATTAAAATACATCTGAAGACAATGTTTAGAACCCTTAAGAGCATGTATTTGAAAAAGGAAAATGAAAGAGAGAGTTGTGCTGTGGCTTACTTGATAGGCTTGAACAAGATTGATCTCCTCTTCCTTCCTCTTCCTCTCAAGACTTTTCTCTTGCTCTCCTTTCTCTCCTCTAGGCCGAATGTAGGTGTATGTGTGTGTTGGTTATGTATGCTATGCTAAGAGGGTGGTTGTATTTATAGTCAAATTTGGTGTGAAAAGACACAAAGACCCACTAGTTGGAATTGGATTGAAAATTTTGGGATTTACTTGGAGTCTAATGGAATAGGGAGTGATTAGGGACTTAATTATGTGATTAGACAAGATTTAGTTAGTTTCTAGTTGGAATGGAATTAGGTTGGGGACAAAATCCCTAGATTTAAGGGTACTTGGTACTTGTGCTTCTAGAATACCATAATTACAAGTCTTGAAATTGGTCCCTCACACTCTCCTAGGTTGGCCGGCCATGGGGAAGGGAAATGGGGAATATTTTATTCAATATATGAGTACTATGGACATATTCCCAATGTATATATATATAAATCCTCAATTTGATTTGGTGGTACTATAGTAAAAAAAGTACATGTACTAGTTTGGGGCAAATCTTGAAATTAATAAAAAAAAATGAAGGCTTGGAATTAAACTCATGTAGTGGAACCTTATTTATGTAGAATTAAATTAAATTAGGCTAAGGAACCTAATCTGGCTAGGATATTTCTGTTTCGATAAAAATTAAAAATGCTAACCAGCAAGATTTGAAATAATTTAAGAAACTAAGGGTCTTTAAGGAAATAATTCAAATGTAAGGGTCTTTAAAGAAAATACATTTTTTTCAGGGGCTTCACAATCAATGGTAATGTCAGGGACGAATACGTCAGAAAAGTCATCGGCGGTAGAGGACTTTTGTTTTTTTGGTGGCGGGATATCGACGGAGTTAATAAAGGCTTGCCTTTTCTCAGCCTCAGCAAGTTTGGATATTGGGTCTTCATCTTCAAGATCTTTCTTTTTAGAAGACGGTGTGACAGTGACCTTGGCCTTGGCCTTTTTTACCCTTTTGGACTTCTGAACGAAGGAGATGGGGTTGATTGAGCGGTCACCACATCGGGTAGACCAGAGAGCAAATCATTAGTAATGGCAGGTTTTCGGTGCATTTCCTTTGATAAGATGGCAATAGTGACACCGGGGCCGAGTTTGAAAGTAGAAAGAGCAATTGGCGAGTTGGCGGGATCGTACATTGGCTGATTGAGGCGCCTCCTGCTCTTGGTTCTACCTACAGGAGCGTTAGAGGGACGTTAGCGTCATTTGCGCTCTGGTGGTGGAATGTTTTGTGATGGAGTCGACGTTGACAGTTGGTCGGCTGGTTAGGAGCTGAAACCTTGATCTACCTGAGGAGAGGCAGTTGAGGTTGATGTAGAAGGAGTCTTCTTTCTTTGTGAAGTGTCGAGAGAGGTGATTTATAAGTTGCTGTATAGTTCAAAAGGAAAGGAGCTTTTTTTTTATCTTGATGGGCAAATCAAAGAGCCTTTTAAGATTAGCTTTGGGAATGTAGACTTTTCAAAAATTCTTGTCGGACTGAGGAAGAGCTACAGGAAAATAATGTATGGTCAATAAAACAGTGAAGCGGAGAGCCTAAACGGATGATGTGCTAAAAGTGCATGTTCTAGAAGATGACTTACTCTTATGATCTCCTAGGATGCTTCTAGGCAGTGGGAAAAGGTGGAGAACATCATCTTAAGCAAACTCTCAATTGCTCGAGACGATAAGGTAGTCCTCTCCAACACCCTTATTGGAATTATGGAGGTCAGCAATCAGCTTGTATGCTGTGGATTTCGGCTTCAGATAGTAGGTAATGCCATTTTTTTGACTCAATGGTACATATAGTGTAGCAGTATTGGATGTCTTGGAGGTTTAGTTGGGCTCTATGTCGGCAATTAAGCTCAGCAATTCCGTTGATTACACAAAAGGTATTGATAGCTAGCTTCATAGGGTTCATCTTATAGAAGTGGAACATTTCTCTAAACAGGATATCTAGAGGAAACCTAATTCCCCCTTTAAGGATGGACACCACAGGGAAGGGCATATAGTCTTCTCCTAGCATTATGGAGTAATCTTTTCCAGCTAGTCTAATATGGACATCGGCAAAGATGTTAAACTCTTGACGAAAGGCTTCTATTTAGGCAAGACTATCTACCCTTCACTCGTGCATACCTATGATCTCGGCTTAAGTGGTTTTTTGACTTTTCTGAGAGAAAAAGGGTTTTCAGTGGGTTTAGGGACTTGGGCGTGGTTCCACTAAGTAAGGGGTTAAGGATTTTGGGATCCTGGAAAAGGCTTGAAGGCAAACTCTGTTACAATTTTCTTAGTGTATACGGTTCTAACAAGTCCCAAGCCTAGATCTAAGGAGCACTGGGAGAATATGCAACAATCTGGGAAATGTATGAACAATAAGGATTCAAAATTGAAAAATAAACACAAAAATGCAAGTAGAAACTCAAAGCAGAACAAACAAGCAAAGAAAACAAGGTTCAAAGCTTGAAATAAGGGAAAAACAGCACAGATTTCAGATGGTTCAAGAACTTAAGAAAAAGTAAAACATGTTCAAACATATTTGATGAATTCAAAGCAAGAAAAGGTGATTCAGTACCAATGTGCAAGAGTGAGAGAAGATGTGCAAAAAACATATACAAGGGCATATAGAACAACAGAACACAAGTTTGGGCCATCAAATGGTGATATAAATGCAACTCCAAGTGTAATGTGTGTGGTGTGCAACAGTTAAAAATAAAAAAATATTCAAGAACAAGGAGGAAAAACCGAAAGTGAAACCAAGAGGAATCAGGGACTTACAGAATATGAGTAAGGAAACAAGTGCTGGAGATGTGTTCGTCGGAGTCAATAGATGCATTTGGCCAAAACAGATTGTTGATTTGATCGTCGGAGACAATGAACATCAACAGCCACAGAGTGGTTTTAAGGTTTGGCTATGGAGTCTAGAGAGAAAAGAACTGAGCGAAGAGAGAGAAGGAGATGAATGCAAAAATGAAAGGACGGAAGTAAGAGGGGAAAGTTTTGTTGAAATTTGAAAAGGCAACAATACTGGCCTAGGATGACGTGCCTGTTAGATGGCGTGGAAAAGAAGTGAAATGACACATTTGATGCGTGACGGGTATGAAGCAATAGGGAAAGGACACGTGGATAAAATGGTTGAGGCCATTGTGTATGACAACTCATGCGTAGTTGAGATTCTTGAAATTCTTGAACTAGTGGGCCAAAGACCTCGGCTAGTGAAGCAATCTCGGTGGAGATGTTAAAAAAAACTTGATTCTTAACTCTGTCTGAAATGGGTACCTGAATATCTCTAACATGTTGTTTAGCTGACATGTTAGAAGATGAAATGATGTAGGTTTCATTACCTTAGGTTGCCAAGGTAATAGAACCTAGGGGGTAGTTGTGGAGAGGTATTTCGGGAATGGCACCACGCATCCGAGGTGCTACCGAGATGTTGGCTGAGGTGGTTACGGTGTTGCTGAGATATGGTGTGGCAATACTGAAATCCGAGATATCTGGATAAAGGACAAGAGTCCTAGATGAAAATAGGCACTTAGTTTGGATAAGGATAAGGCACATGGGTAGTTTATCCATATCTAACTAAGAGTCCGAAATAAGTATTGTGCTTGAGTCCTATGAAGTGAGACTTCTAGGAGGACAACGGCACTGGAGGCTATAAAAGATAGACACCCCCATGGGTTGAAGGTATGCTTTATTTTGTGAGTTTAGTACTTGTTTGATATCTTGAGAGATAAGATTGACTGATTTGATCGTCGAAGTGTCCCCGGGTGGACGAGCCACCGAGGTATTCTCATTTTCTTATTGGCAGGTGGTTGGCTTAATTTATTTTACTGCGTGCTCTTCATTTAAGTTCCATATTTGGTTGTGAGGTCGGAAATTAACACTCACAAGACTTTTTGGCTCAACACTGACCATCATCTATTCCTCTTCATTATTGATATATATATATATATTAAAAATGCTTGAGGGCCCGAAATTCCCCAGGCTCGAAGGCTCGAAACCCCAAAACGACGTCGTTTTGGGGTTTCGTTTTTTTTTTCTCCTTTTTTTCTGCCATTTTCGACCTCTGTTGCAGAGGAAGAGGGAGAAAAACAGAGGGAGAGGGAGAGAAACAGAGAGAGGGGAAGCCCGTCGCTGATCGCCGCCGATGCCGCCGATCGCGTCGCCTCCGTCGATCGCGTCTGCCTCGCCTCCGGCCCCTCCTCTATTTTTTAGGCCTCCTCCAGTCCTCCCTCCCCCTCCCCTCCCCTCCCCTCCCCTCCCCCTCCTTCTCTTCTTCGTCTTCCTTCTTTCTTCTGCTGAAAAAAAAAAAAAAAAAAATTAGGGACATTTGGGGCGTCCCGTTTTTAGGCCCCTAATCACTACTGTATATATATATATATTTTGATTGTTGAGAACACATTATTGATTATTGATGATAGTGAGAATTTTTTAAGGAATTATATATATATATATATAATGGTGTAGTTTAATGAGGACTTTTTATTTTAAAACAAAATAACATGAAGATTATTTTTATTTATAACAATATCAATATCACATCATTTTTATAATACTTTTATGTATAAATAGAATTTTTCTTTCAAAAAGACAAACACCACATTTTAATTGCTGAACTATCTCATGCTATGATTTAATTTTTATATAACATCACCAACTTGCTTTTGTTCTTTTATATAATGGTTATAGAAAAAAGAAAGGAGACTAATAGTGAGAGTTGAAAGGCCCAACCACTTGCTCCTACTTGCTTCCTAATGCTTTACAAAGGGACAAATTGAAGCGCTTGGCCTCTGTTTGTTTGGTGGCTCAATGGCTTCTCCAAAAATTTTGAGCTACAATCGAAAGCGGTGGGCCGGTGCTGGTAGTTGACAGATTACATGTCAGTGAACCGCTAATAAAGCTAACCCAGGGCTTCCATTTGTGCTCTGGAAAGCTTCCGTTTTGGCGGTGAATGTATATACACTGGTATGCTATGCTTACAGTTTGGAATTCATTTTCTACATCCTCCTGGCAGTGGCTCATGAATTCGTTTTCAATCATTCGCGTCCGAAACCCCTCTTCCATCAATTGTGACAGAGCTTCTATTCAGGGAAAAACCTTTTGATTTATCTTTCTCCCCTCCAGTATGATTTGTTCCTTTTTCTTTAGTAAGGTTTTGGAGAGAGTGATTCTTAATTTCGTTGACCCAATCAATGGAAGCATGCCAGGTATTCGCTAAAATTCCTATAAGAACGTTCGTTATGTTTTTTCTGTCATGTTTTACCCTTGACTGTTTACTTTGTTTTTGGTAGAAGCTGTTTGCTACCTTATTTGAAACATGCCTTGATGAAATGCTATATTTCTTTTGGATCTTTTATTGATATATTTGTGTGGTACTTATTGCTGATGAAAACAAAAAAATTTATTTCTCAGTTATAAAAGTTATTACATAGGTGTTTCCTGATACACGCCATTGCTTTTGTTTGTGGCATGTGTTGAGAAAAATTTCTGAAAATCTAAGTCATATAGCGAACAGGTCTGAAAATTTTATGTTGAAGTTTAACAAATACATTTACCAATCTTGGACAAATGAAGATTTTGAAAAGAAATGGTGGAAGATGGTTGATAAATTTGAGCTCAGGAACGATGAATAGCTTCAATCACTCTATTGAAATCGTAAGAAGTGGATTCCTGCTTGTATGAGTGGTACCTTTTTAGCTGGAATGTATGTTTGCTACTGAGCGATTTGAGTAAATATTGTCTTGTCTTTGTTGAATAAATACATACACAAGGAGTCTACGTTTAAGGAGTTTATTGATGAGTACAAAGATTTTTTTTTACTTGATAGGTGTGAACAGGAAGCCAGAGCTAATTTTGAAACACATCATAACCTGACTGTGTTAAAATATCTATCTCCTTTTGAGAAACAGCTGTCAACAGTTTATACACATGCAATATTCAAGAAATTTCAGGTTGAGGTTTTGGGAACAGTTGCTTGTAGTCTGCGAAAGGAATGTGATGCTTTCTTCTTGCAACTCTTTGTATGATTCTTTGTTTTTTATATTTTTTTTTCAAATCTTCATTTCTAATTTGCTTCATTTGGTGCTATTAGGTTATTTTTGGATACTACATGGGTTATGTTGAAAGTTGAAGTGTTAAGAGTTTATTGTTGATTTTCTTTTAGGTACTATTTTCATTTTCCTAATTGTCTGTTTGTTTTTTCACTTCTTGGTTCTACTAGCAATCTAATATTCATAATTTGCAATTTGATTCTTGGTTCTTCGAATAGCGATAGGAACCAGACCTTGGTAGATTCGATAATATTAGTACATATAAACAAAAGGGAGCAAAAATTAAAATGCGTTTTTGCTTTTTTCAGTGTTAGAAAATGTTAATAGGTAATCATTGTTGGTGGGAGATTTGATTAGTAACTTTAAATAATTGTATAGTTGGGTGTATTCAGCCACCATATAGCATGGTTGCTGATACAATTAGTTTGTGGTTTTGGATTGTTGTTATTGAATTTTTCATTTTGTGAATAAATAGAATGTTGAATGTGGCAGTAGGTTTTGCAGCATGTCAGCAATCCATACACAACCATCTTTATGCAATCGATGGATCAGAGTTGAATTTATGTTTTTGTAGATAGTTTATTGAAGGTCATGGTATTACACGACATGGTGGAAAGTATTTTCCTTTAATATAAGGTGATTTTATTTACGGAGAGAAATAGGGAAGATAGTGTTTTGAATACAATTGACGTTATTGTTCCATGTGGGAAAAAAGATTCATGGCTTTTATTTCATTGAGTTAATCACTTTGTGTTCTATGATTGAGGAAATAGTGAAAGATATATTTTCTAACCAATTTAAGTGAATACATATATTATCTTTCCACTCAAAATAAACCACCTGTTGAATTAGGATTATGAGTACAGGCTTATGCTTTGTTTGGTTGCTCAAAAAGTAGAAAAAGAGAAAAAAAAAATAAAGTATTTCAAATCTTATATCTCTCGGTTCTCAATATACCAACTGAGGGAGAAGAATTTTTTCAATCATTGGAACCTTATCCTGGGATTTGGTTAATGGGGAATCTTGTTACAACTTGCGTGGAATCCCATTTTTAGTAATAAGATCCTTAGTTGATAGTTTTCAAAGTGTCTGCTTTAGTTAGGAATTGTTCATGGAAAAATAATAAGTTTTAAATATTATAGCCCTTATTTTTTTTACTCTTAGAATCACATGAGGATGTAGGAATGAGAGATTCCCACTTAGTGTTTTAATCTCATTTTGCATTGGAAATGTAATTTTGTCATGCAACCAATAGTTGCAATAAGATTCAAATCAAGAGCGTGAGGAAATCCCCAATTTGGGGATAAATTAGAGAGAAATCAGAGCACTTTGCTCTAATCAAATCTATATTTTTTTGGGGGAAAAAAAAAAGTACAACGGTTTTTACATCACCTATTTATAGACCGCAACTAACAAGTTAGTTAACAAACATTTACGTTATGTTTGGTTGGGAGATTTGAGGAGGAATTTATAAAAGAAAAGAGAAAATGTGTGTGAAACTAGATGAAATGTAAATACCATTTTAGAGTTTTAGGGGCGTTTTAGGATAAATTACCAATAGGTCCTAATAGTTAGATTTAATTCCCATCAAGTCTTATTGAAAAGAAGTCTTGGTAAAATTGTTGCTAAAAATAAGTTTTTTGTGACAATTTTTTACGTACGTCGCTAAAAATTGATAATTAGTGACTTTTTTGTCATGATTTTTATAAATTGTCGCTAAAACTTACAATTAGTGACTTTTTTTATGACAAATTTTTCCCATAGGACCTATTAGATAATAAGTCTACTTATTAGAACTTACACATACGTATTCTTATATTTTATTCACATTTCACGTACTTTTACATTTTCTTTTTCCCTTTCCTTTTCCAAATCATTCTCTAAATCTCCCAACCCGTTAAGGAATTTATTCTACTACATCACATGGATTATCCAGACGACAGAATGGAGATATGGAATGTCTTATTCTACTACTTCATTCTTGAAGTGTTATTTGCCATTTTTTTTTTTTTTGGTAGTCAATTTACCATTGTCTATTTTGAAGCTGATGTGATTTTTTTTTTCTTGTTTGGATTTATGTCAGCGACTTGCTTCTCACAGGTTATTTGATGTCCATGTGAAGGCTATTGGTGACATTCATATTGATGATCATCACTCAAATGAAGATGTTGCACTTGCCATTGGAACGGTAACCTCGTGAAATTGATTAATCATTATTCCTTTTATGTGATGTAACACAAAAGCTGTAGTAGTGAACATTCTATTTTCCATGCTATCTTCCTTTCTAATTAATATTCTATTTTCCGGCCACGGTTCTTTCGGCCATGGGAGGTGTGATGGTAGTTCTCAATCAGTTCAGCGGAACAGCATGGTGGCAGTGTTCCTTATGCATGCGACATGATTTTTGATGCTATGGATTGGACGTGATATTTTGTTTTATTGATTATTTTAGCTTATTTTATCTTTTAGTAGACTATTTTAATCCAACTAACTTCCTAAACAAGGCTAATGTGTCTCTTCCGCACACAAATATATATATAAATAAATATTGGGTTGATTATTATTATTATTATTTCCAAGATGATAGATAATATGTATATATTTAAATTTCAATGCATGTTAACATTTTTCTATAGACAAAATATGAAATTTCACTCACCTTGATACCTGAGTATCCTTTAAATGATCATTAGGACAATTCTCTTGGGTTATTGGTTTAATTATTTTATAAGATGAAAAAAATTAAATATATTTAGAAATGACTTTTTTAAGCTGTATGAAAAAATATGAAAGTTGGTTTGAGTTTGGGAAATGAGTTTTAGAAAAAAATTTTCCAAAATTTGTTTGGTTTGAGTTTTTTCTCAAAAAAATTCAAAAATTACTTTCTCTCTCTTACACATCAATCAATCACTTTTTCTCTCTCCTCTCTTATTCTCAATCACTTTTTTTTTCACACATCTACTCAATTCTTCCAAAATATCAAATCATCCCAAACTGTCAAAAAAAAAATTTGTCTTTCAAAATATACAACCAGACAAATTAATTTTTTTTTTAAAACAACTCTCTTAAATTTTTTTCAAAAATAACTCTCTCAAAAACAAACCAAATAAGCCTGATGTGTATGACTAAAAACTGGACAATTGTCTTGGGTTATTGGTTCAATTATTTTTTTCACATCACCTGTTTTGCTAAAAACTTAATTGTCTTGTCTTTTTCTACGAAAGTTTGCTAGGCAGAAATCAATTAAATAATGTTAAATGTGAAATTTAATTGTGCTAAAATGATAAGTTATCGTTTGAATGGTTAGTCTCGTTTGGGAACAGATTAATTTAGTAATTTTTTAATTATTTGGTTAAAATATAAGTTAAAAAAAATTAGTATATTTGTGATGATTTTTTAACTTTTTAGGAAAAGATATGCAAAAAGTAAGGAGAAAATAGAATTTTTGACTTTTTGATATAGATTGTTAGCTTTTTAGTTTTGGGGTATTTTTTTTCAGGTCCTTAGTATTATGATTTTTTAGCATAAAGGACACAAAATATTTTCATAATGTCTAAGGTCCATCAATAATATTTTCATAATGTCTAAGGTCCCTCAACCTTGATCCAGAGAAATTTCAGTCCAGAGAAATTTGATCCAGAGAAATTTCAGTCCAGAGAAATTTCAGTGCAGAGAAATTTGGTCAGAGAAATTCTGGCCCAGAGAAATTTCTACTAGAACCAGAGAAATTCTGAAAAAATCTGAGTATTTTTCTGATTTGTTATTGAAATATCAATTGAAAATTTCTTTGATTTCTGAAAAGATACCAGTTGTTACTTCTTCTATAAAGTCAATGGGTTTCCGATATATCCTCTTAAGAATTGTTGTGGGTTGAGCCAGCAACAAGTCTGGAAAATGGCAATAAAATACAACTTGGACAGGAAGTGCATGACATGAAATAACCACAAACCTAATATTGAATACATATTAATAATAGAAATACAAGTACCTTTGCTAACTTCTTTAGTTTTATCAATGGAATGACTACAGAAACTTGGTCGGCGAGTATAACATCAAACGATGGACACATGAACAACACACACAAGGCCACAAAAATGCACTGCAGATATGCACATGCTGTATGTAGATGATAGAAAATATGACGAGGTAGGAAAGCACCATATACTGTAACTGGAAAGGTTCCTGAACATTTGCAGTGATGTTAATGTCACATATCATAGTATATTATGCAGATTATCCCACACACAAAAAGGAAAAAAAAAAGTGCAGATCTGTTATCACCAAGTAGGTACTCATAAGAGAATTCCTCTGACCTATCGGTTGATATCGATGGAACTAATTCCATTACTGAACTACCCAAACTAGTGCCTTGCTCCTGACTGGCATCTTCTAAATCAGTCGGTGCCAATGATGAAACGATGGGTGTTTCAGCCAATCCAACACTATGAACAGCTGAATAGAGAGAGTTGATCAGAAGCTTGCTGCCATGGTTGCGCGTGGTGTTGAGGTTGGTGTTGAACTGAATTTTCTCTGGGTTGAAACCAGAGAAATTCTCTGGATCAACCCAGAGAAATTTCAGTTCAAGCCAGAGAGTTCAACCCAGAGAAATTCTGAATTTTCTCTGGGTTGAACTAGAGAAATTCTGAATTTTCTCTGGAACTATAAAACCTTGATTTGAAGAGTTTAATGGCAGTCCATGCTGCTGTGTGTCTATATCAATCTGTGATGCATGTGATATCTGTGTCTGCAGATGAGAAATCAACCCTCCTCAATTGGAGCGAAAAAATTCTTTTTTTCTATTAACCTTCCACTAAGTCATTCACCTCAGAAAAGCCTCAAAATTCCTTTCAAGCACTGGGTTTTGCTTGCTCATACCTCAGGACCACAAACTCAAAAACGATTCACAACGTTTCGACAAAGACAACAATAACGATGAAGCAAGGTCTCAAACAGGTCGCCATGGAAGCTTTTGTCTGCTGGCTCAACCACCATTTCAGTTGTCAAACCCGCTTACGCAGAGCTACAAATGGCTCAGTTTCCTTACAACTGCGAAGCGATTCAGTCTGCTGATGAAGCTTTTGCTGCGGCGGCGGCGAAGGAGGTAGTTAATTGTATCTCCTTTCTACGAAGACTTGACGTGGAGAGGGGATGGGGTGAGGGACAACGTGGATGGAGAAGGGATAGGGTGAGGGACCTTAGACTACAACAAAACAGATCGTGGATCTAATCCATTACTAAAAGTTGGATAGGGACCTTAGACCGATTTTCCCATTAGTTTTTTTAGTGACTTTTTGACTAAAAAAATCACTTGCCAAATGAAGGGGTTGTTTGGAGTGTCTTAAATAAGTGCACTTTTTGTCTTTTTCGACTAAAAAATTGAGGAAAAAAATATGGATATTTGGGTTAACTTTTTGACTTTTTATGAAAAAATGTGTATTAAAAAATTGTATAAATTAGTGTGTAGGGGAAAATTAGGATTGTGAGTTGTGCAGCCGTAATTTTTTACTTTTGGTGAATAGTGTTAACTTTTTAACTTTTTGAATAATTTTTTAATTTTTTGACTTTTTATGGACTTGCCAAACTTGACCGAAATATGGCTTTTAAAATAACTCATTAAAAGTTCAAACTTTATATATTCAACATATTTAGTAAATTTTGATGGGTGTTTATTTTATCAATTATATGCTTGTACCAACAAATTAATCAATTAATTTGTTAAAGATAAGAAAATGAAGAAGAGGGAAAAAAAAAGGCAATTGACTTGAATAGTATCTATCATATAAATCAAATTGCGAAACAAGAAAAAAATTAATTTAGAAAGTAATTAAAAAATGTACAGTAAAAATTTAATTTAATTTAATGTGAAGTGAATCACTTTCAAATATATCTAATCTATATATTTTTTTTTCGAATTACTTTTTGAAGATTCATAACCAACAAATTTTAAAATTATTCACAAAGTTCTAATCAAGAAGATTGAGGTCTTGTTTGGGAAGACTAAATAAGTGCACTTTTTGTCTTTTTTGACTAAAAAATTGAGATTGAAAATATGAATGTTTGGGTTAACTTTTTGACTTTTTATGGAAAAATGTGTAATAAAAAATTGTGAAAATTGGTTTTTAGAGAAAAATTTGAATTGGGAGTTGTGCAGCCGTAATTGTTGACTTTTGGTGAATAGTGTTAACTTTTTAACTTTTTGAGTAACTTTTTGACTTTTTAGCTTTTTTCAAAGATCCCAAACAAGGCCTGAATTAGACATTTGACTTTGTGGTTATTTGTGAGTTCGGATTTCCTCTACTCTCTCTCTCCAGCTGTTCCTTCGGAAGACGGTTCAGATAGAGTCACGGCGCTCACAAAAAAAATAAACGGCTTAGATTTGTTTTTCTAAAAAAAAAAAAAAAAAAAAATACACACTCAGAGCACACACACTCTCTCTCCGTCCTTTTCTCACTAACACATAGAGGTGCAATCTGGACAGCTCAATCCGAGCAATTCAAACTTAACCCAAATTTTTTTAAGATTTAGATAAGATATTTTTAAATTTAAAAATTCAAAAGTCCGAATTAAATTTGGACAGGCTTAGGTAAAGATATCAAACAACCTGAACAATCCGAAACTGGAATTATATATATAGATATGTAAAAATATTAAATATATATTTATATATATATAAATTATTAGCCATTACATGATATTAAAGTAATTTAAATTATTAAATTATATTGAATATATATTATATGTACAAATAACATAAAATCTTACTTTTTTTAATTTTCATTCATAAATTGTAAAGACTACTATAGCGACATCTTTCTTACATTATATAAATTATTTGCTTTGATAGTATTAATGATTTTTTATATAAAAAAATGTAAACTGAGTCAAATTTTAATAATTTAATAATATAAATAAATTAAAAAACTAAAATTTATTTACAATTCGGACAATTCGGGCAATTCGGGTTTAACTCGGGTCGGGTTTAGGCAGGCAATCTTGGGTTATAATTCAGGACTAGACGGGTCTGGACAGATCTCAGTACAACTTGAGTTAGGTTTGAACAATCTCTCAACCTGACTGAACCCGCCTGAGTTGCACCCGCACTGACACATACAATCACAGCGCGCGCTCTCTCTCTCTCTATCACATTTCTAATAAAAAATAAAAAAACTATTTTAATCTTTTTCATTTTATTTTCATAATATATATATATATACACATATAATTTTTACTACAAAATTTTAATTTTTATAAAATTAATATCATTAAAAATATACTTTTAAAATAAGACTAATATTAAATATATTTAATAAAAATTTAAAATAAATAAAAAGTAATTACGATGTTTAGTTATGCTTTCAAACTATTATTTTTAAAATATAAAAATTATTTTGATGAAAATAAACACACAAAAATCATATATTTTTTAAATTCTCAAAAACAATCTTTATTCAAAAAAAAAATAAAAAATAATGACTTCTGTGTATAGATGTAAATTTTTTTTAGTTTCTTTAAAACACATTCAATCTATGCATATGTGTAAATCAAATATGGAATTTTTTTTTTATTTCCTTTAAAAAAAAATTATAAACTCGTTTGGTTAATAAAATAAAATTGAAAGTCATTATTTTCATATGATTTTTTTTTAATGAAGATTGTTTTTGAGAATTTGAAAAATATATGATTTTTGTGTGTTTATTTCATCAAATTATTTTTTACATTTAAAAAATAATAATTTGAAAACATAACTAAACATCGTAATTACTTTTTATTTATTTTAAATTTTTATTAAATATATTTAATATTAGTCTCATTTTAAAAGTATATTTTCAATGATATTAATTTTATAAAATTAAAATTGTATATTAAAAATTATATATATATATATTATGAACATAAAATGAAAAAGATTAAAATAATTTTTAAAATTTTTAATTGGAAATGAGAGAGAGAGAGAGAGAGAGAGAGAGAGAGAGAGAGAGTGTGTGTGTGTGGTGGGATGTGACCCGGGACGTGAGCGTGCAGTGAGGGAGAGGAAAGGAGTGTCAGAGAAAAGGAAATGATTTAACGTGGGTGTGTTTTGAAAGTTTTTTTGTTTAAAGAAACAAATCTGAGCCATTCATTTCCTTACGGAGTGACGTGGTTGTATTTGAGCCGTCCCAACAAGAACAGTCGAAGATAGTGGCTGAAGAGGATGTGGACTCATTTTATAGTGTAAAGTCTTGAATTCAACTCTTATAAAAAGAAATTTAATACTCTTTGTACTAATTTATTTCTCCATCATTATAAAGCTTGCACCTTACATAATTGGTGGTAATTGTGCTGGGCTTAGGTTTAGATTAAAAAAAATAAAAAATTTGATATAGTAATTTTATTTATTTTTACAATGGAGTGTGAGTCATGCCTATTTTCTTAACCCAATAAAATCACATGTCGGTGAGGGAGAAGTTAACGAGTGGGCCTTTTAGGTTACCCCCACCGAATAAAAGCGGATGGATTCCATGAAATAAATGATATATTATATAAATAAATAAATAATTAAATACATAAAGCTAATATAAAATGATACAGTAAATTTTGATTTTATCATTTTTTAAAAAATATCAAAATAGTTTATGTTTTTTAAAATGTCATTATCATATTATTCTCGACTTAACGTTTAATAAAAATAGGACCAATCATTAATATAGTTTATAGTGTTGATGATGCTTTCGAAGGATTATTATTAATGATATAAATAATTTGTAGATCATGTACACTGCTAACTTAAAAAAGAAAAAAAAAATCCAAGTAGTCATGGATGAAATTGCAAAATAATGTTTAGTTTAATTCTTTCAAAATCCCCTCCCTACCTAACATTCCAACCAAACAAAGGTAATAAAACTACTTTTTTATTAATTTTTTATTTCAACAAAGTTGATGAAACCTACTTTGTGAGCAGATAAGAGCCACCGAAACAAGAATTGAAAAGGCAACTCTTACTATTACTATGTAAATAATGTATTGAAAAGGAGTAAT
Organism: Camellia lanceoleosa; assembly: GCA_025200525.1. Lineage (NCBI taxonomy): Eukaryota > Viridiplantae > Streptophyta > Magnoliopsida > Ericales > Theaceae > Camellia > Camellia lanceoleosa. Next base: position 160,219,240 of record CM045764.1, read on the forward strand.
AATAAAATACACTTTAAAGTTTGAGTCTTCTAATAAAATAAATACTAAATTTTTATTTTTTTCAATTTAAACTTGATATTTTGATTTGTTTTTAATATAAACATTTGTCCATTTTTGTTAAGTAAAATTATTTAAAAAATAATATTTTAATCATTAAATTCAATGAAAATAGATGTTTTAGACATATTTTGTACACTTACATGGAATATAATGACTAAAATATCAGCTTTTGGTCAATTTTATTTAAGAAAATAAACAAATAGTTTAAATTGAAAATAAATCAAAAGATTATGATTTAAATTAATAAAATTAAAAATTTAAGATTTATTTTGTTATAAAGCTTAAACCTTAATTTTTTTTTAATTTCTCCTAATATATAAATAAAATAAAACACTCATAAATAATTTTTTTTTGTCATAAATAATTTTATATTGAATCTTTTTAATTAAAAATAAAACACTCATAAAAATAATTTATAATAGCACTATCAGTTTTTCTCAAATCAATTTTAATAAATGCTTGAAAAACAAAGATTAATAAAAGGGGTAGGTTTCTTTCTAGTTTGTGATCAGATTATAGCGTGTTGTTGGGTTGGTGGAGGCCCATCACAAGTCATGTTTCGATAATCCGAACTATTTAATGTATAGAACTCGTCGAGTATTTCATCCCTGTAAAAAATCAAGTTGATCGGATATCGATAACTACTTGATCGGATTAGATTTCTGTAACGGTAAATATAATTTTCAAAATAAATTGTCGACAAAAATCTGATCTGATTAAGTAACTATCGATATTCGATTAATGTAATTTTTTATAGGAATAAAGTACTTGACGAACTCTACACATTAAACGATTCGAATTACTAAAATAGGACTCGGGGTAGATCTCATGACCCAATAGCACCATCCTACCCCCTAATAGAAAGTTGTGATTTCTAATTTATTGTGCATACAAGGACAACTTGAATTTTGTGTTTTGATCAAGATATGAAAAGAAAACAAACAAAACAAACAAACAAACAAAAATGAGGCAATCCTAAGACTAGGGGTTGTTTGGTTTTTGTGTTAGGCTAAAAAATCACAAAAGGACAAAAAAAGATTAAAAAATCACAAAAAGTCAAAAATCACAAAAAGATAAAAAAAAAATTCACCATTTCAAAGCTAAAAAGTCAAAAAAATCAATCAAGAATACCAAACGAACAAAAAAGTCTCAGGCTAAAAAAGTTAGAAAAATCAAAAAGCAAACTAACAAAGTCATTGCCAAATGAAGGCGAAATAAAAATTGGTTTTAATTTTCATATGAAAAATTAATCTTGAAACAATATTTTATATTCTCATGTTTAAACCTACTACAAACACAAGCAAAGAAAACTTAAAAAGTATATAACATTCTAGGTTTTAAGAAGATGTTAGTTTGAGGTTTGAATTTATATATATACATATTTTTTGCTAGCAAGTTATAGATAATTATTAAACGCCTGTTTCTTAATCTAACTCATTAATAAATACATAAATATATAAAAAAAAAATATTTTTCTTCCATGTAAATTATCCTATATATAGAGAGAGAGCTTACATGCTGACAACATGGCAGATGGTGGAGGTGCAATTACCACAAGTGACAACATTTTGAAACCCGTTGGGCTCATTCTGATTGGCCCAACCCGATTCTCCACTGCATGGATCTACATTGAAATTCCGATTTTTCTTTCCCAACTTGATCACTATTTCCTTCAGAGCTTGCACTGCAAAAATAAAACCGATATTAACCGAAATATTACCCTTTATTTTTTTTTTATCAACAAATATTTTTTTTATTGACAACATAAAATTAAAAATACAAAAAGAGATTCAAAAAATATAAATTATTCAAATTACAGCTACTCGTTTCCATACAATCAACCCCTCAACAAAACTCCATACAAAGACACACATGCTGCACACCACGTTTCCACCAAAAGCAAAAGCACTTTTCATTTCTAATCAACATTTTTATACTATTTCACAGCTTTATTCACCCACACTGACCAGAGACTCCCACGCCTACCTCTCCGCCGGCCGCACCTACAAAGACCGATAAACACCCATGACCCTTAAACACCCATCTCCACTTCCATGGTTAGAGCACTTCTTTCCGATTCAAGCTCTGAACACCCACTGCAACCGGACACACCCAAGGATGATCAAAACCCACTGCCACAGCCGAACAAGACCCATTGCCATCTCCACTACCATGGTCGGAACAAATTTTCTTTTCCGATCCAAACTCCGAACACACCCACTGCAGAAGCTCCAATTTTGACAACCCAAACACCGAACAACCGCCGAGACACCGAAATATTACCCTTAGTACTCACAGTGCATATGCACAGAATCCCATCAAACTTACGTCGGACCAAAACTAAGGCTCTGCATGCTTTAGACACTAAACAGTATATTTAATCTTAACAAGAGATTATGGAGATTCGAACCCAAATTTTAAGTGAGGAATCCGAAAGTCTTGAACCAACCCTTGTTGGTGTTCCTAATCTTATATTCATATGTATATGTGTATATATACCTTCAGAAGAGGGAAGTGGAGTGGCTCCGGAGGCGAAAGTAGCCAACAAAATTGTTACAGCAACTGAAGCAAGGAGCTGAGTGAAGAACATTTTTACAAGTTCTCTAAGTTGAGAGAGAGAGAGAGAGAGAGAGAGAGAGAGAGAGAGATTATAATCAAATGAAATTATTTCACAACTTTTACTTTTCTTTTCAGGGGACAGAATAAAGGTTGGATCATAACGTTCTAATCACGTTCTAACTTTTTAGTGTTTTTTAACTTAGCTAAACGCGGACACACAGTGCCGAACGTGACACTGACTCTTCAACGATTATTAATTTTTTGTGTTTAGTATTAGAGTAATCTTATATGTATCAATTATTATATTAATTAGTGTATTAATATTAATTGTGACTTTATGACTGATCCCATTTATTATACAAATTACAAATATTAAAAATATCTTAAATTATGTCACATCATCAATTAGTACAATAGTTAATATATTAATTGATACATAGAGCATTACTCTTAATATTAGCTCAAAAAGTTACTGTTAAGTTATTGTTATTGATTGGAAAAAAAAAATTAATTTAAATTTATAATTAATAAGTGTCTTTTATATTAAATTTCTAACTCCGTCACTAGCGATAGCTTAATTAAAAGGTGAGCTTCATTGAAAAGTAAAAAAATGTGATGATCTAGATATGTTTAGAGTTATTATATGTAAAGAGCAGGGGTAGACCATCCACACCAGCCTTTTTAAATTTTAAACCAAATTAGAGTTTAAAAATCTATTTTGCTATTTTAGCTAATCACATTTTTAGTATCTATTGCATCAAACTCTCTATTCTAACTTAATTTTATTAAAATATTATTTTCTTGTTGTGTTTGTTATTCTTTTTTTTTTCTTAAATTGATGAGGTACCAGTCAAACAAGTCTTAAAAAAAGTCACAAAAAAAAAAAAAAATTGTCGTTGACTGGTTGACCTGGCCGACATCCGGTAACACTAATTTGCTTGTTCTTATACTTGTTATAGCGATGAGTTATACCTCTTTTGTTGTAACGAGATATTATAGTAATCACAAAATAAAGCGCGTTACAAGCGAGACTGATGGAGTTATTTTTTTAAGTTTATATCACTAATTTAGCTACAAACTGAGTTTACCAAGTTTTGATGAGAATGCTCTTCGAGAGTAGGGATAGCTCAATTATTTTTAGGGTCTTAAGTGAAGTATTGAATGGAGGTCTTTTAACATTTAAATAATTATTACCATCTAAAAAAAACATTTAAATAATTATCACTTAATTTTTAAATATTAAATTTCTTTTTTCCTTTTTTTTTTTTGACTTTTCATGATGCAGAATTATTAATTAAATTCTTACAATGAAATTTTTCTAATATATTTTTTGGGTACTTACATATAGATTATAATGAGTGAATTTATTGTCTAATAAGTTTTGTGATAATTAATAATATTTTTCATCAAATGTTATTAAAAAAAGTCACTAATTGTTAATTTTCAGCGACAGTTTAAAAATTATCACAAAAAATGCCATTAATTTTTAACTTTCATCAACAATTCAAAAAATTTATCACAGAAAAATATCACTAATCATAAATTTTAGGGCCAATTTACAAAAAATTTGACAAAAAAGTCACTAATTGTCAATTTTTAGCGACATGTAAAATAATCATCACAAAAAATTATCTTTAGCGACGATTTTATTATGACTAACTTTCAATAGGACTGAATGAGAATTAAGTTCAATTATTAGGAACTATTGATAGTTTACCCTATATTTTTTCAACTGAAAATATTTTTAATTCACTTTAAAGAAGAAATGTTGATATTATTGATTGATAGTAGGCTTCTAACAGCATATATCATTATTTTGCGGCCTAAATTGAACAAAAATGATTTCTATAACATTTCAAAACATCATGTGCCTTTTATTTATTTGAACTGATCCATTTATAGAAGAAAACAAATATATGTGAGGTTTCATTTTTCCATTTGTAATTATGATTTGAACATGTGAGATTTCATCAGCTTTATTTTTAAGCCCGAACAAATAACAAATATTTTGAGCTTTCCCATTACTTGCATTTGCTTAATACAACAATATATATAAGTACTCTAAAATTTTGGGAGCCTTCTCAATTATAGGGTCTTCAGTGGTTTTTAAGCTTGCCTAATGGACGACCAACTCTGTTAAAGATTCAAAATACCTATACATAATAATAATAATAATAATAATAATGATAATAATAATTCTAAAAAACAATGCGTGACCGCATTTATTTTAAATATGCGGAACTATCTCATGCTATGGTTTAATTTTAAAATTTTTTAATGTAAAAGAAAGATTTACACGAGACATTAGTTCTGAAATGAATTTTGAGTTTTAAATTATATTTTGAAAGATAATTTTTTTAAATGAGTTTTGAAAAAATAAAACTTGTTTGATCATGAGTTTTGAAACTAGTTTTTGAATTGTATATTTTGAAAACTTATTTGGTTATGAGTTTTGAAACTAATTTTTTTATTTAATTTATTTTTTTGAAATTTTTATTTTTTATTCTTGTAAAAAATATTTATTTATTGTGTGAGTGAATTTCCGATCACACTGCCCTCTTTAGTGATTCAGCGGAAGAACACAGCAGTAGGCGGCTCCTCAGAACTGCAGAAAGAAAAGACTCCGGCGGTGGTTCTTCCACCCGGGGGCACTCCGACGATCAAGTCAGTATATCTCTCAAAGATAATCAAGTACTTAACTCACTAGCTTGAGTGTAAAAACATACCTTAGACCCATGGGGGTGCCTCTCTTTTATAGCCAATACAATCCTAGTCCCAATAGGAGCCTGGCCCTAATGGACTTAGGATTACTGCTAATCTGGAACTCCCAGTGGGTTCAGGACAAACTCCCTAAGAGTTTTATCTTTACCCAAACTGAAGTCTCCTCACAATCTAGGACTCTTGTCCATATCCTGGTTGAGCTTCCTCTTCATTCTAGGACTCTTGTCCTTTATCCGCTTATCTCGGATTCCGATATCTTCGGAGGTAACCTCGGCACTACGAGATAACCTCGGCACAACTACCATGACACGTGGAATCTCAGCTGACACTTCGGTGTCACCTCGGCCACGTGTTGGTACTCAGAAAATACATCCCCACAACTACCCCATAGGTTCTATTGCCTCGGCATTCTGAGGTGATGGAACCTATCTTCAAAAAATTTTTTCTCGCACATCGGCCTATTAACTTTTTAGCCGAGATCATTCATTCCAGGACGGCATGTCCTCTTCAGATTCAAATCAATCTTATTGCGCACATGAGCTGTCATGCACCATTTTTCAACTGCTCTACCGACGCGTTTTTCCCTTATTGGTCCGTGCTGCGGCGACGCCAAAGAAGCCTTTTTTTTTCCGTCAGCATTACGACGTTACCCTAGGCGTAATAATTGCTGTTTTTTTCCGCCGCTTCAAACTTTGGCAAAAACGATTCCCTCTCTCTTTCTCCTTCACTTTTGCATTTTGAATCTCTTTGCTTTCTTTCTCTCTAAAACCTTTTCTCTTTCAATTCTGCCATTACTCTTGCCCGAAGCCCTGCAACTGCCTCCATCTGCCATTTCTGCGAAGCTCTGAAGCTCTTACTACTGTTGCGTCCATTATCTGACCTCGGCGAAGCTTCATCCCAGCCTCACCTTTTCCTGGTAAGCCACCGTTCCCTTCTTTTCCCAGTTCTTACTTGTTTCTGAGATTTCTCGTTACTTGATTGTTCTGTATTTGATTTGCAAATCACGTACCTCATCTCATTTTGTTGTTTATACTGCGAATATTTGTATCGTTTCACCTCTGTTTTTGGCCTTCCACTCTTTCGTGTTCTTAAATCTGAGACTTTTTTGCTTTCCTGTTTTCCAGATTTTCTTCCCTTCATACTCATTATTCGTAGATTTAGGCTTGGGATTTGCCGTAGAACCTTCAATCCTTTAGGAAAAACTGAAACCAACTTCCCCAACATACACACAGGTTAAGCCGAGGTCCTAAGAGCCCTTTAGGAATACTCTGTTTCTGTAGTCGAACACTTTGTGTATATCAAGACCATGGGTGTGTGGAGGGATAGAGTCAACACCCCAACCAAGCTTCAGAACTTTAGGCAAGAATTTTCCATACCAGAGGATGTCCACCTCAGACTAGCTGAGGAGAAGGACTCCATTATGCCCGATGGTGATAAAATGCCTTTCCCTGTAGTAGCCTTCGTCCAGTGCGGACTTAGGTTCCCTCTAGATCCCCTCTTCCGTGAGGTCCTTCATTACTACACCCTGAACCCCATGCAACTTTCCATTAACGCCTATAGGACACTCAATGGAATAATAGCCTTAGCTCGACAGGAGAATGTTAGGATCACTCTGGCCGATATCCAATATTGCTACACAATGTGCCCCCTGAACCTTAAGGAAAAGGGTTATGTCTACTACCTCAAGCCGAGGTCTACTGCCTATAAAATAGTAGCCGACCTTCCAGACTCCAACAAAGGGGCTGGAGATGATTACTTGATCGCTTTAGGAAACCGAATTTGCCCCAGATGAAGAAGTTCAACTCTTCCCTCTTCCTCGAACGGTCAAGGAGGGCAAGGGTAAGAGCCCATCATTAACTGCTTTAGCTGTTGTTTCCTTCAATTCCTTCCAAATTTTATCTGTTTCTAATGTTGTGTTTCTTTTTTGCAGACGTTCGCCAGCCACCCAAGGATTTTCGCCAATCATATTTCCTCAGGCCCGAACTGAAAAAGCTCTTAGACCTTCCGCTTCAGCGACGAAAAGCTCCATTGTTGTTGAACTTCATCCCCACTTACACGTCCAAGTTGTCCGACGTTCCAAGGAAGAGGAAGAAGAGCGCTTCTCCATCAACTGCCTCTACAGAACAGGCTGCCTCCACATCTGAGCCAGCCGATCAGCCATCAACCTCGGCTCCAAAGAAACGCCGACGAAGGCTTGTTAAAACATCCGAGATGGAAAAACCAAATAAAGTAGTGCTGAACCTTTTGGCCGATCTTCCAGACGATATAGATGATGCTCCAGCCCAACCTCTGCCCCCACCAAAGCCGAAGAGAACCAAGAAGACCCAACCAAAGGCGAAGGCGACTGAAGCTGATGCCCTGCCAAGCTCCAAACTGTCCGAGAAGATCACTTGGCTCCAAGAAGAGACTTCTGAAGCCCGACCATCGGGGCCACTCAACAAAAAGCCAAGGTCTCGTCTACCTCAACCGGGTTCGGGGTTCCCAAAGTTCCCTGGGAACCCAAAGTTACTCTTGAAAACAGGCCGGTCTACACCAATGAAAGCGCTACCGATGTCAACATCGGCTTGGCGCTCAGCACAGCAGTCCTTCTTGAGGGCGATATGGAGCGTAACGAAAAATTGGGTGGCTATGAGAATTATGCCTTCATGATGCAGCATTCCGTCCAAGTAAGTCTTTGCATTCGATATTTGTATTTCATACTTATAAAATTTTGACACGTTTATAATAACTTTTTCCTTGTATTCTTCCAGGCCATCCAACACGCCCATACCTTCTCCATGCAGGCTTTTGAAACAGCAAAGAAGTTAGCCGACATGGAGAAGGAGTTTGCTTTTCTCCATAAACAAAACAGGGCCCTCCAGCTCAAGATGAAAAAACTGGAGGACGGTGCCGAGGTCATGACCAAGGCTAAACAAATAGCCGATGAAAAGGCTGAGGCTGTTAAAACTGTTGCTTTATCTCAGCAAAAAGAAGCCGAAGAAAAAGTAGCCCAGGCAGAAAAGGAGCTACAAGAAGCCTTGGCCACCAAGAGAGCCGAAATCGATGCTGCCTATAAAGAAGGCATGGCCGATGTCGCTGAAGACTATAAGCTTCAGGTCAAGCAAGCATGCAACAAGGGATATTCCCTAGGTTGGAATGCTTTGGCCAAAAAGCTTGATCTCCCAGTCGATTCGCCATGGCGCAAGACTAAGGCCATGTGTCTTCCTTGTCCTCTTCCTCCATCTCCCGGCCAAGCTGAAGAAGATGATTCTGAAGCCGAGGCTGAAGAGGAAAGTGAAAATGAAGATGAAGCCCTGGTGAGGAAGGCAAAATCTCCTCCAAAGGGTGATCAAGTCCTGGACTTGACTGGAGATGAAGACCTCGCTGCTGCTCCCAAAAAGGCGGACATCGGCACTCTATCCTCTGACCTCCTCTTAGCAGTGAGGAGTGTTAATGAAACCCTGGCCGAGATTGATGCTGAAGTCGCAGCAGATAAAGTAGCCGAGGTCTCTGCAAATAAAGAAGCTGAGGTTGTGGTGGACAAGGAAGCAGATGCCGAGATCATTCCTCCAGATCCTTCCGACGCTCCTGCCCAATCTTCTGTTAATGCTGAAGAAGTCTAGATATTTTCTACTTTTCTTCTTTGTACTTTGTCTCTTTCGTGGCCGATGTGCCTTCTATGTAACTTGTTGAACAAGATTTTTTGCTTAGGCCACAGTGCCTTCCTTTCATATGCAACTGTTTCTTTCTGAATGCTTCAGTCTTTAAATTCTTCTTTATTGCTTCTGTGTGATTTTAGAATATTTCACATGATTCATACAATTCTTCCCTTGCACAATCTCCTCGGGGATTACATACCTCGGGCATGTTTACCTGAAGATTCACCTCGGCTAGGGCTTCACCTGTAAACTTGTCATAAGCTTCAACAAGTATAAAGTATATAAATTCAATTAATCTTTATCTTGTAAATTGCTACAAATTTCAACAAGTGAAGATAAGGAATTTATCTCAGCTTAACTTTAACTTGTAAATTGCTACAAATTTCAACAAGTAAAGATAAGGAATTTATCTCGGCTTAACTTTAACTTGTAAATTGCTACAAATTTCAACAAGTAAAGATAAGGAATTTATCTCAGCTTAACTTTAACTTGTAAATTGCTACAAATTTCAACAAGTAAAGATAAGGAATTTATCTCGGCTTAACTTTAACTTGTAAATTGCTACAAATTTCAACAAGTAAAGATAAGGAATTTATCTCGGCTTAACTTTAACTTGTAAATTGCTACAAATTTCAACAAGTAAAGATAAGGAATTTATCTCGGCTTAACTTCGGCTAAGCATTACTAATGTCTTTTCTTTGCCCCCAATGTGAACCTAAGTTCCTCTTGGGTTCTCATTATTCGAAAAACAACATCATGCAAAGTTGTATAACTTCAGAGGAATTCTGCTAAGATTTTATTGATCATATCGGCAAGAAAAAATCAAACAGTATCTAATGATAGAAAAACTTTAAATTACAAGTGTTCCACGGTCTAGGCAATGCTTTGCCCTCATTATCTTCGAGCCGATATGCACCGTTCCCCAACACCGAGGTGATTCTGTAGGGGCCTTCCCAGTTTGGGCCAAGCTTGCCCTCTCTGGGATCCTTCTTATTGCCGACGACTTTTCTCAAGACTAGGTCGTTGACTTGAAAATCTCTTGGATTGACCTTCTTGTTGTAAGCTTTGGCAAGCTGTTGCTGGTATGCTGCAAGCTGGATTGCAGCTTTCTCCCTTCTTTCTTCTAGTAGGTCCAGATCTCGGGCTAAGAGCACATCATTAGACCCGTTCTCAACTCCCTGTGTTCTGATCCCTGGGATGCCGATCTCCAATGGAATGACTGCTTCTGTGCCATAAGCCATGGCAAAGGGGGATTCCCCTGTTGATCTTCTCGGCGTAGTGCGATATGCCCAGAGCACGTTGGGCAATTCGTCTACCCACTTCCCTTTTGCTGCCTGCAGCCTCTTCTTTATTCCATCTAGAATGACTTTGTTTGATGCTTCGGCTTGCCCATTGCTTTGGGGAAAGCTTGGTGTTGAAAAATAGTTCTTTATCTTGAACTTGGCGCAAAAATTTTTGATGAGCTTGCTGTCAAACTGTGTTCCGTTGTCGACAACGATTGCTCTTGGAATCCCAAATCTGGTGATGATGTTTTTCCAGATGAAGCTCTTCACATCCACATCTCGGATTTTGGCAAGAGGCTCTGCTTCTATCCATTTTGTGAAGTAGTCCAGAGCTACCAAGAGGGTACTTTCGTTGCCCAGTTGCTTGGGGCAATTTTCCAATAAGATCCATGCCCCATTGGGCAAATGGCCAAGGGCTGGAAACAGGGTTCAGGTCAGCAGCTGGCTGATGTATCAATGGTGCAAACCTCTGGCATTGTTCACACTTCTTCACATACCTGCGATCTTTTTGCATATAGGGCCACCAATACCCCTGGGTAATGGCCCTGTGAGCTAACGATCTGCCCCCTGCGTGGCTTCCACAAACTCCTTCATGAATTTCATACAGAAAGTCTTCGACCTGAAGAGGGTGTACACACCTTAAAAGAGGTCCAGTGAAGGATCTTCTGTAGAGATGTCCTTCTGCTGTCAGGATGAATCTTGCCGACTTCAATCTGACCTTGTGTGCTTCCTTTCGATCTTCTGGCAGCTTGCCCTCTTTCAGGAATGCAACAATTGCATCCATCCAGCTTGGTCCCAAGTCCGCACATAATGCTTCTTGTATTGTGTTCGGTGGCTCTATGCTTGGGCCTGGTAGGTAATCAATCATTATTGTCCTCATCTTCCCGGTTTGCACTGAACTTGCCAAATTGGCCAGCGCGTCGGCGTGGTTGTTATCATCTCGGCTAACCTGAAGAAGTTGGCATTTTTGAAACATGTCTGCCAGCCTGATGACTTCTTTTGCGTATGCCGACATCCTTTCATCTCGGGCAGCAAACTCTCCTGTAGTTTGATTCACTATAAGTTGTGAGTCACAAAAAACTATTACCTCATCTGCCTCTGCCGCTGCTGCCAGCTTCAGTCCAGCAATTAATGCTTCATACTCTGCCTCATTGTTCGAGGCTTTGAACTCTAGTCGAATAGACTGCTCCAGTATCTCCCCATCGGGGGAAATTAACACTACTCCTGCTCCTGCACCCTGCCGGTTTGAGCTCCCATCAACAAAAAGTTGAAAGGAGTCGCCGATGATGCCGCAGGTCTCGAGTTTTTCCTTCCTCGGTTCCTTACCCTTTGGCTGGGCTTCTCCTTCCTTGCTTGGACATCGTTCATCTCGGCTCAACGGAGCCCGATGTTCGATGTATTCTGGCGAGAACTCAGCCACGAAGTCGGCCAAGACTTGGCCCTTAATTGCGGTTCTTGGCCTGAACTCCAGGTCATACTGACCCAAAATTACTGCCCACCTCGCAATTCTTCCAGTCAAGTCTCCTTGTTGTAACAAGGATTTTAATGGGTGCTCTGTCAGAACCACTATCTTGTGAGCCTGAAAATAATGGTTTAGTTTCTTTGAGGCCATTACCAAGGCCAGCATTAATTTCTCCAGTGGTAAATACCTTGTTTAAGATCGGCCAAGGTTTTACTTACATAGTATCTTGCCTATACGCTCTCCCTTCTCTTCTCGGATAATCACAAGACTTCTGCGTGCTCTGGCTCAAACCGCCAGTATAAGAACGGTTCCTCCCGAGTTGAGGTGTTGAGAGGATCGGGGCCGAGGTAAGGTACTTCTTCAGTCGGCCATGGCCTCGCATTCCTCTCGTCATAAAATCATGGCCTTTTTCACCAGATTGAAAACGGTTTGCACTTGTCCGAACTTCGCTTATGAATCTGTTTAGGGTGCGGCCCTTCCAAGAAGCTTATCGAACTGTTTAGCCGATGTCGGACTCTGTAATTCGAATGGCCTTGATCCGATCTGGTGGCTTCAATGCCCTTCTTGTTACGGGTATCCTAAAACTTACCGGAGCCGACTCCAAACGCGCATTTCGATGCGTTTAGTCGGAGCCGATATGTTTTGAGTATGTTAAAGACCTCTTCTAAGTCGGCCAGATGGTCCTTTGGTTCCTTGGTCTTCACGACCATATCATCGATGTAGACTTCCACAGTTCGGCCAATCAAGTGTCTGAACATCTTGGTCACCAGCCTTTGGTAAGTTGCTCCTGCGTTCTTTAACCCAAAAGGCATGACTCTGTAACAATACAGACCTTTGGGAGTGATAAACGCTGTCTTCTCCTCATCCGGGGGGTACATGGCTATCTGGTGATACCCCCTATATGCGTCCAAGAAGCTCATCCTTCCATGTCCAGATGTGGCGTCCACCAACTGGTCGATCTTTGGCAGAGGAAAGCTGTCTTTGGGACAAGCTTTGTTCAAATTTGTGAAGTCTACGCAGACCCTCCACTTGCCATTCTTCTTCTTTACTACCACGGTATTTGATAACCACGTCGGATAATTGGCTTCTCGGATGGCCCTGGCCTCTAGAAGTCTGGCTACTTCCTCTTCCACTGCTTCGACGTGCATCAACGTCGGTCTTCTGGCTCGTTGTATTACAGGTTTGGCCGACCTGTCAACGTTAAGTCTGTGGCATGTGACCTCGGGATCAATGCCAGGCATTTCATAAGGTGTCTAGGCGAACACCTCAATATTTTTTCTCAGAAAGGCTTCCAACTCCCTTTCTTCTTCTTCGGCTAATCCTGTGCCGAGAAGAAAGAAGCGTTCCTCATCGCCCTTTTGGACGAAGATTTTCTTCAATGCTTCTTCACTCTTCTCGGTCGGCTCCTTGCCGACATCATCTAGGACCTTCATGTCCTCTTCTTCAACCTCTGCTTCCTCTGGTTCTCGAATGCTGCAGGTTAACTTCATTGCTGCCATGGAGCAATTTTTCGCCTGCAACTGATCTCCTCTTATTTCCTCAATCCCATGTTCTGTTGGGAATCGTAGCAGTTGATGCAAGGTTGAGGGAACTGCCCCCATTGCATGCAACCACGGCCTCCCCAGGATGATGTTGTAAGGCGAAGGCGTATCAATCACAATAAATTCTGTTCTCATCTTCTTCGTGCCAGCTTGTACCTCCAAGCTTGTTGCGCCTAAAGGCCACGTCGGCGTTCCATTGAAGCCGACCATCGGGCCGTTTGACTGTTCCATGTCATCAGGGTGAAGGCCTAACTCCTTGTAACATCTGACATACATGATGTCGTAGGAGCTGCCTTGATCAATCAAGATGCGTTTTACCTGGCACTCCCCAACCTGGAGGGATACTACCAGGGCATCATTGTGCGGGTGCTGAACCATGTCGAGGTCGGCCTCTGTGAAGGTTATCATTGGTCCTTGGCAATCTTCAGGCCGATGTCTTTTTAGTCTGACCTGGTTGACATGCTGCAGATGTTTCACCCTCTGCGTCTCCCCCCGTATGTCGTTTTCATTCACCTTTGAGTGGATCACGTTAACCACCCGAGGTCCACCCGCCGTGGTTCTTTGTCTTTGGGGCTGCTGGTGCTTGGGGCAATCGTGCCTGCTCTTCCCTGGTTCTGGCCTCATCCACAAGGTCTCTTAGATGGCCTTGCCTCACCAGATCTTCTAAGTGTGCTTTAAGGGCTCTGCAACCCTGAGTTGGGTGGCCCTGCTCATTGTGGTAGGCACATCGCCTACCAAGGTTTCTCCCCATGAATTCTCCTTGTGCTCTTGCCGGCGCCCTGAAGTAGGGCTGATTTCGAATTTGGTCAAGGACCTTTTGGATCGGAATTCGGAACACCGTCGTCACTGCTTGTTTAGTCATCAACTCTGTCTCCTGTTTGTTTTGTCCATTGTTACCTCGGCCTCGCTTCGGCGAGCCGTTGCCTTTTTCTGTCTTCGTATCCTTGTTCCCCGAGGTGTCTTCCTCAAATGCATGTCTTCTCAATTCTCGCCATGAGTTCTTCCATGTTCTTTGGCAGGGTTTTTGCCAAAGACTTCCGTAACGGACAGTCATCCTTCAGGCCGTTCTTGAAAGATACGACCGCCACCTCCTGGTTGCATTCAGGTATTCGATTGAACGCCTCATAGTACCTCTTTGCATAAGCCCTAAGGCTTTCGTCTTTGCTGATTTTTAGGGCCATCAACGCATCCACCCTCGATGGGCTGCGGTTTTGTTATGAACACGGCAACAAACATCTCGGCCAGCCTTCCAATTTCTTCACGCTCCTTTGGTAGTTTGTGGAACCACCGATGCAATCTCCCCAAAGGATGAAGGGAACACTTTGCGAGCAACGGCTCGTTCCCACTGCACAAAGCCATGGAATTTAAAAATAATCCAACATGGAAGTTAGGGTCCGACTTACCATCATATATCCGAGCCTCGCATGATATCAATCTTTTTGGCGATTTAATCTATCCAATTCTGCCGAGAATGGAGTCCTCGGCTTAACCGGGGAAGTTACTTCGGCTCCGGCATTCTCCTGTTTCCTCTTGAGGTAATCTCTCAAGTCCTCTTTTCTTCTTCCTGCCGCCCCGCTGTCATTGGGCTTGACAAGACTACTCTCGGCCTCATGGTGGCCCCTTTTCGATCCTTCTCCGCAGGACGCATCGAAACACAATATCCGCCCCGGAACATGCCGATGTTCTTTGGGGTCTGCTTCCTTCTCGCGATATGTCCTTCGGGACTCTTCTCTTCTCGGCTCTTCTCGGCCGACTTCCCTGGAGGGTCGGTGAGAGTACCTTCCGCTCCTCGTGTGCTGAGGGGCCTCGGGGATTTCTTTCCGTCCCTTCTTCTGGGCGTTTGCTGCTGGCATTGGTGTGTCCTGCGCAATGCACGGAGGTCGCATGACATTATTCTGCATCATGAAGTTTACGACCGATTGAAGGTCTGCCAACTTAATTGCAATCTTCTTTACTTCTTCATCCCTCCTCAGACATCTCTTTCCATGTCCGGAGGTCCTCGTTATAGTATTTGCCTGTCGCTTTCTTTGATGTATCACCATCTTGTCCGACGGCTTTTTCTGCGTGATTCGATCACGAGTTTCTTCGTTAGGTCTCCTTCTTCCGCGTTAAGGTCGACGGGTCTTCCACTCGACCGAGTGTCGTCCCCAACCTTTTCCCTCTGCGAGTTACTGGCCATTTACTCTTCTCTCGTTCCCACAGACGGTGCCAAATTGTGTGAGTGAATTTCCGATCACACTGCCCTCCTTAGTGATTCAGCGGAAGAACACAGGCAGAGTAGACGGCTCCCTGTAACCTGCACAGAAAGAAAAGACTCCGGCGGTGGTTCTTCCACCCGGGGGTACTCCGACGATCAAGTCAGTATATCTCTCAAAGATAATCAAGTACTTAACTCACTAGCTTGAGTGTAAAAACATACCTTAGACCCATGGGGGTGCCTCTCTTTTATCGCCAATACAATCCTAGTCCCAATAGGAGCCTGGCCCTAATGGACTTAGGATTACTGCTAATCTGGAACTCCCAGTGGGTTCAGGACAAACTCCCTAAGAGTTTTATCTTTACCCAAACTGAAGTCTCCTCACAATCTAGGACTCTTGTCCATATCCTGGTTGAGCTTCCTCTTCATTCTAGGACTCTTGTCCTTTATCCGCTTATCTCGGATTCCGATATCTTCGGAGGTAACCTCGACACTACGAGATAACCTCGGCACAACTACCATGACACGTGGAATCTCAGCTGACACTTCGGTGTCACCTCGGCCACGTGTTGGTACTCAGAAAATACATCCCCACATTTATTTATTTTTATTTTTATTTTTATTTTTCAAACAATTTTTTTATTTTTAAATCATTTAAAAAAAATTAGACAAAAGTTATTTGTTTTTAAAAAATTAAATATATTTTTAAATATTTACAAATTTTATATTTTTATTTTAAATATTTTTTATTTTAAATATTTAATTTTTTTAAATTAAAATTTTTTTTGAACCGCCCATATATATCTAAATCATAACAAATTATTTGACTAATACTTAAAAAAATACAAAAATTATTTTCAAAAACAAAACACATGCACAAAAGAAAATTCTCAATTTTGTATATGCCTTACTTTTAACAATAAATTAATCACTCTATTTAAACTATTTAATTGAATAAAAATTGATTATCCCTATGAGCATTACAATTTTCAGTAATACAAGAAGTGTAAAAATTATATAAATAATGAAAAGACTAGAAATATTTTGTGAATGAGAAGAATGAAGTGGACATAATTGAAATTTGGAGATGTCAACCAAAAAACTGACAAACTGACCCACTGAGGTATTGCAGAAGAGTCATTGTTCTGCATAGTAAGAGTGAAATTACGATGTTGTCCTTGTTGTTTTTGACTAGTTAGAGCATCTCCAACGGTCACTCAGATTTTTCATTAAATCTGAGTAAAAAATGACTCATTTTATCAAATTTGATACCACTCGCTTCAACGGTGCATCAAATCCCGTATCAAATCCCGTGAGTCGACCGGTTAGTCGACCGGTTGGTCGACCAACTGGTTGACTGGTAAGAATAATTTTTTTTTTTTTTTTTTTTTCGCAACTTTAAATTGAAATTGAAAGTTGTACATGCACCCAACGCTTGGATTTGAATACATGCTACAAAACCTTTTTTGACCGGGTATCAATTTACCATGTATCAATTTATGCATCTCCACTAAAAGCTGTATGCATCTCCACTAAAAGCTGACTGCATCTCCACTAAAAATCACAATTTGAATATATTTATGTTGGTTGTACATGCACCCAATTTATGCATCACCCAACAGCTTTAAATTGGAAGTTGGAAGTTGTTCTACATGCACCCAACAGCTTTAAATTGGAAGCTGTTCGATTCTTCAATTGAGTGGTGGTTGACTGGTTGGTTGACCGGCCGGTCCACCGGGTAGGCAAAAATAATTTTTTTTTCTTTTTTTTTTTTACCTGTTTGAACTTTTTTGACCGGTTTGAACTCATGTATTTCAAAGAGAACCGGGCGACCGGTTGGTCAACCGGCCGGGCAACTGGGTGGTTGACCGGTGTACCACTTTCAACGGTCAGTAACAGTGATTTCACCAAATCTGGGTCTGGTTCTCAGTTTGATGATTTTTTTGCTGAAATCTCATTTTGATATCAATCTGATGAAACAGTTGGAGCATGAAAAGGGGGCTTTTTCATCAAAATTTAAATTTGGTGCTGGATTTGGTTCACCGTTGGAGATGGTCTTAGGGGTGTAATTTTGGCTCAGTTTGGCCCGACTCATTTGGGCTTGGGTTGGGCCGAGTCCATGTCAGACCTTGCGGGCTCCAGCCAAAAATTGGATCGGCCCGAACCGACCCACGAGCCAGAAGACTAGGTCTAGACCCAAGCCCAAGCACAGTGGTATTAAGGCTAGTGGGTCAGGCAGCTGGGCTCGGACTTGGGTGAGTTTAAACAATTTTTTTATTTTTTCTACCAAAATTTTATTATTTTCCATTAAAAATAACACTGGGTCTCGGACTGGGATTTTGAGTGGGTCTTGAGCAGGCCCACGGGCCGAGTTGAGCTTCAAAACAACGGCCCAAGCCCAAGGCCTTGGGTTGGGCTTGGGCTCAGGCCTAAACGGGTCGAGTCCACCCTGGGCCGCCTACGAGCCACGGGCCATTTTTACACTCCTAACTAACATATCAATTTAGCATTCCATCAAACTGGGGTAATTTAGTCATTTCAATGTCAAACACATCAATCAACCGGTACAATAATATAAGCGATACAGAAGTTCATGGGTGAGGCACAATAATGAAGGTTAGGACAGTACAGGTTCATGGATTTTCTACGAAAGTAATAAAATTTGATAACTAAAAAAATTCTAGTAATATTAAATTATGGACGATAAAATTGTGTAGATACTAATGAAATGATATTTTAATTTTTATTTGACTCCCAAAATATATAATATTGATAAATTTTGTAACCATTTCTTTGAAAATAACAATATAATAACTAGTAAATGACTGGTGACAGTAATTATTAAAAATATAAAAATGTTTGAATTGAAAAATATTGAAAAAAACATAATTCGAATAAAATATACAATTATAAGTTCTGTTTGATCAACAATTGAATATTTATTGTGACTTTCAAATTATTTTGTTTATAATATTTTCAATACAAAAAATTTTTATTTTAAAATTTTTGTTAATAATTAATTTTTTGAGTTGAATTTGAAAAAAAATTGGGTATGAATGCTATTTTTTTGTTAATCATTAATTTTTTCAATTAAATTTTAAAAAGAGTTTGGTTAGCGGTGTTTTTTTTTTTTTGTTAATAATTAATTTTTTGAATTGAATTTAAAAAAAAGTTTGGTTATGACTGTTGATCAAAAATTTTAATAGAGTTTTGAGTTTTGTGTTTGATTATGAGTTATAGCTTGTTACCCAAAAGACAACCTAAGAGGGGGGGTGAATTAGGTTTTTATAATTAAAATTAATAATACCCTAATAAAAATTTTGACTAGCACAATAGATAAATATAATTAATGAAATAAAAATAATTAAAACAAGCGTCTTAACAACTATGTTAGTTAATGATTTTAGCACAGTAAAAATGTGAAATATAGTTATGGCAATTTAAAATAAAATAAAGAGATAAGGGAGAGAGAGAGACAAACAAATTTATAGTGGTTCAGTTTCAACTCGGCCTACGTCCACTTCTCAAGCTTCACTTGAGATTTTCCATTATCTTCTAACTTCATAGGGGTGGTAGCAAGCTCTTTACAAATGGAGCAATTCTCCATGGATTTTAAACAGACTTCACAAGTCCAAACCCTTGCAAATCTTAGGTAATTCACAATCACTTTCAAGATTTTAAGAACACAGTATTTGTAACACTTTTACAAGATGAAATAATATTTTTGCTTTCAAAAAAAGCTTACAATAAATATCTCTCAAAGATAGATATATAAAATGAAGTTTTGATTTTTCTATAAATCTCACACAGAAAAGATGGGCTTAAAGCTATAAGGCTTAGTGTATAATTTCTGAGAATATATGTGAGTGATTATAAATCAAAGAATATTTTCAGGTTTTTGTAACTTATTTACATTAGAGGCTTTGGTATATATAATGAAAATTATAGCCGTTGTAGTAATTTGAATTTATAGCCGTTTATAGCCGTTGTACTTCCATCATTATCAATTTGAATATCTTTTACTCCACCATTACAAATTTGAATATCTTCCACTTGAACCTTTTGAACTTTTTGGCCTTTTGAACCTTTATAGCCCGTTTATAGCCGTTGTACTTCCATCATTACTAATTTGAATATCTTCCACTTGAACCTTTTGAACCTTTTGGCCTGCTGTTGTGCTAGGCTGTTTGAACCTTTGTTTTGAGCTGTTTGAACTCCTGATTTAATCAAATATTAAATATATTCTAACAACGTTTAGGATAAAGGTTTATGTGAGAAATAATGGGACAAAATAAATTTTGATTCTATTTTTCTCTTTCAAATAAATCATCAAAATAAATTTTGATTCTATTTTTCTCTTTCAAATAAATTAAAACATAATTAAATAAATCATCAAAATAAATAAGTCTAACATAGCTTTTTGAATTAAGGTTTGAAAATTCTTTTCAAAACTCATAACCAAACAAATTTTCTTATTTCACATGTTACATCAAACTTTCAAAACTCAATACAACAATTTATGCAAATATCATAACCAAACAAATTTTTTACACTCAAATCATAATTCCAAAACTCACAAACTCAAAATACAACTCTATTCTCAAATCATATTTAGAAAACTCTACCAAACGCTACCTATGCATCTTGTAGCAGTAGAACACTCTGCACATATTAAAATTAATTAAATAATGCTATATGTACCAATTAGTGTACTAACTAATGTACCAATTGATGGTGTGACATAATTTAAGATTTTTTGGTATTTGTAATTTAGTTAGTACACTAATTGGTGCATGTAACACTACTAAAATTAATTTTGAGCCTCAATTAGAAAACTGAATGGTAATCAACCATTCTTAATTTTTTACGATTGGAACCAAATTGTCTTCTCAAAAAGATACACCAATTTTAATAGATTTGGTTCCAATCGAAAAAAATTGCCATTTTATTACCAATTTTAAAAAGGGTGAAAATCATAAATCTATTAAAATCATAAAAGATGCACCAATTTTAATAGATTTGGTTCCAATCATAAATCATAAATCTTATTTTATTACCATTTTTACATTTTCCAAAGCTTGCTGAAAGTAGGGACCACACTCGACCGTGGCTTTTTTCGCTAGAGCGGACATACAAAATGTGAAGGTTCGTTCGAGTGTGATTTCTTTCGCTCGAGTGGACTGTAAACTTTGACAAAAGTATTGGTTGCTTATTTTTCACGCTCGACGGACGCTCGATCCTCGCTCGAACGTGAGACTCAGACCCTCGCTCGAGCGTGACTTCCCTCGCTCGAGCGGACTGCAAAACATATAAACTTCTGGGTACATGCATTTCACGCTCGAACGAGCTTCTGGTCGCTCGAGCGGAAGTGCACGCACTCAGAGTGCTCGCTCGAGTGTGAACTCCTACGCTCGAGCGTGAATGCAAAAATCTGAAATTTCCAGATTTGATCTTCAAGCTCAAAACTCAACTTTAAAGCATCAAAATCGATTCTTCTAGGCCAAAACTTGAAGAAATACTTAAAAACTCATAAAACATCAAGAATTAAGGATCATTTCAAGAACTCATGGCCCGATAGCTTGTCAATTGTACAAAAATTGAAATTTAAACTCAAGAATGATCCATGAACATGACATGCATGCGATTCTTTGAACTAAAGCTTCTCAAAACATGATCAAGTGTTACCAAACAACATAAAATTCATTGTTTTCCCAAAATTAAAGTAAATACAAGACATGCATGAGGGAGATGCTTGAAAATTAAACTCAAAACATAAGAATTCATGCATGCATGTATGGAATGATTTGACTGACTTCATTTCTAGCTCAAATCCTACATTAATCAACTTAAACCTCTTAGAATTCATGTCTTACACATCATGATTGTACATTCCAAGTGTTGAATTCTTACCTAGGCTTGTCAAGGTGAGAGCTAGAAGCTTGATTCTTTAATTTCTAAGTTCAATTCTTCATCTTTCCTAACAAATTCCTTGGTTGAGCACAATTCTCTCCTCTCCCTCTCTCCCTCACGTTTGTATAGGTAAGATGATGGAGGAAGGTGAGTTGAATGCACAAAGAAGCCTTATATAGGCTTGATTAGTAGTGTATTTAAATAAGGTTAAAGAAGTGGGCATTAATTTAATCCAATTTAATCGTTCTAAATCGAGTATTAATTAAACCTACCATAAAATTCTATATATTTCACATAACACATATATCAAATCAATTTCAGAATCAGATGCCGATAAGGCCTTCAATTCGCAAACCGAAACTAAAACATGAACATATCTTTCTACGCTAAATAGATATAGACACAAATAATGCAATACACACATGCAATTTAATTCAAAATTTCCCCTTAATTATTGATTAGACATAATTAATCATGGATTAATGTTAATCAGGGGTCAGGGTTGTTATAGTCTTCCCCTCTTAAAAGAGTTTGGTCCTCTAAACTCAAATTACCTTTATGTTGGAACAACATTGGATTCAACGAAAAGAATCCGAATATCTCTTCATCATGTCTTCTTCTGTTTTCCATGTAGCATAAGTTCCTCCATGTTTCTGCCAATCAACTTTTATCAATGGTATTTCTTTGTTCCTCAATCTTTTAATCTGGCGGTTCACAATTTGAATAGGTTTTTCTTCGTAAGTGTAATCATCTTTCAAAAGCACAAGTGTTGGTTCAATGACATGGGGTGGATCTCTCAAATATTCTCGAAGCATCGATACATGAAATACATTGTGCATATGCTCCATTATCAGAGGTAGGGCCACTCGATAAGTTACTGAATCGATCTTTTCAAGGATTTCATATGGCCCAACATATCTCGGCGCCAACTTGCCTTTTACACCAAACCGAGTTTGACCTTTCATAGGGGTCACTTTTATGAATACGTAATCCCCAACTTCGTATTCTTTATCTCTTCTTCGGACATCAGCATAGCTCTTTTGCCGACTCTGTGCAGTTTTCAAACACTGTTGGATCAGTTTCACCTTCTCTGTTGTTTTCTGCACAAGTTCCTGTCCCAACAAAGGTCTATCACCTACTTCAGCCGAACATATCGGAGATCGGCATCTTCTTCTATACAAAGCTTCATAAGGTGCCATTCCAATACTTGAATGGTAGCTGTTGTTATATACAAACTCTGCCAATGGCAAATAGGTCTCCCAATTTCCTTGGAGATCCAATACACACATTCTGAGCATATCTTCCAACGTGTGGTTAGTTTGTTCAGTTTGACCATCTATCTGTGGGTGATAAGCGCTACTCAGTCTTAGTTCTGTCCCCAAAGCCTGTTGTAAACTTTGCCAGAATCTTGACACAAACTTTGAATCCTTGTCAGATACGATAGATACTAGCACCCTATGCAATCTCACAATCTCATTCATATAAATATTGGCCAATTTGTCAGCATTGTAAATAGATTTAACAGGTAGAAAATGGGCAGACTTAGTCAAACGATTAACTATAACCCAGATAGAATCCATACCTCGAGAAAAATGAGGTAATCCCACAATGAAGTCCATGGGAACGTGCTCCCATTTTCATTCTGGTATTCGAAGCGGTTGTAACAAACCAGGGAGTCATTGATGTTCGGCTTTAACTTGTTGGAAATGTAAACATCTAGCTACAAAGTCTGCAATACTCTTTTTCATTCCCAGCCACCAAAAATTCTGTCTCAAATCATGATACATTTTTGTTTTCCTTGGATGCATGGCAAATTTGGTGTTATGAGCTTCAGACATAACACGCTTTCTCAAATCAGAGGAATCTGGTACACAGAGTCTATTCTGAAATTTCAACACATTATTCTCAAACACAAACCCCAGCCTCGGCTTTGAGTCAAATTCTTCCATAATCTTTTTCAAGTACTCATCTTCAAGTTGTTTCTGTTTGATTTCTTCAATGATTGCAGGTTGAGCGGAAATAGCGGCTAAAATCCCACCTTGCTCTCACAAAACAATTTCAATCTCATTCTTTTCTAGGTTATCTAGCAATTCTTTTTGATTGGACAGCAACCATGATAAATTCCCAATCGACTTTCGGCACAAAGTGTCAGCTACAGTATTAGCTTTACTTGGATGATACAAAATTTACAAATCATAGTCCTTGATCAGTTCCAACCATCTCCTCTATCTCATATTCAGTTCTTTCTGAGTAAAGAAAAACTTGAGACTTTTATTTTTCGTGTACACTTCACAAGTTGCTCCATACAGATAATGTCGCCAAATTTTTAAGGCAAACACTACAGCTGCCAGTTCAAGATCATGTGTTGGGTAATTCTTTTCATGTGGACGGAGTTGCCGAGAGGCGTAGGCAATTACTTTCCCATTTTGCATTAACACACAGCCCAAACCTTTGTAGGACGCATCACTGTAGATTTGAAACCCATATGAACCATTGGGTAAGGTCAAAATCGGTGCAGTCACTAGTCTGGTTTTCAACTCTTGGATAGCTGACTCTTTTTGTTCGTTCCAATCAAACGGCACATTTTTCTAAGTTAACTGGGGTCAATGGCATGGCAAGTTTTGAAAAGTCTTTCACAAATCTTCGATAGTAACCTGCAAGTCCTAGAAAACTTCTAACTTCTGTCACATTTGTTGGCTTAGGCCAGTCCACAATAGCTCCAATTTTTTGAGGGTCAACAAAAATACCATCCTTATTGATCACATGCCCTAAAAATGCCACATTATCAAGCTAGAATTCGCACATGGACAATTTTGCATACAATTTCTTTTCTCTCAGAATCTGCAAGGCAGTTCTTAGATGATTCTTATGTTCTTCCCTATCTTTAGAATAAATCAAAATGTCATCAATAAAGACAACAATAAATTCATCGAGATATTGTTTGAAAACCCTGTTCATTAGGTCCACAAAAGCTGCTGGTGCATTTGTTACTCCAAATGGCATTACCAAAAATTCATAGTGTCTATATCTAGTCCTAAATGCGGTTTTCTCTACATCTTTTGCCTTAACCTTTAATTGATGATATTCGGATCTAAGATCGATTTTAGAGAACACTTGAGCTCCCTGGAGTTGGTCAAACAAATCATCTATTCGGGGTAATGGATATTTGTTCTTAATGGTCACTTTGTTCAATTCCTGATAGTCAATACATAACCTCAAAGATCCGTCTTTCTTTTTGACAAATAATACTGGAGCGCCCTAAGGTGAGGTACTCGGGCGAATGAATTTCTTGTCTAAGAGTTCTTGAAGTTGGACTTTTAATTCCTTCAGTTCAGAAGTCAACATCCTATATGGAGTCTTGGAGATGGGTTGTGTTCCAGGTATTACATCAATGATAAATTCAATTTCCTATCAATTAAATCCCCAGGTAGATCAGTAAGAAACACATCAGAAAAATCACAAACCACAGGAATAATTTCTACACTGGTACTATCCAAATACGCAGTTAACACGCTACACAAGTAGCCCCGACACCTTTTTCTTAACAGCTTTTTAGCTTTCATAAATAAAATCAAGTATGGCGGAGGGCCTACTCCATTTTCAGGGAAAATAAACTCAGGCATACCGGGTGGACGAAATACAACAGATTTATTCACACAATCAATTGTGGCACAATACTTAGTCAACCAATCTATACCCAGAATACAATCAAAATAATCGATGTTCAAGGGTAATAAATCAACATACAAAGTCATTTTGCCAATCATAAGATCACATGCCGAATAAACATAAGCACATATCATAGAACTCCTAGACGGTGTAGATACAGATAGCAAACAGTTCATAGGTTCTAACGGTCTAGTCAATTTTTGAGAAAAAACATACGATACGAATGAATGGGTGGAACCAGAATCAATCAGCACATATGCATTTTGAGCATAGATAGAAATAATACCTGACACCACTGATTCAGTGTTTTGTACATCCCCAAGCACCAAGGCAAATACTCTCCCTTATCTTAACGCTTCATTCCAGTTGTTACCCCTGGCATTAGTTTTGGTATTTGATTTGGCCACTGAAACAGACCCAGCTAAACTTGTTGTGGGGTGACTGGCATTCCCGGATCCCAATGGACAATCTTTTATCATATGGCCAACTTTGCCACACCGGTAATAGGCACCAGATGCATGATAGCATAGTCCTCTCTATTTCCTGCCACAATCTGGACAGTTTGGTATGGATCTATTACTTTGACCAGAACTACTGGAGGATCCTATGTTTTGCTTCTTAAAAAATGATCTGTCTTTCTTGAAATTAAACCCGGCTGTCTTGCCTTTCCATTCAGCCAGTGGAACTGTAGTTTGTCTCTTTGTTACCAAAATGGCCTCTGCCATCAGTGCTCTATCAAGGACGTCAACATACGTAGGTAGTTTCAGCACACCTATCCGGTCATACACCTCCAAGTCTAATCCCTCTTCGAATTTCTGAGCCTTTTTGTAATCCGTATCAACCATATGAGGAGCAAATCTGGCCAACTCAGTGAATTTAGCCTCATACTCGGCTACAGACATCTTCCATTGCTTAAGCTCTTGGAATTCAGAAACTTTCCGGTCTCGGAAACATTGAGGGAAATATTTGTCATAGAAGATTGCATTAAATTGTGCCCACGTCATATTCTCATTACTGCTTCGGATTAACAACCACCACCTTCGGGCTTCATCTTTCAGAGTATAAGTGGCCAGGAGAACTCTCTGAATCTCAGAACAAGGGAATACTTCAAATAACTTTTCCATCTCTGCCTTTAATGGTTCAATGCCACCCAAGAAAGTTGGCGACTTTATCTTCATAAATTTCTGAGTCAAGTTGATTATGTCGTTGTTGTCCAGTTCAACTTGAGCCGGCGGGGGTGGTGGAGGTAAAGGTTGTTACCTCTGTTGTCGCATTACCACTTCAGTTAAAGTTGTAAACATTTGTTCCATTCTGTTCATTCGGCCCTCCGAGGACCCTGTTGCATCATCACTTCTTGCATTTTTCATGTTGCTATAGAGACACCAAATAATAATAAACATAGGAATAATCTCATTCATTTCTTTCAATTCATTTTCTCAGGTTTACATTTAGTTTCATATCCATTGGGTTACCACACACTCACACATGCAGATGGAATGCCCCTATTTCTTACTATGATATCCTAAGCTCCTATGGACCTGTGTGTATGGTAGAATACGTGCTCTGATATCACTCTGTCACGACCCAAACCCGCCCCTATGGGTTTAGCATCGTAACCGGCTAGTAATTCTTGGATTACTAAAGGCCTTTTGACGGATAAACATATAGTTAGGGGCTGCAGAAGCAAATATATAAAATATACAAGGTCCAATGAGCTGTGATGACACACATGGGACAGAATAGCTTAAAAATTTCATAGACTTATGAGTGAAGTCAAAAGATATAATATTTACATATCACCCTTAGGCGTACATGTCAAAATCTCGCTCGCAACTTGACACACAAACAAAGTCTAATATGATTACAAAAACAGCCACAAACTTGACTTCATCCAGAACCTCCGCGGGAGATGCAAAGGTTGGCTGACAAAAACTGAGACATAGGCCGTCAACTCTGGGCCTGGGTACGTGCTTGCTTACCTACATACATAATATAAATAGTGAGCGGAAGCCCAGTGAATAATAACATAGTAAAGACTTTTAATGAATGATTCCCAAAACAGATTTCAATCTCATAACAAATCAGAATCATAATCAAGTAGCAAAGCAGAGTCATAGTCTTATTTATATTCACATCATGAGTAATACAGCTATAGCATAAACATATCTCTTTGGTCAAGCTTATCAAGTTCTATATTGGAACCTCCGGTACAGGGTAACATATCTCATGTATCGGCCATTGTATTGTTTTCCCCGGGCGAGGGCCTGGGCCATGGTATTATCCCCCGGGCAAGGGCCTCATGACCATAAGCCACAGTATTATGTCCCTTAGGCGAGGGCATCTGCTAAGGACGCCACAAATACGTTTCAAAGAAAATTGGACAATCATTCATTCATACAAAACATAGCATTTCAGAAAACTGATCATTTCATATTATCAGAAAATAATTAAAGTTAAACATAACTTTACAAAGTTATTACTCACAGTTGGCTTCTGGTGTAGACAGATAGAGCAGACTAATCAAACGGTCTACGGCACGTGACCTACATTAACACATAACAAACACATACCTGAAACACATGTTCGAATTGTACTTAACTTACTTTATCTGTTTTGAGCGTGTTTCTAGCCTTTAACCTCATTATAGAGTCTTAATCATAGCTTAGGAATGCCTAGGATGGAATGAGGATGCAAAAATGCACTTGAAAACATTTTCCAAAACTTGCTGAAAACAGGGTCCACGCTCAAGTGTGGCTTTCTTCGCTCGAGCAAACATACAAAATGTGAAGGTTCGTTCGTGTCACAGCCCAAACCCGCCCCTATGGGTTTAGCACAGAATCGCGATGTCAAGAATCCGAGATTGAAAGCCTACTTAACAAACACGATGTCTAGAATACGGTAATTGGAAGCCAATACAGTAATTAAACAATGTCCAATGAGCTGTGAGTCTGTATGCAAAAAGATTTTTCATACATATATACATGAATAGTACAGAACAGTATGTACAATAATTACGGTCGATCAGAACAGGGACCTAATCCCTGTTAAACCGTACAGTACAGTGCTATCAGTCTATACAGAAACAAAACATAAAAGGGGAAACTAAAACACCCTTAAGCCATAGCTTGGTAGGCTCGGAATCTCGTAGTGAGGCATAATGGTTGGCTTGACAAAAAGGGAGTCTAACCCAGGCTCCTAGCTCCGATTTGGTGCCTGAACACCTATATATATATATAAACAGTGAGCTAAAGCCCAGTGAATAACGTAATCCATAAAGAGGTTAAGAATGAATGTCCTTACGATAATGAAAATAGTTCATTAAATCGATATTTCAGTCATTCAGTCATATATGGTACATCTATTAGCATAGCAGTACAGTAAACAGTAGGTCTAGAAAGACCGAATAGTCAATGATGGCCATCATATCAATAAACAGTAGTGGTTCCAACATGGGAACCGACAGAGATCTCTGTAACAGTAGCAGTAACAGTAACAGTAATAGTAGTTGCTATGGATGCCGCAATACAGTTCAGAATAAAGGACATGCATTCATTCAGTTAACGGTATCAATTCAAAAACAGTACAGTTTAACCATTCAGAAGATATTCATATTTGAAAATATCTTTACACAGTTGTTACTCACAGAGTTCTGGGCTATAAGCAGTTAAAGCGCGTCTCCGAAAGCCAACCCTAAACAGTGACAGAACGAACACACACTAAGTTACACATTCGGGAATCAAAGACTTAGTCCCTACTTAGATTCGGTGCGGTTCTACATCTATATCCTCAATAAGATGCCTTGAACTAGGCCTAAGGATGCCTAGAATGGGAATGAGGATGCAAAGATGCACTTAAAAACAGTTTTCAGAATTTTCAAAAAACAGTGGTCCCGTTCGAGCGTAGGTTACTCCGCTCGAGCCGACATGTAAACAAAGGTTCCCGCTCGAGCGTCACTTCCCACGCTCGAGCGGACTGCAAAATAGTCAAAAGTACTGGATAGGTGAAATTCACGCTCAATTGGGCGCTCGATAGCCGCTCGAGCGTAAGACACAAGGTCCCGCTCGAGCGTCAATTACCCCGCTCGAGCGGACATCAAAACAATGCAAAGTATTGGGAGCACGAATTTCACGCTCGAGCGCTAATAACCTCGCTCGAGCGTGAGTTCAAAATCTGGAATTCCCAGATTTGAACCTCAAGCTCAAATTCAACTTCAAATGTATCAAATTCAATTCCTTTGGGCCCATTTCCTGGAAAACATTTGTAAATACATAGTATGACATGATTTAAAGCTCAATTTGTAAAATCAAGGCCCAAAGGTAGTTCTATTAAACCCAAATTCAAACCAATGTTCATGAACATAATTCAAACATGACATGCATGAGTTAATCCATTTTCAAGCTTCAAATACTTGCTCTATTAAGCTCATTAGTCTCACAACAAGATGAAATCAAGGCCAATTGTAAAATTATGAACATGCATGTGAGGAATTTATGAACAACACCTCAAAACTCATGAATGGCAACATATATGCAACAATTAAGCTACAATTCAACATTATTAGACTAAACCTTGACTTAGATCACTAGAGGCTCATGAAACATGTAAAATCAACTCAAATACACAATTAAGAAGGTGAGTCTCCAACCTTAAGTCTTGAATTATAGGCAAGGAAGCTTAATTTAGCAATCTATACTTCAATTCCTTCAATTTCCAAGCAATTCAGCAAGATGTAGCCAAATTCTCTCTTAATTCTCTCCCTCTCTCTCTCTCTCTCTCTCTCTCTATTTCGGTTGAGACATGAAATGAGCTGATGAAATGTTTTTGTTCAAGTGTGTATGAAGATCAAAATGTTTAGCTAGTGGCCACTTACAATGGCATTAAGGTAAATATGTCAAACTATGTAATTTAGCTTATTTTAATCTAATTTAATCATACCAAAATCACATTTTAAATAAATATGCCATAAAATCATATAAATTCCAATGATCGTAAAACATCAATCAATTTCTGATTCGGCCGCCGATAAGGCCTTCAATTTGCAATTTAAAACATAAAACATGGACAGATAAGTTTAACAGTCAACAGATAGATATGCATTTAAACTAGTATATTCAATCAATCTGTTCAGTATTTCAATCAATGCGATTACTAATCATATTCAGTCTTAGTTTAGCAGTAATCAGTAGGGTTATCAGTGATCAGTGGTGAGGGTTATTACAGTTCGAGCGTGACTTCTTTTGCTCGAGCGGACTGTAAACTTTGACAAAAGTACTGGTTGCTTATTTTTCACGCTTGACGGACGCTCGATCCCTGCTCGAGCGTGAGACTCAGACCCTCGCTTGAGCGTGACTTTCCTCGCTTGAGCGGACTGCAAAACATATGAACTTCTGGGTACATGCATTTCATGCTCGAGCGAGCTTCTGGTCGCTCGAGCGGAAGTTCACGTACTTAGAGTGCTTGCTCGAGCGTGAATGCAAAAATCTGAAATTTTCAGATTTGATTTTCAAGCTCAAAACTCAACTTTAAAGTATCAAAATCAATTTTTCTGGGCCAAAACTTGAAGAAATACTTAAAAACTCATAAAACATCAAGAATTAAGGATCATTTCAAGAACTCACGGCCCGATAGCTTGTCAATTGTGCACAAATTCAACTTAAAACTCAAGAATGATCCATGAACATGACATGCATGCGATTCTTTGAACTAAAGCTTCTCAAAACATAATCAAGTGTTATCAAACAACATAAAACTCATTGTTTTCCCAAAATTAAAGTAAATACAAGACATGTATGAGGGAGATTCTTGAAAATTAAACTCAAAACATGGGAATTCATGCATGCATGTATGGAATGATTTGACTTCCTTCATTCCTAGCTCAAATCCTACATTAATCAACTTAAACCTCTTAGAATTCATGTCTTACACATCATGATTGTACATTCCAAATGTTGAATTCTTACCTAGGCTTGTCAAGGTGAGAGACACAAATATGAACATATCTTTCTACGCTAAACAGATATAGACACAAATAATGCAACACACACATGCAATTTAATTCAGAATTTCCCCTTAATTATTGATTAGACATAATTAATCATGGATTAACGTTAATCAGGGGTCAGGGTTGTTACACTACGCAATTTTCACACACTATCCAATATCACACAAACTCAACTGAGTAGAGGGAGGGGGGGAAGGGGGCCAACAGGGTTCAAACACAACGACAAATCCAGTTAAACACATTAACATTTATATCGTATTTCAATCATATTGACAACAATAATTTTACATTTTCAACAATATTGATTTCCTAATTAATCCGCATCAAACACACCCTAAAACAAAATTGGAACACCAGAGGCGTATGTGAAACACTAAAACAACACAACATAACCATTACCAACATCATAACATAGCAACGGATGCTAGCGAAACAAACCCCCCACCCCTAAGTGCCACTAAATGACATTGAACTAGACCCATTTCGGATGGAAACAACATCACTGTGCAGTATCCAACATCAATCGACAATCACAAATTCCAATTTAACATCATTACAGTTGTAGGGAACCCTCGAAACAACATCGTCATAACCATACCTGAGGCCTTGGGTCACCAAACATAACCGGCGGTCATCGTTGAAGGTCGTATGTGAACTCGCTGGCCACCCCTCCCTAACGTTGCACATAAGGTTAATTGATTCAGTGCTCACTTTGAGTCGGCGATGGAAATGTAATTGCAGCAAGGGTTTCTCCTATTTCTAGGGTTCAGCATGAATATGGATGTTAAAGTTGAATGTTAAATTAAGGCTCTAACATTACCAAAATCAAATGACACAAACGTTGAAACACACAAAACCTTTCATCTTCGTCCTTTCCGTTTCGATCGGTAAGGGGAAACCAAAAACCTCTACAGTATGTTTTTGGGACACATACGTAATTTCCACATCACCAAAATGCCCCATACACCTCTGCCATTTGGCTGACACGTGCTGAAATTCTATACAAATAGGTCATTAACATTACATTGGGACTTATGGGTTTAAAAGATAAAATGTAGGACTAATTGGTTCAAAAGTTCCTAACTTGGGATTTATTGGTGTTTTACCTTTACTTATAAATCCCATTGTGAGGAATGATAATCCATTTAGTCCCAATGATTTTCTTATAGACTAAGTAATCCCATTGATTTTGAAAATGTAGATTTTATATATTAGAAATTAAATTTACAATTATACCCTTATTATGTTTCCTTCTCTCTCTCTCTCTCTCTCTCTCTCGTGCTAGAAAGGTAATATACACAATCTATGATAATGAATTTGGGATGAATTTTTATATGGGAATCTTTTTTATTTGGAAAACATTTCAAAAGGAGTACAAAAATAACTTAAAATATGGGATCCTTTAAACATTCCAAAAGAATGTGGGATTTTTCAAATATTTCAGAAGGAGTAGAAAAATCCCTTAGTAAACTTTGGGCAAATATATAATTTCAAACTGTATCACTCCCACATAACACTCAAACGTAACACTCAAAAAAAAAAATCTTTGTGTACTTTTTCCAAATATAACACTCCAAAAAAATTTCTTAGTGTAACATTATAATTTAACACATAAAAAAACTCCTTGGTGTATTTTTCCCAAGTGTAACACTCCAAAAAAAGGATATGTGATTCTTCAAACCATTCCAAAAGGATGTGAAATTCTTCAAACCATTCCAAAAGAAGTATAAAAATTCCTTAGTAAGTTTTGAGTAAATGTACAATTTCAAATTGTGAGTGTTACGTTTAGAAAAATTATGTTAAGGAATTTTTTAGTATTTTTGTATGTTATATTGGAGTGTTACGTTTGGAGTTACATTGATTGAAGTGTTATGTTTGGAAAAAGTATACTAATTAGTTTTTTTTATATGTTATATCGGAGTGTTACGTTTGAAAAAAGTATACTAATGAGTTTTTTTAGAGTGTTACGTTGTTACGTTTGGAAAAATGTACCAAAGAGTTTTTTAATATTTTACATTGAATGTTACGTTAGTGTTATATTAGAGTGTTACGTTAGTGTTACATTAGAGTGTTACATTTTTTTTTTTTTTCGTAATGTGAGATTTGATCTAGAAGGGAAAATCCAAAACCTCTATAATGCAATTTGTCCAAATGTGTAATTTTACATTTAGAGAAATTCACTTTTATCCTTAGAAAATTAAATCCAAGCATGTTAAGTGACTATCTTTTTGTGAAATTTTCACTTTAATAGGACCTTTGGGTTCATAAGAAAAAAGAGAAGACAAAACAATTAATAAGATCACATTTTAAAATTTATTAGTGTTTCACCATTATTTTAATTCAATTAAACTAATTGTGAGGGTCTACTTGTCCCACCCAAACTAAATTAACAAATAATCACCTAACGAATCTAAAACTGGACTTTCTGGGCAAGAGCCAAGACACTCCTCTATGTACAAATATATGAAATTAATAAGAAAGATCACTGATTCCTTATCTCTGATAGTAACAGTTTTACTACTGCAAAAATAAAAGCACTGTTCAATGAAAAATAATGCTAGCCACACCCCCCACTCGAAGTAGGATTGGTGCTATGAGGCTGGGCATGTTTCGAACTTATTTTTTCATGATTTGATTTTTTATATTGCATCGGTTATTGAGTAGATTATATATAAAAAATATTAAATTACACCTTACACTTTATACCTTATACCTTACATCTTACACTTACACCTTTTGTGAAAAATTAAACTTTACACTTACACTTTTTTTGAGGTTGGACACCATATGCAACCCACTTACACCTTACACTTTACACTTACACTTTATACTTATACTTACACTTTATACTTACACCTTTTGTGCAAGTGGCACATGGTGTGCACTTGCACACTTAAGAAAACTCCTATTGACTATCAATGTTTTAAAACTTAGATTGGTAAGTAAATCAGAAAAAAGATTAGGTTGACGGGTCACCGATTTAACTGTCGGGTTCAACTGGAATCAAATCGTAACGTAATAAATATATTAAAATTATATTTAAATAAAAATATAAGTAATAAAATTATAAATTAAAAATATTAAATTATCCTAAATATTTGTCCTAATATTTTTTTTACTGAAAAATATAATAATATATTTTAAAATATTATTAATTTTAATTTTGAAAGAGGAAATCAAATATTTAATATTTTCTTCATATGATTTTAATTCAAATAATTTGATTGAAAGAAGAGCAAATTTTTTGAAGGGATATCAAAATTTCAATATTCCTTGCAATACATTTGATTGAATCCCACATAAATTTCTTGAGTTTTTTTAAAAGAATATTTTTCTTATAAATAGGTGTAGACTTTCATTATAATTTCAAACTCTTAATGAGATTCCTTACAAGAGGAGATTATTAAAAGAGAGTTTTCAATTAAAATTTTCTTATATTCTTATATAAAAATAAGAAAGAAAAAAAAAAAAAGAGAAAAAGAAAGAAAGCAAAAAAAAAAAGTTAGAAGAAATATAAATTTTTTTTTTCCAAATCCATCAACTCGGTGAATTGGCTCCGGGTCAACCGGTTCAACCGTCGATTTTCCCGGTTCTTTTTAAATAGGCCGGTTTTTAACTTCGAATGTTTTATAGAATATGTCTGGACCGGAACCTTGATCAGTCGACGGTTCAATCGGTCGAACTGACCGGTCCGGTCCGAAAAAAATATATATATATAATTTTGATAATTTTTATTTAAAAATAATCAGGGTGTGACAATAGTATTACATATGTTTAATCAAACTTTTTTTTTTTTTTTATAATAAATAATATAACCAACTAATTTTATAATATGAATAATTTAAATAAAATGTGACAGCACGTCCATGGTCCCCACTGGGTTGTCCCCATTTAATGGAGCCGCGACACATTAGTATAAAATAATGTTATATGTATTCATAGATCTAATTAGTAATATAATTTTAAAAATTTAAAATTATTAAAATTTATATAATGAATGAAATTATAATTTAAAATAAAAATATTATAATATATATTAGGTGTAGCACCACCATTAATCTAATCCTAACATTTTGTAATAAATATTATTTTAATATTTTAATATTTCATATCGTTGCAGTTTATTTATAATATTTTTATCATGTTGCTATTATATTTATAATAACATTACCGATCTAGATATAGACGTAAAAATTCAAAAATTATCTAAAATTTCACATTAATATATTATGAATTTAGATATAAAAATTCAGAAATTATATAAAAATTCACATCAATAATTCAAATTCATTTCATATGTACAAGCCGCACTTCATTAATTTAATTTTTAACCTCTAATTCTGACTCTAGATTTCTAGGACATGGCTTTTCTATTTATTTAAAGTGTGCATCATAAATTTGTCCCTATTTATGATGAAAATGATGTAACACTTAATAAATTAGAGAACGGCCCCCTCAACCAGTAGCGGAGACAGGAATTTAATGTAGTGGGCACTTATTAATTATAATCTAAAAATTTTTCTTCCCTAATTAATAATAATAATATAATAATAATTTTTCAAACTAATATTAAATATTAAAAATTAATATTCATTACAAATTTTTTTTTTAATTTCAAACTTTTACAATTGACCCCGACGAGTTTTCATCTTTTAAAATCTTTCTATAATAGTATCATTATCAATGTCATCAAAAATCTCTCTCAATGTAGACAACCAAGCTATTATTCATCCATTCATTACCCATTCGGTTTCGCAACTGATTCTTCACAATATTCATAGTTAAAAATACCCTTTCAACAGTAGCAATTGCAACATGCAAGATTAATTCTAAAGTCAAGAGTAAATATACCAATAAATATATTTTGTCTCTTCCAGTCTCCACCATTTTCTTAGCAAGATCGGCAATTCCATTCAATCTTGATAACTCACTACTGGGTAGCATGTCGATAACATATGTATCAAGTTGTTTTGCGGAAGAATAATTATAATTTTCTTCTTGAGGAAGAGATGATTCCAATTTTGATTTTCTTTTGAAATATTTCTCCATAACTGTTTTAAAAAATAAAAATCAAAATAAAAATTCATAATCAAAATTACAAACCTCTACAAATCAAAATTTCTAATTTGAATACAAATCAAAAAAATTAAATTTAGCACAAATCAAAACAAATAAGATTTCTAATATACCTATATTATAACAAATGAAAGTCCCTAATTTAAATAATAAATACTATAAATTAATATTTTTAATTGTAGCACAAATCAAATCCCTAATTTCAGCATAAACAACAACAAACCAAAATGCCTACTTTTAATATAAATCACCACCAATTAAGATTCATAATTTTAGCATATCAAAAGCTCTTATTTTAATGTAAATAATAACAAATCAAAAAATTTACAAATCAAAACTTAACAAACAACTATAAATTGATATTCATAATTTTTATTTAAAAAAAATCATAAATAAAGTTACCTATAAATAATGAAAAAAAGATACCACGGTTGTAGTGTGATCTCAAATTTATGTTGTGTGATTCTAATCTGGTAAATCACGAGTTGATAAATTAAAAAGTAACAAAGAGAGACAAAAAAAAAAAAAAAAAAAACCCTTGCTACCGTTTTTTATGAATAAAATAAATAAATAAATAATTAGATTAGCGTTGTGTCATTGTGTTTGGTGTGTGTTAGTATTAGTGTGCTTGGAAATTCTGGCCTTGTGTGCGTGTCAATTTTTTCTAATTAAAGTGGGCTAGGCTGTCGTATAAGTGTATATAGGCATAAACAAATCTAAACAAAAAGTTTTTGAAAATGTATAAAATGTGTGTGAGATACATTTTAATTCAATGGCTAAGATTAATTCAAAGTTTATATCAATGGTTCAGATGAAAAGATCTCCCGCCCAATACTTCTCTCCACCTACCCACGTTTGCCTCTCCACATTTCCTTTTTATCTCTCTCTCTCTCTCTCTCTCCCTCTCCCTCTCTGTTCTTGAATACATCTCTCTCTTCTCTTGCGATGACCACCGACCACCTTTCCTCTCCCTCGCCGGAGACCCAAACTCGAACCCTTTATTCCTGTCTTCCTCCCTTCATCTCCCGCTCCTTCATCCCCCTTCCTCATTTTAGGCCTTGTTTTGCAACAAACCTATACCTTCTTCGATTCAGTGAGAGGACAGAAAGAGGAGGGCATCGTTGTCCCACCCCACCGACGCCGACACCCTACCTCGCCATCCCTGACAAGAAGGTTCGAAATACATGAGGTAAAAGGTCGCAGTCCACCTGATGGCTTCTACTTCCTGTCAAAATTTTTTTTTTTGGCCCAGGAATCTGTGATAGTTTCGATGGCTTCTACTTCCTCTCAATTTTATTTCCATGCTCTGTATTTTTTTTTATTATTTTTTTTAAAGTTAGATTTTTTTTGTAATGGAAAAGTATTTGATTGTAATGAAACTTAGAATCTGTTAGGTTTAAAGCATCCCCTAAATCCAAAAATATATTTTCAGCTCTCAAAACTCTCAAACCCCGTTTTTGAGAACCTGTTTTTGATCACAAAATATATTACTGTAATATATTACTTGATCATAAGTTTTAAAAGTAATTTATAAATGAAAGAAAGGAAAAGATAAATGCATAAGTTTTATGGACCATGATAGTTAGAATCCAATAATCAACTCTTGCAAGAGAGGTAAGGTTCATTAAATTTGAACTATTGTCGCTTGAATCCTTTTAGTATCCAGTATTTCTTTGTATTTAACTACATATTTAACCCAGAATAATTTATAATTGAAATAGTTAGTTCTTGCCATGTAAAGCACAATAACTGCTCTACAAATGGCAAGGGCTCTGTTTGAAGGAGAGATAATGTGTATGTATTTTAATTAAATATAGATTCATCAATGTTGAGTCTGTGAATATGTTAATTTGGTGAACTTGAAAATTTGTGTGTGGAGGGATGACTATAATCCTGGAAAATGTGATTAGGCTTATACTGAAGTTTTATTTCAGGTATCATTTTCTGCCTGCCGATATGCCTTATTATGACAATTGGAAACTTTGCACTAATTTTGGGTCTCTGGTCTGTTCACTTTTTGTGGACAAATTATTGCATTGTAAGGTGTGTTATTGGACTCCTCAATATCCATATATCATTTCTTCACCCAACTATCTTCTTTAGTGTGTAGTGATTGCTTTCTCACTTCTTTGATGACAGATCTAAGCAGTTTGGGCCAGTTTTGAAGTTTGTTCTGTGTTTATTCATTTCTGTTTTTTTTATTTTGTGCCCATCCATTGGCATTGTTGGAAGTATTATTGGTGGCGCTGCATATGGCTTTCTCGCACCGATGTTTACCATTTTTAAAGCTGTCGATGAAGGGAAGACTGATAAATTTTACCACTGTATTTATGTATGTTTGAAATGTCCCAACTATTAACGTTTTTAAAATTCGATATTCTTTGAATCTTTGTTGCCTTTGATGCTGATAAATTCCCTAATTATTAATGTTGTAGGATGGAACTTCTGACACTGTCAAACAGAGCTTTACTTTTGTGAGGGATTTTATGGATATATGTTACCATTCTTACTTCTCAGTTACGGATGACCTATGGAGTCAGGGGCATGAAGATGGAAAATATTTTGAGATTAGGTCTGTTGTTTGTGCTTTTAGTGTTTGGAACTATTGTTTGTTTTAGACTCTTATCAATTATCAATTTGTTTCAGACTATAAACCTAAAGTAGAATTTTTATTCTCATATGGAAATCCTCAAAATGAACAAAATTGGCCAGCCTGTTAGAACATTTATAGTATCTTGCAGTCAAATGCTTGATTCAACACATGCCGTTTTGATCCCCAGTCTTGTGGTTGAAAGTCGAAACATCATGGTTGCCACATGTCATTTTATTTCCTAATTTTAGATATTTACTTTTGATAAACAAATAACCTTAGCAGCCAATTCCAAATCATAAAAGTATATACTCTCATGCAGTTGGAAAGAAACAGATCTCTTGATTACTTTCGTAGAGTTGATTAGTTTTTTTTTTGGTAAACCTCGGCGGCACGAGAGGAAATATTGATAATCCAAAACCGAGATGGGGACATAATGAACCTTACCTCTCCTGCAAGAGTTGATTATTGGATTCTAACTATCATGGTCCATAAAACTTATGCATTTATCTTTTCCTTTCTTTCATTACTTTTCCGCTTTATCCTCAAAGAAGATCGCTGCCTCCTTTCTTGCTCCTCCTCCGCCTTCGCCGTTCTTCATTGTACCGTCCCCCTCCTGTGCCCAAACTGATGGATTTGCCGCATGTGAATCGTCAAATCGGTGTGATTTCGGTTTGATTGGTGTGATTTCGGTTTGATATTTTTTCCCATTCTCTCTCTGTTCTTCTCCTTCATTTCATGAATACATACATTTTTGGGTTTAAAATTGGGTTCATTGGGGCTTACAATCTGTGTAATTTGGGGCTTAATTTGGGGCTTGCCATTTGTTTGTTCTATTTTCTCCTTCTACAAAAAGTTAATTTAATTGCTGACTAATATGATTTATATCAGTCTTATTCAATTAGGCAAGATGCCGGAAAATGCTTTAAAAGATGGGGAAAAGGAACATTCCTCTAATTCTTCTATGCAGAAGGTAGGTTGTTCATATGTTTATCATACAAAGTGCTTATTAAATTATTTATTGAAATTGTCATATGTTCATATGTTTATCATACAGAACGTTCCTCTCCTATGGTCATATATTTATTAAAATATATTTATTGAAATTGTCATATGTTCATATGTTTATCATACAGAACGTTCCTCTCCTATGGTCTTGAAATTGTCTAATTCGCAGTTTTCTCCCATTGATTGGATTAAGATTACATTTTATTTATTGTAATTTGTATCTAGAACCATCATTTTTGTGCACAACCATATGGTTTCTGGATTCTGTTATTGTTGTTGAAACTGTTCTGATGACAAGTAATGCATGATCTTTGTCAAAAATTCTATTGAGACATAAAATTGTTGCTTTGCCTTTTGGCTAACAGAAATAATGTGCTAGCTTATTATTTTGTATTATGGCTCTCTTCAGTCATGCCAATGTAAATCTTTTGGCATTCATGCTGAAGCAAATATCCCAAAGTTTAGGCTGCAAACTTTACATTTGTGAGATACATTTTAGGTTAATTACAATCTATACATTTTATAAAATTAATGGATAATTATATACTAGTTAATTATACATTTTATAATTTGGGGCTTACAATCTGCTTAAGATCAAATTGTGTTTAATAAAATTAATGGATAATTATATATTAAAGTTAATTCTCATCAATTAAATTAAACAAATATCTAGAATGTGCAAGTGTGTAGTGTAATGAGTTAATGGGTGTATGTTTGTTGGAGACTTTACTTACTCAAGGGAGAGAATGAAATAAAGAAAGAAATGAAATAAAAAAGGGAGATGCAAGGGTGCTCTGGAAGCAGCCGAAAGAGAGAATGAGAGAGAGAGAGAGAGAGAGCTTCATTACTTATATGTATATGGTGGTCAATCTGCTGGTGCAAACCGTGGGAAAAGAAGAGATGAAGAATAATGAAGAAGAATAATTAAGCTGATATTACCCCAATATCCATTGAACGCCACGCCACACCTCACCTCACTCACTAATGATTTTGAAAGAGTTATTTGTTATGATTGGCAGCACTTATTAACTGTCCTATTGGTTCAAAGGGGTTTTATTATTTGTTTGGATTTGTTTTCTGGGAGCGTAAATTGATACATGGACCAATTGTTTACCAACTATTTCTAACATTTTTTTTATTTCTTTTTGTTGCTCACTCACTAATGATTTTGAAAGAGTTATTTGTTATGATTGGCGGCACTAATTAATTGTCCTATTAGTTCAAAGGGGTTTTATTATTTGTTTGGATTTGTTTTATGAGGGTGTAAATTGATACATGGACCAATTGTTAACCAAACATTTCTAACATTTTTTAATTTTATTTTTGTTGCTCACTCACTAATGATTTTGAAAGAGTTCTTTGGTATGATTGGCGGCACTAATTAATTGTCCTATTGGTTCAAAGGGGTTTTATTATTTGTTTGGATTTGTTTTCTGGGGTTGTAAATTGATACATGGAACAATTGTTAACTAAACATTTCTAACATTTTTTTATTTCTTTTTGTTACTCACTCACTAATGATTTTGAAAGAGTTATTTGTTATGATTGACAGCACTAATTAATTGTCTTATTGGTTCAAAGGGGTTTTATTATTTGTTTGGATTTGTTTTCTGGGGGTGTAAATTGATACATGGACCAATTGTTAACCAAACATTTCTAACATTTTTTTATTTTCAATAAATCTGTTGATACATATCAAACAAAGAATCTGCTGATCATTTATTTTATTTGATATGTATCAACATCTGATCAAATTTTATCTACTAATACATATCAAACAATAAATCTACTGATACATATCAAAGTTTACATTCAAAGTTCATTCAAAGTATAAATAAATTTCATTCAAAGTTCTATCAATTTATCTGTTGAAATTTTTTCTGTTGATATGTATCAATAAATTTCATTCAAAGTTTTATCAACTGGTTTGTATCTCTATCTGATTGATTGGGGTAAATGATTTCTGTTCATTTTATATTGTTGGGTTTGAATTTTCCAGAATTCTCTCTAAAATTATCAAATTTACATTTGTCTTTCATACACATGTATGAGCAAGTCTTGCATTCACAATAATTGGAATTGTTTGTAACACTAATTAACACCCTTTCTAACACTGTCAGTCTGTCATCATTAACATGTATACCCAGTGTGTTAGTGTTCCCCTTCAATTACTATGCATTTGTCTACACCATTAACATTTATTGTATACAGTTTTTATTTATTTATTTATTATTATTATGATTTTTTTTTATGGTTAATTGATGGAATGCTTTCAATATATTTCAGGGAGGAATTTAAGGATGAGGAGATGGTAGATGTGAAGTCATTACACATCCGAAACTTTCTCTGAAGTTGAGTTTGTTGGTTACTGTTTTGCTTTGCATTTAACAATTGTTAGGATACTCATATCCAGCAATTGTTTGAAGAAAAGAGATTATAACTGTTCAGGTATTTGTTAAAATAAATGGAAATACTGGATTAATGTTTTTGTCATTTGTATGTGTCCGGTCTATCTTATCTTTAACTCCTTGAATATTGATTGGTTGGCGATCTCCAATCACAATGAGATTTGAAATTGCAGTTGAAGTACTGTCTCTTTTGTTTTCAATGGCCAACTTTTGTTTTAAGCTTCTGCTATATTACAGAAGGATTTTGAAGCTGTCTTCTATAATTGAAATTTTTATTTTACAATTTTTAAGCTAGGGATATATTACAATTTTTAAGCTTCTGCTATATTACAATTTTTTTTTTAAAACTTGCTCTTATTTTTTGATTTGCAATATTGGTAAACATTATAAATCTGATATGTTTGTTTCTTAATTTGCATTAAGATTAGAGGAGTTATTTTATTTGAGTTTTGTAGAGCATGTAATACAAACAAAATTGTTACAAGTTCTTTAAGAAGAAAAATATTTTAATATATTTTTATAACTGCATTTTAATCTTAATATTATTTACACCGTGCCTTTAGACACAGGCATACGGTAGGTCTTTAGGCAGAGCACTGGCTGGTGTGCATTATTTGATATTTAATTTTTTTTATATTTGATTTGCTTGGAATTGTAGAGTACAGTCTGTTAAATATATTTTTATAACTACATTTTAATCTTAATATTATTTACACCATACCTTTAGGCACGGACATACGCTAGTATATATATATTTGAAAGAATAAAGATTGAGACTTCCTTGACCCCCTTTACTTTTGATTGATTAATTTTATTTTTTTTTTCTTTCTCCTCTCCCAATCCCCAACCCCACGTATGTGTGTGTGTGTGTGTGTGTGGTTGGGAGGGGGGGATTGGTAGGGGTGGGAGTGGGAGTTTCAATGCCCTGTTTCAAAAGTCGAGAGGGGGGACGTGACCCCCCTAGCCCCATACCCCTCCGCCCTTGCCCCTCAACGGTGATGATGCATAAGCAAGAAAGGTACCATAGACGAGCCGTACATGATCACAGAAAGAGAAAGAAATGTTACATATAATAATACATTGGATACCTTGGTAAGTTGTAGTCAAGGGGTCGCCAAGTGTAAGTGAGATAGTTTCGATTAGGGCGTCCATTTTTCTCGCAGTTGAACTCTCTCTCTATGAATGGACATGCGGTGGAGTTGTAGATCAGGTACGATGATGGGTTAGCCTCGGGTACCCACTTCCTTTGGAAGAAGTTGCATCCTCCAACATGGGTTTGCTGGAGGACAAGATTCAACAGCGCAAACAAACTGCATCCAACCCACAAACCCATCTGGAGAGTGTATGAAAGGGTTCAAGAAAGTAGTTAGAAAATTCGAAAATTCTTGAAGAACAACTTTGAATTCTCTAGAAGATGATGAGAGACTTCGATTATTCAATAGTCTCAACTTAAGAACACAAGACTAAAGGAGATGATGGAGATAATAGATTGGGTGAAGAAGAAGGCAAAGTGGCTAGAGAGAGAATAATGGCAAGGCTCTCCCATGGATCTCCCACTTTCACTCTCAAGGTTGATAATGGAGAAGGGAAATTAGTTCTTTCCCAAGAGTTAAATCTCTAAAATCCATCCCTTGTAAAGCTATGGGTGGGTGCTATTTATAGACACCTCATGATGTAGGATGGAGCCCATGTGCAAGGCACATGGGGAATATTCTCTCTAACCACCTTGTCCGAGGAGGTGACCTCTCCGAGGATGAGGTGACCTCTCCGAGGATGAGAAAAACCCCGAAGGGGAAATCAACCCCTCAGCGAATCCTTCTCCTTAGCCACACCTAACCAATGATCCCCAATCATCCCAAAGGGTCAGGGGTAGTCCCAGGACGCCCCGCGCATCGTGGTCGGGTAGTTCAAGAGAACGCCCTGCCGCAAATATTGCCGAGTCTTAGGGACCCCCTAGATCGTGCCACCTCGACCCGGGTACAGTCTAGTTTAACCGAAGAGTGAATTTATCTCCACTCACCGTCCTCGGGATCGGGTCCTTTGTTCGGACTCCATTACGCCCATGGTTCTGGTGCGTAGATCCCGGAAAGTTCCGAGCCCGCAAGTGTTCTGGGACTCATTAACGGAGCGGCTTCTAAATTGCGTTTGAATTCGTTCGAAGCCAAGTGCTTCGGACCTCTAGGTTCAGGGATCCGAACCCTTTTGAGTTCGAGTGTCTCGGATCTCTAGGCTTGCTTAATACCCTTTCCAGTCTGGGCCCGAGTAAGTCTCTAGGTTTGTGGATCCGAACCCTTTTGAGGCTTAGAGCCATTCAGCCTGTTTGACGGCGATAAATCCGGACCCACCAATCTTGGACTTGCGATAAAT
Organism: Camellia lanceoleosa; assembly: GCA_025200525.1. Lineage (NCBI taxonomy): Eukaryota > Viridiplantae > Streptophyta > Magnoliopsida > Ericales > Theaceae > Camellia > Camellia lanceoleosa. The sequence goes on from CM045764.1 coordinate 160,263,730, forward strand.
TCGGGCCCATTAATTTTGGGCTATTGGGCCTAAATAATTTAGTGGGCTCAAATTAGCCCCTCTCACATTTGCCCCTTGCGTGTATGAGAAATTGTAATTTTCTCGGACATGCATAGTTTCACCTTGTCTGCCATGCTCCGCATTACGTCTTCGGGAATATTTGGTTTTGATAGAGTCTAAAGATAAAACTGAAAATTCACCGTAATTTACAGATAAAATCGACAAATAACATTAAAATAAATAAATAAATAACTATATATATATATTGGAACTTTTTTTTTTGGAATTTTTTTTTTGAAAAGAAAATCAAAACTTGAATTGTTTAATACCCTACCAAACTAACCTGGACATGTAATTCATACAGCACCAACTAAATTGTCAAAGAAAATAATAATAATAAAAGTTTTTTTTCTTGAGATTAAACAAATCAGAAAGCTAACCCCCCTTTTTTTTACAGTATATAAACATATTGCTTTTTTAGACATTCTCTCTCCAGAAACTTCAAATCCAAAAAATAATTTTTCCATTAGAAAACAAACAGGTCCTATATCATGATGACCCACGTGATTTCTCTCTCTACAAAAGTGAAAACCCACTTTTTTCTTTCTTCAAATTGAAAAATCGTTATCTGCTTGGGGCCTTTTATATATATATATATACATATAGAGAATATTTGAGAGGATATTCTAAGGATCACACCCTTTTTTTTTTATTCTATTTAAAGAGAAGGATAGCAATCCTAATCAATGTAGCTTCTCTTTTCTTTATTTATTTATTTTGTTGCGCAGCTGTTGCGGCCTCCTTGTATCGCGTGAGGATCCTCTAGAGTCCTTCTCTAGAGTGATCTCCTAAAGTGATCATCGGAAGGTTGAGATTTTCCCTGACAAAAACGACGTCGTTTTTCTGTGTAATTTGAAAAAAAAGAAATCAAATTTCAAAACGGAGAGAACGGCTGAGAGAAGAGAGAGACACACAGAGAGAGAGAGAAGGGCTGATGAGAGAAGGAGAGAAGAAGAGGACGTCGCCGGCATGGCTCCACCGCTCGCCTTCGTCTTCGATCTCTTCTGCCGCCGCCGCCACTCCAACACCTTTGGTTCAATCGCATTTGTAAACCACAGATCCGTCGACGAGCTGAACCCTAGTGATTTCTTTTTGTTCTATAACACAAACACTCACCTGTTTATTAATGTAAAATTATAGAGTTCATATGATCAATTTATGATTAATGTTGTTTTTATTTCCTGTTCTATAACACAAACACCCACTTGATTTGGGTTTTTTTTGCCGGTTTATTTTTATTTTCTGTTCTAAACTTTTCTTCTTTTTTCTTTTTGTTTCACTCAAATGGATAGTTGATATGATCAATGTTTATGACCATGCTCTGTTTTTTTTTCATCAAACAGACACACAGTTTTTTTTCTTTTTTCTTGACCAAGCATTTTTTCAACAGTTTTTTCCAACAGATTTCATGGTTATCTTCCGGCAATGGATGGAGGCAAAGGAGTGGTGGAAAGGATGGTTGGCCGGAGGAGGGTTGGGGAGCAATTGGCGGCGGTCGGTGAGGGTGGGGGAGCAGGTGGCCGCCACTTCTGAGGAGGGGGGGTTTGGCCATGGAGTCTCTATCTTCTTTCTTCTCATTCTGTTCAAGTTTTTTTGTTTCTTTTTTTTTTTTTTTAATTTCCTCACAAAAACGACGTCGTTTTGGTGAGATTGATCTCAACCCTTAATTCCGTTAATGGGACAGATGTCACGCCCATGTCTTTTACTGCAGGAGATCACTCTAGAGGGATCACTCTAGAGGATCCTCACGCGAAACGAAGACCGACTCAGCACTCTTGTTCTTCAACGAAGACCCAGCTCTTTTCTTCTTCAACGAAGCTCCACAGCTGCCGAACCAAAGGCCACACAAGCCATTGCCGTCGGCCTTCGTGAGAGTCACTGTTGATGCCGTCCACGCCGCCCTCTCAACGCGTCGTTGGTCGGTCACCGGTTCACGCCAACACCAACCCAGCTCGCTGTTGGTTGGCCTGTCCTTCGCGCTTGATGCCTTGCGCCGAGACCAAACCAGCCTACCATCGGCCTCTCTTTGCTGAAACTCTTCCTCCAGCCTCGACGGTCCAGTGCCAACCACACAAATCCTCCAAAACCATTTTCTTTTCTTTTTTTCTTCTTTTTTTATAAAGAAAATTAAGAAAATAATAATCTAAACTTCACTCCTCTTTTTGCAGCAGAGTTTCGTTTTGCCTCTGCAACAACACGGGGCCATCCTTGCTTGCACACCATTTGCTGCCGCAACTCCAGGTGCCACAACCGCCGTGTCCTGCGCCTCCGACCTTCGCCGTACCACTGTCCGCTGGCCGCAGCAGTTCCGATTACAGCCGATGCAGCGACTCAAACCATGGCTAGCTCGTATCAATGCCAGCTCCACTCATCGTGGATGTCCCATTTCAGCCGTATTTTTCAGAGCTCCGAACACACAGATCTCGGTCCTATTTTCACGTCTACTGAAGTCCACCACCACTGGTTCCAACCGTGATTAATCAATGCCGACCACGTCGCCGACTCAACGCGGTGTCGGTTTGCCTAGCTTCCTTCCTCATCTATTGTTTCGTGCACCATTCTCGGCCTACACCACTTGTGATTGATAACTCGGCTCCTCACTATGCTGCCTCTAAATCTGTGAGTTAAGCACTTGTTGAAAACCCATTTTTGAACCCCTCATTTTGATGGGTTTTGGTCTTGATTCAAAAAAAAGTTCATTCTCTTCATTGCTTTGGATTTGTGAAACACATATTTGGAATTTTGCAATCTTGCGTATCTCCACTGATTTATTATTTCTATTAGAAGTACCCACAGCACTATTTTGTTGATTTGGGAATGATGAAGCATTTATCATACTTCGTTGTTTATTTGCTTTGATCCAAAGGAGATGAACCTTTGACAGGCGAACTTGTGAGCTTGTCGTTACACACTCTTTGAATTTGATGTCCAAGGGGATGAATTTATTTGTCCGAGGGGATAAATAAAAAAAAGGGTTTAGTTATGGTGTGCAACTTACACCTTACACCTTATACTTTACACTTACACCTTACACTTACACCTTTTGTAAAAAATTAAACCTTACACTTACACATTTTTTGAGGTTGCACACCATATGCAACCCACTTACACTTTACACCTTACACTTACACCTTATACTTATACTTACACTTTACACTTACACTTTTTGTGTAAGTGGCACATGGTGTGCACTTGCACACTTAAGAAAACTCCTAAAAAAAAATAAACAATTGATGCCAAAATTTTGTGTGACCGTTGTAGCTTTACGTCGGCTTGAGAGGAATCGACTCGAAGAGACAAAAACTTGATTGTTGCATTTTCATGAACTTGTTCGGAGGAGTAGAATTGTTGTAGCTTAAATAAATCATTATTATTTGTTGATGTTGCCCCTATTTCAATAATGCTTGAATCATATTTTGAAATTGATATTGCTCATCTTGTTTGTCAGCTTCGCTATTTCAGGCAAATAAATTTTTGTGCAAAATCCACGACCTCGGGGCCCTTAGAACTCGCACTAATGAGAGCAAGGGCTGTTCCTCGGAAGTCCGAACAGAAGCAAGACTGTCTCTCGGGAGTCCGAAAGTAGCACACACCCTACTTTGGCAAGAAAGATTTCTCTGGAAGATAACCGAGTCTACCAAGCTTGCACCAATAGAAGTAAAGATTGTCTCTCAGAAGTCCGAGCCGAAGCAAGGCTGTCCCTCAGAAGTTCGAGCGGAAACAAGGCTGTCCCTCAGAAGTCCGAGCTGAAACAAGGCTGTCATTCAGAAGTTCGAGCGGAAATAAGGCTCTTCCTCAGAAGTCCGAGCTGAAACAAGGCTGTCCCCCGGAAATCCGAGTGGATGTGCACTTCTACTGCGGTAGCTAATGGAAGCAAAGGCTATCCTTTGGGAGTTCGAGTAAGAGTCCACTCTACTTTGAAAAGAAAGATCCTCGGAGCTCATATTGATGAAATCAAGGGCTGTTCTTCAGACCCGCACTAATGAAAGCAAGAGTTGTCCCTTGGAAGGCTCTCCCTCAGAAGTCCGAGCAGAAACAAGACTGTCTCTCGGAAGTCCAAGTGGATGCGCACTTCTACTTCGGCAGTTAATGAAAGCAAATGGTATTCCTTGAAGCTCGCCTTGATGGAAGCAAGGACTATTCTTCGAAAGTCCGAGTGGGTGCAACACTCTACTTTAGCAAGAAAGAGCCTCGAAGCTGGCATTGAAGGAAGCAATGGCTGATGGAAACAAGGGCTATTCTTCGGAAGTCCAAGTGGGAACACACATTCTGCTTCAACAAGAAAGACCCTCGAATCTTGCATTGATGGAAGTAAGGGCTATTCTTCGGAAGTTTGAGTGGGAGCACACACTCTACTTCAACAAGAAAAACCCTCAAAGCTTGCATTGATGGAAGCAATGGCTGCTCTTCGGAAGTCTGAGTGGAAGTACACTTCTACTGTGTCAAGAAAACTCCTTTCAGGTTGGTAACTGAGTCTACTATTCCTCTTTCTTCTTTGAGGGGCAACAAAAATTGAAAACTGTTTCAAGCAACATAACACAATGAAGATATACAATGTAGAGAAAATAACTTCTAATGGAGATACATAATATGGAGGAAATAAATTTCTTCATGACATAAGAAAGATAGAACTTCTTAGATAATGCAGTAAATATAAATTGTAAATGTCATAGATAGACTTTTTCTATGGAATGTTGACATTTGCCCCTAGAGTTGCAAGGTCATTTGGAAAGTTCTCACCAGTTGCTCGGGTTGTGTCCATCATGCACCATCATAGCCATGTCTTCTAAGATATCCTGGGGCTCCTGTTCTCTGAACTCTATCTCATGTGCTTCGACTTTCTTTCTAAAGATCTTCTTAAGCATCCGGCACTTTTCTGTAGGATGTCCTACTGATCGGTGGAAAACATAATAATTAGGACCTTCGCAGTCATTCTTCGGCAAAAGCTCTTCGACATGAGGCAACTTCAGTTCCCCGTCTGCCACCCATTCTTTAACTAAGGCCCTCACCTCCTCAACACTACACGGAAAATAAGTGTCATCTTCGCAGTATTTCCTCTTCTGACCTCTGAATTCCTCCCCCTGTGACTTTCGGGTAGAAGACGCGGAAGCCGCAGTGACAAAAGGTCCTCGGGGTGACTTGAAGCTGGTTTTATAACTAGTCTTGAACCCGATCTTCTGAGACTAAGGTATGTTGATGTTCCAGGATGCTTCAATTAGTGCCGAGAAGGTGGGCAGCTTGTGATTGACAAGAAGCATCTTGTACTCATTCAATGCTCCTTCAACACAGATTTGGACCAAGTAGCTTTCCTCCACAGCCTCATGACAGTCCACGGCTTTGTCTTGGAACCTTTTCACATATTCGAGAATGTCTTCACTCTCTCGTTGCTTTTCCTTACACAGGGTAAGTGTGGTCATTTTCTCGGTCACTTGAAAGAATTTAGCGTGGAATTTGTTGATCATCTCCTTCTAACTTTGAACAGAATTTGGGGCCAAGTTAACGTACCAACCATATGCTCGGTCGGTGAGGGACTTGGAGAATTCTCTCAGTCGGAGGACATGATTTGAACCATGAATCCCCAAAGTCTCGATGAACCGAACAACGCGTTCTCGAGCATTTCCTTGCTTGCCATTGAATTTGATGAACTTCGGCACCGTGTACCCCTCCGGGTATGGATAACTCAACATCTCGATAGAGTATGGTGGCTTGACATCCGGATCAGGCAAAGAGGGTAAAGTCCTCTTGCCTCGTTCGAGATCGAACATGGCTTGCACATCGACGAGAGTGAGAAATTGTTGAGGGGGAGAACTTGATGGTGGTATTCCCGGAACCTGACTTGTAGGCCCGAAGACTGAACTTGGAGCAACTTGGCCATTTGGGTGTTAAGAATTCACCATCGGTGAAGACACATGATGAAATTGGCCATCGGCACCTATGGACACGCCATTTGGTGATGGGATGTTGCATTGGGTCCCATAAAGTCCATTGTACGCCATGGCTCTATCGTGTTGGGCTTGCAAACTCGGCATCGGAGCCAAAGGAGACCCACTCGATACATGAGTAGAATTTACAATCGGTGGAACAAAATTAGACATGGATGGAGCACCATTTTGTAGAGAAATTTCTATAGGCTTTCTTTGAACTTCCATAACTGCTGGAACACCATTCGTCGCGCCAGAAATTCCTCTAACCACCGCTGGACCATGGATCAATCCTCCAGGTGCATGATTTTGCGCTCCGTGGGCCGCAGGTTGGCTATGACTTGTTCCTCCTAGCATTTGATTTTGTACACCATTTTGTACATCTTCAGAGAGAATTTGGAGTAGATCTTGATGGTTTTGACCATTCCCAACATTACCATGAAGTTGTTGATGCTTGTTGGTGCTGATTTGACCTCCATTTGTTGCTGGTGGTGCGAAATTCGAACCCATCACCAACATGGTGTGGGTGAGATTTTGAAGGGTCGTGAGAATCTCTTGTTGAGTGTGTTGGAGTTCTTGAATAGCTTCAAGGATGAGAGGTGAGTCTTGAACTTGAGTCCTTTCATTACCACCATTGGAAGAGCCTTGTTGATGATTCTCATTATCTGCCATTTTTGCCGGTGTTGTATGAGTTCCAGATCTCATTGAAACCATTAACCAATCTGCCTCCCCAGTGGAGTCGCCAAATGTATGAAATGGTTCAAGAAAGTAGTTAGAAAATTTGAAGATTCTTGAAGAACAACTTTGAATTCTCTAGAAGATGATGAGAGGCTTAGATTCTTCAATAGTCTCAACTTAAGAACACAAGAGTAAAGGAGATGATGGAGATAAGAGATTGGGTGAAGAAGAAGGCAAAGTAGCTAGAGAGAGAATAATGGCAAGGCTCTCCCATGGATCTCCCACTTTCACTCTCAAGGTTAATAATGGAGAAGAGAAATTAGTTCTTTCCCAAGAGTTAAATCTCCAAAATCCATCCCTTGTAAAGCTATGGGTGGGTGCTATTTATAGACACCTCATGATGTAGGATGGAGCCCATGTGTAAGGCACATGGAGAATATTCTCTCGAACCACCTTGTCCGAGGAGGTGACCTCTCCGAGGATGAGGTGACCTCTCCGAGGATGAGAAAAACCCCGAAGAGGAAATCAACCCCTCGGCGAACCCTTATCTTTAACCATACCTAACCAATGATCCCCAATCATCCCAAAGGGTAGGGGTAGTCCCAGAGGACGTCCTGTCGCATTAGGGTCAGGGGTAGTTCAAGAGAACGCCCTGCCGCAAATATTGTCGAGTCTTAGGGACCCCCTAGATCGTGCCACCTCGACTCGGGTACAGGCTAGTTTAACCGAAGAGTGAATTTATCTCCACTCACCGTCCTCGGGATCGGGTCCTTTGTTCGGACTTCATTATGCCCACGGTTCTGGTATGTAGATCCCGGAAAGCTCTGAGCCCGCAAGTGTTTTGGGACTCATTAACGGAGCGGCTTCTAAATTGCGTTTGAATCCGTTCGAAGCCAAGTGCTTCGGACCTCTAGGTTCGTGGATCCGAACCTTTTCGAGTCCGAGTGCCACGGATCTCTAGGCTTGCTTAATACCCTTTCGAGTTCGGGCCCGAGTAAGTCTCTAGGTTCGTGGATCCGAACCCTTTCGAGGCTTAGAGCCATTCAGCCCGTTTGACGGCGATAAATCCGGGCCCACCAATCTTGGACTTGCGATAAATTCGGGCCCACTAATCTTGGGCTATTGGGCCTAAATAATTCAGTGGGCTCAAATTAGCCCCTCTTACAGAGAGAGAGAGAGAGAGAGAGAGAGAGAGAGAGAGAGAGAATTTTAAAGAGAGTGAAGAAAGGTTTTGGAAGAGCAGTGAGGCTTCGTTTGGGAAGCCAGAAGCAAGTTTTTTTTGGGTTATTTTAGCCATAAAAAATAAAATAGGTTTTTTAACTCAATAAGATAAAATATCACATTTAACACATAATCATTACACTTTTTCTCTTACAAAAAAATCAAAAAAGTTAAAAGGCCTTCTCAAATCAGGCTTTTTAATCCCAGGCTAAAATAATCAAAAAAATCAAAAGGCTAATCTACTTTCCAAATGAACCCATAAGAGGAGAAATCCCTCTCTCTCTCTCCTTCTGTCTTTGCCGGTACATTTTCAATGTGTGTATATATATATATATATATTATAGGTTGGTTTGAGAAGTGGGTTGCTTTTTTAGCTTTTTAATTTTTTTGACTATTTTAATCTAAGGTTAAAAAGTCTCGCTTGGAAATGATTTTTTTAACTTTTTTAATTTTTTTGTGTGAGAAAAAATATAATGATTATGAGTAGAATGTGATATTTTGTCTTATTTAACTAAAAAGTCTAGTTTTTGTGTGTGTGTGTGTGTGGTTGTTTTAGCCAAAAAAGCCTAACTTTTTTCTTCCCAAACGGAGCCATATAGATATGAATGTGGTAAATCTCTGTTGTGTTCCGTTCTTAACTTTAGGTAGAAATTTGAATATAAAAAAAAAAAATGTGTGAAATATGGTGAAGTCTACTAACTCAGATTTATTTATTTAGAAATTTATAGGTAGATGATTGTATGATAAAAGATTAATTTGTATAGTGCAAAGTCCATATAAGGTTTATGTAAGGTATAGTAGACGGTGACTAATGCTAAAAACCCTATTATTAACATTTTTACTAAATATTTTATATAAGTGTGGATCCCATGCCTATGTAAAATATTTAGTAGAAATGTTAATAAAATATTTAGAATCTCTAACATTTTTCATCGTGAATACTAACTTCAAGTAATTTTTGAATTGATAAGAATGAATTTATAGCGCTACTTATAAAATATAATTATAATTTATTCATATTTTTTCAATTTATGAACCAAACACGTTATTAAAATTGAGTCAATAGCACCTCAATTGCAATTAGTTTTCCTGCATATTCAAATTTTAATATGGAAAATATTAAAAAAATAAGCATTCTTCATCATATTTGTTTTTATTTTATTTTAAATTCGATAATATTTATTGATATGTTGTTATCATTTATTATAATCAATAAAATTAATTAACAATTTATTTTTAAAAATTACATAAACTCAATAAATGTTCGTATATTTTTATCAAATATCAAGGGTATTATATATTTCTATCAAATTGGGGGTGTTTGCCTTTGCAATGTGATGGTCGCCGAATTCAACTAAACTGAACTCTTCTCACTGTTGTGTGCCAATATGAGCCTATTTCGCAATCCGTTTTGATAATTTAAATTATTTATATTTTAAAATATATTAAGTAAAATTTATTTATAAAATATTAAGTTAATTGAATATCGTTAATCTTTTTATCTACTCATATTTATATTTATTTTTATACTTTAAATCATAATTGTCATTTATTTTTTAGATATAAATGCAATTTGACAAAATAATTAACAATATCTAATTAACTTAATTTTTTTACAAATATATTTTACTTGATCTATTATAAAATATAAATAATTTAAATTATCAAAATAATTCTCAAAATAAACCCATTTCCTTCTTTTCTTGACACCCCCCAACTATTATTAGAATGGATACATAAATTTCACTGATCTCCCACAACCGGTCACATTAAAAAAAAATACATAAATATAATAATAAATAATAACACATCTGGCATTGACGTGGGCTGAACTTGTGCAAGATGGAGCTAACCTCATATTATTAACTGTTTTGAGAAAATAGTTAAAAGTTAGTTTTTTAATTTTTTATAAAAAAATGTATAAAAAATATAAGAGATGATATGATTCAAAATGAGTTAAAAATTAAAAGTTGATTTTTAATCATCTTTTCAAAATAGTCCTATATATTTTCTCGTTTCAAAATATTAGTCCCTTATTCTATTTTTTATTATTTTAAAATATTGGTCTCTTTTCAAAAATTAAGAACTAAAATAATATGAATTTCTTATTTTATCTTTCTTTTAAATTCTTAACAATACAAAATGTATAATTATGACAATTGATATTTCTCAAAAAAATCTATTACCAAAGGGTAATTTTGAAAATTTAATTTTTTTAAACTATAATAATTATACTACTAAAAAAAATTAAATTTTCTTAAAAAATTATTATTTTAAACCGGAAGAAGTTTCATATTTAATATTTGAAATCATTTTCGAAACCCAACTCGATTCAGGTTGGACTTGGACCTTATTTCCATAGCCGTCCAAAAAAAAAAATAAAATAAATTTAAACTCGTCCACATGGTCGGAATATTATTTAATATTGATATTTTTTTCATATTATAAATAAAAACTATAATTAATTTAGTCTTGGGTGATTCTCAAATTTCATAACTAATTATTTACATAATTAGTAATACATAATTTATGCTAATAAAAAATATTAAACAATATAAAATAGAAAAAAATTGTGATAAATCCAATTTAAAAAAGGTATATGTCATTAGGTCCGATACATATTTTTTCTTAGTAAGAGATCCACATTTTGTGAAATAATTTGATGAGAAGTCCTGAAACACATTTTGTTTCCAATTTTACCTCTCTACTTTTTTTATATGTTTGACTTTTTGTTGATTATCTGTCAAATTTTTCTTCTATTTGGTCAAATTATTTTCTATCTATTCAAATTTTTTGTCTATCTGTTCAAATATTTTGTTTATCTGTTCAATTTTTTTGAATTTCTATTCAAAATTTTTGACTTTTTGTTCAAATTTTCCTCCATCTATTTAAGTTTTTTTTCTCTTAAATTATATCTATCTATTTGTTGATTTTTTTATCTATTCAAATCTTTGTTACAATTCTTGTTCTAATTTTTTCTATCTGTTAAAATTCTAAAACTTTATCTGTTGAAATTATTGTCTTATTTTTTCCTATATGTTTGAAATTCTAGTTCTAATTTTCCTACCAGTTGAAATTTATCATACAGATGTGTTTAAATTCAAAACACATAGATCTTATATGTTTTTTTCTACCTGTTCATCGTCAACAACAACGATCACATATACATTTATATCATCATTATCCCCAACTCAAAAATAAAATAAAAATAAAGATCTAAATCTCCACAGATCCAGATCTAACCCAAAGAAAAATCAATGTCATCAAATTTGGTCTTTTATCTTTCTTAGAAAGACAATTGCTGTGAGCAACGTTGACGGCCTAATCTTGGCATTCAAAATAATATATAATACTATATTCTATAGTAGTGGCTTGCACATGGAACTGAAAATAAATTTATAAACTATCCTTGGCATCCATAGCATCCTTTATCACATTTTCAAGGTTACTCTTAGAAGGACAATTGCTGTGAGAAACATCAACGACCTGATTCTGGCTAAGAGCAACGTTGTTGTACAACACCACCAGTACGACAGTGCTGGAGAGAAAAGTGGACCACGCGTTGACGTCTTTGTGGCCCTAATAGGTCGGAGGAATGACGTTTTGATGAGATCGAAACCCTAGTTGAGAAAGAGGATCGCCGGCGTGAAAGGCAGTGGTAACACTTCTCAGATCTACGTTGGGCCGGCCTTGGACTAAGGCTAGTAAGGTCTGTGCCTTAAGTCCCAAAATTTTGACACCAAAATAGGACTTCCAAATTTAATAAAGGGAAATTCCTTGTAACTCGAAAAAGTGTGGCACGAATGGCTCGAAAATAATCTCTTACCGGTAAGAGATTATTTTTTTGTCTATGAAAATAATCTTACCGGTAAGAGATTATTTTTGAACCATTCGAGCCGTGATATTCGAGCTACGTAGCAGTGCCGTTTAATAAAATGTTATAGGTCAATAGTTTTTTTTCGGAAACTGCTACGTAGCTCGAATGGCTCAAAAATATTCTCTTACCGGTAAGAGAATATTTTCATAGGCTAAAAAATATTCTCTTACCGGTAAGAGAATATTTTCGAGCCATTCGTGCCACACTTTTTCGAGCTACGAGGAATTTCCCTTTTTGTGTGTGTGTGTGTGTGTGGGGGGGGGGGGGGTGTGTTAAGATCAATTTAAAGGGTCTCAAAATATTTTATTAGGTCTATGTATGGTTTAACTCATATTTATTTATAAATGTAGTTTGACTCATATTTATTAAAATGAAAATACATATTAAAAAAAAAAAAAGTGTTAGGCCCATGAAGAACAATATATGCAATATATGGCCCTAATTTTTTTTAACCTTATTTATCTATTAGATTTTAGTGGAATAAATAATTTTACCTCAATTGTTTTACTTAGGTCTTTATCAGTTTTAATTGAATAATTTTGTTGCCCTAATTTTGTCTCATTAAATTATTTTGTTTATAATTTTAATGATTATATGTGCAAGTAAATTTTTTTGTGGCTATAAACAAATAAAAAAGTTATAACTTATTGTTTTATCTATAAACTCTCTCTCTTTTTTTTTTTTTCAATGTAAAAGGGGTTTCCATTTCTGAAATTCGCCTTGGACCCCATAAATCTCAAGGTCAGCCTTGATCTACATCGTCCGTCGCCGAAGCTCTCGACGGTGGAGAACGGAGGTGCTGCGGCTAGTTGAGATCAAAGAGAGGTTCTAAGATTTGAGATCGGAGATTGGAGGCGGCATAGTAGTGGAAGCGGCGCGACAGTAGAGAGTTGCTATTGGTGATAGAGATGTTGCTTCTGGTAGTGACAGATAAGGAAGGAAGAGAGAGAGAGAGAGATCTCTGAGGAGAGAAAGAGAGGAGCTGAAGAGAGAGGGGGTTTTTGGAATGTCTGTGTTTCAACTGTGGATACCATATATATATAAGTAGGAGTGTTTTAGCGGATATTCTAATTCGCCCAAACCGACCGAACCAATCCGATCCGCTACATTTTAGACGGATGCGTGATGACGAATGGATAGTTGCAGATTGGGTTTTTTCAATCCGCTTAGTTTTGGATAGATGGCAGATTTGAGATTCCTTTGACAGTAGCCGAACCGCCAAACTGCAGCACCCTTAGTAATTTGTAAAACTTTGTATTTTCAATTTGTTTAATTATTCTGTTTGTGTTTTCAATTAACAAAAAGTTTCGATATTCTGTTGTGTTTTTTATTTGAAAATCCTTTTATCAAATGGCAAGTATTAATGTTTGATTTTTTGTGTTAAAAATATAAGATTTAATTTTGTCATTTAAAAAAAAAATCAAATTAAATAGTTTTTGAATAAAAAAAAATAATGAAATAGTTTTGATAATGCATGGTTTCTTATATATATTTATTATTGATATTTAATTGTTTACTTGATAATCTTTTGATTATGTTGAGTTGGATTGTTGTCTAAAAAAAATATTGACAAGTTGTTGTATTATGTTCAAAATTTGTAAAAGCTTAAACTGTTAAATCGATTTGTATCCATCCGTCAATCCGCATTCGTCAATTCGACGGATGAATGCAGATTGATTTTTTTCAATCCGCTAATCCGGCTGACGAATAGCAGATTGGAGGTTTTCCAGCCACAACCGAACCGTGAACATCCCTATATATAAGGGTAATTTGGTCATTGTATAAAAATGTGTCCTTATGGACATAATAATTTCGCATCTAAATGTTTGGGCAAAAAAATTTGAATTTAAACTTTTGAACTAAATGTTCTCTAAAATATACATAATATATACATTTATAAAAATATATTGTAGAATATGTCTTGTAGGAGGGCCGGGTGGTCTGGGTTTGAATCACTTTCCACACTTGGTTCGTATTATACTTACTACCAAAAAAAGTGTTTTTTGCGACGGTAGGCGGCCGTCGCAAATGCCCTGGATCCCGTCGCTAATACTTTTTGCGACGGTAATTTGGCTTTTTGCGACGGGAAGGGAGGGTCGCGACAAAGGGGGTTGCAAAAGAGCTTTAGCGACGGTAAGTGCCGTCGCTATTAGTTTCTGCGACGGGAGGGTGCCTTTTTTGCGACGGCACTTTTTCTGTCGCCAATAATGGAAGAATATATCAGTTTTCGCGACGGCACATAATTCCCGTCGTTAAAAGTGGGTTTTTGAGACGGCAGAATTACCGTCGCTAAAACTCTGGCAGCTTATAACTATTGGCGACGGCAACGTCTACCGTCGCTAAAGGTTTCTTGTCAATTACAATTTCACAGCTTTTATGTATTGGTGCGTCGCAAAAGCCTATTACTCTTTTTATGACGGGTTCTTATGCCGTCTCAAAAAAAAAAAAAAAAAAAGCTGTTGAGAAATTATTAAAAAAATTAAAATAACCTGTATAAAATAAAAAATAACTATAAAAAAATCCAAAAATTACAGAATAATATAAATCCATACATAAACAAAAGTTGACAAATAATAAAAATTAATAATATTGTTCCATTCATAACAATACATAAATAAAAATTCATAACAATAAAAATTATGCCACTACATAACGTCGCATATTACATACATAATGTTGCTCACAAATTTAAATAACATAAATCAAAATCAAAACCAAAAGTTTTCATCTTGATTCGTTCGTGGGTTACAAAAACAAAAATTGGTCATCATCTTTATACGTCCGCATTCCAGAAGAAGCCAACTGCTACTCAGGAAATATCTGAAAAAAACAAGATAAAAATAATTAAAAACCATATAATGGTGTTAATATTTTAATTACAGAAAAATATTAAAAAAAAATTGACTACTATATAATTAGAAAGATAGTTTAGTAAATAATTTTGACTGGACCGAAATCCGGCTCTAACTCCCAAACCGGGAACCCGATTCGAGCCCCGTCTTCTCCCACAAGTCTCTCGTGCTTAGGAGGTCGTGTGTGCCAAGTTTCGTGCTAAACCGACGCGGTTTGGTGATTTTGGGGCGTTAACGCCTCGAATTCAAGTTTCTTAAGGAAGTAGTTTGCCTAAAGTGAAATCCGGCTGTAACTCCCAAACCGGGAACCCGATTCGAGCCCCGTCTTGTCCCACAAGTCTCTCGTGCCTAGGAGGTCGTGTGTGCCAAGTTTCGTGCTAAACCGACGCCGTTTGGTGATTTTGGGGCGTTAACGCCTCGAATTCAAGTTTCTTAAGGAAGTAGTTTGCCTAAAGTGAAATCCGGCTCTAACTCCCAAACCGGGAACCCGATTCGAGCCCCGTCTTCTCCCACAAGTCTCTCGTGCCTAGGAGGTCTTGTGTGCCAAGTTTCGTGCTAAACCGACGCCGTTTGGTGATTTTGGGGCGTTAACGGCTCGAATTCAAGTATCTTAAGGAAGTAGTTTGCCTAAAGTGAAATCTGGCTCTAACTCCCAAACTGGGAACCCGATTCGAGCCCCGTCTTGTCCCACAAGTCTCTCGTGCCTAGGCGGTCGTGTGTGCCGAGTTTCGTGCTAAACCGATGCCGTTTGGTGATTTTGGGGCGTTAACGCCTCGAATTCAAGTTTCTTAAGGAAGTAATTTGCCTAAAGTGAAATCCGGCTCTAACTCCCAAATCGGGAACCCGATTCGAGCCCCGTCTTGTCCCACAAGTCTCTCGTGCCTAGGAGGTCGTGTGTGCCAAGTTTCGTGCTAAACTGACGCCGTTTGGTGATTTTGGGGCGTTAACGCGTCGAATTCAAGTTTCTTAAGGAAGTAGTTTGCCTAAAGTGAAATCCGGCTCTAACTCCCAAACCGGGAACCCGATTCGAGCCCCGTCTTCTCCCACACGTCTCTCGTGCCTAGGAGGTCGTGTGTGCCAAATTTCGTGATAAACCGACGCCGTTTGGTGATTTTGGGGCGTTAATGCCTCGAATTCAAGTTTCTTAAGGAAGTAGTTTGCCTAAAGTGAAATCCGGCTCTAACTCCCAAACCGGGAACCTGATTCGAGCCCTGTCTTCTCCCCCAAGTCTCTCGTGCCTAGGCGGTCGTGCGTGCCAAGTTTCGTGCTAAACCGACGCCGTTTGGTGATTTTGGGGCGTTAACTCCTCGAATTCAAGTTTCTTAAGGAAGTAATTTGCCTAAAGTGAAATCCGGCTCTAACTCCCAAACCGGGAACCCGATTCGAGCCCCGTCTTCTCCCACAAGTCTCTCGTGCCTAGGAGGTCGTGTGTGCCAAGTTTCGTGCTAAACCGACGCGGTTTGGTGATTTTGGGGCGTTAACGCCTCGAATTCAAGTTTCTTAAGGAAGTAGTTTGTCTAAAGTGAAATGCGGCTCTAACTCCCAAACCGGGAACCCGATTCGAGCCCCGTCTTCTCCCACAAGTCTCTCGTGCCTAGGAGGTCGTGTGTGCCAATTTTCGTGCTAAACCAACGCGGTTTGGTGATTTTGGGTCGTTAACGCCTCGAATTCAAGTTTCTTAAGGAAGTAATTTGCCTAAAGTGAAATCCGGCTCTAACTCCCAAACCGGGAACCCGATTCGAGCCCCGTCTTGTCCCACAAGTCTCTCGTGCCTAGGAGGTCGTGTGTGCCAAGTTTCGTGCTAAACCGACGCCGTTTGGTGATTTTGGGTCGTTAACGGCTCGAATTCAAGTATCTTAAGGAAGTAGTTTGCCTAAAGTGAAATCCGGCTCTAACTCCCAAACTGGGAACCCGATTCGAGCCCCGTCTTGTCCCACAAGTCTCTCGTGCCTAGGCGGTCGTGTGTGCCGAGTTTCGTGCTAAACCGACGCCGTTTGGTGATTTTGGGGCGTTAACGCCTCGAATTCAAGTTTCTTAAGGAAGTAATTTGCCTAAAGTGAAATCCGGCTCTAACTCCCAAACCGGGAACCCGATTCGAGCCCCGTCTTGTCCCACAAGTCTCTCGTGCCTAGAAGGTCGTGTGTGCCAATTTTCGTGCTAAACCGACGCCGTTTGGTGATTTTGGGGCGTTAACGCCTCGAATTCAAGTTTCTTAAGGAAGTAGTTTGCCTAAAGTGAAATCCGGCTGTAACTCCCAAACCGGGAACCCGATTCGAGCCCCGTCTTCTCCCACAAGTCTCTCGTGCCTAGGAGGTTGTGTGTGCCAAGTTTTGTGCTAAACCGACGCCGTTTGGTGATTTTGGGACGTTAACGCCTCGAATTCAAGTTTTTTAAGGAAGTAATTTGCCTAAAGTGAAATCCGGCTCTAACTCCCAAACCGGGAACCCGATTCGAGCCCCGTCTTCTCCCACAAGTCTCTCGTGCCTAGGAGGTCGTGTGTGCCAAGTTTTGTCCTAAACCGACGCGGTTTGGTGATTTTGGGGCATTAACTCCTCGAATTCAAGTTTCTCCCACAAGTCTCTTAACTTAGAATGTAAAGAATGCAAAGATACATTTTAGCTTAGAATGCAAAGATACATTTTATACCTGATCTTCTGGTGGTGGTGTATATGGATTCTCGTCTTCTGCAGATTCCCTAAATGCCTGGTGGCCACTCGATGCATCAGGAACCTATGTTAGTCAGTGCATAATGTGTTAATCATATTCAAATTTCATACATAATCTTGAGTGAAAATTGAACTATCAAACAATTGTGATGTTTATATGGAACCTGTCTGTTGGGATCGACACTCGCCCCCTGTGACACAAGGGCCATCATCTCAGCTCTCATCTGCTGCAAATGTGTAGAGAACTCTGCTCGCAGCTCCTCCCTCAACTCATCCCTTAGCTCAGCACGAACCTGCTGCGTGATCTGCTCAATAGTCGATGACTGGGGTGTTGACTGTGATGGCCCAGCACCATCTTTATACACCACTCTCCGAGGCACGATTCTCCCGTATGTGCGACAATATCCATGTCTGTCATGACCTATCAACTCATGGAAAATGGCATTCCTAGCCTCTAAAGTCCGACCATCCTCAGGTAGCATAGAGAGTTGACGATTAAACTCATCCTGTATTGAATAAGACATACAAGTATACACCAAATTAAGATGGTTGACACACAAAAAATAAACTTTAAATACAATCAAAGGTGTTTGGAAACTACCAAGGTCTGGATAACCTCTGGGTCATCTACTCTACGTGTCATAAGCCAAACATTCATCTTATCAGTAGACTCCCTTCTTGGTCATCTAAATTTTTTTAGAAATATGAAAATTAGAATCCAAATAATTTGCAAATATACAATGTTTATTTATATACAAAAATAAAACAATAAAATGTAAACCTCATCAGATCCGAGAAAGTAAATGCATACGTGGTATGAGCTATGCCGTGAGCTTCGCCGATTTTTAAGCGTTCCTACTTGCAATTTTCTATAACATGTTCAACAAATGTAAGTATGTAAATATGATTTGTATGTTTACATATCATAAATATAACGTAATTGTATACCTCGGCATCAATCGCCAATACTCCACAAGTTGTTCCCCGGCTTGGCACACAACGCGTTCATAGGAACATCATCCTTGATTAGGATCGGAGCTTCTAGGCTTGAAATACTTAGCCTTAAGCTTGTTCTTGTGATCCTTCCATATCTTTGTTGCGATTTTCATGCAGATTGGCTTGTACTCCTCTGGACATATATTGATTGTCCTATAAAACACAAAGTTTAAGGCTAAGTATAACACAAATTTGGAATTGAATTTGTGGACAAAAATATCTCTTTACCTTCACATCCTTCGAGATAGCATCAACAATATCATCGTGCACCTTTGTTCGGTCAAGAAAAGTAAGAGGAACAATGTTACCATTCCGCATAATAATGCCAAGTTGAGTAGTTAACTTGGCCACGTTATCCCCTATTGAAGATAATTTCCATCAAATTGTATGTCCACTTTTTACCGATACCCACTCTTTAATGCCCTTGGCACATCCTCTACCACGCCTAGTCGAGGTTGATGAAGAACTAACATGACTGCGATATACAATAATAATAAACAATATGCAATGGTAACAAACAAATGCAAATTTAAATAATGTGAATACAAATTATATCAAATAAACTGATGTGAAATGTGAAGAAGTCGAAGGGTCGCAAAATACAATGAGAATAAACAAGTTATATATAATGAGCATAAATAAATGTATGTGTAAATAATTTTCATGCAAATCAAAGCAAATTTATATACTGCGGATGGCTCATAAGTCGATGATGATAGGCTTGTGGTGCCTTGATGGTGGGCCTTACCGATGGTAGGCGTGGAAATTTGAGTACATGGTATTTTGTGGTGCCTTGATGGTGGCCGTGATAATGGCCCCTCAGATGGTGGTGGCACTAATGGCCCCTCCGATGCTGGCCGATGTGATGCCTCCTTTGATGGTGGTGCTACTGATGTCCTGTTATGTAGCACATCAGACATCATGCGCTGGGAATGATCAGGCTTCCTCTTCCTTCCCATAATAATCTGCAAGCAATATAACATTAATTGACATTAGAAACATAGACAATGATTTGTCATCAACTATAATATGACATGAATTGAACTAATACAATTAAGAAATTGATGATTAACTACAACCTTGGCCTTAATTGAATTACTAATGTTGATTACATATCAGCCTATTTGAACATCAACTGTTTCCCCTTCTGCGGCTTTCCTCACCCAACCAACTTCTTCATCACGAAGCATTATATTTTCTTCCAATTGTTGGCTCATATATGGCTCGATTTGTGGATCAGTCGAACTCATATCAAATAAACCTCTTTGAGACATCTTCACCACGACTTGCCAGTCTGGTTGTAACGGGTCTGCAACATACCAAACTTGCTCTGCTTGGGACGCCAAGATGAAAGGTTCATTGGTAATTCGATCATCTCGGTACAACAAATGATTGAAGTTCACCAACGTGAAATTGAAGACATCTTCTTTCTTTCCGTGAATGTTGTCAATCCAGTCACACTTAAACAACACATGTTTCTTCTCATTGGAATATCGAATCTCAACAATATCATCAATTGTCCATAATAGTACCACAGACCCAGACGAGGATTCTTGTCTTTTGACTAGCATAACTTATGGTATCTCGCCTTCAAAGCTACACCACAATTTTGTGTGGCTCGACGATCATCCATGGCCTTTACTCGATCTAAACCCATTCAAGATATACCCGTTGAACCTCCTTGCCGGTTATGAGGACCATTTGCCAATAGAATAATCTCTTGAAAGTATGACATCGGTAGTCCTTGCAAAGTTTGGACCTATTTAACACGAAAATGTAAAATTTAAAATGTAGATCGATTTAAGGAACTAGAATGTATAGAGTTAAATACATACATGTTCCTTGAACCAAATGTGAAAAGTTTCAAAATGTTCACGCCGAAGTTGATGATCGTCGACACGAGGCATTTTGAGCTTAAGTACTTCAAGGTGTTTCTTTGTGTAGATTGAAATTTTAGCCATACAAAAATTTAGTTGAAAGTTCAATAAAACATAATAAAATATTGAGTGAGTGACTTAACCTACTTTATGAATGGTTGAACCGCTTGTATTGCATAAGATGTACCGATGAGCTTGTACCCAAGAAGTATTATCAAGATAAAAGCTTGTGTTTTCACGATAGCATGACCCAAATTATCGGCACCACTATAGTTCCTCACGAATCGACTAGATTTGGTTTCCACATCACCGAGATATTGTGCACAAAAATTCATGCATTCTTCCATAAGATATCCTTTAGCAATTGATCCTTCAGGCGAGCTCTATTACGCACGTATTGCTTCAAAGTAAGAAGATACCTCTCAATTGGATACATCCATCAAATCGCTCCACCCAATAACGCTTCATCGCTAGATGTATAGGCAAGTGCTCCATTATATCAAAAAACTTCGAGGAAATATTTTCTCTAGATGACAAAGTGTTCTGACGTCGATCTTTAATATATTGCAAATCCGTCATACGATTCACTTTCGAACACAATTGTCTAAAGAAATTGCTCAATTCAATCAAGGGTTCAATTACATTCTTCGGTAACGATCTGCGAATAGCCAATGGAATAAGTTGTTGCATCAGAATATGACTATCGTGGCTCTTAAGACCCCCAATGCTTCTATTATGTAAGCGCACACGACGTGATATATTGGATGAATACCCGTCGGGAACTCTTACTTCCTTCAACACTTTCAAGAACAAATCTTTCTCATTCTTGGTCATCGTGAATTGTGCTGGTGGTAAATAGGCTTTATTCGACCCTCTTAACTGCAAATGTAGGGGTTTTCTAATATTCATATCTTGTAAATCACGCCGAGCATTAACACCATCCTTCGATTTTTCTGCGACCCCTAATATTGTCCACACACATTGTCACAAACATTCTTCTCTATATGCATCACATCGAGGTTGTGTCTTATTAGATTGTGCTCCCAATATGGCAATTCATAAAAGATACTCTTTTTCTTCCAACTATGGGTGCGATGTCCAGCTTTCTCCTTCTCTACCTGTCACCTATGCCTCTCCTTAAGGTCATCCCTATTGTATTGGGTTAAAATACCCTCAGATTCTAATTGTAGCAACATCTCAGTTCCAGACAACAATTTTGGTTTGAGTCTGACTTCCCGCCTACCATCAAATGATACTTTATCCTTCCGGATTTTATGGCCAGTAGGTAAAAATCTGTGATGACCCAAGTATGATTGTTTCCTACTATGCTTCAACCAACACGATGTAGTTTCCTTATTGCAACAAGGACATGCATATTCTCCTTTAGTGCTCCATCCTAACAAGTTTGCGTATGCAGGAAAATCACTAATTGTCCACAGTAAAGCTGCATGCATTTGAAACATTTGATTTGTTGATGCATCAAATGTTGACACGCCCTCATTCCATAGTTCTTTCAACTCCTCAATCAACGGTTGCATATACACATCAATCTTGTCACCAGGTCCTTTCGGGCCGTCAATAAGCACGGATAAAATTAGAAATGGTTGCTTCATGCACATCCATGGCGGAAAGTTGTATGGAATGAGCACAATAGGCCAAGTGCTATGAACTATGTTCATCGTCCTGAATGGGTTAAAACCATCAGATGCTAAGCCAAGCCTTACACTTCGGCAATCATTACTAAAGTCAATATTCCGACGGTCAAAATCTTTCCATGCAAGGGAGTCAGCAGGATGCCTGAAGACACCGTCATCAGTTCGTTCCTCTACATGCCATCTCATTAACTTGGCCGTCTTGGATGACATAAACAACCTCTGCAACCTTGACTTTAAAGGAAAATACCTCATCTGTTTTGCAGCTATTTGTTTGCCACCTGTGTTAGGACCATTTGAACCACCATCACCATTTGATTTCCATCTGGAACTGTTGCATATGACACATTTATCAAGATTGGCGTCCTCGTTTCGAAACAACATGCAACTGTTAGGACATGCATCGCACGTCTCATACGTGAAGCCCAAATCTGTTGTGACCTTTTGAGCTTTATAATATGAGTCCGGGAGTTTCACACCCAACGGGAACGCCTCATTCAATAACTCAAGCAACATGTCAACAGACTTGTCTGTCCACTGATTAAGCACCTTCAAATGTAGAAGTCGAACAATGAATGACAAAGATGTGAACTTCTGACAACCAGGATACAATTCACTTTGTGCATCTTGAAGAAGTTTGAAATACTTTGCAGTCTCTGCATTTGGACCGAGCTAGGGTTCAGATGCATGGGGATCAGGCCCCTGTGGTTCATCACCCTCAACACTTGTACCGGCATGTGGATTTCCCATAGCCCCTTGTATCATTCCAATCATATCATCTCCAATGTCTAAATTAGCTAATGTTTCATTCTCTCGATTACCATGCAGAGATATGTAAGATTCCCCATGATTAATCCAATGTTTGTATTTTTTTAAAAAACCATTCAAAATCAGATGCTCTCATACACCATCTTGTACAAAATAGTATCGATTCTCACACTTCCTACACGGACAACTGATCATCGAACCTTCAACCCTATTGGTGTAGGCAAACACAAGGAATTCATCAATCTCATTAATGTATTCACTCGACATCCTATTTGGCAAATCAATCCAACTCTTATCCATCATCTGTACACATCCACAAAAATATCTCACCAAAGTAACTCTAAATATAATACCTACGCAAACCAAGTAAATGATAGCATTCCTCTCCGCAAATAAATAAATTGTCATATTAAACGTCAAAAAATACAAAAAAAAAAAAAAAAAACCTAATAAACAGAATAAATAAGTGAAAACAAAAATAAACCCTAATATTTTGATTGGTTTTCAATTTATATTGTCTAAGACACATACATATTTTGCAAATATATTGTCTAAGACACATACATATTTCAACATTATTTAATAAATTTTTGAAATTTCATGCAAATAAACCATTGAGGTTTTTGACAATCAAACTAAACTCATTCATTATCAACATTAATCTTAACCTTAAATGCACTAAATTTAATTTGTCCTATTAAATATATATGAAATTATTATTTATTTTCATAACTTTTTCAAAATATAAATCTAATTTCTTGATTCTATTTTTTTTTTTTCCACAACAAGTTTTTGAACTTTTATAAACAAAAAACAAAATAAAAATTCAACCATTAATGAAGGTGAGAAATTAATTTTAAGATTAACGAATTTATATATATATATAGACAGATTTCAGATATATGGACAGATTTATATATATGGACAGATTTATATATATATGAAATACAGATATATAAATACAGATTTATATATATAGACAGATTTCAGATATATGGACAGATTTATATATATGGACAGATTTATACAGATATATAAATAAATACAGATTTATATATATAGACAGATTTCAGATATATGGACAAATTTATATATATATGGACAGATTTATACAGATATATAAATAAATACAGATATATATATATAGACATTCATGTATATATATATACAGAGACCGAGAGAGATAGAGAGAGAGAGAGAGAGAGTCGTCGCCGGAGGGAGCACCACTACCTGTCGCCGTCGCTGCCTGTAGACACCCCATTTTTGATCGCCTTTAAGACTTGGGCACTACTGTAGACACCCCATTTTTGACCGACCTTAAGACTCAGACGTCACCGATTGAGCGCTCGGTGATGTTGCATACTGTGCTCGTTCAGAAGTCTCAGAGTCGTGGCCGTGCGCCCTGCCTCCGGACTACCGAACCCTCTTCTGTGCCTTGTCTCGGTTTGCGAACCAGGCTCGGTTTTTCTCTGTTTCCTTTCCTGAGGGGAGGGAGTGGTCCCGTAGACTATCTCTCAGTGGCCGTGGGTTACTTTTTGTGGCCGTAGGCCATTTTGCCCATTTCGGAGCCCGATTCCCGGTTTTCGGGATCGTCAAGCCGTGTGCCTCGGCTCGGGACCGCCCAACCATCTCCGAGTTCTCCGATTTTTGGCTTGCACCTCTGTTTGGTCCTTCCGAGGGACACTGGGGGCTCAGAAACCCACTTCGCAGCCGAACACCACTTCCGGTGCCCGGCAGCCCATTTTCGGGACCCCAAACTTCGCGGTTTTGGCCCCAAGCATTCATTTCGCATCCGTTTTCTCCGGTTTTTGGCAGAGACCTATGTTTTAGCATAACGAGGGACACTGGGGTCTCCGAGACCCACTGCATGACCGAACACCACTTAGGTGCCGGCCCATTTTCAAGACCGAACCGCGGTTTGGCCCGAGCATTCATTTTGCATCGATGTCTGTTCATTTTTGGCGAAACCTCTGTTTGGTCCTTCCAAGGACACTGGGGTCTCTGAGACCCACTTAGCGACCAAACACCACTTTGCCGTGACCCATTTCGGGACCCCGCGGTTTTGGTCCCCGAGCTTTCGTTTCGCATTAGTTTTTGTTCAATTTTGGCAGGTACCTCTGTTTCATCATTCCGAGGAACACTGCGGTCTCAGATGCCCACTTCGTGGCCGAACAAAATCTTTTTGTTTTTGCCCTCAAAATATCTAGATATTTTGCCCTCGAAATATCTAGATATTTGGGGAAGATATTTCCACCTTCTTGGCCATATAAACCAACGGCACCAGCTGATTTAGGGGTTAGAAAAAATCCTTTGAGTCTTGCATATTGATCTCCTCCTTTCTTCTCTTCCAAAAAAGCTTCAAGCATCCAAGTCTTTTTCTTCAAGTTTTGGTCCCATTTTCTTCATCATCTTCAAGCTCTATCATCACCACTCCATTTCCAGCAGCAAGGGAGGGATTCCAGAAGCTTGAAGTCATCAAAGTTGGTCCAAGAAGTAGTCAAAGTATTGGTCTTCAAGGGTAAGTTCACTTTCCCTCTTTTCTAGCTCATTCTTGCACCAATTTCTTAGCCCACTTGCTCACTGTTTTGAGCTCCGGCCCTAAATGAAAGGGGCCTTATTTTGAGCTATTCTACATGTTTGTTTAAGGGCTCAACCCTGTTTGAGCCCTCTATGATGCACTTGTTTCAATATCACTCTTTATGCCATTATTTTGCATGCTTTGTTTGGCTCATGAGTAATCTGATTTTGAGCATGACATCTACTGTAAATATTCATATTTTGGGCTCCTCTTCAATGTTGTAGAAGGAAATTTTGCTGTTTGAATTTTTTATATACTACTTGTCTCAAGACCTCTCTTTGGTTCATTATTTTGCATGCCTTTTTAAGCTCACCATGCTTCGGATTTCAGCCTTCATCAGGCCTAGAGAGAGCCTTATTTTTGTCTCCTTGTCATGTTTTTTTTAGGGTCTTAAGACATTTGGTGTATATTTTTGGTACTTCCTATGAAATCCATCAAATTTTCCGAAAATTTGCATGTTTGTTTAGGCCATTCTAGCTTCTGTTTCTGGCCTTAATCAGGCTTAGGAAGTGTCTTGTTTTGGCATATTCTTCAAGTTTTATTAAGGGTCTAAAGTTGTTTGGTCATTTCTTATGATACCTCTCTTTATAACCCTCTTTTTGCCCCTTTTTGCATGCTATGTTTAGCATATGTACATACTGATTTAGAGGTTGTCATCTCTTGAATTTGCGCATATTTTTGTTCCATCTTCAATATTGTAGAACTGTTTTTTTGGGTTTGAGCATTGTACATATCACTTGCTTTGTAATTCCCCTCTTTTACCGTATTTTTGCAAGCTTTTGTTTCCATACTTGTGAGCATTATTTGGCCTTGCTTTGTGCTGATAAAATGCTAGTTTAGGGGCTGCCTTGCCACTGTTTTGCATTCCATGTCCATATTCTGTATGTTTAATAGGGCTGTAGGCCATTTCGGGTGTGTTTCATCGCATTTTGGGCATCGGTTGCAATTTTATCATAATTTGGGGGCTGTTCTTGCATTATTTTAGTTGCTGAATTTTGCATCTTCCTTATACCATTTGCCACATCTCATTCGCATGCCATTTCATGCCTTCGGGCCATTCCTCGGTTTGTGTGTCCGTGTGCACGCATTTCGAGGCAGCTCATTTTCATCCGACGGCAGCCTATGTGAGTGTGGTTGAGGCCCTTTCATGTTGGCGTAAGCCCAATTTGCATTTTCATGCTTGTATACCATTGCCTCGGTTTGTGTGCCCGTGTACACGCATTTCGAGGCACTTTATTTTTATCCGCCGGCAGCTTATGTGAGTGCGGCTGAGGTCCTTTCATGTTAGTGTAAGCCCAATCTGCATTTTCCATGTCATGGCATTGTGTATGCCTTCGCCTCAGTTTGCGTGCCCGTGTGCACGCATTTCGAGGCACTTCGGTTTTATCCGATTTGCATTTCGCATCACCGCCTCGGTTGGCGTGCCTGTGTGCACGCATTTCGAGGCACTTCGGTTGTATCCGATTTTCTCATTTCATCATCGCCTCGGTTTGCGTGCCTATGGGCGCGCATTTCGAGGCACTTCGGTTGTATCCGATTTTCTCATTTCAGCATCGCCTCGGTTTGCGTGCCTGTGTGCACGCCTTTCGAGGCACTTCGGTTTTATCCGATTTGCATTTCACATCATCGCCTCGGTTTGCGTGCCTGTGTGCACGCATTTCGAGGCACTTCGGTTTTATCCGATTTGCATTTCACATCATCGCCTCGGTTTGCGTGCCCGTGTGCACGCATTTCGAGGCACTTTATTTTATCCGATTTGCATTTCATGCCATCGCCTCGGTTTGCGTGCCCGCACGCACGCTTTTCGAGACGTTTAATTTTCATCTCATTTTCGTCCGAATTGTGCATACTAGGTTGTATCTTAGATTGCATTCATGCATTTTCTCGATTTGCGTGCTCGTGTGCACGTATTTCGAGGCATCTCATTTTCATAGCATTGTACATGCTATATCACATGTTAGCTGCATTTCATGCATATCATGCATATTGCACGGGAAACGAGGTACATTCCGTACTAAGAGTGACGGAGTGGGTCTCAATTCCCAAGTCACCGACACTCCGGATTACCCATGATGGAGTTCGGTTTTGTTGTAGCATTCATCTGCATTCATCTGATATTGAGTTGTGCAATTCGGCTCCTCGGCCATCATGCATCGATATGCGTGATTGGTGGCACGAGGATCGAGGCATGCATATATTTGTGAAATACACTGCTGTGCCCTTTTCCTGCTCTCTCTGTTCGCAAAATTGAGTTTAGCAACTTTCGGTCGGACGCGCATTTCAAGAAATATTGCCAATGAGGCTAATCGGGGCATCGATGGATTTCAGCATGACCAAAGATACATCATTCATCATAGCAAAATGCGCCCGATTCTGATTTTCTTAGTTTAATTTGTTAATTAATTAGGAAATTGTATATTTATTCGGACTGTATATTTCGGACTGTAATATTCTTTTATTTGGGACTGTATTATTTTATTCGGACCCTCTGCGCGAGGGCACAACTGTAATAAGAGTGTGGGTGAGTGTGATGTATGTCTTCCAACCCCACGTCTTTCTCCCTTTTATTTACCCGCTTACGATGGTTAGATGTAGGGCATATTTCAATTAGCATACAGCATGACAGCATGTCTACATCATTCATCTGTTTTTGCACGCACTGGGCTCGGCGCATCATACAAACTGCATCTGTATTTCAATTCCAAATTGAATACATGCTAACTGTAGGATCTCATATACCATGTTTAAAATAGCCGAGCCTGCTATAGTTGCATTCTGCATGTGTTGCATTAGGCATCTCTGCATTCTTAGGACCATGCATGATTTCTAACATAGTTTTCTGTTTTGGCTTGGAGTACTCGGTAAGTTGTTATGCTTTAGCATCCTCGCATGCGTGTGAGTGTTGCCATGATAGCATGCTTGCCATGATAGCATGTGCTTAGATGATATAACTGCCTTGGATGCCTGTGGGTGGAGGTTGAGTTATTTGAATTGGGACAATGCATTGACTGTTTGTTTTAAGCCCACTAGATAGTGGCAACATCACTGTTTTCTAAGCCCACCTGAGGGTGGCAAATCCGCATTTTAGCCTGCCTCCGGGTAGCACCATCACACCATTTTCAAACAAACAAACATGAAATGTTCAGTTCCAATTCAGGCGATTCAGTCTATACTTGTATGCTGTGCGCATCACATAGTAACCTAGGCTAATAACCGGAATAAGAACTCGCAATGTTTTCAAAAACAGATATCATGGTTAGTAGAGGCCGGTCTTTGACCGGGCGAGAGGGGGTGCTCATGATGTGACCTTCCCTAATCGTACCCAAGTTCCCGAGCCAACTTTGGTGATGACGGACACGTGGCCTTCGCACCGAGTCGGGGTTTCTAAATTTCCCATTTTAAAATATTTAGGTGGCGACTCGTTATCGCAAAGCATCCATGTTTGGCACTTCTTTCAAAAATCTGTTTTCCTTCAAAACGATTTGCGGATTTGGACTCTTTGGTTCGAGATTTAGAACCGCATAACAAAATCGAGTCCGAATCAGGCGAGGTCCCATGAGCGTTATTCTGATTCTGGCGACTTCTTGGGGATTTAGAGAACTTGACTCGAACTCATGATATCTGGTTTTGACTACATTTGTGTGTTTCTTTGCATTGCATTTGCATTGGTGCGCCTAGGACACCGTGTTTGCCATATGCCATTCACGACGATTTCTTGGGAGGCTTGTCTTGTCAAGTCATGTCCGTAAAATTTGATCGGCTCTGAGCTCGGCGACATGGGAACACAAACCCGGTTTCTCGGGGCACCCCTGACCATTCGTCCTAGCGCATATTCGGTTCCATAGTGACTATTCCAACCTAGGACAGGTTGCGTACCCGGTATAGGTTGTTTGAAGGCGCTGCGGGCGTAGGGAAACCCTAGTTCCTGGCAAGATAGGACAGGGAAACCCTACCCCAACATAGGGGTGTTTTGGCTCTCACTTATCTGTTATGTGCTTGTTAGAGTGTGCCTCTCTGAGGAATGCATGTATCAGTTTATGAGTTTGAGCATCAGGCCCGCGGGCACCAATTCAGTATTTTGGGTATCAGGCCTGCGGGCATCAGTATTTGGTGGAATCAGTTTTACCTGAGGGTATCAGCTTACATGCGGAATTTTGGGGCAGAATTCAGTAGAGGGCACACTCATTCAACTATGCTTGTATCTGTTCAGGTAAAATCAGGCTGAGATGCTGTCCGTTTTCTCTTTTGCTAGGTAGTCTCGGAACCATAGCTTCGGAAGGCTCCAATATCCCCCGAGGATCATTAGACTTGTGCTGATAGACTTTGTCGGGTCAGAGATTCAATTCAAGGGAAACCAGTGTTCTTTCGCTGAGGCAAGGCAAAGAAAGGCCAGTCAGGGCTCTCCGGTTCATCTGATCCGTCAGTCACCAGTCACATCACCTTTGTTCGGACTCAACAGACCGTGATGGCACAAGGTTCGGAAGAATTTGTGGCCGTGGTAACAGCGTTGAATCGAGGAAGCGCCATGCGAGTTGAGACCCGGATTGAAACGGCGCCCTGGGCGCGTCGCCTTACATCGACTTTGGGACCCCAACGAACTTTGACCCAATTCCATGGCCCGAAAATTTGCGGTGTCCAAGTCCTCGAGAAAGGTTGACTCAAGCCCAAGTTTTGGACCCTCGGTGCGACCTAATAAGAGGCGTTATCCTTGATGCTAATGACCTCGATCGAGCGGTGAAAATTGCGAACCTTGAGAAGCAATTCAAAAGGGCACATAGCCTTAACTCCATTCCCGACATTGAGGATGGGCACACCGAGTCTGTTTGTCTGACTCCCGAGCCAGTTCAAAATGCCATATATTGACCGTTTAACGGTCTGGGGATCCAATGACACATATCCGACTTTTCTTGGATGTCCTAAAGCCGATGGGTCTGACTAAGCCACAAAAACTCTCCCTGTATGGAAGAACCCTGTCGGGTGTAGCAGCCACTTGGTACACTAGGTTGGAGGACAGAGTGAAGCAAAACAGGGAAGAACTAACTAAGACCTTTGGCGACCAATATTCCTCCAATACCCTGGTTGAAATGACCATCCTAGAGCTTGAAGCATCTCGCGAGAACCCAACAGAGTCTTTTGTGAAATTTGTTGCTAGATGGAGAGCAAAGCGCCTGAGATGACGGATCGCCGCCCTTCGAGGGGGATCAAGTGCGAGATGATGGTGCGGAACCTCGAGCATGATATGTTGCGAAATTGATAGTCGCTCGGTATTCACTTTCAAAAGTTTGCATGAACTGGGGTTCAGTCGAGAATCGTTCAACAATGGGATCATTCCCGAACAAGTGAACCGACAAGGAGGGTGATTTCAAGGAGTACCAATGTCGGAGTAGCACTATTCGAGCATACTGAAACCAATACGATACCACATACCACCCTTTTGCCAATTCAAGCTTGCAAATAGCGGACGGGCCAGAAGCTCAGGGCAGAACTTTTACCCCCCTCTATATGAGCTTGACTAAGCGCACTAAAAGGCTTGATGGAAAAAGGGCATCTCAAACCCTCAATCCTCAACCTCTTCCCAACCCACTCCCGAGACATAACCCTCCTCATCTTGTATGTACCATCGGTCAGCCTTGGCACCGACCGTTACCGCCGTCATGAGGTCCAAAATCTCATCGATAACGGACGATAGCTCCACCTTCGACCCCAATGACCAAACATCTCCGCCTACCTCAATCTCATCCATATATCGCCACCCACTTATGACCCCAAAGATATACATCACCGGCCCACCTACCCAAGCTTTGAGGTGTTTATCCCAAAGCATGGACATATGCATGATGGATGCACTGAATCCCAATCATCTCAAACACGTGAACCCACTACTCCGGTGATGAGGATGATTGAAGATCTTCGAGAAACGATGGCGGATTTAGCCTTTGGAGTTTTGGCTCCATCATTGACCACATCGCCTACCGGGAGTTCATGTCAAAAGGCTCCCCAAGCTTGGGCGGGTGCATTTGAGGAGGCAAATCCTTGGCAAAGTGGGGTGAGTGGAAAGAACAAAGCGGCGGGCATGGATCCCCGTGAACATCTTATGTTTCTTTGTTGAGGCTTTGAAAGCCGAGGGACTGAACAAAGAGCAAGTGCTCGCGGTCGTCGCAAAAGCTGTGAATGACACTTTCGCTACTCAAGTTGGGGGCAGTTTGACTCAAGGGGCAAGCCGGGAGAAGGGCCGTTGTACCAAGAATGTTCCTTTCAGGTCTAATCCCGTGCTTGGAAGAGATCAGCAAGTCAGGCCAGCACCTACCAATCCCTTTGCGGGTGCGTCCAGCAAAAATCCACAAGCCTTGAAGTACCAACCCCGAGGTCGGAGGGTCTTCCATGCCCTCCACATGCCTTTGTCCAAAGCTTTCCAAATCCTTGTTGGACAAGGCCATCTCAAACCCCTTGAGCCTCGGCCTCTCCCGAACCCTCTTCCGGCTACACATGATGCTACCCAAGATCTTTGCGTACCATCAAAGCCGCCATACTACGACGATCGCCTCCGTCTTCGCCATGAAGTACAGGATCTGTTTGACATTGGGGTTGTCCTCCCGCCAAGCTCTGCAAAGTCTATCGGCACTTGATCAGTGAACTTGTGGGGGATAATGTGATGTGATCAGGAGATGAATCACCTGCGGGCGGCATTCAGTGTACTCCAGACGTGGGAATGGCACGCACTGTTCTGAGCAATGTGCAAATACCAGTTTTTGTGCTTTCTGACTTGGGTATTGGGTCAGTTTTTGCTACTTTGTTTTGAGTCTGTCCTTTTGTTTTGAGTCAGTCTCTTTTATTTTGGGTCTGTCTTGTTGTGTCGAGTCGGTCCTGTTGTATAGGAGTCGGGTGATTCCGGGGGTGTTACCTTGGACGTCACCATTTTGTTTTGCATTTGTCATTTTGTTTTGTTTTGAGTCTGTTTCTGCTAGGGAGCCAGTTATGCTGCCAGACTTTGAATGAAACAGTAGTAATTTCCATGCTCTCGCATCTGCTTCTGCCGTGTGTTAGTTGTACCGAGATTTGAATGAAATGGCAGTGCATTCCACCTGCTCTCTTGTGCCTTGAAGTCATTGTAATGACCTGAGTTTTTCAAAACTTTTTGAACACTGCAGTGAAAACAAGGAGGGAGGAATTCCTCGGGATTTGCAAAACTTTGATCAACTGAGAGAAAGAGAGGCGTGCTAAGCCCTTAATGAATGGAATCATGCTTGTTAGCGTGAGTACTGAGAAGGACCCTGGCTTGATCCAGATTGATCCTACTTGTCTTGGTATGAGCGATTTGTCGCTTTCTTAAAAACTTTCAAAAAATGTTTCTTGCGATTCTGCGAAGACATGTGTGGAATCGCTCTTGAGATTGTGCGACTTAGGATCGCTCTCGGCCTCGAGACTCAACCCCTCTACTTTCAACACCTTGAACTCAGATTCAGAATGTTCAATGGTCAATTACAATGTAAGGCCTGTGTGGCTAGATTTGAAGCAGCCCTCGAACATGAGGCACCAAAGTTAGATCAAGAAGGTCAGACCTCATCAGAAGAAGCTTGCAAGGCTAGAGCAGAAGCACCCCTCGAACTAAGGGCAAAAAATATCCATGTGCTCGAAGAGCCAAAGGTGGATCTTTCCGCAAGTCAATACAACAGCCACCCTCCTGGATACAGAGGGCTTCAATCTCAAAACCATTTGGCATAGACTTGTTACACTTTTTACCCTTTGAGAGGCTCGCTGGGCCGAAAACGCGGAAGGGCGACCCAGGCAAAAGTTAGAGCGAAGAAAAGAATGAAAAAAAAGAAAAAAAAAATGCAAAGATACAAAAATTCAAATAGGGAAAAAAAGAGAAAAGAAAAAAAAAAGAAGAAAAAGAAAAGAAAAGAATGAAAAAGAAAGAAGAACAAAGCTCGCAAGGTCGAAAACCTGCAACAGGCGCCTTGGCAAAAGTTAGAGCATAAAAAGGAGAGGTTAATACCCGAGTGTACCTTAACCCCGAACTACGTAAGGCTTGATTCCCATCTTTGGGATACGTAGGCAACTTCATTCTGAAGTCCAGCCATAAACACTTCCAAATCAAGTGTGTCCATGTAATGGTTTTGACTATCCTTGCCTCCTCTGTATCTGAGAGTTCAATTGCCATCGTCGCTCTGAGGACTGACTACAATGCGCTGCGGTGCCTTTCAAACAAGGGGCAACTTTCCGTTGCCATTCGATGCGCTGTGGTGCCTTTCAAACAAGGGGCAACTTTCCGTTGCCATTCAATGCGCTTGATCTTTGTTCAAACAAGGGCAACTTTCGTTGCCATGCGACTCTCTTCAAGCAGGCGCTTTTCCCTTGGATCCGAGGTTGTGCATCTCAGGAGTAAGTTTCATGCTCGTTGAGCAAGTGGCCGTGTGCAAAAATAGTTTTTGAGAATTTTTACTGAAGTTGACTATTTTCTCGAAAATTGTTCCATTTTTTTTAAAAAAACTAGACCATTTCTTGGACCCAAAAAGGAAAATTTTCAGTGCTCATAGCCTGACTTGCGTGATTTCAAATCAAAAATTGAACAAGCATGTTAATCTAACCCTCATGTTGGTCAAAATTGTTTTAGTAGAAAGCAAAAATGGTCAAAACGATAAACTAGGGGCACAGTGGAGTCAGGTGTTCTGTCTTTTCCCCGTTATCAATGCATTTGCCAAGAAGGACACTCTACCTGCCGGAAGAGGGCACAACGGAAGCTAACAGCAAAAGGGCAGAAAGCTCTCATACTGCCATTGGAAACCTTACTTCCGGGGCTTCATTTTTCACTCAAGAATCTCCTAAGTCCAAATCCGAGGGGAGGAGATATGGTTGGTTGAAGTCCGGTTGGACTGAATCTGCGTGGCTTTACGAAAACTGGCATAACTTTTTCTACAGAAGGAATTTTAATGCAAGGTTTGCGCCATTGGAAAGATAATTTCCGGGGCTTCAATCTGGACTTCCACCAGCACTTTTTGACCTTACCGGCTGCCGACCGGCACAAAAGAGTGCCGACCGGCACAAAAGATTGCCGGCCGGCCAAAAGTGCCCAAAACTCAGATTTTTGACAGATATTTTGCTATACACTGTACTAGATATTTCCAATTCGGATATTTCGACCAAAAAGCTCTTGTTTTAATATATATAGAGCCTTATATCTGATATGGCTTAGGTTAGAACAAAAGATCAAGTTTTGGGAGCTTCTCACTCTAAGAAATCCCTCTCTCTCTACACTTCCAACCTCCAAACCTCTCAAATCCTTGGCCATTTCTTCACCAATCCATAGCACCACCACCACTACTCCATCACAGCAGCTTGGAGCAGTTTTTCAGAGGCCAAAGGTGCTACAACTCAAGCCAAGAAGCAACAAAAAGGGTAGTCTTCAAGGGTAAGCATCAATTTCCCTTAAACTTGCATTTTTAGCTTCATTGTTTAGCCCTATTTACAAGTATTTTTGGGCTTCTATGTAAAATGTAAAGAGGCTTGTTTTGAGCCCTTCTTCAACATTGAAGAAGGGCTCAACCTTGTTTGGGACCCCCATGTATGACTTGCTTCATTACCCCTCTTTGGTCCCCTTTTTTTGCATGTCTTTTTAGCCTACCATGCTTCTATTTTTGGGTCTTCAACAGGGATGAAAAGGGTCTTAGTTTGACCCCCTCTACATGTCTCATGAAGGGTATTTGGCTGTTTGGTGCATCCTTTTGGTACTTCATGTTATACCCCTTTGTGGGCCTTAATCTTGCATTGCATTTTGAGCATGTGTGTATACTGTTTTGGGACTTGTCATCTACTGTAAATGTTCTTATTTTTGGTCCCTATTCAGTGTTGTAGAAGGACATTTTTCTTTTTGAGCATTGCATCTATCACTTGCCTCATTGCCTCCCTTGAGGAGCCATTTTTGCATGCCATGTTAGTCCCACTTGTGCTTACTGTCTTGCCATGCTTTGTACTATGAACATGCTTATTTTGGAGCTGTCTAGCTTCTGTCTTCACACTTCATGTTCATATCTTGCATATTTGATATAGCCATAAGCCATTTCATGTACCTAGTTTTGCATTTCGGGAGCGATTCCATGCATTTGGTTACATTTCGCCATGTTTCGGGGCTGTTTTGTCCCTCATTTTGCTGCTGAAATTTGCATATTTTGTATGCCATATTCCATGTTATGCCATGTCTCATTAGAGTGCCATTTAAATGCAGAGGCGCGGTCCTCGATTTCGCGTGCAGTGCACGTATTTCGAGGCATCTCATTTTCATCTAATGGCCTCCTATGTGAGTGTGGCAGAGGCCCACTTGTGTTGGTGTAAGTCCATGTTGCATTGTGTATGCCATGTTTCAATGCGTTGTGCATGTTATGTTGTTAGCGTTGTGTATGCCATGTAGTTGCATTGCATGTTTGTATGTTAGCTTGCATGCTTAGGTTGCATGTGCATTGTTGTGCATTACCTTGCCTCTTGATCAACCATGATTGAGGTTGGGTCCCTTGTATGTTTGGTGTGCATTACATTTGATATTAAAATGCACACTTGACTCTTTGGCCATCATGCATGGAAATGCGCGATTGGTGGCCCGAGAATCGAGGCACATCCTCCTTTGAGTCACAAACATGATAAGGAATGTGTTTGGTGCATACATTGCTTGAATTGAGCTGCCATGCAAGTTTTGCCCTCTGCTGCTGTGAGTTGCAGGTTCTGCAGGAATTCATTGCCTTGCAAGATTTAGTGCCGACCGGCAGTCAATCAATGGCCGGTGGATATATTTTGTGCCGGTGACCACATACTTCAGCCGGTGGTGTTTCCCCTCAGCCGATGATGTCCCTCAGTGTCCTAGGAGGCACTCACTTTGGCAGTCTTCTGAGATGCAAAGCAGGGAAAACAGAGGCAAGCTAGGCATGGCAGTGCAATTCCGAGCGGAATCCGAGCGCGCGCTGCATTTGGCCCTCATCCCGAGGCGGTTTACTGTTTAATTAGATTAATTAATTTATTTGATTAATTTAGTTAATTTGTAATAATTAATTAGCTTGCGTAGTTAATTAGTTATTCGGTTTTGTATATTCTTTTGGTCCCTCTGACTGAGGGCAAAATTGTAATAAGTGTGCGTGAGTGGGTGTATGTCTTCCAACCCCCATTTGTTTCTCCCTTTTATTTACCTGCTTATGATGGTAGATTAGGGCACGTTTATTTTAGCATACCTTATGCTATGCATGCGTGCATCCATGCATTTGTTGACATGCATCGGGTTCGGTACATCATACAAACTGCATTGTATTTTCAATTCCAAATTGAATACGTGCGTCAAATGATTGCATTTCACATGCCATCTTTAGGATAACTGAGCCTATTCTAAATTGCATCCTTGTATGTGTTGCATTAGCCACTTAACATGAACTAGGTCATGCATGTTTGTTAACTAGTTTCTTATTTTGGCACGGAGTACGATGTAAGTATTTACGCTTTAGCATATCGCATGCGTGTGAATGTTAACATGACAGTATGATTACCATGCGGCTAAGTGCTTATATGAGATAAACTGTTTGAATGCCTGTGGGTGGAGGTTGGATTGCTTGAGTTGGGAAAACTCATTGAAATCCGTGTTTTAGCCTACTTGCGAGTAGCAAATTCCGAAACATTTTCAAAACAAACGGATATGCAATGTGTGTTTCCAAATTAGGCAATCTAGTCCATACTTGTTTGCTGCGCGCATAACATAGTAATTCTAGGCTAATAATTAGAATAAGAGCATGTAATGTTTTCAAAAACGGAGATCACGGTTAGTAGAGGCCGGTCTTCGGACCGGGCGAAAGGGGGTGCTCATAGCTGACCTTCCCCGATCGTACCCAAGCTCCCGAGCCAAGACCACTTTGGTGATGACAGACACGTGGCCTTCGGCACCGAGTCAGGGTTTCCTAAATTTCCCATTATAAAACATTTAGGTGGCGACTCTGTAATCTGGCAAAGCAGTCCATGTTTGGCACTACTTTTTCAAAAATCTGTTTTTCTTCAAAACGATTTGCCAGAGTTGGACTCTTTGGTTCAAATTTAGAACCGCAACAAACAAAAGGGAGTCCGAACTGTAGAGCGAGGCCCAATGGCGCGTCTACACCGCCGCACCACCGCTGCTTGCTCGCCGTCGCCGGAGCACCACTACCCGTAGCCCGTTTGAGAAATTTGGGGGATGAAGTTAGGGATTTGGGATGAAGTTAGGGATTTGGGGATGAAGATCGAGCGGCAACAGGAAAAAGAAGGGCGGGCGTGTTTTTTATTTTTACTTTTTACGACGGTATGTTGTAGCTCGCCGCAAATAGTAGTCATTTGATCGTAAAACGGCGCCCTTTGAATAATATTTTTTTGCGATGGCAAATTTCCGTCGCAAATGATCCACTGTTTGCGACAACAACCAGACGCCGTCTCAAAAAGGGGGTTTTCTGCGACGGTTTTTTTTACCGCCGCTAATACTTTCGCATTTCCGACCCCTCCGCGTAGTTTTATTACCGACGGGAACGTACCGTCGCTAAAGGCTATTATTTGCGACGGGTAAAGTTACCGTCGCAAAAAACGATTTTTTGCGACGGGAGGCACACCGTCGCTAATTCCTCCGTGTTTTTTGCTCTGTTTTCCTGTAAGGAAGCAGACATTTGTCCAATCCGGCATTATGAAGAGCCAGGACCTTATAAATTAAAAAACGATAAGTTTAGAAATATTAAAGGGTTTTTTATTGATAAATCCCATCTAGATATGTTTTATCCCAATAAGTCCACAAAGAAAAATTATAACCCAATGAGTCCCATATATTTTTCTTCTTATTCCATAAAGTCCATTTTTCTAATTTTATATTTATACATAGACTATTATGCCCTTATATATATATATACACTCTGTTAATACGTAAGTCACGTTCCTGTGATTTCGTGATTCAGTTTTGGCAGTTTCTATATTTCTAATTCAAATCGATACGTTTCTATCTTGCATGCTGTCGTTCTACCGTTCTGAGGCTTTGTTGTGCTAGGGTTCGATTGTTGCTGTTGTAGTCTGTGTTGGAAAAAATAGTTTTATGTAGGCATATATTTTAGCCAAATTTGGGTGGACCCCAAACGTTTTTTGGGGTGGGTCCAAAGAGGTGAAGTTGTGAAGACGGAACGTCAAAACCATTTATGAGTGAATGGGAAGATGACGTTGTTTTCGGGTCTAACATTAATTTTTAGATAAAATTCTTTTGAATTTTTTCAATAAAAATTATTGTGAGAATTTAATTTAATTCTAAATTCAAATTTTAGATTACTAAATGGTTTCCTAAAATTTGTAATTGTGGGAATTTAATTCTAAATTCAAATTTTAAGATCCTTTAAAGTTTCCTAAAGTTGAGACCTTGTTATTTATTTATTTAACTATTTCAATAGTTTAATATATATATATATTTATATATGTATATATACATGTTTGAAATAGTTTAAATGGTATTATACCTTTTGCTCCGTTGACTTGGTCCAACAGTTTAGAAACTGTTCACCCATGGATCTTTATTCAAATTTGTTTGAAAGTTTTAGCAACGGTCAAATAAATGGTTGAAAAGTGGTTGCACTTTTACACTTCTCTTTGATGCCTGTTCGGATAAATTTTTTTGCCTATAAAATTCAATCTTTTTTCAGCAGTTTTTTTTCCTCGGAAAAAAATCAGTTTGTTATTTTGTTTCTTGCTGTCCAATTAGTAATCTTTGTGCATTGGTACATTATTCTTCATTTTAGTATTAGAATAATATTCAGAGAGTTAGAACACAGGTTTGGTTTGCCGAACAAATTGTTTGGAGTACTACTACAATTTGTGAAGATCATTGTATCCTGGGAGATAGACGCCACACAACCGTAAGTACCGTAGCGGGGCGAATCTGTCTTAAGGACAGAGTGTCACACACTTGACTTGGTCTTGTAATTTTTATTTGGTTCGACAAAATAAATCTGGTATGTTATTTAATTATTTTGTTTGAATTATTTCAGTTTATTTTATTTACACAGAAGATTGTTCCAACAATCTTAAGACAGATTCGAATTATTCTGTTTACAGAATTTTTCGTTTGTTTCCTTTTTCCATTCTTCGTAAATAATTTCGAAAGAAAATTATTTTCTGTGAATTTACAAATAATATTCTGGTTAGAAAAATAAATAGTGATTATATACTATTTGACAGATAGTAGTAATATACTGTCTCTTTTCTGTGACAACAACTAGTAGTACGATACTGGTGTCATTAACAATTCAGAATATATTTTTGTAGAATTTTTTCAGAAATTAATTTTGGGTTTTAGAAATTATTTTCTGAGTTTTTCATTAATTAAAATTCTGTTTTCAGTATTTTAATTTTTGGAGTGTAACAAGAGATTTAAATTTTTGTGTGAAATTAATTTGGTTAAATAAAATTTTATTTTATTTCCAAATTAATAGAAAAATAAAAGTTATATTTTTATTTCTTTTATTTTACAGAATTTAATTTCTTGTGTAGAATTAATTTGGTTAAATAAAATTTTATATTTCCAAATTAATAGAAAAATAAAAGTTATATTTTTATTTCTTTTATTTTACAGAATTTAATTTCTTGTGTGGAATTAATTTGGTTAAATAAAATTTTATTTTATTTCCAAATTAATTGAAAAATAAAAGTTATATTCTTATTTCTTTTATTTTACAGAATTTAATTTTCTGTGTGGAATTATTTTGGTTAAATAAAATTTTATTTTATTTCCAAATTAATAGGAAAATAAAAGTTATAATTTTTATTTTCTGTGTGGAATTAATTTGTTTAAATAAAATTTTATTTTATTTTCAAATTAATTGGAAAATAAAAGTTACATTCTTGTTTTTTTTATTTTTACAGAATTTAATTCTGTGCATTTGGTTTAATTTTCTGTATAGTGAAAATTCTAATTATAATTTTGTTTTATAAATTAGAATTGATGGCTACTGAAACAAATGCCCAAACAAGTACTACTGTGGTGGCTGCGATTGCACCAACCCCCTCTCCTGTGATGATAGTACCGGTAAATCACGGTGAAAAGCCAGAGAAGTTCTTAGGAACTGACTTTAAAAGATGGCAACAGAAAATGTTGTTCTATCTTACAACTCTGAACCTGGCTCGTTTCTTCCGTGAAGATGCTCCTATCCTGAAAGAGGATGAAACCGACAGGCAAATGGTTGCTGCGGTTGATGCTTGGAAACATGCCGATTTCCTTTGCCGGAATTACGTCTTGAACGGACTTGACAACACATTATACAATGTCTACAGTCCAATCAAGACAGCAAAGGAACTTTGGGAATCGTTGGAGAAAAAGTACAAAATGGAAGATGCCGGTTCAAAGAAATTTGTGGTTGGCAGATTCCTGGATTTTGTAATGGTTGATTCAAAAACTGTGATCAGCCAAGCTCAAGATTTCCAACTCATTCTGCATGACATTCACACAGAAGGCATGTCTCTCAGTGAATCCTTCCAAGTTGCAGCCTTAATTGAAAAATTACCCAAAGGCTGGAAGGAATTCAAGAACTACCTTAAACACAAGCGCAAAGAAATTTCTATAGATGAGTTAATTGTGCGTTTAAGGATTGAGGAGGACAACCGCAATTCTGAAAAGCGGGCTGGTAAGAATCCTATAGAATCTAAGGCAAATGTGGTGGAACATGCTTCAAAAACCAAGAAACGTAAGTCTTCTGGAGAAAGTTCATCACAAGGCTCTAAAGTGGGGGATAATAAAAAGTACAAGTTTAATGGCAAATGTTACATCTGTGACAAAGAGGGACATCGGGCCAAAGATTGCCGTAGCAAAGGCAGAACTAAGAAAAGAACAAGCAAGAAGCCTGCTCAAGCCCATATGACCGAAGTGGACAATATTTCCAATGGTGTAGATGACATCAATCTTTCTGCAGTTGTTTCCGAGGCAAATCTTGTCGGAAATCCTAAAGAATGGTGGGTGGACACTGGTGCTACTCGCCATATTTGTGCCGACAAAAAGATGTTCACATCTTACTCTATAGTGGACAATGGTGAACAACTTTTTATAGGCAACTCCTCAACTTCCAAAGTTGAAGGACAATGAAAGATTGTTCTCAAGATGACATCAGGAAAGAAACTCACTCTTAACAATGTGCTGCATGTACCGGACATTCGCAAGAATCTTGTTTCCGGATCTTTGTTGAGTAAGAATGAGTTTAAGCTTGTATTTGAGAGTGATAAATTTGTACTTACTAAGAATGGGATGTATGTAGGAAAAGGTTACATGTCTGATGGTCTTTTCAAGTTAAATGTAATGACCGTTGTACCTTCAGTTATTAATAATACTACATCTTCTTCTTACTTGCTTGAGTCTTCAAATTTATGGCATGGTAGACTAGGACATGTTAATTATGGATCTTTGCGTAGATTAATTAATATGGAATGTTTACCTAAATTTGAAATTGATTCAAATCATAAATGTGAAATTTGTGTTGAGGCAAAATTATCTAAAACTCCTTTTCATTCAATTGAAAGAAGTACAGAACCACTTGAATTAATTCATAGTGACATTTGTGATTTTAAATCAATTCAAACAAGAGGTGGAAAAAAGTATGTAATCACTTTTATAGATGACTATACTAGATATAGTTATATTTATTTAATTCGAACCAAGGATGAAGCTTTGGAAACTTTCATTCAATATAAGAATGAAGTTGAAAATCAACTTGGTAAGAAAATCAAGAAACTTAGAAGTGATAGAGGTGGTGAATATGAAACACCTTTTGGTGAATTTTGTAAAGAACATGGAATAATTCATCAAACCATCGCCTTACTCACCTCAAAGAAATGGAATTGCCGAAAGGAAAAATAGGACTTTAAAAGAAATGATGAATGCCATGTTAATCGGCCTGGATTACCTCGTAACTTGTGGGGAAGCAATACTTTCTGCTAATTATATTTTAAATAAAATACCCCGAAAGAAAGTAAATCAAACACCCTATGAATTGTGGCATGGAAGAGTACCATCCTACAAATACTTAAAAGTGTGGGGGTGTTTGGCTAAAGTGGCTATTCCTAGTCCTAAAAAGACTAAGATAGGTCCTAAGATCATTGATTGCAGTTTCATTGGTTATGCTAAGAATAGTAGTGCATATCGGTTTTTGATTCATAAATCAGAACATACCAAAATGCATGTAAATACTATTATTGAGTCAAGGAATGCATCATTCTTTGAACATGTATTTCCAAAGAAAACTGGACAAGAGACTAGTAATAATAAAAGATCTCATGATGCCATTACTAGTCAGGATCAAGAACATGATCAAGAACAAGAGTTAGATCAAAATGGGAAAGAGGAACCTAGGTGTAGTAAACGTGCTAAAACCTCAAAATCGTTTGGTCCAGATTTTCTAACATATTTGTTAGAAAATGAGCCTTTAACTTTTAAAGAGGCAATGTCCAGTCCTGAAGCTCCTTTATGGAAAGAAGCTGTCAACAGTGAAGTTGAATCCATCTTGCAAAATCACACTTGGAAATTGGTGGATTTGCCACCAGGTTGTAAACCTCTTGGGTACAAGTGGATTTTCAAAAGAAAATTGAAAGCAGATGGATCAATCGACAAATACAAGGCAAGACTTGTAGTCAAAGGTTTTAGACAGAAAGAAGGTCTAGATTACTTTGACACATACTCACCTGTTACTAGAATAACATCCATTAGAATGCTAATTGCCATTGCATCTCTATACAATCTAGAAATTCATCAAATGGATGTTAAAACCGCTTTCTTAAATGGTGAGTTAAATGAAGAAATTTACATGGAACAACTAAGGGTTTTCTTCGAGGAAAGAAAAGAAAGTGTGTAAATT
This sequence comes from Camellia lanceoleosa, assembly GCA_025200525.1. Classification (NCBI taxonomy): domain Eukaryota; kingdom Viridiplantae; phylum Streptophyta; class Magnoliopsida; order Ericales; family Theaceae; genus Camellia; species Camellia lanceoleosa. The sequence continues at coordinate 160,306,737 of CM045764.1, forward strand.
GGTTAAATCATTATATGGTTTAAAACAAGCCCCAAAGCAATGGCATGAGAAATTTGACAAGGCAATGATGTCAAATGGTTTTAAAATTAATGAGTGTGACAAATGTGTTTATATTAAAAACACAGACAAAGGTTATGTCATTGTATGTCTTTATGTAGATGATATGCTCATCATAGGTAGCAATAATGACATGATTAAAACTACCAAGAAAATGTTAAATAAACATTTTGACATGAAGGACATGGGCATTGCTGATGTAATTCTTGGTATGAAAATTACCAAAACATCATAAGGTTATACTTTGTCACAATCTCATTACATTGAGAAAATACTTGACAAATTCAGCAAAGATGATGATCATCTTGCTAGAACTCCTGTAGATGTTAATTTGTATCTTTCTAAGAATATATAGGAAAGTATTTCTCAATTAGAGTATGCCCAAATTATTGGAAGCTTAATCTACTTGATGAACTGCACTCGCCCAGATATAGCTTATGTAGTAAGTAAATTAAGTAGATATACGAGTAATTCGGGAGTAGAACACTGGAAAGCAATTATAAGGGTTCTTAGATATCTCCGATTTACTCGTAACATTGGTTTGAATTATGCTAGATATCCAGCAGTACTTGAAGGATACTGCGATGCAAATTGGATATCAGATACTAGAGACTCGAAGTCCACCAGTGGGTATGTTTTTACTCTTGGTGGGGCGGCTGTATCTTGGAAATCTTCCAAACAGACTTGTATTGCTAGGTCTACTATGGAATCTGAATTCATAGCGTTAGACAAAGCTGGAGAAGAGGCAGAATGGCTTCGCCACTTCCTTGAAGATATTCCAATATGACCAAAACCGGTGCCTGCTATATGCATACATTGCGATAGTCAATCAGCTATAGGTAGAGCACAGAGTCATATGTATAACGGTAAGTCACGACACATTCGTTGTCGACATAATACCGTAAGACAACTACTCTCTAGTGGAATTATTTCCATAGAATATGTTAAGTCTAAAGACAACATAGCGGATCCACTAACCAAAGGGTTAGCAAGAGAGTTAGTTGAGAATTCATCGCGGGGAATGGGACTAAAGCCTATTGAATAAGAGTTACCACAACGGCAACCCAACCTAGTTGACTGGAGATCCCAAGATCTAGGTTCAAAGGGACAACCGAGTTGTGAATGACTCAGAAGGATCACTGGGGAGTCTAACTCCTACCCATTTCTATGATGAAATAGTGATGTCTGCAGCGTTTTAGGTTAATTAAAACTTTTAATGATTTTTATATCTAGGTAAACCTAGTGGAGTATGGCAAGATACTCTTCATAAGAATCACCTATGTGAGTGTGAACTAGACCGGTTCTATAAGATTTGTGAAGGGCTAAAAGTCTTTAGAGCACTCATGAAGACCAGGTTGTTCAGGGCCAAAATGAACACAATAGTGAGAACTAAACTGTGTCTGGGAATATACTGTGTGAGTTCTATTGTCTTGGTTTACACAAACGGCTGAACAGTTCAAGACATCGTGTTCATTGATTAGCTAGTAAATCCGATAGTGTCTCACAAGGGAAGGTTCAAAGCCAAAAGCTACCTATCCTTTGCAGAATATTACCAATTTCTAAACTCTCTGATTAGATCAAGTTGTTGCATTTTCTCTCCGTCAAATTCCATTCATGTGGGGGATTGTTGGAAAAAATAGTTTTATATAGGCATATTTTTTAGCCAAATTTGGGTGGACCCCAAACGTCTTTTGGGGTGGGTCCAAAGAGGTGAAGTTGTGAAGACGGAATGTCAAAACCATTTATGAGTGAATGGGAAGATGACGTCGTTTTCGGGTCTAACATTAATTTTTAGATAAAATTCTTTTGAATTTTTTCAATAAAAATTATTGTGAGAATTTAATTTAATTCTAAATTCAAATTTTAGATTCCTAAATGGTTTCCTAAAATTTGTAATTGTGGGAATTTAATTCTAAATTCAAATTTTAAGATCCTTTAAAGTTTCCTAAAGTTGAGACCTTGTTATTTATTTATTTAACTATTTCAATAGTTTAATATATATATATTTATATATGTATATATATATGTTTGAAATAGTTTAAATGGTATTATACCTTTTGCTCCGTTGACTTGGTCCAACAGTTTAGAAACTGTTCACCCATGGATCTTTATTCAAATTTATTTGAAAGTTTTAGCAACGATCAAATAAATGGTTGAAAAGTGGTTGCACTTTTACACTTCTCTTTGATGCCTGTTCGGATAATTTTGTTTGCCTATAAAATTCAATCTTTTTTCAGCAGTTTTTTTTTCCCGGGAAAAAGTCAGTTTGTTATTTTGTTTCTTGCTGTCCAATTAGTAATCTTTGTGCATTGGTACATTATTCTTCATTTTAGTATTAGAATAATATTCAGAGAGTTAGAACACAAGTTTGGTTGGCCGAACAAATTGTTTGGAGTACTACTACAATTTGTGAAGATCATTGTATCCTGGGAGATAGACGCCACACAACCGTAAATACCGTAGCGGGGCGAATCTGTCTTAAGGACAGAGTGTCACACACTCGACTTGGTCTTGTAATTTTTATTTGGTTCAACAAAATAAATCTGGTATGTTATTTAATTATTTTGTTTGAATTATTTCAGTTTATTTTATTTACACAGAAGATTGTTCCAACAGTCTGGTATGGTGATTTTCAAGTGAAGAGGACGATTTTGAAGGTGTTCAGTTCTGTCATTTTCTAGAGTGTAACTGCCTCAAAGCAGTTGTTTTTGAGTTTCTGGACGACTGTAGGATTGCATGATTAAGGTTAGTATCATTTTGGTTATGAATACATGTTCACTTTTTGTTTTGATTTGTAGGATGGATCAGATGCTTTGTTCTTGGATTGATATGGATTGGATGCTCTGTTTTTTCAATTACATGCATCATACGTGGTCATTGCAGGGGAGGTCATTCAGATATATGTTGAATGTTATAATATTCCTTTTACTTTGATGTATGCATAATGAGGCTCTGTGTGAGTGATATAATTCAGAGTATATTGAACAATGTGAATGTTTACATCATGTTAGTATTACGTGAAGAATGTGGATGTTTGCATTTTACTTTGATGTTTGTTTAATGAGGCTCTGTCTGAGTGATATAATTGTGAGTATATGGATCAATGTGAATGTTTACATCGTGGTCATGTGGAGGGGAGGTCATCAGATTAGTGATGAATATGGATCCTCTATAATTCACAGTATGTGGAACAATATGAATGTTTACATCGTGTTAGTATTACGTGAAGGATGTCGATGTTTGCATTTTACTTTAAGTTTTGTTTAATGAGGCTCGGTGTGAGTGATATAATTGAGAGTATATGGATCAATGTGAATGTTTACGTTGTGGTCCTGTGGAGGGGAGGTCATCAGATTAGTGTTGAATGTGGATATTCTATAATTTAGAGTGTGTGGAATAATGTGAATGTTTACATCCTGTTAGTATTACGTGAAGAATGTCGATGTTTGCATTTTACTTTAAGTTTTGTTTAAGAAGGCTCTGTGTGAGTGACATAATGGAGAGTATATGGATCAATGTGAATGTTTACATCATGGTCCTTTGGAGGGGAGGTCCTGAGATTAGTGATGCATATGGATCTTCTATAATTCAGAGTATGTGTGTCAATGTAAATGTTTACATCGTGTTCATATCATGTGAAGAATATGGATGTTCTCACTTTTACTTTGATGTTTGCTTAATGAGGCTTTTGTGTGGGTTTGAATATTCACATCTTGTTTAATGATGGTTGTTGAATTTAACACTTGAACTGTACTTGTATGTTTCTAATTTTCGCACAATGTGAATATTCATATCGGTTTAGATTATTGTTAATTGTTGTATTGTTTTGTTTTTACAGGAGATGGATAGCTTTATGATATTGGTGTGTACATATGGTTGCAGTACCACTGTAATAAATGCTGCCTGGGCATTGTGTTATTCGCGTTTGGTGGACTGTTTGTGTGAAAAATGGAGGGAGTTGTCTACTGGTTCTATTTCATTGTTTTGTAAATTACCTGGGATTAATAGGTGTGATTTGGAGAATGAGGAAGAATTTCAGAACATGTTACTGCTTGCTAAATCAATGGGGGTACAACATGTAGAAGTTGTGGTTGAGTTGAAAAGTGATATTGGTCAGTCAAGTAGTTTGGGATTGGTGCGTGTGGGGGTTAAGGAAGAAGTTGATGCACTACGGAGATTTTGCCACCATAAGGAGAAGGTGTTGTTGTCAGCCCCTTAGGCAAATGGTATTACGCATGTGGGACAACGGTTTATTGGAGGTGCACAAGAATTTCATGACGTTTTGTGTAAGTATGCCATCCAATGTGGGTTTCAGTTTACATACGTGAAGAATGAGACAACAAGAGTTACTGCTGTGTGCGCGATGCGGGAGGAGAGGGGCTGCTTGTGGGCTATACATTGTAGAGCACAACGAGCAAATGATTTTTTCTACATCAAGAGGTATAGTGATGTGCATACTTGTGGTACGGATGTTCGAACATCAAAGAATCCGCGAGTTAGTTCGGATTTGGTGTCGAGTACCATATGTGAAATTGTGAGGGACAAGCCGTTGACTCGCCCGTGTGATGTGTGACTATTTTGAAGAGGGATTATGGGCTAGATGTGAGTTACCATGTCGAATGGTTGGGTGTGGAGAAAGCAAAGGCTGGTATTCATGGAGATCACTCGTTATCGTTTGACCAGCTGCGATGGTATTCGGATGCCGTGATGCGGTACAATCTGGGGAGTTATGTCAATATTGACTATGATGCGAGTAGTCAACAGTTTTGTCGCTTCTTTATGTCATTCGTTGCGTGTATTTCTGGGTTCAATGCTTGTCGGCCTTTATTATTCCTGGATGGAACATTCCTCAAAGGAAAGTACAAAGGTCAGCTACTTGCGGCAACGGCGAAAGACGGAAACAATGGTTAGTAGTTTTTTTTAGCTGTCTATTCATGTCAATATTCACTCTGAGCAGCATTGTCTGGACAAAAGAGTGATTGGTAAATTATAAGTAATGTGAAGATTGACATTAGTATGCACTGATGTGAAGGTTTACATCTGTGTATGCTAATGACAGTAATGTGAACATTCACATTATTACACACTAATGTGAATATTCACATTAGTGTATACTAATGTTAGTTGATCCATTAATGAACAGTACTGTGAATGTTAACATTGTCAGTGACTCAACAATCAACAATGAATTATTAATGGTCGTTAATGTGAATGTTCACATCGTTGATGTTTACGAACTTGAATCCAAAAATAACAATAGTAAATAGGGCAATGTAGATATGAACATTCACATGACCTGTTTCGTTTATACTGTTTTCTATGCACTTTGGAATATTGTGAACAGTTGTGTATTGGTGTTGTGTTGTAGGTCTGTTTCCTGTTGCCTTTGCGATTGTTGATTCAAAGACCACGACCAATTGGTCGTGGTTCTTGCATGAACTTGGGAAGGTTGTTGATGAGAAGCGCCATATTACTTTTATTTCGGATCGTAATCTTGGTCTGTTAGAAGCTATGCCAAAGGTGTTCCTATCGGCTCATCACGATTATTGCTTACAACACTTGAAGAGCAATTTAAGAGACCGGATGAAAGGAATTGATAATGGATTCAGGGATCACCTAGTAAGTAGTTTAGGTGACTCTGCCTACGAGCCAACTGTGGTAGGGTTCCATGAAAAGCTTGCAAAATTAAAAGAGGAGGGTAAACAACGAGCTCATAATTTTTTCAAGGACTTGGCACCTGAGCACTGGGCAAATTCATACTTCAGGTAATAATAGTTTCCTAAGGTGTTTATCTTTGTGAATTTTAGAATGGTAGCGATGTGAATTTTCGATTTAGAATGGTAACAATCTTCGAATTGTGTTTCATGTTCAATGTAAATGATGTAAATGTTCACATCTGCTAATGATGACTGATGTGAATGTTCACATCTGTTAAGTTGTCAAATAGACGTGCAATGTATTACAGATTTGAATGTTGACACGTGTCATATTTTGTTGTTGTTGTTAACATTCACATATTGTCCATCGTTTAAGTTGACAACATAATAAGCATATAATGTGAACATTCACATTATTATAAACTAGTAGCAGATGTAAACAGTCACATTATTATACCTTGATATGAATGTTCACATCAGTGTATTCTAATGTCAGTACTATGAATGTTCACATCTGTTAACGTTAATGGTTAGACCTGTTAAATTCCGTATTGTACAATATTTGTGATATTGTGCAGGGGCATGCGTTATGGGGAGATGACATCCAATGCGGCGGAGTCATTCAATAACTGGATTAAAGAAGCACGTAGTCTTCCTATCACTCAAATGGTGGACACAATTTGTACTCAGTTGATGCGGCAAATGTCTGCAAGGCGTGACCAAGCAAACAAATGGAATGAGCTTATTTGTCCGACATTCGAAACAAGGCTTATGGATTCGTTCAATGACAGCAGGGCTTGGCAAGTTAGCAAAGCCAATGAGGATGTGTTTGAAGTTCATTCGATACCATCTGTTACAGTTGATGTTTTGAGGCGTACATGTTCTTGCTTCAAATGGCAAATCAACGGATTCCCATGTGACCATGCTGTTATTGCCATTCAGAAGAGCCGCTACAATCTCAATGATTGTGTGGAACATTACTTTCATGTAGAGACATATCGTGCAGCCTATTCGGAAGCCATATTCCCTATACCATCGGTGGAGAAGCCGCCTTTTGATCCCACAAACTTCACTATATACCCGCCAACTGTGAAAAGACCACTCTGAAGGCCGAAGAAAAATAGGATCCCATCAAGGGGTGAGAAACTGAAGCAAATAAGGTGCGGGATATGTGATAAGTTGGGGAGCCATAATCGGAAGTCATGCAGCCGTTTATATAGGAAGTACCTTTTTTCATTTCAACATTGTATTTTACCTTGGATTCTTATATTCATTTTTGAAATAAGATTGTGTTGTGTTGGCAAACATTGGGTTGCAACAAGATTACGTTGCGTTGGCAAACATAATAATGCATTAGTATTTGATTTGTGTTTTATTTTCACTTTTTTAAGGTACCAATCTGACATTTATGTTGGTTGTGTTTTGGATGAATGCATGATGTTAACATTAACACTGGTGTAATATAATCACATTATGTGAATGTTCACATTGTTGATCTTTCAAAGATTTCTGTGTTGGGAATGTTCACATTGTTGTTATCATATCAAAGATCGGCGTAGATGACATGAATGTTTACATCAATGTAAACATTCACATCATCAACTCATAAGATGTGAATATTCATGACATCGTTGTTGCCATTTACATAATCAAAAGTTATGATGTGACTATTCACATTTACGTAAAAGAATCATATTATGTGAAAACTTGCACATGGATTGAACTTTTTTACCTTATTATTGTCAATGTTGACATGAATATAAGTTGTTAGCATAAGTTAGTATGAACATTCACATCAGTGTTGCAACTGTGAACATTCACATCTTTCAAACATTAGTGCATATGAATATCATAAGTGAATGTTCACATTTGGCAGACATTAGTGCAAAAATTATGCTCATCACAACACAGCATTACGAATGTCATAAGTGACTATGAACATTCAGAGCAGTATTGCAACTGTGAACATTCACATCTGTAAACATTAGTGCATATGAATGTCATAATTGAATGTTCACATATGGCAGACATGAATGACATTTACAACTGTTATGAGCAAGAACAAATGTGAATGTTCACACATGTGTAAGTGATCCGTAATTATGTCATGTAGACCAAGTGTACACTCCTGCATAAAGTATGTGTATTATAGAACACTCAGGTTCAAACATTCGCATGAATTACACTCATAACAACACAGCAGTATGGATATCGTAAGCGAATGTGAACATTCACATCTGTAAAACATAACAACACCAAAAGTAGTTCAAAATTCCCAGCTGGTTTTTTCCCATTAACAGATGTTGTATCACTGTTTTACAATCAGTTGTTGTGTCAAAATGTTAACGCATTCCATATTAACATTCATATCAAGTCTTGGTTAGTTTGTAGGTGGACACCCCTCACCTATAGGTTTTAATGAAGCTCTGATTTCTTATGATTCAAAAAACTATGCACTAACAAATCTCGTAGTCCACACCATTCTGAACTAGTGAGGCTGCCCACAATTTCTTCATGGAATATGTGCGCCCGCATGATGTAACATACTGCAGGTCCATAGTCCACTCTGTAAAAAAGAAATGGTTTTGATTAGCAGTTGACATGAATATTTGCATAATTGTTATGGAGGATTTGTAAAAAATGTAGTGAGGCTTACGAGTCGGCGCGTTGCTGAGGACAGACATCAACACTTTTGATTGGTTGTGCTGGATTTTGGCCTGCTAGCTTAGTGTGTAGGGGTGATGACTCGCCAATAATGCTCACAACATGCTCAATGTACTTCCTCTGTGTATGGAATTTCAAATTAGGCACCAACAAACATATGTGTGTGTACAGTCATGTAATGCATGAGAACAAGTCATATTTGTGTTCAAAAATAGCCACTTACAACTTCTTGTGCTTGGTCGATATGCGGGTCATGTATTCCTGTTCTTGGGCGCAATAAGTTGTAATGCCTCCACAAATTGTCTTTAGCATCATACACAACTATCGTCCAGTGGTACTCATGATGCAATGTGAATAGTAGGTGTCACGACCCCAACCCGCCCCTAGTAGGATGGTGCCATGATGGCCAGTAATCCATAATTACCGAAGGCCAACTTTCAAGAATCACACACAACAGAGTATTACATGCGGGGCTAACAAGTGCGGAAGTAAAATATACAAAACCAATTAGTCCACAAGAGCTGTGCGTATATCAAAAGGAATGCCAAACAAGATAAGGCTTCACAGTTTATCATTTACAACAAAATACAAGTTACATCTTGATCAAAAGGCTTCTCTAGCCGACGTATGCAAAAACAATAATTACAAGCCAAGAAGCATGATTTTCAAGAGTTGCCGACATAAACACAAAATGGCCGACGTAATGAAACAAGCAGAGCCGAGGTAAAGAAATCCAAAACAAGCTTTCAAGAACACATTCAGGCGTCGCCGACGTCCTGCTCATCACCTACATATATATAGAGAGGGTGAGCTGAAAACTCAGTGAATGGTACAGATAATAAAGGTTTTGCATGAATATAGCCGAAGTCCTTACAAAACAAAACACATCAAGCTATACCGAATCAAGGGATGAACCGTATTCATCTGTCAAGTCTTACAAGTCGCAGGGGATGCTTACTAACATCGGCAAAACACAAATCAAGCTTTCCGAACAACAACCCACGCGGTAACCCGTCTGTGGCAAAACGAGGTATTGGTCGATCCGTAATCGATTAGACAAGGGTACTGCGAAAGTTTATAGTCCTCCAGCACAAGGGACTTGTGTTACTTAGGCCCGTAGCCCTTTTTAACACGATGGTCTTGTGTTACTTAGGCCCGTAGCCCGCTTTAACACTTAGTCTTTCCAAGAAAGGACCGTATCCTTTTATACTTAGTGTTGCGAAAGTTTAGAGTCCTCCAGCACAAGGGACTTTTACATTTAGTGCTGCGAAAGTTTAGAGTCCTCCAGCACAAGGGACTTCTACAAAGATGGCATCAAAACAAAGCTTCTTCATTCGTACATCAAAATAGGCCAGACATTCATGCTTAACAAATACTTTTATCAAAACGAAACAAAGCAAGGTTTATCAAAACTTTATAACATAGCTTTATCAAAAGTACCACTCACCTGGTTCTTCAAGTGTAGGCTCAAAGCAAAGATCAAGGTCCTACAATCACATGACAAATACATTCTCAAACAAATTTCACATGCAGTGATTGATCTCGGCATTCACACCAAGCTAAGTCAAAACAAGCAAAACATGCTGGGAGTTTAAACATTCTCTCCCCACTCATGATAGCACACTGGTACCAACCAGATTCTTAGGCCGAGGTTCCGACGGCCACAACCAAAAGCAAGGTCGGGAAAAACCTGGGTTTCCCTTTGAAGAATATGATGAACATGATCATGAAGAGGATGAAATGCAAGGTTCATAACTTGTTATAAAATCTGAGGTTTCAAGGCAAGAGTTCCAAAACATGAACTTGGGTACCTATTCAAGAAGATCATTCGAGAAATAACACAAAAACATAGCTTTTGCCATAAGCTTTTCGGATCAAACAAGGTTTTTCATCAAGAACACATGAGCTCTATTTTTCTCTTTCAAAACAAACTTCAAAACAATGCAAAACATACAAGACAGACTTGATCATGCAATGCAGCTAGATGATCGATCAAAACAACAAGAGAGGATTACGATTCTAACCTCAAAACTTGAATCCAACGGTTCAATCTTCTAAGATCAAGCTCGGAAATTACCTTCTCACTCTAAAACTTCTTCTCCCTCTTCTAGAGTTTCTCACTCTTCAAGAACAAAAGCTTACAAGACAAATCGTACAAAATGATACAAAATGATGTATTTTAGGCCTGTCGGCTGACCTAGCCTGCAGCTCGGACACGTGGCGCATTCGGGTTGGTTCAACTCAAAAAGGTGATTGATTGATAAGACAAGTCTCTGACAAAGTGTATGCAAGAAGCTAAGGCGGAAAACCTCGGCAAGCAATGACATCGGCTAAAGGCAAGACTCGACTTCAGGATAACAAAGACATCGGCTAGGGAGGACGACACTTGACTAAGCTGTGCCACACCTTGGCCTGGGTGTGCCACACCTCGGCCTAGGTCATACCTGCCCAGGAACAAAATCGCAAAGTGCAAAACATCTCGGCCTTGGTTCTGCACACCTCGGCCTAGCTAGTAACACCTCGGCTAGACATGCTGGAGTCTCAACCAGTGGTTTTAAAACGGTTCTAAGTACAAAGGTTCGAAGGTGAACTAGGCTCAAGATGACCTCGGCTATGCATCAAGCAAGGGTCAGAATCAAACAAGCAATACTTAACAAAGCAAGACAAAACAAGATTGCAATCATGACAAGTCAAGATAATACATGAGTGTATGCAAACATGGCTAAGTCAAAATGAGGGTTGTTACAGTAGGTATCTCTCTCCTTGGTAGTTCTTGACATGTGCATCAATGTGTTTACTCCCTTTGCGAGGATGGTACTCTCATATCACTTTCTGTACACATTGGACAAATAATTAATGGACTGTGAAGTTTCACATTCACAGTACAAATAATTAATGGACTGTGAAGTTCCACATTCACATTACAAATAATGGAATGATAGATTACCAAACACATGCTTGTGAAGATGAATGACGCTTCATCCGAAGTTGGGTTGACCACCTCTTGTTGTTCATGCAATAGTTCAGCATATGTATCTATGAGCTGCACAAACATGGGGTCATATTATATAGATTTGTGGTCGTGTGTGTTCGTATGCATGTGTGCATATGCATGAAGAGCTAATTATGTTTGTACTGGCATACATTGCTGTGTATTGATTCCTCCTTGATAAGGTTGACAATGTCATCAAAATAAACATGTGTAGCCTTTGAATCTCCTGTCCACACCAGCAGCTTGTGCATTATAAACAAACCAATGTGAATATTTACATTGCACAGATCTGAACAAACCCAGAAAATTGAACACAGTGATGATTATAGACAATTACGGAATGTGAATGTTAACGTTAGATGTTTGCACAGTCACTTACTCATCGCCTCCACTTTTTTGTAAAGCTTGGACCTTTTGTTTGTCTTGTTTGGACATCTTGCTCCACACTTTGAACTTGTTGGTCAAGGATAATTTTTTTGGCTGCTTCGCTGGTGGGTGTTTCTCTACATCTTCAACCATTTCGACTGGATGGGGTTGCTTTTGGCCTGGTAAGTCTGGGTACTGGAAGTCAGGCAAGCGATGTTCTTTGCGATCTTTTTCCTTTATACGCTTGACCCTAGAAGGTAGGCTGATATTGTGTTGCATTGGGCTAGGGAGTTGCTTTTCTGCCACAGCCTGTGTGACAATGTGGACTGACTGGTCATCGTAAAGATCTTGAAGAATTGTTTTATCGCATTCCAAGTCGATGACCAGCTGCGTTAAGCGTTTGATTTCTTCATCCTTCTGCTGCATGCACTTCTGTATTTCGGTATTTATGTTGGGTGGGCTGGACTGGTTGAATAATTTATGTTCAAGATTATCTATGACTCTTGCCCTTAACTCCCACGAAAATTGAAGGTGTTTGTACTTCGCTTCCCATTGCCTTATGACGCCCCAAGCCTTCCGATTTTCTTTGATAAGCATGTCAATCAAATCAGGTTGGTTTGTGTTTGGTATTACAATAGCTCTGTCATAATGTTGGCTGCTAGATGGAATGTGAATGTCCTCATCGCTGTCCTTTAGCTCCATCCCATCCCCAGAAAAGTGGGAGTTGCTGCCATTGTGTTGTTCTCCCTTCATTTCAAACCGGTTGGGAGATGTTGTAGCTGGTTCATAAATTTCAGGCTCTACCTTCAATGTTTTATGCTTGAACTTTTGTAATTCTGTTGGGATTGCATAGAGTTCACCGGCATTAACCTGACAATGAAAAAAACATGTTACGTAATGTATATATTTGGGTGGTGTTATAATGTGAATGTTTTGATCAGTAGTTGAAGGCCCTACCTCATTAAAACCCAAATCAACTAAAGAGGTGGTTTTCATCTTCTTCTGTAAAGCAGTCAGATCCCACTTCACACAGCAAGGAAAGGCATTGGGTTTGTGAGGTTGTAGGATGGTTGTGTGCTCACACAACCAATACTTCAGTAAAACAACAAACACATAATGTTATTTAGCATTTGCATAGTAATGTCATGAGTGAATGCGATTATTCACATCAGTGGTTCAGATGTGAACATTCACATTTGTGAAACGTAAGTGATGTGGCACTGTTGTGAACATTCACAGTAGTATGTTATGAGCTAATGTGAACATTCACAGTAGTATGTTATGAGTGAATGTGAACATTCACATCAGTGGTTCAGATGTGAACATTCACATCTGTGTAACATAAGTGATGTGGTACTGTTGTGAACATTCACAGTAGTATGTTATGAGTGAATGTGAACATTCACATCAGTGGTTCAGATATGAACATTCACATATGTGAAACATAAGTGATGTGGCAGTGTTGTGAACATGCACAGTAGTATATTATGAGTGAATGTGGACATTCGCAACAGTGATTCAGATGTGAAACTGTTGTGAACATTCACAACAGTATAGTAATTGCCTATGGACATTCACATCAGTGGTACATATGTGAATGTTCACAGTTGGCGTAGATGAACAACACTCAATGACATGTGAATGTTATTATTTGACAACATGGGTACTTACCATCAATAACATGACACAGCCGGTGACTTTTGCTGGATTTTTGTCGTTTTGGGAAATAGACGATGTCAACGTTGTTCTAATTTTCTTGGCCCAATCATATTCTCGCATGGTTTCCAATGGGACCATATGTGCGTAGTAGCCCCATCCTATTGTCTCTCCGCTTGTTGAGAAAAAAAGCTTTTGGCAAGCATACATGCACACTAGTCGGGCAACCTCTTCGTTATCAGCTTTCTTTTTGCCTTTCAACGCCTCGGTCAAAAGGGTGCGTATCCATTTTGAAGTCAAGCGACTGACATTTTTGCATATTTTGTTTACAATGCCAGTCTTTGGTTTTGCACCATATGCTATGTCCATCGGCTTGCTGCCACAGTCCACACCGAAGATCAGCTTGATGTCGCTATTGTGTATGTTCATCTTCTTCTCCCCAATGTAGAATGCATCCTTTGAAGCTTTGTACATTTGTAGTACATGCACAACAACGTCATCATACTTCATGCATTTGTCCAGGTCGATCTGATTGTTTCTTAATGCATCAAGCAAATTCCAAAAAGATGTTTGTTGAAGGCACCCAAGCTGTGCTTGTGTGAACTTGGTGGTTTTCATGAATTTGACCAGTCCGGTCATATTAGATCTGTAGTTCACATTGCGCATGTCAACATTGGTGCTATTATTTGTTTGTCGGGTTTCTTCCTTCACATGGTACTCATCTCTCTTTCTCTTTGCGGTTTTCTTTTGTGCAACATTTGCAAAATGGAGCATTTTAAAAACATTAAGTCAAGGCTCATGTGATTAAATTTTCAGGCAATGTGAATGTTGACAGCATAGAACAGCAGCACCAATAATGTCTGACTCTCCTACAATATTTAGGCAATGTGAATGTTCACAGCCTAGAGCAAAATCACCAACCATATCTGATTGAACTAAAATGTTCAGGAAATGTGAATGTTTACAGCGTAGACCAACAACACCAATAATATCTGATTCTCCTAAAATGTTCAAGCTATGTGAATGTTCACAGCCTAGAGTGAAAGCACCAATAATATCTGACTCTCTTAAAAGTTCAGGCAATGTGAATGTTCACAGCCTAGAGCAAAATCACCAACCATATCTGATTGAACTAAAATGTTCAGGCAATGTTAATGTTCACAGCCTAGAGCAAAATCACCAACCATATTTGATTGAACTAAAATGTTCAGGCAATGTGAATGTTGACAGCATAGAACAATAGCACCAATAATATCCGACTCTTCTAAAATTTTCAGGCAATGTAAATGTTCACAGCCAATAACAAAACAACAGAATTGGCCAAACATTTTCAATCCACAAGAATGTTAAGAGCATAAAACAACAACACCATTACTACCTGATTACTTAAACATTTTTAACTCAATGTGAATGTTCACATCTTTTATCAACTACATTGAACTAAAATGTTCAGGCAATGTGAATGTTGACAGCATAGAACAATAGCACCAATAATATCCGACTCTCCTAAAATTTTCAGGCAATGTAAATGTTCACAGCCAATAACAAAACAACAGAATTGGCCAAACATTTTCAATCCACAAGAATGTTCAGAGCATAAAACAACAACACCATTACTACCTGATTACCCAAACATTTTTAACTCAATGTGAATGTTCACATCTTTTATCAACTACAACAAAACAGAATTGAACCCATGTGAATGTTCACAGCATTGAACAACAACCAAATAACATCTGCAATAATTTGATTATCAAACCATTTTCAATCAATGTGAATGTTCACATGTTTCAATAACAACAATTACAACAAAAACATTTTGGAATGTTCACAGTTGTGAACAAAATGTAATTGCAACTGTAATGTTTTTGACTGCGAAAATCAATAAAATTCAGGATTATGATGGAGGGGTTCACAATAAATGTTACGGTCTTAACAATAATGTCTCTTATATATTGTATGCATAGCAGAAGGGGATATTTGTATAAGTTCACAATGATGGTTGTTGATAAAGAGGTTTAGGGTTTAAATACACGAATTAGTAGAATGCTTACGTTTTGTGCCCATTTCGACGGAGAAGATGTTGAGACGAAGGGACGATGTGACGAAGGAATGTATACAGTCTTCTAGGCGTACGAACGACGAAGAAGATGATGAGACGATGTGACAATGGAACGAAGATAGTCTTCTCGGCGTAGGGACGACGGAGAAGATGATAAGACGATGCGACGATGCTACGATGGAAGGAATACAGTTTTGTGGGAGTTGAGGCGATGTGGAATATGGATTTCGATTTCTGGACTGTAGAGGCACTGTGCGTAATTTCCTGCGCAAGAATAGAGAGGGGAACAGAGACGGTTATTAGATTCAAAGAGAGAGAGAGAGGCGCGTGTTTTGTTGAGGGATTATTTGGTCTTTCTGCATGAAATGGACCTAATGGAATATTATAAAACACTATGGGTTTTATGGAACAACACTCTTAGATAATGGATTTATTGAAAAACCTCCCAATATTAAATTTTTTACTAAATATATGATCAAATATTTAATATTAGTGTGAGTCTATTTTTTTATAAATTCTACAATCATATGAGATATTTAATTATGTATTTAGTAAAAAATTTAAAACTTATAATATTTTCCAATTTGAGTGAGTTTCGCGGGCCCTCCAGCCGACGTGAACCCATGTCACTGTGGCTTCAACGGAAAATTATACAATATTTCTAGAGTGTTATGTCATCCTTTTTTTTTTATTTATTTTGTTTTGTTTTGTTTTGTTTTTTTTTTTTATGAATTATCATTTATGATGTCTTTTATCTTTTTAATTACCTAATTTAATATCATATCTAATCATTTTTTTCACCAATTACAATACTAAGCCTTAGTTTGGTTTTCATCTTTCGCTATATAATTATAAAAAGACAAAAAAAAATTACAAAATTATAAAAAGGTTACAAAAGTACCAAACTATCTCATATATAAATAAAAAGTCAAAAAAATATCATGGCAATTTTCTCATTCCAAAGCCAAAAAATCAAAATATTCAAACAAGAATATCAACCAACTAAAAAAATCTCAAGTTAAAAAAATTATAAAAAATAAAAAAAATCAACTAAAAAAAACATTACCAAACGATCCTAAAGAGTGTCACGTATTCATAATTCAAAACTACGGAGTAATCACCTTGAGTTGAACACAGCCATCATTGGATGGTTTGACCTTGGTCAACAATGCTGTTGTCACCGTGAGCTCCATTCTTGGCCCACTCCACATTAAGGTTTGTTTTGGAAAGGTGATTAATTTTTTTTAATTTTTTGATTTTTTTTTTTAAGAAAAAAAGTGAATTAAAAGTTGAAAAAATAACTTTTAACCCAATTTTCAAAATACTTCTAATTATACCAACATCATAGGCAAATCTACAAATCTAACTATCAAATTACCCAAAAATAAAAATTATGAATTATGTCCGTCGTTAAAAGATTCTTTTAGAGTTTTTTTTTAATAATATTTTTAGAAAGTGCTATAGAGAGTAATAGTAAAATAATTAACAATACTTTGTGCAAAAAATGAATCTGTCTAAAAGGAAACGATTCAATAGGAAAGGAAAAACAATTGAGTGCGTTTCTATTTTTTCTTATTTGATCTACCTTTCAATTGATGTAGGTGGGCCTATAGAAGCTGTTGGCCCATCACTTATGGCCCAATCCATGATTCAAATACTAAAGCTCAACTTTCGTAGAACCTAACATTATATCAAGAACCAATGATATCTAGACACTTGTCAAGAGTAGAACCAACCACATCAGCAGACAAAGATCCTGCAGAGTTATTGCACCACACATCAACCATTAATGAGTTCCCCTGCAGCATTTATTACGATAACCCCTTCACGTCGGAACAGAACAGCCTCACCACAAACAAAGACAAGGTAGAACATAGACTTTCGGTCAACATGACAGCTTAGAGTAGACAAAGAAATGATGAACGAAAGATATAAGCAGACTTCTAAGACAAAGAGAAGGTTAAGTCTTTTATCACCACCCTATCTCTATAGCCCATTACTCTCTCACTTCTCTAACTTGCTCGTTAGAGGGTTCGCTGGGAGACTCCCCGTTCCTCGCTGAACTCTTGTGCAGGTTTGTTTGTGGGCACGACAATTGGACAACGATTTGTGAAGCGTGGAGCAACGCGATGCGTTCCCTCTAAAGCTTGCAGTATCATCATCAATCTTTGACAAATTTTTTCCTATTTGATCTATCCCTTCAATCTTTGACAAAATTAAATACAAGAAATAAGGGTACAAAGAGAGAGAGATGCAGTCTTCTGTCCCCTCAACATCAAATGCCTTTAATGTCCTTGAATCGTGTGATTTGGACGAGTTAGGAAATGGAGATTCAAGTCAAGAGTTGAGAAATAGAGGGAGTCCATCTCCAAGTGATCCTAGTTATGGGGAGACTTCAAAAGAGGATAACAGAAGAAAATTTAAAGCGAAACTTCATGACTTGAAGAATGCTAGAAGGAAATTCTGAATCCTTGTTTTGTTGGGAATGTTGTGCTTGTTTTCTATAAGCTCAGTTTGTCTTTTGATGGAGTAGTTTATTTTGTTTATTTTTGTGTTCCCATCAAAAGCTGTGTATTGAACTTCATTGTATATCTTTCTTTTTTGGTTATAATATGACTTACTTATCCAAAAAAAAAATAAGGGTATAATGATAAATATTATATAATTGATTCCAGGTTTCGTTTGGGAAGTGAGTTGACTTTTTGATTTTTTGAGCTATTTTAGCTTGAAACTAAAAAACTTGATTTGAGAAGGGTTTTTGGCTTTTTTTTTGTTGACTTTTTTGACTTCTTTATTTGATAAAGAATGTAATGATTATGTTTTGAATGAGATGTTTTGTCTTATTATACTAAAAAATCTATTTTATTTTTTGTGACTATTTTAGCCAAAAAATCATGACTTTTTTCTTCCCAAACCAAGGCCCAATAAGTTTTGCTGTTAGACCAGATTATTGAACCTCGTCCATCTCCCAAAAAAAAAAAAAAAAAAAAAAAAAAAAAAAAAAAACTGGGCCAATTAATTCAAGGAGCAATATTGGAGATTTTTAAAACATTATTCATAAATTTATTTACACTAATATGATGAGAATTGAGTTTTTTTTTTTTTTTTTGAACGAATGAGAATTGAGTCTTAATTGTTTAATTTTTAAACAGGAGTTTGGCTTCTCTTATACTGGGATCCTAATCTGACAAAACTTGAGAGGCCTGTAGGATTCAACATAGATTTCGTTTCAATAATCCGAATTGTTTATTTTATAGGTCCCACAATGTATATTATCTATGAAAAAATATAGGACGATCTGATAATCGTAACTTTTTCATTTTATCATATTTGCCTCTAAAAAAATAGATGATCTATTTTAAAAGTATATTTGTTATCTATTTTTTCATACACAAATGCAATAAAATAAAAATGTTATGATTATCGGATCGAATAAATTTTTTTCATAAATATTATATATTGCGGATCCTACAAAATGAACGATTCAAATCATCGAAATAGAATCCATGGTGGGCCCTAAAAAATTAGCTTTGTAATGTTGAGACCTCTCAAGTTCTGTCATGTTGAGATCTCAACATGAAAGAATCCTAACCCATTAAACAAATCAATAACTCAGATCTAATAACCTACCTTATTCAAAATAAATTTGTAAGTGATATTTGAGGGAGCTAAAGCATTTTTCTAACCCAAAAGAACTTGGTTAGACTAAAATTAAAGAAAATTACAAATTAGTGTATGTTTAACTAAAAAACAATATAGATTAGTATAAATTTTATAAATATGAATAATTAAAATCATAAATTTTTTTTATATAAATTTATCATTATTTTTTAAAAATACTACTGAATTGTAATTTTTGTTTGTTTTCTTACATTCTTGTCGGACTCAAACATTGTGAGAATCTCGTCATCTGCAAAAAAAACTGCATTCTATTGTTTTTATTTTTTCTTTCTGGAGAATGTTGTTGTTGCTAAGCTAAGATTGTGAATTCATGAACAATGAAGCTCCTCGCGTCGATCTCTCTCTTGATCTAAAATTTTATAATATAAGAAAAAGTGTAATATTATATAAATAAAAAATTCATATATAATGGTGTGACTTGATATGATATTGTCATATTATTTTTATCAATTTTTTTATATAAATTTTATATAAGAATAAAATTTTCTTAATAAAAATTACAATGTGAATATCAAATTATTACGTCATTGTTGGTTTTCTTGTTCAACAAACCGACACTTGCAAATTGTGAGGCATTGTAATGGTGACGTAATTATCTAGACAAAGGAAGAAAGGGAGGCCACATTGGCACCATCACCATTTTGGTACTAACGCCTACTTTGGCAATTCAGTTAAAAGTAAATTTTTTTTTTTGAATTATATTATTTCTTATTTTTTTATATATTTTTAAAAAGAATTAAAAAAATTAATTTTAATTTACTTTTCAAAATAAGCCTAAAATAAAGTTGGCTCACACAATTTGTAGTCAATCCGATTTTGCTCATGGTTCAAGAATCCTTTATTTTAGTTAAATTTTTAATTTTTTTTAATAAAAAATGTATAAAAAATATAAAAAATTGATATACTTTGTAGTGATTTTTTTACTTTTAAGCTAAAAAAATTCTATCCACAATGCGTTTTTGGAGTTTGTTTATTTGTTTATTTTTTTTTCATTTTTAGTTTTTTTTTTTTTTAAAAAAAAGCTTATGCTTTTATATTCAACTTGATGAGACGAACCCAAAAGAATAAAAACAAGGATTCTAAATAAAGTTAAGAAAAGACAAAATTAGCTAAACATAGTAGATTTTTTTTGGCTTATTTTGACTCTTTTTTTTTTTTTTTTTTCCTACTTACTTTTTAGATTCATCCACATAAGATGGACCGAAAAAGTAAAAAAAATTGATATAATTTTGAAGAAAAAAAAAAAAAACTAAAGACAAAAATTTTGAAAAAAGAAGAAGAAGACTTTTTTAGACAATAAGCAAACTTCCCAAACACATCCTTTTAAGTGAGTTTATTATACTTTCTTAATATAATATTCATATATTTAAACCAATTACATTTTGTGTATTATTCACATACAAAAAATATATATATATACGGGAAGAAGTTCATTTTCTTTCGAGTTCTCAGTTAAAAGAATAAATAATGAGACAATTTGAACTTTGCCATACTCTTGAGTGTACATTCTATTTTTGGGAGTTATCTACATATAGTGTGAGAGGCGTGACAAAAGAATGTATGGAAAAATCCATAACCATGACCTACACAAATATGCTTGTCCCAAAATATTGTATCATACTATAATGAAATACAAGAACGTTAAATACAACATATTAATAAGAAGCTTCTCAAACTGAGAAAAAGAAAATACAAATAAATAGCGTCATAATTTTCTATTTAAATCTTAAATGTGATTTAAGTAATGACTCAATTTTTGGAGTAACCTGCATACACATGCAAAACAATATCGTGGAAGATGTGATTTAGGAAGAGCAGAAAGTTGGATTATTTTAGAATGTGCATTCTTACATTTTCTACCCAAACATTTACTAATGTCAATAATTGAATTTCTATGCTTTTATTCGGAAAATTTTAATATAAGAATGAGCATTGCGCAATTTTATTTTTGTGTAGTATAAATTATTGACACTATAACAAAATGTACTTTTAGTGACTAAATTTTTTGTCGCCAAAAGTCAATTTTTAGTCGCCAAAATGTCATGACCCAAACCTGCCCCTAAGGGTTTAGCATCGTAACCGGCCAGTAATCTGTGATTACCAAAGGCCTGCTTAACAATAGAGACAATTAAACAATATAAAGGGGCCAGCAGAAGCCAATCAATAAATAAAAGATGTTCAATGAGCTATGAAAATCTGAATGGAAAGAGACTTTTATGAACATATTCACATTCAAGCTATATGCAAATACATATCAGATACACATAATATTCAGGTTAGGGATCCAAACCCTTCACCATGACTGTACAATCAAGTCTTAAAAATTCGATACAAAACAGAGACAAAAGGGCGAATCTGACACTACAACAAAAACATATTTTAGTGGCACTACACTAGTGGCATATTTTTGGAAAATGCCACAAAAAATGATATTTAGTGGCCCATTTTTTTAAAATGCCACAAAACGACAAACATAAAAGGCTCTAGTGACATTTCAATGAACAAGTGTCACAAAACTACAACAAAAACATACTTTAGTGGCACTACACGAGTGGCATATTTTTAGAAAATGCCACAAAAATGATATTTAGTGGCACGTTTTTGAAAAATGCCACAAAACGACAAACATAAAAGACTCTAGTGACATTTCAATGAACAAGTGTCACAACACTACAACAAAAACATACTTTAGTGGCACTACACTAGTGGCATATTTTTAGAAAATGACACAAAAATGATATTTAGTGGTACGTTTTTGAAAAATGCCACAAAACGACAAACATAAAAGGCTCTAGTGACATTTCAATGAACAAGTGTCACAATACTACAACAAAAACATATTTTAGTGACACCATACTAGTGGCATGTTCTTAAAAAATGTCACAAAAAGAATATTTGGTGGCATTTTTTAGAAAAATGTCATAGAGCCACAAACATATAAGGCTCTAGTGGCATTTCAATTAAAAAAAAGTGTCATTTCACTACAACAAATTTACACTTTAGTGACACTACACTAATAGCATGTTTTTAGAAAATGCCACAAAAATAAAATTTGGCATTAAATGTTTTAGAAAAATACCATAGAACCACAAAACATATAAGGCTCTAGTGGTATTTCAATAAAGAAATGTCACATCAATTTTATGGCATTTTATAAAATAATGACACAAAAAATTATGTTCGTGACATTTACCAACAGATGCCACTAAACTTTAGTTGCAATGGCATTTTTTAAAAAATGTCAGGACACTAGGTAGGTGCAAATTACTTTTTATGGCACTTAGGTAAAAAGTGTCATAAACAAATATTTTATAACATTTTGAGAAATGCCACTAAGCCAAAAATTTTCCAAGCTTATAATGACATTTTTGAAAAAACAAAAAATGCCAATATATTTTCTAAAATTTTAAAATGCAATAAATGATTAAAAATAAATGAATTAAACTCAATATACACTAGGAAAAAAGCATATTCATGACTAAATTTCCAGACCAAAAAAATTTGGTCGCTGAAAGTATAGCCTTCAGCGACCAAAACAGCATTAGTTGCCAAAAGTAAAGCTTTTTGGAGACTAAACAATTTTAGTAGCCAAAAGTCTACAATTGGCGACTAAAACTAAGTTTGGTCACTGATTATATGAGTTTTATTGACTAAAAAATTTTTAGCAGTCCAAAGTAAAGCTTTTTGGCGACTAAAAAAATTTAGTAGCCAAAAGTCTACAATTGGCGACTAAAAATAAGTTTGGTCGCTGATTATATGGGTTTTACCGACTAAAAAAATTTTAGTAGCCAAAAGTAAAGCTTTTTGGTGCCAAAAAAAATTTTAGTAGCCAAAAGTCTACAATTGGCGACTAAAAAATAAGTTTAGTCGCCAAAAGTGGTCATTTTTAGCGCGGAAGAACTAAAATCCTAAGGTGGGAATAAAATTTTTTGGTGACCAAAATTTTGGTAGCTGAAAGTGCATCTTCGGCGACCAAATCCGATTTTGGTTGACAAAAGTTAAGTTTTTTAGCAACTAAAAAGTAATTAGTAGCCAAAAGTATAGAATTGGCGACTAAAAATATTTTTAGTCACCAAAAATGGTCTTTTTTTATTTTGGTAGTAAATAGTTTATTTTACATAAATTATGTTCAATAAAATAATTATGTTTATACATATTAATATAGATGTATGTACTATATAAATAATATATGTTGCATATATAATCATGTGGTGCTATAGAGGTGTAGTGGGAAAAGTGTGGTGTATAAGGTTTATGGTGCGAGATGTTGGCGGTTCGAGTCTCTGCAAGAGCAAATCAAATTGTTCTACAACGAATTATCGTTACGAATAGTGCCTACCATGATATTAAAGTGTCACTGAAAGGTTTTAGTCTTAATAGTGTAATGACACTTATAAGTGTCACTAACTCTTTTTTTAATGGCACTTGATAGTGCCACAAATAATATCTATCATGACATTAAAATGTCATTGAAAGTTTTTACCCATGATGGTGCAGTGACACTTGC
The DNA here is from genome assembly GCA_025200525.1 of Camellia lanceoleosa. Classification (NCBI taxonomy): domain Eukaryota; kingdom Viridiplantae; phylum Streptophyta; class Magnoliopsida; order Ericales; family Theaceae; genus Camellia; species Camellia lanceoleosa. The sequence goes on from CM045764.1 coordinate 160,330,379, forward strand.
AAGTATCTACCGTGGCACTTGTATCTACCGTGGCACCGATAGAAGTGGCACTTGTTCAAAATGCCACAAGACCAAAAAATGTCATTAGAAGAATAGTTTTGTGGCACTTTCAAATGTCACTAAACTAAGAAAATGTTGTAGTGTGAAGCACCCCAAAAACAACCTTAGCTTGAGTAGATTCGAAACCTCAAAATGAGGTACAACTGTTGGCTGGACAAAACGGGAGCTTAAATTAAAGCCTTTAGCTTTGGTCCGATGCCTGGCCACTTACATACATATATAAATTGTGAGCTAAAGCCCAGTAAATAACAAATGTGTAAAGGGGTTATGAATGATGTCCTTACAATCTTTAAAACAATCGATTAGCACTAAAACACTTTCAATCAATATCATTTGTCAATCAATCATTTGATTCGATCAATTCGATCCATCATATTCATTAAGCCATACCTAGTACATCTAATAGCAACAATACACTAGGTCTTACGAGACCGAACAATCAATTGATGGCTATCATACAATAACAATAGTTTCAAGATTTGGAACTGACAGAGATCTCTGTATCAATAACAATAACAATATCAATAAATATAACAATATCAATAAATATCAATAAATACACTAGGTCGCTCGAGTGTAGACTCCTTCGCTCGAGTGGTCTGCAAAAATGCAAAAAGTACTGGTTGCTGAAGTTCTCCGTTCGATGCTTGCTCGAGCATGAGACACAGTTCGTCGCCCGAGCGTAGGTATCGTCGCTCGAGCATACGTCTGCACATGAAAAAACCTGAGAGCTTGTAATTTATTGTCGAGTCAACATTCCATCGCTCGAGCGGAACTCTGAAAACAAAAGTGGTCGCTTGAGCGTGGAATCCTTCGCTCGAGCGTGGAAGCCAAAATTTGGGTTTTCTAGATTTGCTCCCAAAGCTCAAACCAAGAATCAAATATGCCAAAACTTATCCTTTTGGGCCAATTTTCTGGAAAACACTTAGAAACTCATAGTACAACATGTTTTAAAGATCATTTCATAAAATCAAAGCCCAAAAGTATGACAATTTAATACCAAATTCAATGAAACTTGAAGAACAATGTAAGAACATAACATGCATGAGTTCTTATGAACTCTAATGCTCCAAAGTATTCCCAAATACAAGATTGAACTAAAAAACATGGTGAATTTCAAGAGTATAATCATAATCTAGACACGTATGTGGAAATTCTCATGAAAACAACCTCAAAATTCAATTATATGGACATGCATGCATCAATTGTTTCTCAATTCAACTCTTTAGGCTAATTCTTGACTCTAATCACCAAATTTTCCATGAACCATTCATGTAACAACTTAGATTCACAATTAAGAAAATGAATTTCCTACCTTAAGTCTTGAATTCCAAGTGTAGTAGCTCAAAAATGCAATTCACCTTCAATCACCCCGAAGTCTCAAGCCAAACTCTTGTTGAATCAATTTGTTTTTCCTAATCTCCCTCTCTCTCACGTTTGGGTCATGAGGATGGAAAAGATGATGCATCAAATATGTAAAAAGAATTGGTCTTGAATCAACCCACTTAGTGACAATTGTGTAAATAATCTAGGCTCAATTAATTTAACATCAATAATTCTAATTTAATCATACGAAATCGAATTTTAATTAAACCTACCATAAAATTCTATAAATCCTAATTAGCATATAACACTAATCAATTTCACAATCGGTCGCTAATAAGACTTTCAATTCGCAATTCAAAATCGAAAACATGAACAGATCATTTCATATCAACAGATAGAAATGCAAGTAAATCACATACTCATGCAATCAATTTAGAATTTCATCTTAATCAATTACTTATCACGTTAAATCACAATTTAACGTTAATCAGAGGTGAGGGTTGTCACAGTCTTCCCTCCTTAAAAAGAGTTTGGTCCTCCAAACTCGAATTACCTTCATTTTGGAAGAACACTGGATTCAGGGGAAACAAATAAGGATATCTTTTCATCATATCATCTTCCCTTTCCCAAGTGGCATAAACGCCACCATGATTTTGACAATCCACTTTCACTAAAGGGATTTCCTTATTTCTCAACCTCTTGATTCGTCGATTTACAATCTGAATAGGCCATTCTTCATAAGTGTAATCTTCACTTAACACCACACAGGTAGGCTCAATAACATGGAAGGGATCTCAAAGATAATCCCTCAACATTGAAATATGAAAAACATTATGCATGTGTTCCATTTCAGGAGGAATCGCTGCCTGGTACGTCACTGGATTGATCTTTTCAATGATTTCATACGGCCCAACATATCTTAGCGCTAGCTTACCCTTAGCCCCAAAACGAGTCTGTCCTTTCATCGGTGTCACTTTAACAAAAACATGATCACCCACTTCATATTCCCTGTCTTGCCTTCGTACATCCGCATAACTTTTTTGTCGGCTTTGTGCGGTTTTCAATCTTTGTTGAATAAGTTTTACCATTTCTATGGTCTCTTGTACAATCTCGGGTCCAAGCAAAGGCCCATCTCCAACTTCTGCCTAACAAATAGAAAACCAAAAATTTCTGCCATATAAAGCCTCAAAAGATGCCATACCAATACTCGAGTGAAAACTATTGTTGTAGGCGAATTCGGCTAAAGGTAAATGACTTTCCCAATTTCCTTGGAAATCAAGAACACACATACGCAGTAAATCTTCCATAGTCTGGATTCTCCTCTCTGACTGGCCATATGTCTAAGGATGGTATTCACTACTAAATCTCAATTCGGTACCCAATGCCGTTTATAGACTTTGCCAAAATCTTGATGTAAATTTTGAGTCCCTATCAGAAACAATAGACATAGGCACTCCATGCAATCTGACAATCTCATCAATATAAATTGTAGCCAATTTGTCCGCATTATAAATTGTTTTGACAGGCAAGAACTGAGCAAATTTAGTCAATCGATCAACAATAACCCAAATTGAATCCATACCTCCACTGGAGCAAGGCAACCCAACAATGAAATCCATAGTGATATGTTCCCATTTTCACTCCGGTATTGGTAAAGGCTAAAGTAACCCTGCAGGTCGTTGATGTTCAGCTTTGACTTGTTGGCAATGTAGGCATTTCGACACAAACTCGGCAATTTCTTTCTTCATTCTCAGCCACTAGAAATTAAGTTTCAAGTCTTGGTACATTTTTGTATTTCTTGGATGGATAGAAAGTTTCGAACTGTGGCCTTCTTGCAAAACTCGTTGTTTCAATTCAGGATCACTTGGCACGCACATCCTCCCTTGAAATTTTAACACATTGTTTTCAAATTTAAAGTCCGGCCTTGATTTGGATTCCCGTTCATCAATGATCTTTTTCATAAATTCATCTTGTTGTTGCTTTTCTTTAATCTCCTCAATAAGTGCCAGTTGAGCAGAAATAGCAGCTAATGTCCCACCTTATTCGTGCAAAACAATTTCAACTTCAAATTTTTCAAGGTCATGTAACAGTTCTTTCTGTCCGGTGAGTAAACAGGCCAAATTCCCAATTGATTTTCGACTAAGTGCATCAGCCACGGTGTTAGCTTTTCCCTGGATGGTATAAAATTTGTAGGTCATAGTCTTTTATCAATTCTAACCATCTCTGCTGTCTCATGTTCAACTCTTTCTGTGTAAAGAAATATTTTAAACTTTTGTGATCGGTGTACACTTCACATGTTGCCCCATATAAGTAGTGGTGCCAAATTTTCAATGCAAACACTACTGCAGCAAGTTCTAAGTCATGAGTCGGGTAGTTCTTCTCATGTGGCCTCAGTTGTCGGGAAGCATATGCAATAACTTTACCATTCTGCATTAATACACATCCCAAATCCTTATAAGAAGCATCACTAAAAATAGTAAATCCGTCCGTACCTAAGGGTAGGGTGAGAATCGGTGCAGTCACAAGTCGAGTCTTCAATTCTTGAAAAGCTGATTCTCTCTGATCGGTCCAGTTAAATGATATTCCCTTTTGAGTCAATTGAGTCAATGGCAGAGCAATTCTGGAAAAATCTTTCACAAACCTCTTGTAGTATCCGGCTAAACCTAAGAAATTTCGAACTTCAGTAACATTAGTCGGTCAAGGCCAATTCACAACTGCTTCAATCTTCTGTGGGTCAATTGAAATACCATTCTTACTAATCACATGCCCCAAAATCATGACGTTATCAAGCCAAAATTCACACTTTGTTAGTTTTGCATATAGTTTCTGTTCTCTTAAGGTCTGTAAAGCGATTCTCAAATGATGTTCATGTTCCTTCTTGCTCTTGGAATAAATCAAAATGTCATCTATAAAAACAACCACAAATTCATCGAGGAATGGTTTGAAAATTCTGTTCATGATGTCCATAAATGTAGCAGGCACATTAGTAACTCCGAAAGGCATAACAAGAAATTCATAATGTCCGTACCCCGTTCGGAAGGCAGTCTTTTCAATGTCCTCTGCTTTTACTTTTAACTGATGATATCCGGATCTAAGGTCAATTTTGGAGAAAACCTGAGCACCTTGCAATTGGTCAAATAAATCATCAATACGAGGCAGTGGGTATTTGTTTTTCATTGTCACCTTGTTCAATTCATGGTAGTCAATATAAAGCCTTAGTGAGCCATCCTTCTTCTTCACAAATAAAACTGGCGCGCCCCACGGTGAAGTACTGGGCTGATAAATTTCTTATCCAACAATTCCTGTAGCTGAATTTTCAATTCCTTCAATTCGGTAGGTGCCATTCTGTACGGAGCTTTGGAAATCGACTGTGTACCCGGTAATACTTCAATGGTGAACTCAATCTCCCTATCAATCAAATCCCCTGGCAAATCATCTAGAAAAACATCTGAGAATTCTCTGACTATAGGAATACTATCCACATTAGTTTTAGTATCAGCAGGTACAGTCAATATGTAACATAAATACCCTTTACACCCTTTTTTAATCAATTTGAATGCTTTCATGAACGAAATCAGATATGGGAGAGGTACAACACCAACTCCGTTAAACACAAATTTTGAAAATCCAGGTGGACGAAAAATTACTTGTTTCGTTACACAGTCAATGGAAGCATGATATTTTGTTAACCAGCCCATTCCCAAAATTACATCAAAATGATCAAGATTCAATGGCAGTAAATCAACATACAAAAGAACATCCCCATTGACAATGTCACATGCAGGATACACATAAGCACAAGTCATAGGTCCCCCAGCATGTGAAGATATAGCTAACAAATAGTTCATGGGTCCCAGTGGCCTATTTAATTTTCATGAAAAAGCATGCGAAACAAACGAATGTGTAGACCCCGAATCAATCAGAATATAATCATTTTGGGCGCAAAATTGAAAATATACCTGACACGACTGTCTCGGTATTCTGCACGTCTCCCGGTACAAGTGCAAACACTCGGCCTTGTCTCAGAGGTTCTTTTCCGATAGCTTTGGGATTGGGTTTTGGTGTAGCAGTTGAAGCTACAGTGCTTGTTACGGGTTTACTGAGATTCTGGGAAGCGAGTGGATAGTCTTTAACCATGTGGCCCACTTTACCACATTTGTAACAAGCCCCAGAAATTCTGTAACACACCCTTTTGTGTCTCTTGCCGCATTCTAAACAAGGCGGTATAGAATTGTTGCCCTGGCTAGAACTTCTCGATGACCCAGTGTTTTGCTTCTTGTTCAATGAACTATTCTGGCCTTTCTTAGAATTAGAGCCCTGCCTCTTACCCCGCTATTCAGTTACCGGTGTCTTAGTCTGTTTCAATGCTGCAACATTTGTTTCGGCTATTATTGCTCGGTTAAGAACATCCACATATTTGAGTAGTTTCAAGATATTTATTGGATCAAGTATTTCTACATTGAGTCCGCCTTCAAACTTCCTGGCCTTTTTATAATTAGTGTCAACCATGTGTGGTGCATATCGGGCGAGTTCAGTGAACTTTGATTCGTATTCGGCTACCGACATGGTGTCACAACCCGAACCCACCACTATGGGTTAAGGCCATAACCGGCTAGTAATCATGAGATTACTTATGGCCTCAAACCAAATAAGACAAAACTCATCAGAGTAAAGGGGCCAAACAGAAGCAAATTTAAAACTTTGTCCATAGAGCCGTGCTTATATACACATCATAACATTCCACATTTACATATGTTAATAACTCACAACAGAAAGTATAGTAACATAAGGTTCTGTACAGACAAGATCATTCAAATCTAAGTCAGCCAAACAAAACTATACACAGACGTATACCAAAGTCCTCGCCAACATAACGAAATACATAGAATGGCAAAAGCGCGAAGACGTGTCTCGTGCATGAGACACAAGGGCTGACTCTTCAAAACTTTGGTTGTTCCATACAGACTTCACTGAGGCTGGGTTTAGACCTCTCTTGGCTCACCTACAAACACATGAATGAGCGTGAGCGAAAGCCCAGTGAATAATATCAAATAAAGAATATATATTGGAACAATATACATCAAACGGCCTTGGGCCCAATTTATATTTCTAACTAATACATACATACATAGACATATGTAAGTTAAGTAACTGTGGTTCCAAACATATCATACGGCCCTAGGCCTAATTCATTACTATCATTTAGGTCAAACTGGCCTTTGGCCCATTCATACTTTCATGTCAAACTGTTATTCGTGTCAAACTATCATTCGTGTCAAATTGTTATTCGTGTCAAACTGTCATTCATGTCAAATGGTTATTCATGTTAAACTGACCTTTGGCCCATTCATTTATTCATGTCGAAACGGTCTCTGGCCCATTCATTTATTTATGTCGAAACGGCCTCTAGCCCATTTATTCATGTCAAAACAGCCTCTGGCCCATTCATTCATGTCAAAACAGCCTCTGGCCCATTTATTTATTCTTGTCAAAACGGCCTCTGGCCCATCAATTCGTTCTTGTCATAACAGCCTCTAGCCCATCCATTCGTTCTTTCGTTTGTGTCAAAACGGCCTTTGGCCCATTCAGATGACAAATTGCTCTTTGGCCCATTCATTCTTTCATTTGTGTCAAAACGGCCTCTGGCCCATTCAGATGACAAACTGGCCTTTGGCCCATTCATTTATGTCAAAACAGCCTCCGACCCATTCATTCATTCATTTATTCAGATCAGACTGGCCTTTGGCCCACTCATTTGGTATACCAAACATTGTCCACCAATCGAATTAATGAACTTATAAAACTTACATAGAAGTAAGCAATTGGATAACAACATATTTCAAATATCTTTGTTAAGATATTACTCACAGTGATCGGTTGGTTGGTTTTCCCTGGAGCTCGACCCTACACATTCCATGAACACAAAAGGGTCACAAACGATTTAATCCATTCTTTAATTCACATATTCCTCTTTAGGCTTTATTCTTATCCTTCTAACTTCATTACAATGCTCAATGCATGCCTAAGATTACTTGGAAGTGAAAGAGAACAAAAAATGAAACACAGAATATCTTTTCAAAATATCAGAAAACAAGGTCCCCACTCGAGCGTGGACTTCCCCGCTCGAGCGGACCCTTGAGGCCTGCAAAAGTACTGGTTGTGCCGAATTTACGCTCGAGCGTGAAGTCGGACACTCGAGCGGAAGGCCTCACTACATGGCTCTCCGCTCGAGCGTGAACTTCCCCGCTCAAGCGGATATCAAGTCTGCAGAAAATATTGGGAGCCCGTATTTCCCGCTCGAGTGGCGGTTCCCTCGCTCGAGCGGACATCATAAATTCTGGGTTTTCCAGAATTGTTCTTGAGCTCAAATTCAACATTCAAAGGTTCCAAAGCTCATGATTTTGGTTCAAAACATGCAAACACATTCTATTTCAAGGGTATACAAATAATATGAAGCTAATTACGCAAAATCATGGTTCAATTTTCCAAAATCAATCAACATTCTTGTACAATCATGGCTTATGCTTTCAAATCCCATATGAGCTTCATATCTTCAACAATCAAACATGCATGCAATCTTTTAACTCCAATTCCATTTCAATTGGGTCAAATGATGCTTAAACACATGAAATTCATCCAAATCATGCTTGCATGTATGGCCCTACAACTCAATTCTTCATGATTAACAAACTACATGATAGATTACACAATCCTTGCTCATTTATGATAATTCTATGCATGCATGTGCATTCTAGCTTCATTTTCGACTAAATCGTTGCCATGAGCTACCAAATCACTAGAATTCACAAAATCACAAGTTCAACTCATGAATTAGGGGTTGGTCACTCACCTAGGAGCTTCAAACACTCAAGTTCTTTGGAGTTAAACTTCAAATCTCCAAGCCTTGAGCCAAAATTGCACAATTCTCCCCCTTTCTCTCTCTATAGCCGGTCTCTCTCTCTTACTAGAGTATAACCTCAGATTATGGAACTCAAACAAATGAGGGTGAGTGCAAGTTGGCCTATTAATAGGCTCCTTTGATCAAATTTCATTAATATTAAAATAGTTGAGCACTAACCCATTAAATTAATCTAATTAATCTGATCCAAATCAATTTCCAATTAAATTTCACCGTAGGCTCTAAAAATTACGCCAATCACAATGGCGTAATCAATTTCGGTTTCTGTGGCCGATAAGGCTTTCAATTTAAATTCCAAAGCAGAGAATCAAACAGATATTCCTACGGTGAACAGATAGAAATTCAAAACCACATATTTTCACATAAGTGGCACACAAAATCATATCAAACACATAATCACATTCATAATCACATTCACACATGGTGCCCTGTTTTAATTACTCAAATTTAGTCATCTTGCGGTCCCTGACACACTGAGGAAAGTATTTCTCATAAAAATCTTCCTTGAATTGAGTCCATGTCATGATATTGTAAGTATCATGTATAAGCATCCACCTTCGTCTAGCCTCTTTTTGCAAATTGAATGTAGCCAGTAAGACTTTGTGTGCCTCGGAACAGGGAAACACTTCGAATAGCTTTTTAGTTTCTAATACCCACGCTTCGGCCTTTAGTGGCTCAAGACCTCCCTGGAATGTTGGTGGCTTCATTTTGTTAAACTTTTACGTCAAGGCAATCACATCATCATTGATATTTGGTTCTGGATGCACTGGAGGAGGTAGGGGCTGTTGGTTCTGTTGTTGCCTTAGAGCCTCAGTTAACGGTTCAACCATTCTCTCTAATCTTGTCATTCTTGCTTCAGAGGATTCAGTTTCATCGGCATTTCTAGCATTCTCCATTTCACTATATACAATACGGTGATAATAAACATAGGAAATTGCTTACTTATGCACATTAGCACATATATTCGCTTCATGACCACACACACTTTCATATGCTCATACAATGCCCTAATTACTTTTCTAGGACATCCTATAGCTCATTTGGACACGTGTGTGCGGTATAACTCGTGCTTTGATACCACTTTGTCACGACCCAAACCTGTCCCTAAGGGTTTAGCACCGTAACCGGCTAGTAATTCGTGATTACCAAAGGCCTGCTTAACAATAGAGACAATTGAACAATATAAAGGGGTCGGCAGAAGCCAATCAGTAAATGAAAGATGTCCAATAAGATGTGAAAATCTGAATGGAAAGAGACTTTTATGAACATATTCACATTCAATATTAGATATAGATAATATTCAGGTTAGGGATCCAAACCCTTCACCATGACTATACAATCAAGTCTTGAACATTTGATACAAAACAGAGACAAAATGGCGAATCTGAAGCACCCCAAAAATAGCCTTAGGTTGAGTAGACTCGGAACCTCGAAATAAGGTACAATTGTTGGCTGGACAAAACGGGAGCTTAAACTGAAGCCTCTAGCTTTGGTCCGGTGCCTGGCCACCTACATACATATATAAACTGTGAGCTAAAGCCCAGTGAATAACAAATATGTAAAGGGGTTATGAATGATGTCCTTACAATCTTTAAAACAATCGATTAGCACTAAAACGCTTTCAATCAATATCATTTGTCAATCAATCATTCGATTCGATCAAAACTTGAAAAACAATGCAAGAACATAACATGCACGAGTTCTCATGAACTCTAATTCTCCGATGTATGCCCAAACACAAGATTGAACTAAAAAACATGGTGAATTTCAAGAGTATAATCATAATCTAGACATGCATGTGGAAATTCTCATGAAAACAACCTCAAAATTCAATGATATGGACATGCATGCATCAATTGTTTCTCAATTCAACTCTTTAGGCTAATTCTTGACTCTAATCACCAATTTTTCCATGAACCATGCATGTAACAACTTAGATTCACAATTAAGAGAATGAATTTCCTACATTAAGTCTTGAATTCCAAGTGTAGTAGCTCAAAAATGCAATTCACCTTCAATTCCCCTGAAGTCTCAAGCCAAACTCTTGTTGAATCAATTTGTTTTTCCTAATCTCCCTCTCTCTCACGTTTGGGTTAGGAGGATGGAAAAGATGATGCATCAAATATGTAAAAAGAATTAGTCTTGAATCAACCCACTTAGTGGCAATTGTGTAAATAATCTAGGCTCAATTAATTTAATATTAATAATTCTAATTTAATCATGCGAAATCGAATTTTAATTAAACCTACCATAAAATTCTATAAATCCTAATTAGCATATAACACTAATCAATTTCACAATCGGTCGCCAATAAGGCTTTTAATTCGCAATTCAAAATCGAAAACATGAACAGATCGTTTCATATCAACAGATAGAAATGCAAGTAAATCACATACTCATGCAATCAATTTAGAATTTCATCTTAATCAATTACTTATCACGTTAAATCACAATTTAACGCTAATCAGAGGTGAGGGTTGTCACAGTCTTCCCTCCTTAAAGAGAGTTTGGTCCTCTAATCAGAGGTGAGGGTTGTCATACCAAACCACCTTCACTCACCAGCCCTATCAATGAGGAAAGGTTGTTGTGACGACTCCATCACCTATAATACTTAGCATTTAATTAATTAAAGAGATTTGAATGTTAAATTTCCATTATTTTGATTTAATTTTGGATTTATGAAAATTGCGGAGATTGATTTGTATGTAGTTCTATTGAGGATTTATTTTTGAATTAGAAATTGAAAGCTTAAATGTCTAGAAGGCAAAATTGAAGAATTGAATTATTTTAATTTTGAGTGTCGGATCGTATGGGAGTTTCATTGAATATTCGATTTAGATTTGTAAAATTGAGATATGATTAATTGGGCTCGAATTGGAGTTAATTAAGTTATGAGAAATGGAAATTATTATGAATTAAATTTATTTATGAAGTATTCAATTGAGTATGTAATTTATTGACGAAGATTTTAAGTTTGATTAAAGGCCTTAATGATGTGAGAAACCAAAATTGAAGATGTAAATAAGTTTAATTTGATATTTGGAACCTTTTGGGAGTTTGATTAAAAATCTGATTCAGACTAATAAATTTAAATATAATTAATTGGGCTCTAATGGAAGTCAATTAGACTAATTTAATTATGTGGGATTTGAGATTAGTTATAATTAATTAATTAGTGTTAATCAAGATTTATTAAGATTAAGGGATGCTTAATTAAATTAATCCTAAACATAAATTAAATTATGGAACAAACTAGAATTGTGGGTGTGGGTGTGCTGAGAATTTTGTAGGTGTGTTGACAAGTGTGTGTGTGCACGTGTGATGTTGAGAACAAAGAGGTGAATTGTATCTGTGTATGTGTGTGTGCTGGTGAGTTCAAGAGGTATGACTTCATTTGGCTCAAAACAACACTTGGAGAAGTAAAGAAAAAAAAAGAGAGAATGAACAGCCAAAAGAGAGAGAGAGAGGGTGTGTTGATTGCTGGAAAACAAAAGAAAAAGGAAAAGAAAATTGAACTTAATGAAGAAAAGCCAAGGGAAAAAGCTAGGAAAGTGAAAGAAAGAGAAGAAAAGCTCAAGGATATTGAAAGAGAGGAAGAAGATCCAAAGGAAAATCAATCATAAATTCTAAAATTGAAGTTTAAGGTATTAAATTTATGCTTGATTTTTGTAGAATCTTCATATTACACTTGAAATTAAAAGATGAAATTGGAATCAAAATCATGTGATTAAAAGGAATTTGTAAGAAGATAAAGAAAATTAAGTTAGGCTCTTGTTCGTGGAAACTAATTATTTTGATTTTGATTTTGATTTTTATAATCTTGCATGAAATTAAGTTCCATTGTTACATGCATGAGGGAATTCTATGAGTATTTGAGTCTACATTTACATGCATCTTGGATTTTGAAGAAATTGAGCCATTGAAATTCATATTTTGATGACAAAAGGAAATGTTTTATGAAAATTAAGTTTATGAAAATTTGGAATTAATCCTAAAGTTGAATAAAGTTTAGATTTGATAATTATATTCTTAATCCATGCATATAATGTAATTTAAGAGTTTTATTCAAATTAAACATATTTTGGAACACCTATGATTATGAATTAAGTTGACGTTACAAATTGAGTTAAGTTTAAGATTATAGAAATAACTTGGAAAATACTTAGTTTGAGACTTTAATTCATGTTTAAAAGACTTATGAGTTTGAATTTGGGGTTTGACATGAACAAAATTAATTTTGATGTCAATTTCATACATGCAAATGATTTTCTAAGAAGTTTACAACTTTGATTTCATGTTTTGAGGGAAATAGGAAAGAGTTTGAAATCAATTTTATATGATTAGAAAGAAATTGACAAGAAGATGAAGAATTGGAGCTAAGCTGAAGTTTAGGAAAGTTAAATTTATAAATTAATTATTTTGGATTTGATTTGGAAAATTAGGCTCCATAAATTATATGCAATTTTATTGTGTATTTGATTTTGAAAAGGAATTTTAGAATCGTGAGTTCATGGGTTTTGATTTAAATATTATGTTTCAAGATTTTGAGCAAATAATTTATAAATGAATAAGTGCTTATGTTTTCTAAAGTATTTTCAAAGTTTTGATCAAGTGTTTTTGAAGAATTTTTGGGACTTATAATGTATGGAATGAAGTTGTATTGATACAAATGGAAGCTACAAATTTGAACAGAATTTTGGATAGTTTTTCACCCAGTGCTGCATATGCGGCTTGGAACCCCGCACGTGCGGAATATAGGGCAGTGTGAGCAAGCATTTTGCTTAAATTATAGGTACGGGAGGCACGTGCGGAGATGGTCCCGCACGTGCGGCAAGAACCCTCACACGCACAGCTGTAAGAAGCAGTCTCAGTTTTGTTTTTTGCTCCACTTTTTCACCTTCCGGGCCCCCTTATGCATGATTTAAACATGTTTATGATATGCATTACATTTCATGAACACCAAGAAAGTGTAGAACAAATGATAGAACTGAACGAGTAAACAATGAATGGAAATCGATTAAGTAAACAACGAATCGATTGAACGAGTACACTGTGTATTGAGTTGTTGTGCTTGAACTTATTTGTTGTTTAGGTCGGATGCTGCACTGTTAGTGCATTGTAGCACGTGTGTCAAGGAGCCCACTGTGACTAACAATGTTGTAAAGCTATGTTCAATTATTATTATTTTTTGAATAATTAACTGCATTGCTTTCTGAAATGATATTGTCAACTGAGTGAATGTTTATCTTATTTTATGAACTGTACTCGTGGCATTCATAGCAACTGACCGTTACTGCTATTGTTACTGTTACTATTACTGTTATTGCTACTGTTACAGAGTTCTCTGTTAGTTCCAAATTTTGGAATTACCGTTTACTGTTTGATGGCCATCAATTGATTGTTCGGTCTTCTAAGACCTATTATACTGTACTGCTATTGAATGTACCACGTATGACTGCTATGATTTCTAAATGACTGATATGACATGAAATATGAGACATTGATTGAATAACTGATCTACAGATGCAATTGATTGTTTTAATTATTGAAAGGGCATTCATTCTTAACCCCTTTACACATTTGTTATTCACTAGGCTTTAACTCACAGTTTATTATATATATGTAGGTGGTCAGACACCGGAGCAAAGTTAGCAGCGTTGACCTAAACCCGTTTTATCAAGCCAACCTATTGTGCCTCTCCATGAGGTTCCGAACCGTTAATGTTAAGGCTTGTTTTTGGGTGCTCTCATATGAAGTCAAGTGAATGTTGTATAAATCGTTTTGGCTTGGGATTTAAATCCCTAACATTTGTTTTGTTTTTGTATATAAACATCTTATGGACTCAAGTGTTTGTGCGTATATGAAACCTGTGTTACTCATTTAAGTCCTCATAGCTCTTTGGACATTGTATTTTAATATTTACAGGCTTCCACCAGCCCCTTTATTGTACAATTGTTATTACTAGGCCTTTGGTAATCACGGATTACTAGCTAGCTACGATGCTAAATCCTTAGGGACGGGTTTGGGTCATGACAGTTGTACTTGTACCTAGCAGTTTTCGGTCATGCCGTAAGTTTGGCACTCATAAAAGAATCTTTACATGGGAAAATACCAGTGTGGACTCGACTTTCTCTGTGTCCCCCTTTCGGAGAGCTCAAATTGGTCCTACAATTCGAACTCCCGTTACGGTTCTGAATCTAATATCACAAAGTGCAATGTGAGACTGATAAACACCAAAGAGTCTAATCTGGCAAATCGTTTTGGAAAATTGATTTTGAATCAAAAAGCACCAAAAATGGACTGCTTTGCCAGATTACAGAGTCGCCACCTAAATATTTTATTTTGAAAAATTTTTGGAAAACCTGACTCGTGCCAAAGGCCACGTGTCCGTCATCACCAAAGTTGTCTCGGCTCGGGAACTTAGGTATAAGAGGGGAAGGTCCTGAAATGAGCACCCCCGCTTGCCTGATTAAAGGATCGGCCTCTACTAAGCATGTTATGTTGTTATATAAACACATGTGTTCTTATTTCGGTTGTTAGACTAACTTTTACTATGTGACGCACACACAAGTATAGACTAAATCGTAAGAATTGGAACATTTCGACTCATGTTTGTTTCGAAAATGATTTGAAATTGCCACTCGCAAGTGGGCTAAAACGCGGATTTGCCACCCTCAAGTGAGCTTAAAACATGATGATTTGCCACTTCGCAAAGTGGGCTTAAAACTCGCATTCATCGAATTGTCCCAATTCAAGCAACAAAGCCTTCATTCACAGGCATTCATGCGGTTAAATCACTTAAGCAACTAGCCTCGTGGCAAGCATGTGATCATGGCAACACTCACACTCATGCAAGGATGCTAAAGCGTAAAACTTACAGTGTACTCCAAGCCAAAACAAAAGCTGGTTAGAAATATGCATGATCTTAACTATATTAAACTGCCTAATGCAACACATGCAATAATGCAACTAAATAGGCTGGGCTATCTAAGATGGCATATGAATGCGACAATTTGATAACATGCTTTGAAATATGTATTCAAATAAACATTGAAATACGATGCAGTTTGAATGATGTACCGAGCCCGGTGCATGCAATACAAATAAATGATGCAAACATGCAAGCATAAGGTATGCTAATTGAAACGTGCCCTAATATAACCACCAAAAGCGGATAAATAAAAAGCAGAAAGACGTGGTGTTGGAAGACATGCACACACACACGCATGCTTATTACAACATTGTGCCCTCACAAAGGAGCTAAGCTAATCTAACCAAATTAATCTAATTAAACTAATTAGACTAATTATTACAGACCAATTGAATAACTAGTAGACTACTTACTAATTATTATAACACAACATAAGGAAATAGCTAAGCTAAAGCGACTTAATTGTTACAATAATCAATGCAAGTTAACAAAGTAATTGACATTTTAAACCATGCTGCTGCTACTCTACTCCAAGAAGTAGAAGATGCATGCATTTGGTTTCTACCCCGAAAAGCCTTTTGGTTTGCTCTTGAGATGCTCTGTTTGCAGGGTTACTCCAAGAACTTTATGCTCCACCTTACCAACCCAATGCTGAGGAATGAACCAATGGCTTGTCGGCCATGAGTGCTTGTTACTGGCCAAAAGAGTGTGCTGTCGGCCAAGGATGAAGCACTGCCTGCCATCAGTGAGTCACTGCCGGCCACTGGTGTGCTGAATCACCACACTGCAACAGAGCACAAATAGAGGAAAAATGAGGGTTTTCCAAGGATATGTTTGTACTGTACCCCTTCTTATCATCTCAAAACATCAAAGGAGAGGCACTCTTGGATCCAAAACTACCAATCAAGCATTTCAATGCATGATGGCTAAAGATCCAAGTGTACACTTTCAATAAATGCACAAAAACAAGACTCAAAGGACCACCACCCCATCATGCATGATCAAGGTGATGGAGACCAAGGAGATTGGCTCATTTCATCACTTTGAGTATGAAATGGACCAATCTAGCTTGTGTTCAATATAATGTCTGATTGAACACATGCAATGCAAACAAAACATGCTTATCTTGTTCATGTTTTACTTGTTCAATTTTATTTACACATTTTAGCATTACCAAGCCATTCTTTAGTCAATTTGTCCAAGGTGAGTGTCCTCTAATGAGAGAGAGGTCAACCAAAGGATGGTTTAAGACATAAGAGAGATCATGCCTTTGGCTAGGAGGAACCCTCAAAAGAAGGTTAAAGCCATTGAGCACAAGCTCTATCTCAAGCTTAAACACAATTATAAGGTTAACCAACCCTCAAAACAAATGGAAAAATGAAGAAATAAGGGAGATTGCAGACTTTTCAGTGCTGAAATGGCATGAAAAATAATGCTAAAACATGCAAGCAACACATGCACAACATGTTAAGAACCTAAAGCGTCAAAGCTAGTGAAGAACACTACACTAGAGGCATGCAATATTAAGCTCAAATGATCAAACCAGCCCAAAACAGAGCTAAGACATGCCAAATCAGAAGCTAAAACATGCTGAGATTGAAGCATAAGAGGCAAGAAAAACATGCTCACATGTTGGCTCACAAACAAGGCTCAAAGCACAACTCTCAACAGCAATGAAAGAGTGGAATAAGTGAGAGTGTGACGAAGATACACACACTGAAAGTACATGTTAAATGATGCTACAACATGCAACCATCTTATGCAAAACATGTTGGAGGCCTCAAAACACTAAGCTAGTGAAGGCATTTGCACTATAGCTATACAATACACAGCTCCTATGATCAAGACAGCTCAAAATAGAGCTAAATCATGGCAAATCAATAGCCAAAACATGCTGAGATCAAGTCACAAAAAGGTAAAAAAAACATGCTCACATGCTAGGCCATCTACACATGCAAATAAGACACAAGGAGAGGAGGCCACCCCTTCATATTTTGAACCTCAAAACCAAGTTTTTACCACTAAAATTCTCCTGGAATTCAGTGATTAAAAGGCCAAAAAAAGTTGTTTCAAAAAAGCTTGAAAAGTAACACAACACTTAACCAAATAAACTACAAGAAGGGTGAAGCACCCTTAACTCCAAAACAAACCTCAAACCACCATGTTAAACCTTAAAAAACAGAGATTTCAGAGGTCAAAACCAGCCTCAAAATAGCATGCAAAGATGGCCAATCAAGTGTTTGAATTAAGCTAAAAATACAAGAAGTTCTACCTCTTTGAAGAGAAGATGCTATATAGGCAACAAAGGCAAGCCAAACCAACCTAAAGTCCTCTTTTAGAGCTCAAATAGGACCTCAAGCAACCTCTACTCCATGGTGATCAAGTTTGATCAAGAGCTCACAAGCAAAAGTGTAGAGAATTTAAGCTATAAGGCATAAAATATATAGAGAGGGAGAGGATTCTAGAGAGAGAGAGATAGAGATTTTTGTCTTCCAATTTTCCAACCCTCCACATGCAAGAGGAAGGCTTCTATATATAGAAGATACAAAATCAACTCAAAGAGATCCATCCATACACGTGCAAGCAGATAGGCCAATCTGTGCAAACAGCTGGCACAAAATATCTAAAAATATCTACTGATGCACTGGTGGCCGGCCGGCCATCAAGGATGGCTGGCAGGGGCTCATTGATGGCCGGCATGGCACATCAATGGCCGACAGGCCAAGTGCCTTGGCCGGCAACCCTCAGTGGTGGCCGATAGGGCATAAGGAGCATCACTTTGCAAAGACCAACACATGGTCCAAAGATAAGACATAATGGATGCAGGGTTTAGACAAACTCAAACCTGTGGCGTTCCACCGCAGACTTTGAACACTCGGTGAGCAATTGAACTCGCCATCGGATGTACTTGCAAGAATATCCAAGTCTTGAGGATGGTAAAAAATGGGGTGTCTACAGTTGCCCCTCTTTGACAGAACTTAGAGTCACGAAGATGACGTGAGTGAATGTCAAAGCCCAGAGACGGCCCATTTTTGATAAGGAAGAAGACTTAGACAAACATTCAAGATAACAATATAGATGCACCTGCAGGCTGGGGCATAATGCAAATGATATGCACAATGCAAGGGCATAACTTATGATCATGCAATGAGGCTATAATGAAGCATTTAAAAGCAAGTGTTATGCAAAGAAACACGACATTTTAAGCAAACCAACAAGGTACAGTAATCTCCCACATGAAGAGAAATAAGTAAATAAACACACCACACGTGAGAATCACAAGTCGAACCACCTTTCATGCAAAAAAGATGTAAGAAAATTATGCAATCTTAACTGCGCCTCACGCAGAAAAGGTAAAGAACAACAACTGTCGGGCGCACCCGAGGCGACAAACAAGATCCCAACGCATGGCACACGCGAGGAAAGAAGTAATGATGACAAGTAAAACACATTCAACCATTATGTAATCAAAACAAATAGCGGTATAAGCATTGGAACCTGTCCAGATGCATTTAAACAAAGCGTCCTAACGCGCCATGCGCGAGAGGGAAAAAGGAGCGATGCAAACACCAGAGAGTGGTATAAACATCGGAGCACATTCCAATGTTTTTAACCAAAACAGAGTGGTATAAGCATCAGGCACACGGTCCAAACGCTTCTAACCAAAGGAGTGGTATAAACATCAGGCACACAACCTAATGCTTCCAACCAACGAGGTGTCGATGTAAACACCAGGCGTACCTGAATGTTTCTAACCAATGAGGTGGTATAAGCATCGGACACACATCCCAAACACTTCTAACCAGAAGGGTAGCATAAGCGTCAGCCACACAGTCCAAACGCCTCTAACCAAAGGGGTGGTATAAACATCAGGCACACAACCCAATGCTTCTAACCAACAAGGTGTCGGTGTAAACACCGGGCGTACCTGAATGTTTCTAACCAACAAGGTGGTATAAGCATCAGACACACATCCCAAACGCTTCTAATTGGAAGGGTAGCATAAGCATCGAGCACACGGTCCAAATGCTTCTAATCAAAGGGGAGGTATAAACATCAGGCACATAACCCAATGCTTCTAACCAACAAGGTGTCGGTGTAAACACCGGGCATACCTGAATGTTTCTAACCAACAAGGTGGTATAAGCGTCGGACACACATCCCAAACGCTTCTAACTGGAAGGGTAGCATAAGCATCGGGCACACGGTCCAAATGCTTCTAACCAAAGGGGTGGTATAAACATCAGACATACAACCCAATGCTTCTAACCAACAAGGTGGTATAAACGTTGGACACACATCCCAAACACTTCTAACCAAAGAAGTGGTATAAACACCGGGCGTACCCGAATGTTTCTAACCAACAAGGTGTCAGTTTAAACACCGGGTGTACTCGAATGTTTCTAACCAACGAGGTGTCTAAAGGATAGGAGTGATTTCACCTGGAATTCCTCTAAATGAACCGTACATACAATATCGTGGCTGCACGAGAAGAAAACTTAACAAGTACAACGCAATACAAATGCATATTTCATGCAACATGCAAGAGATGAAATAGAAGAATATTCTATGCAACGCGAACAAGAGCATATTCTATGCAAAATAATCGATGACGCGTATTCAATGCAACATGCATATTCTATGTAACAATTCAAAATGCATATTTCATGCAATAAAAGAAAACAACGCACATTCTATGCAACACAAAAGCATGTTCGCTAAAGACAAGGCAACTTTCGATTTATCTCTTGGAAGAGTTGCAATATGTTAAAAAAGGATACACCTTGTTTGCGTTGATGAGCGATGACCATTGCACATTGGAAATGCAATTTTGGGCTTCCGCGAAGGCATTCTGAATCAAACTTTGAGCATACCTTGCACTTTTCAGAATCCAAGGACACAAATCAAAGACAAAGAGGCATATGAAGCTTGTGGGACCCTGCCGGCCATTGATGGCCCCTGCCGGCCAACAATAGACCAGTGTCGGCCATCGATGTGCCCCTACCAGCCATCAATGACAGATTAGGGCAAACTTGACTTTTCACACTTGGGTCTTTAAAAACAAGTGATGGCACTCCATTTCCTTACAAACCCTTGCATGAAATTCTCCCCCTCGCTCTCTAGGTGCTCCTTCTCTCTAGATCCACGCATTTTCCAACACCCTAGAAACATTTTCTTCGCAAAAACCCTTTAGTTCTCTTCACTTTGAACCGATCAGAATTTGGTTTCGACGTTTCTCTATTCATTTCCACCATTCTAGGCTCATTCCCCTCGAGTTTCTCTCAAGGTTAGTACACTTTTCCCGGCTTTGACTTTCTTTGACTTTTTCCATTCTCCTAGGGTTGACTTTTTCAAAGTTTCTCCCTTTTCTACATTTTCCCTCATGTTTGCTTTCCTTACATCCACTTCAGATGGTAGATGATGTCCCTCATGACGAGGCTATCCCCGCGCTTCCTCCAATAGAGTTTGCGGCAGACTTTGAGGATACTCACATAGTGCCTACTGCAGAAGGCATCAAAGCCTTCACCGACTTCGCTAAGGATGTACCAAACGACCTTCTACTGAGAGAGCCAGCGTCTCATTTGTTGGCCATTGCTGTAAAGGTACGAACACTGTTTTTCTGCAATACTACCCTTAACTGTTTGCTTTCCTTGCACTGTTTTGATCTGATTGCATCTCATGCATTGTCTTGATCTAGCTATATCTTATACATCACTGCTTTTATATTCAACTGTACTTTCATTGCTTGATCTTCTTGCATTTCATGCATTATCGCAAGACGGATCCCATTCCTTCAGAGGCTATGGTACGACGACTGCTCGAGACTGGTATGGTGAGCTCCCAGTTAGAGTTCGCGACATCGTTGATGAGACAGGCTTCGATCTCTTCTGCTTTAGCCTGACGTGGGTTGTAGCGAGTCGTCCCCTCTTACGGGGTTTAGTGGAGAGGTGGTGGGACACCACCAACTCCTTTCATTTCTCCACCACGGGGGAGATGATGATGACTCCTTACGACTTTGCCATGATCATTGGCTTAGGCGTAGGGGGCGATCCGATCTCTCTCGATCCTGATATGGGAGAGTAGGAGGTAGCATGGGCTGCACTGCTTGGGGCACACCTACCGACAATACGGGCATGCATGGTTCGAGGAGTAGTACAGGGGGTCCAAGCCTGAGACAGTCTAGGCGACAGAGCAGTACGCCAGAGGCTTCCTCATGTTCCTTTTCGGTACCACCTTGTTTTCGAACAGGTGGAATACCGTGGGCCTATATCTACTGTGCGCCTTGGTAGTGCTCCAGCGAGTTCAGTTCTACGACTAGGGTAGAGCTGGGCTCACCACTTTGTACGGATACATGAGCTTGACTTCGCGCAGGAGTGAGAGCTTGATTGGTGGCTATTGGCGGGCTTGGGAGGTGCACAGCTTAGTTCCTCCTTTTCGCTTTACATTTTCTGCTTTACATTTGTTCAACATACGTACCTTCTGCTCTGTATTTTCTATATCTGCTCATACATTGCACACTTTCTACCTTGCACTTTCTGTATCTGCTTATACACTGTATACTTTCTGTTTTGCACCTTCTGCTGTATACACTGTATACTTTCTGCTGTGGGTGTACGCATACTTCCCGGCTCTTGCTCCAGAGCCTATAAAGGAGACTCCGGCGACAGTCTCGTTTTCTTGGGTATACGACGGCCAGCTCTGCTGTAGGGCCCGGGAAAACTTCATGTTTTTCCGCGAGTACTTTGATGTGGTTGCGGTGCACGGGGTAACCCAAAACAAAGTTATTATGCTTTTCAATTAACTTGGTACACCCATTAATCAATTGACAGCGATTAATCATCTGCTCATTTTCATTTCAGATCACATAACAGCCGTGGGACGTGATATCGTCAGGGCTTCGAGCTCAGTATGACACAGCCAGGGTCATCACTCGCCATCATATCCTTCTTGAGGGCTCGATCTGCCGTGCCTAGTTCTTGGGCGAGCGCTTTGCACACCAGACTTTAGGACTGCCTACCCCATTTATTCCGATGGCGCCTCCAGTGTCTATAAAAGAGACACACAGACTGTCTGTCGACCAGGTGATCCAGTTCATGGTTGGGCTGGAGGCAGACTACTTCCGTGTAGAGGGCAATTATGCGACCTTCATTCGGACATATCTGATGCCACCTCTGACCGACGTTCGCAGGGGTGAGAGAGTAAGAGCTCCTGCTGTGAGGGTGACACGGAGAGCGAGTCGGGTGAGGACTGCCCATGGCAGGAGAGATTCTGAGGAGAGACAGATGGCGAGATGGCCAGAGCTGCCTACCACACCAACTTGCTAGTGACCCACAGGGGAGACTTATCAGATTCCCATTGAGCCTACACCAGCTAGTCACGAGCTTGTCAGAGTTCGAGGCCCGACCCCTGTATGAACCATACTTTACATTTTGCACATTCAATTTATTTCAATTATGCTTTGTATATGACTGATCATCTCAACACATTTATAGGCATCCATAGAGTACACCGGGCAGGCTCTCGAGCTAGCGGCTTCTCTGATGGGGATGGTTCAGATGAGCATGAACCTACTCAGTCTCTATAGGATCCCGGTAAGTTGCTTTAGTTTGCATTTCATGCCATGAAATTCTCTACTGACGCATTAGCATTTTAACTATAACCTACTCCAAACTGCACTGATCTGATTCATAGCATCAAAACACTGCATAGATACTCTGCTCCCATACACTGCATACATACATTGCATCTGATATACTACACCTGATATACACCACAACTAATGTATTCTGACAAATTGCCCTTTTGCAGATCCCTTTTCAGACCCTAGCTCTACTGGATGCCCCAGCAAGACCTTCAGTGCCCCCTCCAGCAGCAGGGAGGAAAGGGAGACAGGCTCCGACCCGCAGGCGAGATAGAGTTAGGGGCATCCGCAGCGAGAGTGGCCCTTCAAAACCTATTCTGGGCGAGGATGATGACGAGACGAGACGAGCGAGGAGAAAGATGAGACAACAAGCCCATAGTCAGAGTCATCTGAGGATGGAGACGACGATGCCAGCTCGGATTCTGGTAGTGGTGAGGCTACAGAGGCTGAGGAGGGCTCCGGTTCAGATTCTGATTCAGATTCAGATAGCGGTGCCGATGGTGATAGTGCTCTAGAGTCCACTTTGCCGAGGAAGAGAACGAAGAGGGCCTCTCGAGCTTGAGATAGCCAACGCCGATCTTGAGATAGCCAACGCCGATTTAGATGCTTTTTGCTTTATTTTCTTTTTTCTAGTAGTGTTAGCACATTGTACAGCCTTAGGTAGTTTTATTTTCTTTAAAACTTGTACTCTTTTGCGAAAAGAAACCATGATTGGAATGAAAATTCAGCTTTTGGTTTAAAAAGTATTGCATTTTGCATTCTAAGCATCGCATAACATCGCACAACATGAAAATGAGTTTGATCTTTTTTAAAACTACACATTCAAATTGCATTGTCTTAATCACGTAGTGAACCAACTAACAACTGAAAGAACAAAACAACTCGATAAATAGTATAAATACAACTCGATAAGCAAATTGCAATAACTCGATAAACAACATGAATACAACTCGATAAGCAAAACCAGATGGTTATAACTTAAACAGACATGCTCAAGCCCTAAAAGGACCAAAACATTACCTTAACAGATGCCAATAACAGAACACAATTGCTGAGAACAACTGAATCTTCACAAAATGAGGTCAGTGAGCATGAAAGGGAGGCTGCCGGCCATAAGGAATGGCCTGCAGGCCATCAATGTGCCCCTACCGGCCATTGATGAGCCTCTGCCGGCCATCGATAAACCCTTGCCAGCCATCAATGAACAGAACCTCCGAAATGTTGACACCTGGCCTCCACTCATTGCCTTATCTTCTACAATAGCTCCAGCTTCGTGGTATCTTCATTCCAGCTCCATTTTTGCCCCAAATGGAGCCATTGTTCACCACAAAACTCTTCGATTGAATTACGACTTTAGATGGCTCGAAAAAGCTGAATTTCTAGGGTTTCAGGATAAACGCACTATTCCCGTTAAGTCGTAGTTCGTTGTGTTATCCATTCCTCCATGTTGCGGCCAGATGTTGGAATCTGGTTAGTCATGTCTTTAGCTTCGAGGGACAATAGATATGTCCCACAATCGAAGAATTCCAAGTTTTAATGAAGTCCCAGCGTGATGAGGAGATCTTGCCCCAGTCTTATTTTGGCCACATCCAAGCTTTAGGATAGATGTATGGGCTTACTTTACATGATGCTCGGTCTTTGGTGCACAACGGAGAACTGGACATTCCAAGCTTGATCCATCGGTTTTCTAATGCCAACGACCGCGGCGACTGTCTCTAGGAAAGTTTCTGGCAACATGCCCTCTGTTTGTGTATGCTAGCCCATTTTCTGCTTACCCTTGGCTTCGGAGGGTCTAGCATTCGCTTGATCGAAGTTGCCCAAGGCTTGAAAGAGGGCAAGAGCTGCATTGGCTTGACACTAGCCGAGACTTTAATGGGTTTGGATGCTTTCCATTACCGGGAAACGACTAAGTTTGCGGGAAGTCCACTACTCTTGCAAGTAATGTTTCCCACCCTTCTCCCATGTGTTTCTCACATCATTTGGCCCTTAAGTTCTGTTTTTCTCTCACAACCCTTTTTTCACTTTTCTCTTCACGTACATCTCTTTATTCTTTAATCTCTCCTATTTTTCATCCCTCCCCAGGTATAGCTCATGGATAGGTTGAAAGTTATAGTGACCCTAATTTTCTTAAGTCATTATTTATTATTTTTATGATTATTATTATCTTATTTTATTTTTGACTTTATTAATTGTGTGGATCTATGAGAATTTAATGTGGCATTTAATTAGTTTAATATGGTGTTTAATTATATATAATCAATCTAAATATTTATATAGTTATATTTGTTAAAAAAGAAAAAGAAAAAAAAGAAGCGTTATATATATATATTTATATTTATATATATTATAATTATATTATATAATACTCATATTAGATTAAAATAGGAAATTAGGTTATTTTATATATAATAAAATATAAGTATTCAATTAGGTTTATGAGTTGATCAGGAATCCGAGCAGCCGCGGGAAAAGGGCGAGAGAGAGAGAGAGAGAGGAGCAAAGAAAGTGGGACGGCGGGGGGAGAGTTGGAGAAGAAAAAGATTAGAGTTTTGTTTTGGTAATTTCATTAATCTTTTAAATATTTTTTTGATCTTTAAAATAATATTGTGAGTATAAATCTCACTTTTCTTTATTTATGTTTAATTCGTTGTTTTTATTTATTTATTTATTTTTATTTGTTTGATGTTAGTTTGATTTTGTTTTTATATAAAGATGATAGATTAATTTTAATTATTTTGATTAGTTGTGAATATAAGATTTAGGGTTTATAGATGATAGATTGATTTTAATTATTTTGACTAGTAGTGTATATAAAGTTTAGGGTTTTCAGATAAGTGATTGATTTTAATTACTTTGTTTAGTTGTGTAGGTAAAGTTTAGGATTTTTAGATGATTGATTAATTTTAATTACTTTGATTAGTTGAGTAGGTAAAGTTTAGAATTTTTAGATGATTGATTAATTTTAGTTATTTTGTTTAGTTGTGTATGTAAGGTTTAAGGTTTTTAGTTGATTGATTGATTTTAATTATTTTGATTAGTTGTGTATGTTAGATTTATGATTTTTATATGGATTTATTTTATAGTTGTTATCACCTTCATGATTATATGAAACTAAAATTAATATGATTATATGAAATTAAAATTAATTAAGAACCTATAGATAAATTCCTTATACTCTACTATGACTCCATGAATTGTTGTTTTATTTGAGTGACGGTGAGAAAGAGTGTATAAAAAAAAATGAGGATTATGAGATTTATTTGAATGCCTTAAGCATGGCATTGTTATGTTTATTCTCATGAGTGAGATGTTGTGTATATATATATTGTTGCCTCATTCTCATGAGTAGACGAGTGCTTTGATTTACGCGCGTACGTATATGCTAACCATCCGGGGAGTGTGAGTAAAACTCGGGACGATATCCCCGTGCAAGTTTGGCTTCGGAGCGGTGTTAGGTATACGGGAGACACATGGGATATATGTGTAGGCCGGAAGTGGAGGGCCGAAGTGATGGAGTTAAGGTACAAAGAATTTAATTATGAGTTTATTGGTATAGTGTGAATTGTATTGATTTGTACATCTTGAAAAATAGTAAACGATCTCGATAAATTATAAAATTTGAGCAGAGGCATGTATACGTGATTCTAGACAACTTTTGTGTTTTAGCTTTTAATTAAAAAGATCGATTAGAACTTATAATCGGATGACTTTGGTTATTGTCGGTTTGATTCATTTTGGTAATGCAAATTTTATAGGCTGTTTTAACCCTTGAAATGAGCTCATTTTTATTGGTTTCGTGCAAACTGAAGTAAAACATTATTCTGCACACTTTTTGTGTTTTGAACTTTTTCGAAAAAAAAAATCATCTTAGGACAGTTTTTGTTCGTTTTCAGCTTCAGATTTTTTAATTGAATTCTGTCTAGATTTTTATATCAAGTTTGTTTCTTAACCTGTTCGGTTTCTACCAAATTTGTTCGCGTTGTCTTTTAGAAAATTTGATTATGTACAACTTTTGTTCTTTGAGTTTTGATCAATTTGAATTATTTAAGCATGAAACGGTGTATTTTTATACTTCTTTAGCAAGTTACTTAGGATTAAATTATACTAACTTCATTTTGCAGGATGGTGGGTCTTACTAACTTTTTATGTAGGGCTGACCCACCATATTTGTATTTTTATTTTGTTTATTTAATATTCAATTTATATTCCGTGGTGTACGGGCAAGAAACTAAATGCCACCGTATCTCGAGAAACTACATATTCGTCTCGGTGCGGTTGGAACTACTTTTCTTATCTCGTAATAAGAATTAAATGTATTTTTGTTTGTGCCTGGTGGACACGTGGGTGTTAAATCTTGTACTCATACTAATATACCTGTATACTGACCCATTTTGTTTTTTGGTAACTCGGGTGCGTTCTGTTTGAGTGCAGCTGAGCTTCCTTTGCAAGATTAGTTGAGGCTACGGTTGTGACGTGGATTTACTATAGTGTTGGACATGTCGTTTGGACTACTTTTGTGTTTCTTAAGCTTAGGGTTGTTAGTAGTTTATGTATTTTTATTTTCTTTTATGATTTTAGTATTGGAATAATTTGGCATGGTTTGTAACCATACTTTATTTAAGTTGTTTTGACTAGTTGTTGCAACTTTAATGTTGAGCTATTAGTAAGTTATGAGATTATGGTGGACGGTTTGGTTAGCGTTTTAGTTTTTTGTTTCACCCATAGGATTTGGATGATGGAATATTAATTGGGGTTTAGTCCCAATTTAATATTTAATTGTCCAAATTTTGGAGCGTGACAAAAGTAGTGGACGCTTGCCCCGCATATTCAGCACGTGGCTATTTCTTTCGCCAACGGCTAGTTGATTTCCCGAACGAGGGATGGTGGTGCCAATGGATATGCAACAATTCTGCTGTTGACATTGCTTAGCGTTGCCCCTGGTTTGATCTGCCTAAGATGAGCTTACAGCATATCCCGACAGCCTGGCATTCAGTTAATTAGCTTGACACAGTGTGTCTTCTACTTTCTATTTCGGTTTCGGCGTCAGTTCGGATAGAACTAGACTAGCCTGGAAGAGGGGATAAAGTACCCAGCTTCATTTTTTATCCGAGGCTCACAGCTAGCTTGGTATCCCACTGCATGGAGGACAAGAGAACTTTTGGCCCCCGCTTCCAATTTCAGTTGTGCCCTTTCTGGCGAATGCATAGCTTAGCTTGAAGATGAGGCACAAACCGAGCCTACTTTGGCATCTGAAGCTTCCACAAGCTCTGGAAGGGGGCACAGGAACACCTGACTCAACTATGCCCCAAGTTTATTGCTTTAATCTGTACTTTCAAGTTTTCCTTTTGAATGTAATAAAATGCAACTTCAATTTGTATCAAGAGTCGGAGAAGTTTGTAATGAAATCAATGAAATTGAAGGTTATGGATATTGAAAATTTTCATTTTCGTCCAAAAATGGTCTAAGTTGTAAAAAGATTAATTTGAACAAAATCAACTTTTATTAAAACTTTTCAAAACCATTTTCGATAAGGATCACAACTGGAGACACCCGGAATCTATCCTTGAGATGTACAACCCCGAATCCAACAACTGGAAAGTTCCCCTTGTCTGAAGAGCATTGCACTATACTGTAACTAGTTCTGATAGCAAAGATCACAACCGAACTCTTGAATACAAAAGAGACAAAGATGACCAAAACAATCACACCAACAAAGTTGATTTGGAAGTGCTTATGGCTGGACTTCAGAATGAAGTTGCCTATGTATCCCAAAGATGAGAATCAAGCCTTACGTAGTTCAGTTCAGGTCCACTCGGGTATTAACACTTTCCTTTTGCGCTCTAACTTTTTCCAAGGCCATCCTTTCGGGGTTTTTAACCTTGCGAGCTCAGTTTTCCTTGTTTCAAATTTTTTGTGCTCTAACTTTTGCCTAGGTCGCCCTTTCGGGTTTTCAGCCTAGTGAGCCACTCAGGGGTAGTATTTCTTCATCTTGTCCATGTTGACTAGTTGGGAGAATTCAAGGCCATCTAAGTCTATAAGAACGACAACTCCACCCGACCAGATAGATTTGATGATGTAAGGACCAGTCCAATTAGGTCTAAACTTGCCCCTAGGGTCGTGGATGGAAGCTCGGTTGTCTTTGAGCACCAAATCCCCTTCTTTCAGATTCCTGGACTTAACTTTCTTGTTGAAAGCCCAGGCAATCCTTCGTTGATAACCTTGGACGTGGTATAATGCTTTTAGCCTTTTCTCGTCAAACAACATAAGTTTCTCGAACCTGCTCTGCTGCCAATCCGCTTCCGTAATTTGGCACTCAGCTATAACTTGTAGTGACGGAACCTCAACTTCAATTGGCAGAACAGCCTCCATCCCATAAACCAGAGAATACGGAGTTGCCCCAGCAGAAGTCTGAATTGATGTTCTGTAACCCCAAAGAGCAAATGGCAACTTATCTGGTCAATCCTTGTAGGTTTCCACCATCTTCTGTAGAATGTGCTTGATGTTCTTGTTGGCGGCCTCAACAGCTCCGTTGGTTTGCGGCCGATATATGAATGACTTATGAAAAGCCACGTTGTATTTCTCCAACAAGTCGATCACTTCCTTCTTGAAGTGGAAACCATTGTCCAAAATAATCTCATTCGGGACCCCATAGCAACAGATGATAATGTTCTTGATGAACTTGGCTACGTGTGACGCCTTCAGCACTGCGTAGGATTGGGCCTCGACTTACTTTGTAAAGTAGTCTATCGCCACCAAGATGAATTCATGGCCGTTTGACCCTTTCGGAGTAACTACCCCAATAACATCAATTCCCCAGACTGAAAATGGCCACGGTGAAGTCATGTTGTACAGCTTTGACGGCGGAATGTTCATGCGATTTGCATAGATCTGACACTTGTGGCATCGCCGAACAAAAACAATACAATCCTTCTCCATGGTTGACCAATAGTAACCCTGTTTGAGAATTTTTCGAGCTAGCATTACCCCGCTCATGTGCGATCTGCACTCTCCTCCGTGGATGGCCTCCATTAGGCGCTTGGACTCTTTAGCATTAACACACAGCTTATGCATTTCCAGATGGCCCTGTTTGAAAATCTACCCCCACAGATAATAAACTAAGTAACCATTCGTTGTATCGCCTTTTTATCTTTGGCATTTGCCCCTAGTGGATACGCCTCCATTTCTAAGAAGTTCAAGGCATCCTGATACCAAGGGTTTTGATCTTGTACTTCATTTATTGTAGCAATTAGCTCGTAGGCCTGCACATACCTTTGTTCAATGATGAGTGTAGACACCCCATTTTTGACCGTCCTCAAGGCTTGGACGTCACCGCTTGAACACTCGGTGATCATCCATGTTTGTGTTCGTTTGGAGTTCCCGGAGTTCTCGGCTACGCGCCTTGCCTCAAGACCTCCGAACTCGATCGTTTTGTGTCTGGTTTTGCACCAAACACTTGTGTTTTGCCTTGGAGGGGCAGGGAATGCTTTGTGAGGCATCCCCACACACCACCGGCTGTGGCTAGAGGCCACCGGCTGGCTGTTGTCGCCATCGGCACTGTATAGTACCGGTCGGCACTATTTTGTGCCAGTCGGCACTCTTTTTGGCAAAATGACCATTTTGCCCAGCCGACTACTTTACAGTTGCTTTCTGAGATATTTTCAGACAGCTGTGTGCCATTGGCTTCCCCTCCATACACGTGTATGGAGGGATGAGCCCTTGGTTGCTTAGCTTGTAAGTCTTACAAGTTCTATAAGAGGAAGGCTCTTCTTCTTGGCTTAGGGTTGGATTTCTTGAGGGTTTTTTTCAGCCATTTCAGACAGAGAGGAAGCTCTGGTTTAGGTTAGAGAATATATATCTATCCTATATCTATCCTTCTCTTGTTAAACTAGGTGTTTTGTGCCTTACTGTTGCACACTAGCACCTAGTGTCTCACCTTTCTCTTGGGACAGAGGTTCTAGAGGTTGGTTTTTGGTGATTCTTGGCTAATCTTGAGCTCAAAGAAGCCACAACACCAAGCTTTGTGAAGAGGTCTACAAGGGTGAGCCACT
Organism: Camellia lanceoleosa; assembly: GCA_025200525.1. Taxonomy (NCBI): domain Eukaryota; kingdom Viridiplantae; phylum Streptophyta; class Magnoliopsida; order Ericales; family Theaceae; genus Camellia; species Camellia lanceoleosa. Next base: position 160,361,305 of record CM045764.1, read on the forward strand.
AGTTCTCTTTTTCCCCATTTTTGTACCTTATTTTTACTTGGTTTAAAACAGTTTTTGAGGTTAGTGTTTGGCACAAAAAAGTTCTATTTTTTAACCCTCTTTGTTGTATATTAAGAGTGTTTAGTGGTTTGGGTAGGTTTGACCACCCTTAGGCCTTGAAAAGGGCACTTTTTGTGCTATTTTGTGAGAGATCCGAGATTTTGGTGATAGGATCTCTTCACCACTGAAATCTTGAGGGATTTCAGTGGTGAAGAGCATGCCTTGAAGTCTCAAGAAGGAGGGCCACCACTCCTTGGTGTCCTTGAAAAGGGCAAACTTTGCTTCCTTATGGAGCTTCATGCTTGAGTGTGTGTTGAGCACGTTTGACTTGTTTTCCATGCTTATATTGCCATGTTATAACATGATTTCAAGTTGGTTTTGGTCTCTTATGCATGCTTAGCATAGTTATCATGTAATGCCTTATTATGCCTTAACATGCACTAGGTTGTATGCCTTCATTTTTAGCATGTTTTAGGCCTTGATTCATGAAGCTTTTGTGCTTATTTTAACATGTTTTAGGTCTGACCATAGTTATTTGGTTTGATATTAGCATGTTTAATATAGCTCCTTTGTATGGTGGCTTGTTGGTCTCAAGTGTGTGCATGTGTAGCATGCGTTGTTCGCATTATTTTGGTGGTTTGGGGCCACTTGACATGCAATTTCAGTCCCCTTGGTGTGCTTGTATGCTTGCCTTAGTGGCCTTGTTAATGCTTTAGGAGCATGTGTTGCATGCCCCTTTGTTTTGGCTTCAATGCATGCCTTTGACTTAATGACTCTTAGATGCCATCTAAGTAGCCATTTGGCTTTGTTTTGACATGCTAAAAATCTGTTTTGAGTTGTTAAGTGCATGCCATAATTGCCTTGCATAGGTGTGGTTCAAAGCCCCATTGGCTTGCCTTAAACCTAAGACCATTTGCATGCTTTGTTTGGCATGCTTCATTGCATGATTTAGCATCATGTTTTTGCATGAATTTCAGAGCCTTTAATGCATGTTAGTTGTCCATGTTTGGCCTCTTTAAGTGTGCTTGAATGTTGCTTGTTTATGCCTTGGGTTTGGTACCTTAACATGTGCATGTGTGTGTGTGTGTTTAGTCCCCAATTGTAGGCATTTTGGCTTTTGATTTTAGGCCTTTTTGAGTTGCCTAATTCATGTCTAAGTCTATCATTTCATTGGTTTTCATGCTTGCCTTATATGCTTGTTTGTATGCTTGCATAAATGCATTGCATAGTCCATGTTGCATGCCTAGTTAACATGCTTAGGGCTTCATCACATTGACATGCATGCCAAGTCTCTTGAAGTGAGTTTGATAGAGGTTTGGCACCCTTTTGTGCCTATGTGATTTGCATGCATTTGAAATCAAATTTGCACTCTTGGTTCTTAGGGCCATCATGCATGGAAATGCGTGATTGGTGGTCCGGGAATCGAGGCACATACCCCCTTGAGTCACAAACATGATAGGGAGTGTGTTTGGTGCATAAATGCTTTGAATTGCCTTGCCATTCATAGTTTGTCCTCTGCTGCTGTGAGTTGCAGGATCTGCAGAACATTTTGTGCCGACCGGCAGTGTTTTCCCAGCCGATGGAACAATTCTGTGCCGGTGGCCTCCTCTTTCAGCCGGTGGTGTTCTACCCCAGCCGGTGGTAATCTCCAGTGCTCTGAGAGGCACTCTTGGGATTTTGGTAATTTTCTGAGGGGGAAAGCAGAGGAAACAGAGGCAATCCGTGCATGGCAGTGCGATTCCGAGCCAATTCCGAGCGCGCGCTACATTTGAGCCCTCTTCCCGAGGCGTTTACTGCTTTAATTAACTTAGTTAATTTGTTAATTAATTTAGTTAATTTGTAATAATTAATTAGCTTGCGTAGTTAATTAATTTGTATTATTCTTTTGGTCCCTCCGAGCGAGGGCAAATTTGTAATAAGTGTGTGTGAGTGGGTGTATGTCTTCCAACCCCCATTTCTTTCTCCCTTTTATTTACCTGCTTTCAATGGTAGATTAGGGCATACTTATTTTAGCATACCTTATGCAATGCATGCGTGCATTCATGCATTTGTTTACATGCACCGGGCTCGGTACATCATACAAACTGCATTGCAATTTTCAATTCCAAATTGAATACGTGCTACTCGCGCATTTCACATGCCATGTTTAGGGTTAGCCGAGCCTACTCTAGATTGCATCTATGCCTGTGATTGCATTAGCCACTTAACATAAACTAGGTCATGCATGTTTGCTAACCGGATTATTGTTTTTGGCACGGAGTACGATGTAAGTATTTATGCTTTAGCATATCACATGCGTGTGAATGTCTTGCCATGACAGTATGATTGCCATGCGGCTAAATGCTTATGTGTTATAAACTGTTTGAATCCCTGTGGGTGGAGGTTGGATTGCCTGAGTTGGAACAACTCGTTGAAATCCGAATTTTAGCCTACTTGCGAGTAGCAAAAACTAACACGTTTTTCGAGACAAAACGGATATGCAATGTTTATTTCCAAATTAGGCAATCTAGTCTATACTTTTGTGTTGTGCGCATCACATAGTAAATTCTAGGCTAATAATCGGAATAAGAACGCATAAAGTTTTCAAAAACGGATATCACGGTTAGTAGAGGCCGGTCTTCGGACCGGGCGAAAGGGGGTGCTCATAGCTGACCTTCCCCGATCGTACCCAAGCTCCCGAGCCAAGACACTTTGGTAATGACGGACACGTGGCCTTTGGCACCGAGTCAGGGTTTCCTAAATTTCCCATTTTAAAATATTTAGGTGGCGACTCTATAATCTGGCAAAGCAGTCCATGTTTGGCACTTCTTTTCAAAAATCTGTTTTTCTTCAAAACGATTTGCCAGAGTTGGACTCTTTGGTTCAGATTTAGAACCGTGACAAAATTGAGTCCGAACTGTAGCGAGGTCCCCCGCGGGCATGTTACAATGAGTGGACGTATCCGGACTCCCAAAGGGATGTCTATCATGGAAGATAGAGTTGATAAAGTGTCAGCGAACCTGTTGCTCTCTCTTAACAGATGCGTGAAGGTTAGCTTCTCAAACCTAGGAATCAGGACATCTAGGGTTTGGTGATAGATTTTCATCCTTTCTTCTCTAACCTTCTAGTCTCCTTTCGCTGAGACACAACCAGGTTCGAGTCCCCAATGACATCCAACCTTTTTGCTCTTAGTTCTAGGGCAGCTTCTAAGCCAGCAATACATGCCTCGTATTCTGCCTCGTTGTTTGATACCTTGAACCAGAGTTTGAAAGCTAAAGGTATGCGGGAATTGTCGGGTGCTATCAGCAACACCCTTATCCCATACCCGTACTGATTAGATGCTTTGTCAAAGTACATAGTCCAAATCTCTTCTTCAACCTACAAAATAGCTTCATCTGGGAACAGATAATCTACTGCTTCATCTCCCTCCACTAGGTGATCGGTTAGGAACTCCGCTACCGCTCTCTCCTTCACAGACTTGCGAGTCATGTACTTCAAATGGAATTTGGAGAGAAGAAGCAACCAACAGGCTTGCTTATCTGTAAGTGCTGGTTTCTCGAAGAGATATTTGATGGGATCCAATATCGAAACTAGTATTACAGAGTGAGCTAACAGGTAGTGCCTCAACTTCCTGGTAGCCTATACCAAGGCTAAACAAGCCTTTTCCGGCGGCGTGTAACGGGTCTCATATTCCAACATCTTCTTGCTCAGGTAATAGATGGCCTTCTCCACTTTATCCTCAGATTCCTGCACAAGCATGCAGCCCATGGTCGTGTCAGTTACTGACAGATACAAAATCAATGGCTCCTCTGGTTCTGGCGGTGACAACACGGGTGGGTTCTGTAGTTATTGCTTGATCTGCTCGAAAGCAACTTGGCATCGGTCATCCCATTGGAATTTTTTTCCTTTCTTCAGGAGACCAAATAGTGGTTCACAAGTCAAGGTTAATTTTGTAATAAACCGCCTTATGAATTGCACTCTACTTAGAAAGCCTCGCACCTCCTTCTTAGTCCTTGGTGGTGGCATTTCTAAGATGGCCTTGATCTTGGAAGGATCAACGTCGATGCCCCTTTGTGTAATCAAGAACCCTAGCATTTTCCCTGTTGTGACACCAAAAGTACATTTCTGAGGATTCAGTCACAACCGATACTCTCTGATCTGTTGAAAAAATTTCTTTAAGGCGGTGTAGTGGCTCTTTCTTTCCTTGGACTTGATAATCATGTCATCCACGTACACCTCAACCTTTTTGTGGATCATATCGTGCAAGATTGTAGTTACAGCTCGTTGATAAGTAACCCCAGCATTCTTCAAACCGAACGGCATCACCCTATAACAGTAGGTTCCCCACGAGGTGGTGAAGGTAGTCTTGTCCCTATCTTCGAGTACCATCAAAATCTGGTTGTACCCGAAAAACCCATCCATAAAGGAAAGCAGTGCATGCCCTGCAGTGAAGTCCACTAATTCGTTGATGTGCAGTAGAGGAAAGTCGTCCTTCGGACTAGCTTTGTTTAGATCTCTGAAATCCACACACATCGAATTCTGCCATCTTTCTTCGGCATCGGAACAATGTTGGCCAGCTAAGTAGGATACTCAGATACTAACAGGAACCCTACATCTATCTGCTTGGTGACCTCTTCCTTGATTTTTAGAGCCCAATTCAAGCGTATTCTCTGAAGCTTTTGCTTGACGGGTCGGGCCTTAGGGTCAAGAGGGATCCGGTGCTATACAATCTCAGGATCGATTCCAGGCATGCCTTCATAGGACCACGCGAAAACATCTTTGAAATCTTTTAATAAAGCGACTAAGCGCTCGCGTTCTTCCGAAGACAACGTGGACCTAATCTAGACCAGACACGGATCCTTCTCAATACCAACATTAATTGAAGTGATTTCATCAACCAATGGTTTTACAAACCTTTTTTCCTCTCGATCAATCAAATATTTTAAAATCGGAGGAATTTCTTCCTCATCGTTTTTATCAAAGTTTTGAAAGTCTTGATTAATGCAATAAATGAGCAGCATAGAAAAGTACTCAGAAATAGCTGTGGTATCATTTTCATTCATAACTTGTAGTTCGTCTAATTCTTCGGTTACAACTGACTCAAAAGAAAATGAAAACGACAACCTGGACAAAACAACGACATCCAGGTTATCAACTCCAGGAATACCGAACTCTGACTCAAAAGAACTAGAATCTGATTCCGACTCCACAGACTCTATGGAATCAGATTCTAGTTCACTACTTGACCCAGAACTGCTAGATAAAAAGCCCTCCCCATACTACCAAACGAGGGAGGGTGTGATAAATGCATCCAGAATGCCGGAAAAAGGGCCTACAGCCATTTGATCTCTAATCATGGAAACAAAGAAGTCATCTCCCGAGCTCTCTGGTGTGATATGAGGATCTGAGAGGAGACAAGCCAGCGCTGCTCCTATCTTGAGTTCTGTGCCATCGGACTCATTCTCTTTACCTTTATTGACCTAAGTTGGTAGGTCACCGCTTCTTCAGAACTTCATTCCCTTGCAACTGCAGGTCGAAAAAGATCTCGAAGCCGGGCAAACGCCGCTTTTCTAAATTCAGCCATGGCTCAAGAAAGCCACAAAATGGGAAATCCTCCCCCTCCCGGACAAAGCGTCCTTTCAAGGTTCCTTGAATAGGTCTATGCACTAACTCAGTGCTTCCCAGCTTGTTTAGCCTTGGCCCTTCCTGCCATTTCCTTTTTCTTTCTTACCCAATTCTCTCTGGTAGGCGTGTAACCTAAACCAAAGGTATAAGGGTTGTGTGGCACTTCGGCCAATGTAGCGACGCCCTTCTGACCACTCCTTCCCAATCCCATTCCAGGTACATCTTAAAGCTTATTCATGAGGTAGAAGGATTGTGCACTGACATACAGTCCCTCATCAACAGCCAGCATATTTTGCACTACTCGGGCCTTGGCCATGGTAAACCCAGACAAAAAGACATCCTCCTCGCCATGCATAATTTCCAAGATCGGTGTAGTCACCTCCGGCAGCGGATATATGAAAGAGTTCCCAACAACAATAGCTACCCCCTTCCCATGGGGGTACTTCAGCATCTGATGCAAAGTGGAAGAGACAACTCTCACTTGGTGCAGCCACGGCTGTCCAAGAAGTAAATTGAAATTGGCTGGAAGATCCAGGACGTGGAATTCAATGTCCTATTGTGCCGTGCCAACCTAAATAATAATCTGTATTATCCCTATCACTTCCCGGCTTGTATTGTCATAGGCCCAAATCACCTGGGTTGTTGGTGCGAAATCTGCCGACTTCAAACCGATAGCATAGGCCGTACACGATGGACACACATTAATTGCAGATCCTGTATCAACCAACACAATCGGTATCCACTTCTCTTCAGACTCCACAAAGATGTATAACGGTTTGTTGTGCTCAGAGCCCTCAGACGGCAATTCTTTATCTATAAAGGTCAAAGTCGGTGAAGCACCACCCGGGAAAACTAGTCCCACTAACTGCTCAGGGGTTGTGTCAATAGAGAGCTTAGCCTTATCCATTGCTGATAGGACGACTTGTTTATGAACCCGTGAAGCCATGAGCAAACCCCAAATGGAGATATCTGCATGAATTTTTTTCAGCTGCTTCAGTACAGCTTCCTCTTCTAACTGTTTCTCTTTCTCCGCCTCCTTATCTTTCTCTGCCTCCTCATCTTTCCCAGATGCTTCCGATTGGTCCAGGTGTGGGAGCTTAAAGTACTGCCCACTCCGAGTCATGTGATCAATTTCCTTGACATACCATGTATCATCTGGCAGATTCTGTCCCCAATTCTCATCCGTATGGGCGAGATGCAAGTCTTCATCTTCCTACCACATTCCCTCGGCAACCGACAAGTTGTTGTCCGGTTCCGCTGTAATTGTTCCCGTGTTCACAACATATTCTGTCCCTGCAGGACCTTTGGCTTTTCTAGCCCTCTGATCAATCTTAGTTCTCTCTTGTTCGAACCGCTTCAGTGCAGCCTCCTGTTCTGTATCAGCTGTACACAAACTACCTAATTCTTGAGCAAAATTCTTAGTACCGATGCTCTTCGGCAACTTCCCTTTGTTGTCGACCATTCCGGTCGTTGTAGATGTTCCTGTTTCTAACTGTTCTTGTTTCGGTTGAGACCCCTCATCAATATCCGACTCAGCACTAAGCCACCCAGTATTATCTGTTGATCTGTTCGCATCAAACTAGCTAATTTGTACGTCTCCTAGATCTTGTTCGTCAAAGAACTGTAGATTACTGATGTCCTCCTCAAGCTCAGCTAAATCATCCAGCACCTGGCTTGGCCCGTCCTTCCGGACTACATTAACCTCCATCTCCATCGGCAATTCCACCATCGGTCTGGCCTGGCTAGTTGGCACAATGTAACAGCAAGGATTTTACTTTTCTTCAGTTAAGCTTGCAGAGCCCTAAGGCATGCCTTCTTCTACCATAGCCACCACCACGGGTTTGGGTTGGGTTATGGACATGCTCATCATGCACAAGTCTGTGCTTTCTGGGATGAACAGCGCTGGCTTAGGCAGGTGGGAGGGAGTGATGTATATGCTGGGGTCATATGGGACAGCGGTTGTTTGGATAAGGTATACTTGCCTAAGTGGAAGAGGGGGTTAGTTATGTGGTGGGAGAGGGTTTGTAGTGACGTTAGGCTTCTCAGGAGGCGCTATCAGTTTGTTGTCAATGAGATCTTGAATCTCATGACAGAGTCTAAAGCATAGGTCAGTATCATGACAATGCTACTGGTGGAAGGCGCAGTACTTGGCTAGGTTATGTGTCGGAGGGAGGGTATTTTGCAATGGGCGTGGCTCTAGAGGCTTTAGATGCCCTTTTCTGATTAGGACCCTAAGGCTTTGGACAGAGACATGTAGAGTGGGGTGAAAACCCTCTGGCCCCGGGGTGGGTACTTTGTAGGTTGTGGGGTAGCCCCAGATGTGTCGGTAAAAGGTGTGGCTGTTTTTGGTGTGGTGGTGACCATACCAACGTCAAAAGTCCTCACAGCTGCGTTGTTACTCGCAGCAGCATTTGAACTGCGTGTAAAAGCCCTCTTAGGCTACTCCATTTCATGGTTAATCAAACCCTGTTTCATCGCATCTTCTATCTGTATCCCAATCTCATGAAGATCAGCAAATATAAGTAGGGGTAAAACAATCATCTTCTGTATCAGCTTCGGTTGCAGATTACGAATGACCATTCTTATCTGGTCTTTCTCAGCTGGCCTGGTGGTCATCATGGAGGCCTTGGCCCTCCATCTAGTGACGAAATTAGAGAAGCACTCATTCAGCTCTTTTCGAGTAGCCTCGAGATCACGAGTTGTGACCTCGATTTGAGTATTGTAAGAATATTGGGTGACAAAGGCCTCGGCCATCTCTTCCCAACTCCTCTTCACAGAATCCTCCAGTTTAGCATACCAGATAGCCATAATACCCGACATGGTACGGCCAAAAAGAGATAGTTTTTGCAGTTTAGTTAGGCCCATCAGCCGCAGAATATATGAAAATAGCCGTAGGTGGACCATAGGATCGCCCGAGCCGTCGAAGCGGTCTATGTGTGGCATTTTGAATCTATCCGGCAATGTCACCGGCGAATCTGTGTAGCCTTCCTCTATATCTGGGATTGAATTGACTCCCTGAGCTCGTTTGAATAGCTTTTCAAGCTTGCTTACTTTCAAAGCAATAGGATCGACCTCAAACTCGAACGGTGTATCCGTTGGGTAGGCCGGTGTTTTGGAAGTCTGAGATGGGATTGGCCCTGCTGGAGTGTCCGTATTCTCCTGGATATTAGCTGTATCCCCGGGTATCGGAACCCTAGGTGGGGGTGGGTGTGAAGCAGAAGCTGCTGCTTGTTGTGGTTGCTGTTGTTGCTATTGAAGCCTGGATATCAGTTCAACCTACCGGGCTACAACCTTTGTTTGACGAGCGGTAACTTCCGTTTGGCGAGCAGCGTCCCACTACATGGCCTCAATAGTTTGCTGAAGTTGACGCATCATATCCTTCATACTGTCTGAGGGCTGCTGGGTTGTCAGAATAGGTGTATACTCTGTTTTTGAGGTGGAAGCAGAAAACCAGGTCTGACTGCTCACAAGTGAAGCAGATAGTGACCGCTGAATTGGCGACTGTTGAACTGGTGATCTATGACTGACTGTCCTCCGTCTCGTCACCAGGGGTAGCGAAGCAAACACTGGTTGTCCTCCAATAAGATCCTCATATTGGTAAATCCTCCTAACTCTGGTCCAGAGTGCTCGGGGGGAAACTGCCTCGTCGGAAGCAATTGTGAAATACTACCTTGCAAAAAGGAAACAACAATCAGCAAACGCACAGCATCTCCGCTTAAACAAAGACAACACACAGTTAAAATCAAAAACTGGATAATCTGTACTCAAACACTAATTTCTGTCCCCAAATTTCTGCCTCGAAAACTTATACTCTCAAACAGAAACCCAAACTTGCAACTGATACATACATTCCTATAGAGACACACCCTAACAGCACATATTAAGCAAGTAAGAGCCAAAACACCCCTATAGTGGAGTAGGGTTTCCCTGTTCTAGTTTTGTTAAGAGCTAGGGGTTCACTACGCATGCATGCGATTTCAAACAATCCTGCATTCGGGTGAGCAACCTGTCCTAGTTTGGAACAGTCTCTATGGCTTTCGATATGCAACTAGGTCAATTAGTCAAAAAAGGGTGCCTCAGCAAGACCACCTAATATACATCTCGTTCCTAACACCAAGAAGTGAAAGGAGGATCAAGCGGTACAGCGGTAGTCTAGATCCAAGGTTTGTGTTCCCATTGTGGCAGAGCCCACAACCGGTTGGCCTTCTGGCATGCTTTTCCAAGTAAGCCTCCGGTAAACCACTCAGGAATAACAGATGGCAAACACTGTGACTTAGGTGCACCTATGCAAATGCAATGCAAAGAAACACATAAATGTAGATAAAACAACATATCATGAGTTCGAGTCAAGTTCTCTAAATCCCCAGTAGAGTCGCCGGAAACTGTGGACTCGACTTTCTTCGCGCTCTCCTTTCAGAGAGCTTGAATTGGTCTTACAGTTCGGACTCCTGTCACGGTTTTGAATCTAATCTCACAAAGTACAATGTGAGACTGATAAATACCAAAGAGTCTAATCCGACAAATCGTTTTGAAAAATTGATTTTGAATCAAAAAACACCAAAAATGGACTACTTTGCCAGATTACAGAGTCGCTACCTAAATATTTTATTTTATGGAAATTTAAGAAACCCTGAGAAAGGCCACGTGTCCGTCATCACCAAAGTTTCCTCGGCTTGGGAACTTAGGTACGAGAGGGGAAGGTCCTGAAATGAGCACCCATGCTCGCCCGATCAAAGGATCGACCTCTACTAAGCATGTTATGTTGTTGTATAAACACATGTGTTCTTATTCCGGTTATTAGACTACTAAAAAAAACACTTTTTACGGCCGTCACAAGCCGTCGCAAATAACAAAAATACAGTCGCAAAAGACTTTTTGCGACGGCTTATGCGATCGCAGATGGGGGTGGCAAATGTGGGGGTGGCAAATACTTTTTGCGACGGCAAAACAACGGTTGCAAATTATTTGCGACCACCTAAACTACTTTTTGCGACGGCTATTTTGCCGTCGCAAAAAAAAAAAAAAAAAAAAAAAAAAAAAAAAAAAAAAACACTTTTAGCGACCATTGTTTTACTGTCGCAAATAATTATTTCTTAAAAAAAAATCATATACTGGTTTGCTATAACAAAAAAATCAATTACAAGCACCAAATAATTTTTTGTTAATAAAAAATAACAAAATTAACAAATTAATTAAATTTATAATAGACATTATTCATTAACCATCCTTAAATACACTGTACTAAAAAATTCAAGTCTTCAAAAAAAAAAAAAAAAAAGAAAAAAAAAAGAGCAACATAATCTTTGGCTCCCAACATCACCCGCTCGATCATATCAACTATTCCCTCAACAAAATCTGCAAAAACATATATCAAACTCAACCAGGTGCCTTCATACTATATACCATCTTCTCAGTCAAAGCACAACATACACTGGCAGAATTTTATAAATCCACTATAGAAGATTTTTGAGGTTGATATGAAGGTTTTTTTTTTTTTTTTTTGACAGAGCAAAGTATAGGAAAAGCAAGCAGGCGATTACTGTAAGAAGGTCTCTAAAGTTGACCATAAAATCGCCAGAGTGCAGTTTGAGGGCATCATAATTTAGTAAGAGAACTACAAAACCGGTGACATCTTAGCCACTGTCTTTTCATCAGATCTTCCAAGTTCCATGTATATTTGGTGTCTGATATTCCTCGCATCTTATTTTTTGATCTCTTCTATTATATAAGCTACATGGTATTAGAGTAAGTGATCAGTCGAATTGGCTTTATGTTTTTTGAACCCATTTCTATTTCCCCCTTACAAATTTGGCTTTATGTTTTTGCTGATATCTTTTCCTAACTTTGTATTTTGTACCATCTTTCGCTACATGGTATTAGAATAAGTGATCACTCGAATTGATCCAAGCAAGTTCCCAATATGCTAATTTCACAGGATAGTGTTTAGGATTCCCTTTGTGTGTGTGTGTGTGTGTGCGCGTGCACGCGCAATCATGAAGTGAAATCCAGAATAAGTTGTGGATGTCAGTAAACTTCTGCCTAGCATGTTTAACAGTATCTTTTTGTGACATATAAGGTCCACTTTGTACAACTTATCACTTAAGTGGGCTTTCTCTAGAAACAGTAGTATCATCTTTTCCAAATTTTCTGTGCCCCTTTTTCTAGGGGCCGAGGAAATTACAACGAGAAAAACTTCAGGGCTTTTAGCCTTCTTGAAGGAATGATGATCCCTCCCAAATGTTAGGCTAGTCTTCTATCTCATATGAATTTGGTCTAAATTAGTTTTTCTTGCTGTGGAATGTAAGCCCAAACTCCTGAGTGAGATAAATTTAAGGTGATGAACCCCAGAAGAACCACATAATCAGAGTGAGTTGCCTGGCATGCATCCTTATATCAGAACAAAGTGATGTTTAGTGATTACAAGATTTTTAATTATTTGGCAAATGCAGAGAGTTTTCAATTTATGTGGCCCAGAAATGTCACCTGTCCTTGTTACGCTCAACAATGTCATAGAAATCTTGATTCTTGCGTCGCATGTGCGTAAAACATTGGTAGCTTCATGAGATATGCTAATTCAAACTGCTTCTCAAAATACCTTGTTTACAAACATGAATTTAAAATGGAAATGCATGATCATTCAAATGAAATAAAGTAGCAAATAAAAAGAATAAAGAAGAAATATGCCCAAGATCTTCAAAAAAAGACATCCCCGGAAAGGGAAAAGGTTTCTCAAGCAATTACATACTTCTTTTGAACATCAGGTGGGCAAAAGTGAAGCCTGTCGTAATCCAATCCACATTCACCAATTGCAACAACCTTGCATAAATTATTAGAGCACAACACTAACAAAAAATCAAAGAAAGAAATCATATAATGAAGCCATGAAATGCAATTGTTTTACACCTTTAACATAGTACCAAAATATAGAAGCATTATTTACAAATCCACAACAAATCCACAATTGTTTTACACCATATGAACTTCAGAGTTCATTCAACAACATGGGTTGTAGGACAAGAAGATGTAATAAGAAAATATCACTCAAGAAATGCGAGTACAGTGTTGATGTCTGATGTTAACTTCCAAAGCTGAAAAGTGTATGAAAATTATAGCTAAGAATTTCTCCTGAAACATTTTAAAATTTGTTTTTGTAAATTTTCTTGCCAAGATATGCAAGGAAGAAACAAGTTTGATATGGGCAACAAGCAAAGATATAATTAAGGATCTCTTCTCAAATAATCATTGAAAATTCTATTCAAAGAACCACAAATTAAATCATAATAATGGTGAAACTTTCCACCTGAAAAATATGATTGATGTTTGAAATCTTTTTTACTTTTCCACTCTATTTACTGGGATTTAATCACTTCATATTTTGAGAAATAACCTTTACAAAAAGATTATATTCATAGCTAGGAATCACGAGAGAGAAGCAATATTTGATTGTGTAGGATAGAGATAGAGATAACTCATAGCATATTGGGTTCCAATGTCTTGGTGATTGGAGCAGAGGCCAGACTGAGAATGCATCTGATCCCTGCAAAGAGAACAAAAACGCATATTTACAAGATTTTGGCCAAATATAAAACTGAATTTTTGTTTTAAATCATTGTAAGAGTCATTCTTGTCATTCACAAGCGATCTAATACACTTATAAGTACTGTCAAATACTAGAATTCATTATGGCTATGTTTGGATCATGGATTTGGATAGGGATTTGACAGTATTTACCATCATCACCCTCACAGTTACTCATCTTTAAATAACTTGTTCTGTTAAGTTGACTATATGTAAGATTTCTGTAATACAAATGCTGAAAGGTCAACTATTCCTAACGTTTGAGAGATTGAATTGAAATCCATTGAACAAACCTGACTACATGCCATGCATAGCACTGCTAAAGCAAGTGTCTTGACATGGCTCAGGTGTGTAAGGAAGAAGGCAAGCCCCAAAAATCCAATTGATTGCATTATCTGCAGTGTTAAAAGGTTTAGAGAAGAATTACTACCAATACTTCCCATTGACCTTGAAACAGTCGAACATAAAGGTTACTTTGCTGTTTATAAACTTTTATTTTAGAAAAAGATGCAGATGATTTCTCCATTTAGAAAATATTTTCACATTACATGTATGTTTACAAAAGAGAGCAGTATTGTATATTGTTCTTGCCTTATGAACTGTTGTTACGGAAAGACCTTTGCTCACAAGTGTGTCAGCAATCCATCCTCCTATATTTGCAAACACAGCCATGGTCAACCAGGGCAATACACAAAGAAGTCTAGACTCCGTGAGGTTAAACTTCAACACCTGAGAAAAAACCACAATCAAAAGGGAAAATACCTTAGATTGTTAATTATTTAATGGTTCCATGAGCTCTAAAGCAGACACCATAAGTGGGTTCTGTAGCCGTGGTGGACACGAATAGAACACAGATATTGCGAGGAGTTGGGACACATAAAGGACACACTTGCTGGTGTGTCCATTTTTTTAATAATTTTTTTCCCAGGGGACATGTGGGAACACAGTAAGGGCACGGTTTGGGAAATGATGGGGTTATATACCATAAACATAAAAGACATATTTGCAATTTACATGATCTCTCATATCATGCAGCTTGAGAAAATCTCCATCACCAAAACGTGAAAGACATATTTTTTATAATTTACATATAGTCACAGACTCACAGTTATATTCATGATTCTGGAAAAAAAAAATAATAGGCACAAATAATGGTAAGTAGTACTTAAGCTTGATAAAAATGTGTGCCAATAAGATGAAATAATGGCTTTGTTCCTCCCTTGTTCTTTGGATGACTTGTACCTATCTGAGAACCAAGCAAGCACTTTTCACCTTCAAATAAATAATTCAATGATTATAAGCTGTCAGGTGCACTATGATTATTTGGAGAGCTTTGTAGTGTTAATATCTAAATAAGAACCCATGGTTTGAATATGCATAATTTATTCTCATATAACTATCAGTAAAGTTTAGTATTATAAAAATTACCTAATAGACTAAGCAAGAGATACTAGGTGCATGTCCAACTAGGCCATCACACTAATGAAACCAGTCCAGTTGCAAGAAACTTTCGTTAGTGATGCCATTGATAAGCCTAATATAGAATTTGAGAGGATTATCATCAGCAGAAGATGCTCCACGAATTTTCTCACTGCATATGCAATGATTGGGCAATTGTTTCAGTTAAGGTTCTTCCTTGTTGCCATCCAGCATAAACCATGTGAAGCTAACCTTAAGAATGCTGACCCAACTTCATATGTCTGTTACAAATGAAACGCATAAAACTAGCCAAATCAACTGCGCAAAGAATTGCATTTCTACAGTCAATTAGCATCCACTGTTCCCCACTGCAATCAAAAGTTCTTCCCTCCCTGCAAGAACAATAAACAAAATGCATCAGACATGCCAAACTTTCAGTCCAATAAACTTCCAAATTACAATTGTTCAATCACATGCAATAATATATTTTCAACTCTCCTGACTGGCACATGCTTCAACCTACAAAAATAACATTAGCTTCAGCAAACCATCAATTAAAACCAGCATGAAAAAATAAAAACAAACAAAAGAAGATAAAGCATAAAATAAGAAAGAAACCGCGTTGTTCCACTTCATCTTGAAACACAGTCAGAAAAAGTAAATCAATGCAAACTTATGATAAAATTCTACAAGATCACAAACCAAAAATGTCTTCCCTTGTACCCAGAAAACCTGTACAACATGAACCAACCACATAGTACCCAAAGTCAAGGAGCAAATTGCTTCCGGTGGTGAAATTTAGCAAGTTCCAATTACCAACTACCAGCTACCAACTACCAACTACCAAGTGAAAACTACAAAGCGAGAAAGATATCAATAGCAAGTAATTCATCATTTAATTAAGATCTAAATTACTTCTGAGCTTCATCAAACTTAAATTGATATTGAAAACTATAGAGTGAGCTTGAAAATGCATTGCACCAAATCTGGTACATATATACACGTACCAATTAGTTCAGTTTTAGGAGAATTTGATCAAATGATCAAAAATCTAAAATAAATAACAAATAAATGTAGTTGTTTTTTGCTAGCATGACCAATTCAAAAGTCCAAATCTTAGATTTAATTTAACATAGCAAAAAATATGATCAAATTTTCAGCACGTATTAATTCAACTAAACATTTCAAATACATACATATATATATATACAAGTTTTCTTCCAATTGAGTATTAGTTGATCTACAAAATCATCAAACGTGTTTTGGCTACCTTAACCTCAATGCAAACGCCAAACTTAAAAACTTCAAAAAATCGAAATTGAAAATCAATGTACCTTCTTCGTGTGCATCATCAAGCCATTGCAAGTGTAGATCCCAACATCTTGAAGCTTCTTCACATCTGCGGCATTGATTCCATGAGCAGTCACTGCAAAATCACATGGATACAAACAAAAAGAAATTATAAATTAAACTTCGATTAAGTTAAAACAGAGCACACGCCAATCCAATTTCTATACATGTAGAACCACAGAATCCATCACCAATCATGACTATCGAACTTACAGTAAAGATATATAGATGAAAATTAAAAGCAGATCAGAAAAATATGTGAATCTCGGTATAAATCAAAGTTACTCAGCAATGAATGAACACAGATATATATATATATATACATATGAAAATATAGCAAAAGGATTGATTTGAACCAAAGCTTCGTTGCTGAGAGAGAGTTAGATCAATCATGAGTTCAAATCACTCCAAAATCTATACAGGGATTTGAAATAGAAATAAATAAGAGAAGAATAGAATTAAATCAAAGCGATTCAATCAAATAGCAAGAGTTTAAACTCATTCAAATTGATTTCACACATAGGGCCAGAGTATAATACCATGAGATTATAGCTAAACACACACAGATTTCCACACACACACACACACAGACTAGGCGAGTGGACAGTAATCGGCGCGAGTCATATCACGATCGACATAGAGCATCGCATAGAGAGCGTAAACTATTCCAGGAATGTAACGTAAGATCACCAATACCAAGCATATAAAGAACTCTACTTGCAATCCACAATATATATACATATATAAATATACAAATATGTATGTATATATAGAGAGAGAAATGTGAGAGAGAGAGAGAGAGAGAGAGAGATTCATATCACTAGAGTTATGACCATGGCGAGCAAAGAGAGCGAGAGAGACAAAGAGTGCGAGAGAGCTAGAGAGACCTCTCTGTTTATCAATGTCGTGAAAATGACAGTGAAAGGGGCTTAGGGCATAGGTGAGTGTAACAAAAGGGCAAAATAAATTGGGGTCAGTGAAGGGAATAAAAACTAGGGGTAAAATATGCCTTTTGTCACAGATCATTTCCCAAAATGTTTTTTTTTTGCGACCGCTAAATAGTGGGTCGCAAAAAACTAGACGCAAAAAGTCACTTTTTTAGTAGTGAGAGAGGAGTAAAGAAAGTGGGACGGCGGAGGGAGAGTTGGAGAAGAAAAAGATTAGAGTTTTGTTTTGGTAATTTCATTAATCTTTTAAATATTTTTTTGATCTTTAAAATAATATTGTGAGTATAAATCTCACTTTTCTTTATTTATGTTTAATTCGTTGTTTTTATTTATTTATTTATTTGTATTTGTTTGATGTTAGTTTGATTTTGTTTTTATATAAAGATGATAGATTAATTTTAATTATTTTGATTAGTTGTGAATATAAAATTTAGGGTTTATAGATGATAGATTGATTTTAATTATTTTGACTAGTAGTGTATATAAAGTTTAGGGTTTTTAGATAAGTGATTGATTTTAATTACTTTGTTTAGTTGTGTAGGTAAAGTTTAGGATTTTTAGATGATTGATTAATTTTAATTACTTTGATTAGTTGAGTAGGTAAAGTTTAGGATTTTTAGATGATTGATTAATTCTAGTTATTTTGTTTAGTTGTGTATGTAAGGTTTAGGGTTTTTAGTTGATTGATTGATTTTAATTATTTTGATTAGTTGTGTATGTCAGATTTATGGTTTTTATATGGATTTATTTTATAGTTGTTATCACCTTCATGATTATATGAAACTAAAATTAATATGATTATATGAAATTAAAATTAATTAAGAACCTATAGATAAATTCCTTATACTCCACCATGACTCCATGAATTGTTGTTTTATTTGAGTGATGGTGAGAAAGAGTGTATAAAAAAAAATAAGGATTATGAGATTTATTTGAATGCCTTAAGCTTGGCATTGTTATGTTTATTCTCATGAGTGAGATGTTGTGTATATATATATTATTGCCTCGTTCTCATGAGTAGACGAGTGCTTTGATTTACGCGCGTACGTATATGCTAACCATCCGGGGAGTGTGAGTCAAACTCGGGACGATATCCCCGTGCAAGTTTGGCTTCGGAGCGGTGTTAGGTATACGGGAGACACATGGGATATATGTGTAGGCCGGAAGTGGAGGGCCGAAGTGATGGAGTTAAGGTACAAAGAATTTAATTATGAGTTTATTGGTATAGTGTGAATTGTGTTGATTTGTACATCTTGAAAAATAGTAAACGATCTCGATAAATTATGAAATTTGAGCAGAGGCATGTATACGTGATTCTAGACAACTTTTGTGTTTTAGCTTTTAATTAAAAAGATCAATTAGAACTTATAATCGGATGACTTTGGTTATTGTCGATTTGATTCATTTTGGTAATGCAAATTTTATAGGCTGTTTTAACCCTTGAAATGAACTCATTTTTATTGGTTTCACGTAAACTGAAGTAAAACATTATTCTGCACACTTTTTGTGTTTTGAACTTTTTCGAAAAAAAATCATCTTAGGACAGTTTTTGTTCATTTTCAGCTTCAGATTTTTTAATTGAATTCCGTCTAGATTTTTATATCAAGTTTGTTTCTTAACCTGTTCCGTTTCTACAAAATTCGTCCACGTTGTCTTTTAGAAAATTTGATTTTGTACAACTTTTGTTCTTTGAGTTTTGATCAATTTGAATTATTTAAGCATGAAACGGTGTATTTTTATACTTCTTTAGCAAGTTACTTAGGATTAAATTATACTAACTTCATTTTGCAGGATGGTGGGTCTTACTAACTTTTTATGTAGGGCTGACCCACCATATTTGTATTTCTATTTTGTTTATTTAATATTCAATTTATATTTCGTGGTGTACGGGCAAGAAACTAAATGCCACCGTATCTCGAGAAACTACATATTCGTCTCGGTGTGGTTGGAACTACTTTTCTTGTCTCGTAACAAGAGTTAAATGTATTTTTGTTTGTGCCTGGTGGACACGTGGGTGTTAAATCTTGTACTCATACCAATAAACCTGTATACTGACCCATTTTGTTTCTTGGTAACTCGGGTGCGTTCTGTTTGAGTGCAGCTGAGCTTCCTTTGCAAGATTAGTTGAGGCTACGGTTGTGACGTGGATTTACTATAGTGTTGGACATGTCGTTTGGACTACTTTTGTGTTTCTTAAGCTTAGGGTTGTTAGTAGTTTATGTATTTTTATTTTCTTTTATGATTTTAGTATTGGAATAATTTGGCATGGTTTGTAACCGTACTTTATTTAAGTTGTTTTGACTAGTTGTTGCTACTTTAATGTTGAGGTATTAGTTAGTTATGAGATTATGGTGGACGGTTTGGTTAGCGTTTTAGTTTTTTGTTTCACCCATAGGATTTGGATGATGGAATATTGATTGGGGTTTAGTCCCAATTTAATATTTAATTGTCCAAATTTTGGAGCGTGACAAAAGTAGTGGACGCTTGCCCCGCATATTCAGCACGTGGCTATTTCTTTCGCCAACGGCTAGTTGATTTCCCGAACGAGGGATGGTGGTGCCAATGGATATGCAATAATTCTGCTGTTGACATTGCTTAGCGTTGCCCCTGGTTTGATCTGCCTAAGATGAGCTTACAGCATATCCAGACAGCCTGGCATTCAGTTTTTTAGCTTGACACAGTGTGTCTTCTACTTTCTATTTCGGTTTCGGCGTCAGTTCAGACAGAACTAGACTAGCTTGGAAGAGGGGATAAAGTACCCAGCTTCATTTTTGATCCGAGGCTCACAGCTAGCTTGGTATCCCACTGCATGGAGGACAAGAGAACTTTTGGCCCCCGCTTCCAATTTCAGTTATGCCCTTTCTGGCGAATGCATAGCTTAGCTTGAAGATGAGGCACAAACCGAGCCTACTTTGGCATCTGAAGCTTCCACAAGCTCTAGAAGGGGGCACAGGAACACCTAACTCAACTATGCCCCAAGTTTATTGCTTTAATCTGTACTTTCAAGTTTTCCTTTTGAATGTAATAAAATGCAACTTCAATTTGTATCAAGAGTCGGAGAAGTTTGTAATGAAATCAATGAAATTGAAGGTTATGGATATTGAAAATTTTCATTTTCGTCCAAAAATGCTCTAAGTTGTAAAAAGATTAATTTGAACAAAATCAACTTTTATTAAAACTTTTCAAAACCATTTTCGATAAGGATCACAACTGGATACACCCGGAATCTATCCTTGAGATGTACAACCCCGAATCCAACAACTGGAAAGTTGCCCCTTGTCTGAAGAGCACTGCACTGTATTGTAACCAATTCTGATAGCAAAGATCACAACCGAACTCTTGAATACAAAAGAGACAAAGATGACCAAAACAATCACACAGACAAAGTTGATTTGGAAGTGTTTATGGCTGGACTTCAGAATGAAGTTGCCTATGTATCCCAAAGATGAGAATCAAGCCTTACGTAGTTTAGTTCAAGTCCACTCGGGTATTAACACTTTCCTTTTACGCTCTAACTTTTTCCAAGGCCATCCTTTCGGGGTTTTCAACCTTGCGAGCTCAGTTTTTCTTGTTTCAAATTTTTTGTGCTCTAACTTTTGCCTAGGTCGCCCTTCGGGTTTTCAGCCTAGTGAGCCACTCAGGGGTAGTATTTCTTCATCTTGTCTATGTTGACTAGTTGGGAGAATTCAAGGCCATCTAAGTCTATAAGAACGACAGCTCCACCCGACCAGATGGATTTAATGATGTAAGGACTAGTCCAATTAGGTCTGAACTTGCCCCTAGGGTCGTGGATGGAAGCTCGGTTGTCTTTGAGCACCAAATCCCCTTCTTTCAGATTCTTGGACTTAACTTTCTTGTTGAAAGCCTTGGCAATCCTTCGTTGATAACCTTGGACGTGGTATAATGCTTTTAGCCTTCTCTCGTCAAACAACATAAGTTTCTCGAACCTGCTCTGCTGCCAATCCGCTTCCGTAATTTGGCACTCAGCTATAACTTGTAGCGACGGAACCTCAACTTCAATTGGCAGAACAGCCTCCATCCCATAAACCAGAGAATACGGAGTTGCCCCAGCAGAAGTCCGAATTGATGTTCTGTAACCCCAAAGAGCAAATGGCAACTTATCTGGTCAATCCCTGTAGGTTTCCACCATCTTCTGTAGAATGTGCTTGATGTTCTTGTTGGCGGCCTCAACAGCTCCGTTGGTTTGCGGCCGATATGTGGATGACTTATGAAAAGCCACGTTGTATTTCTCCAACAAGTCGATCACTTCCTTCTTGAAGTGGGAACCATTGTCCAAAATAATCTCATTCGGGACCCCATAGCAACAGATGATAATGTTCTTGATGAACTTGGCTACGTGTGACGCCTTCAGCACTGCATAGGATTGGGCCTCGACCTACTTTGTAAAGCAGTCTATCGCCACCAAGATGAATTCATGGCCGTTTGACCCCTTCGGAGTAACTACCCCAATAACATCAATTCCCCAGACTGAAAATGGCCACAGTGAAGTCATGTTGTACAGCTTTGACGACGGGATGTTCATGCGATTTGCATAGATCTGACACTTGTGGCATCGCTGAACAAAAACAATACAATCCTCCTCCATGGTTGACCAATAGTAACCCTGTTTGAGAATTTTTCGAGCTAGCATTACCCCGCTCATGTGTGATCTACACTCTCCTCCATGGATGGCCTCCATTAGGCGCTTGGACTCTTTAGCATTAACACACAGCTTATGCATTTCCAGATGGCTCTGTTTGTAAAATTTACCCCTGCAGCTAAATAAACCAAGTAACCATTCGTTGTATCGCCTTTTTATCTTTGGCATTTGCCCCTAGTGGATACGCCTCCATTTCTAAGAAGTTCAAGACATCCTGATATTAGGGGTTTTGATCTTGTACTTCATCTATTGTAGCAATTAGCTCGTAGGCCCGCACATACCTTTGTTCAATGATGATTGGACGTATCCGGACTCCCAAAGGGATGTCTATCATGGAAGATAGAGGTGATAAAGTGTCAGCGAACCTGTTGCTCTCTCTTAACAGATGCATGAAGGTTAGCTTCTCAAACCTAGGAATCAAGACATCTAGGGTTTGGTGATAGATTTTCATCATTTCTTCATTAACCTTCCAGTCTCCTTTCGCCTGAGACACAACCAGGTTCGAGTCCCCAATGACATCCAACCTTTTTGCTCCTAGTTCTAGGGCAGTTTCTAAGCCAGCAATACATGCCTCGTATTCTGCCTTGTTGTTTGATACCTTGAACCAGAGTTTGAAAGCTAAAGGTATGCGGGAATTGTCGGGTGCTATCAACAACACCCTTATCCCATACCCGTACTGATTAGATACTTTGTCAAAGTACATAGTGCAAATCTCTTCTTTAACCTACAGAATAGCTTCATCTGGGAACAGATACTCTACTGCTTCATCTCCCTCCACTAGGTGATCGGTTAGGAACTCTGCTACCGCTCTCTCCTTCACAGACTTGCGAGTCATGTACTTCAAATCGAATTTGGAGAGAAGAAGCAACCAACAGGCTAGCTCATCTGTAAGTGCTGGTTTCTCGAAGAGATATTTGATGGAATCCAATCTCGAAACCAGTATTACCGAGTGAGCTAACAGGTAGTGCCTCAACTTCCTGGTAGCCTATACCAAGGCTAAACAAGCCTTTTCCGGCGGTGTGTAACGGGTCTCATATTCCATCATCTTCTTGCTCAGGTAATAGATGGCCTTCTCCACTTTATCCTCAGATTCCTGCACAAGCATGCAGCCCATGGTCGTGTCAGTTACTGACAGATACAAAATCAATGGCTCATCTAGTTCTGGCAGTGACAACACGGGTGGGTTTTGTAGTTACTGCTTGATCTGCTCGAAAGCAACTTGGCATCGGTCATCCCATTGGAATTTTTTTCCTTTCTTCAGGAGACCAAATAGTGGTTCACAAGTCAAGGTTAATTTTGTAATAAACCGCCTTATGAATTGCACTGTACTTAGAAAGGCTCGCACCTCCTTTTTAGTCCTTGGTGGTGGCATTTCTAAGATGGCTTTGATCTTGGAAGGATCAACCTCGATGCCCCTTTGTGTAATCAAGAACCATAGCATTTTCCCTGTTGTGACACCAAAAGTACATTTCTGAGGATTCAGTCACAACCGATACTCTCTGATCTGTTGAAAAAATTTCTTCAAGGCAGTGTAGTGGCTCTTTCTTTCCTTGGACTTGATAATCATGTCATCCACGTACACCTCAACCCTTTTGTGGAACATATCGTGCAAGATTGTAATTACAGCCCGTTGATAAGTAATCCCAGCATTCTTCAAACCGAACGGCATCCCCCTATAATAATAGGTTCCCCACGAGGTGGTGAAGGTAGTCTTCTCCCTATCTTCGGGTACCATCAAAATCTGGTCGTACCCGAAAAACCCATCCATAAAGGAGAGCAGTGCATGCCCTGCAGTGAAGTCCACTAATTTGTCGATGTGCGGTAGAGGAAAGTCGTCCTTCGGACTAGCTTTGTTTAGATCTCTGAAATCCACACACACCGAATTCTGCCATCTTTCTTTGGCATCGGAACAATGTTGGCCAGCCAAGTAGCATACTCAGCTACTAACAGGAACCCTACATCTATCTGCTTGGTGACCTCTTCCTTGATTTTTAGAGCCCAATTCAGGCGTATTCTCTGAAGCTTTTGCTTGACGGATCGGGCCTTAGGGTCAAGAGGGATCCGGTGCTATACAATCTCAGGATCGATTCTAGGGATGCCTTCATAGGACCACGCGAAAACATCTTTGAAATATTTTAATAAAGCGACTAAGCGCTCGCGTTCTTCCGAAGACAACGTGGACCTAATCTAGACCAGACACGGATCCTTCTCAATACCAACATTAATTGAAGTGATTTCATCAACCAAAGGTTTTATAAACCTTTTTTCCTCTCGATTAATCAAATATTTTAAAATCGGAGGAATTTCTTCCTCGTCGTTTTTATCAAAGTTTTGAAAGTCTTGATTAATGCAATAAACGAGCAGCATAGAAAAGTACTCAGAAACAGCTGTGGTACCATTCTCATTCATAACTTCTAGTTCGTCTAATTCTTCGGTTACAACTGACTCAAAAGAAAATGAAAAAGACGACCTGGACAAAACAACGACATCCAGGTTATCAACCCCAGGAATATCGAACTCTGACTCAAAAGAACTAGAATCTGATTCCGACTCCACAGACTCTATGGAATCAGATTCTAGTTCACTACTTGACCCAGAACTGCTAGACAAAAAGCCCTCCCCATACTACCAAACGAGGGAGGGTGTGATAAATGCATCCAGAATGCTGGAAGAAGGGCCTACAGCCATTTGATCTCTAATCATGGAAACAAAGAAGTCATCTCCCGAGTTCTCTGGTGTGATCTGAGGATCTGAGAGGAGACAAGCCAGCGCTGCTCCTATCTCGAGTTCTGTGCCATCGGACTCATTCTCTTTACACTGTTCAGCCTAAGTTGGTAGGTCAGTCTGCTCTTCTGTAACTTCATTCCCTTGCAACTGCAAGTTGAAAAAGATCTCGAAGCCGGGCAAACGCCGCTTTTCTAAATTCAGCCATGGCTCAAGAAAGCCACAAAATGGGAAATCCTCCCCCTCCCGGACAAAGCGTCCTTTCAGGGTTCCTTGAATAGGTCTATGCAGTAACTCAGTGCTTCCCAGCTTGTTTAGCCTTGGCCCTTCCTGCCATTTCCTTTTCCTTTCTTACCCAATTCTCTCTGGTAGGCGTGTAACCTAAACCAAATGTATAAGGGTTGTGTGGCACTTCGGCCAATGTAGCGACGCCCTTCTGACCACTCCTTCCCAATCCCATTCCAGGTACATGTTAAAGCTTATTCACGAGGTAGAAGGATTGCGCACTGACATACAGTCCCTCATCAACAGCCAGCATATTTTGCACTACCCGGGCCTTGGCCATGGTAAACCCAGACAAAAAGACATCCTCCTCGCCATGCATAATTTCCAAGATCGGTGTAGTTACCTCCGGTAGCGGATATATGAAAGAGTTCCCAAAAACAATAGCTACCCCCTTCCCATGGGGGTACTTCAGCGTCTGATGCAAAGTGGAAGAGACAACTCTCACTTGGTGCAGCCACGGCTGTCCAAGAAGTAAATTGAAATTGGCTGGAAGATCCAGGATGTGGAATTCAATGTCTTGTTGTGCCGTGCCAACCTGAATTTTGATCTGTATTGTCCCTATTACTTCCCGACTTATATTGTCATAGGCCCAAATCACCTGGGTTGTTGGTGCGAAATCTGCCGACTTCAAACCGATAGCATAGGCCGTACACGATGGACACACATTAATTGCAGATCCCGTATCAACCAAGACAATCGGTATCCACTTCTCTTTAGACTCCACAAAGATGTATAACGGTTTGTTGTGCTCAGTGCCCTCAGACGGAAATTCTTTATCTATAAAGGTCAAAGTCGGTGAAGCACCACCCGGGAAAACTAGTCCCACTAACTGCTCAGGGGTTGTGTCAATAGAGAGCTTAGCCTTATCCATTGCTGATAGGACGGCTTGTTTATGAACCCGTGAAGCCATGAGCAAACCCCAAATGGAGATATCTGCCTGAATTTTCTTCAGCTGCTTCAGTACAGCTTCCTCTTCTAACTGTTTCTCTTTCTGTTTCTCTGCCTCCTTATCTTTCCCAGATGCTTCCGATTGGTCCAGGTGTGGGAGCTTAAAGTACTGCCCACTCCGAGTCATGTGATCAATTTCCTCGACATACCATGTATCATCTGGCAGATTCTGTCCCCAATTCTCATCCGTATGGGCGAGATGCAAGTCTTCATCTTCCTACCACATTCCCTCGGTAACCGACAAGTAGCTGTCTGGTTCCGCTGTAATTGTTCCCGTGTTCACAACACATTCTGTCCCTGCAGGACCTTTGGCTTTTCTAGCCCTCTGATCAATCTTAGTTCTCTCTTGTTTGAACCGCTTCAGTGCAGCCTCCTGTTCTGTATCAGCTGTACACAAACTACCTAATTATTGAGCAAAATTCTTAGTACCGGTGCTCTTCGACAACTTCCCCTTGTTGTCGACCATTCCGATCATTGTAGATGTTCTTGTTTCTAACTGTTCCTGTTTCGGTTGAGACCCCTCATCAATATCCGACTCATCACTAGGCCACCCAGTATTATCTGTTGATCTGTTCGCATCAAACTAGCTGATTTGTACGTCTGCCAGATCTTGTTCATCAAAGAACTGTAGATTACTGATGTCCTCCTCAAGCTCAGCTAAATCATCCAGCACCTGGCTCGGCCCATCCTCCCGGACTACATTAACCTCCATCTCCATCGGCAATTCCACCATCGGTCTGGCCTGGCTAGTTGGCACAATGTAACAGCAAGGATTTTACTTTTCTTCAGTTAAGCTTGCAGAGCCCTGAGGCATACTTTCTTCTACCATAGCCACCACCACAGGTTTGGGTTGGGTTATGGACATGCTCATCATGCACAAGTCTGTGCTTTCTGGGATGAACAGCGCTGGCTTAGGCAGGTGAGAGAGAGTGATGTATATGCTGGGGTCATATGGGACAGCCGTTGTTTGGATAAGGTATACTTGCCTAAGTGGAAGAGGGGGTTAGTTATGTGGTGGGAGAGGGTTTGTAGTGACGTTAGGCTTCTCAGGAGGCGCTATCAGTTTGTTGTCAATGAGATCTTGAATCTCATGACAGAGTCTAAAGCATAGGTCAGTATCATGACCATGCTACTGGTGGAAGGCGCAGTACTTGGCTGGGTTATGTGTCGGAGGGAGGGTATTTGGCAATGGGCATGGCTCCAGAGGCTTTAGATGCCCTTTTCTGATTAGGACCCTAAGGCTTCGGACAGAGACATGTAGAGTGGGGTGAAAACCCTCTGGCCCCGTGGTGGGTACTTTGTTGGTTGTGGGGTAGCCCCAGATGTGTCGGTAAAAGGTGTGGCTGTTTTTGGCGTGGTGGTGACCATACCAACGTCAAAAGTCCTCGCAGAAGCATTTGAACTACGTGTAAAAGCCCTCTTAGGCTACTCCTTTTCATGGTTAATCAGACCCTGTTTCATCGCATCTTCTATCTGTACCCCAATCTCATAAAGATCAGCAAATATAGGTAGGGGTAAAACAATCATCTTCTGTATCAACTTCGGTTGCAGATTACGAATGACCATTCTTATCTGGTCTTTCTCAGCTGGCTTGGTGGTCATCATGGAGGCCTTGGCCCTCCATCTAGTGACGAAATTAGAGAAGCACTCATTCGGCTCTTTTCGAGTAGCCTCGAGATCACGAGTTGTGACCTCGATTTGAGTATTGTAAGAATATTGGGTGACAAAGGCCTCGGCCATCTCTTCCCAACTCCTCTTCACAGAATCCTCCAGTTTAGCATACCAGATAGCCATAATACCCGACATGGTCCGGCCAAAAAGAGATAGCTTTTGCAGTTTAGTTAGGCCCATCAGTCGCAGAATATCTAAAAATAGCCGTAGGTGGACCATAGGATCGCCCGAGCCGTCGAAGCGGTCTATGTGTGGCATTTTGAATCTATCCGGCAATGTCACCACCGAATCTATGTAGCCTTCCTCTATATCTGGGATCGAATTGACTCCCTGAGCTCGTTTGAATAGCTTTTCAAGCTTGCTTACTTTCAAAGCAATAGGATCGACCTCAAACTCGAACGGTGTATCCGTTGGGTAGGCCGGTGTTTTGGAAGTCTGAGATGGGATTGGCCCTGCTGGAGTATCGGAACCCTAGGTGGGGGTGGGTGTGAAGCAGAAGCTGCTGCTTGTTGTGGTTGCTGTTATTGCTATTGAAGCCTGGAAATCAATTCAACCTACCGGGCTACAACCTTTGTTTAACGAGCGGTAACTTCCGCTTGGTGAGCAGCGTCCCACTACATGGCCTCAATAGTTTGCTGAAGTTGACGCATCATATCCTCCATACTGTCTGAGGGCTGCTGGGTTGTCAGAATAGGTGTATACTCTGTTTTTGAGGTGGAAGCAAAAAACCAGGTCTGACTGCTCACAAGTGAAGCAGATAGTGATCGCTGAATTGGCGACTGTTGAACCGGTGATCTATGCCTGACTGTCCTCCATCTCGTAACCAGGGGTAGCGAAGCAAACACTGGTTGTCCTCCAATAAGATCCTCAGATTGGTAAATCCTCCTGACTCTGGTCCAGAGTGCTCGGGGGGAAACTGCCTCGTCAGAAGCAATTGTGAAATACTACCTTGCAAAAAGAAAAAAAAAAAGCAAAAAGGAAACAACAATCAGCAAACGCACAGCATCTCCGCTTAAACAAAGACAACACACAGTTAAAATAAAAAACTGGATAATCTGTACTCAAACACTAATTTCTGTCCCCAAATTTCTGTCTCGAAAACTTATACTCTCAACCAGAAACCCAGACTTGCAACTGATACATACATTCCTGTAGAGACACACCCTAACAGCACATATTAAGCAAGTAAGAGCCAAAACACCCCTATAGTGGAGTAGGGTTTCCCTGTTCTAGTTTTGTCAAGAGCTAGGGGTTCACTACGCATGCATGCGGTTTCAAACAATCCTGCATTCGGGTGAGCAACCTGTCCTAGTTTGGAACAGTCTCTATGGCTTTCGATATGCAACTAGGTCAATTAGTCAAAAAAGGGTGCTTCAGCAAGACCACCTAATATACCTCTCGTTCCTAGCACCGAGAAGTGAAAGGAGGATCAAGCGGTACAGCGATAGTCTAGATCCAAGGTTTGTGTTCCCATTGTGGCAGAGCCCACAACCGGTTAGCCTTCTGGCACGCTTTTCCAAGTAAGCCTCCGGTAAACCACTCAGGAATAACAGATGGCAAACACTGTGACTTAGGCGCACCTATGCAAATGCAATGCAAAGAAACACATAAATGTAGATAAAACAACATATCATGAGTTCGAGTCAAGTTCTCTAAATCCCCAGTAGAGTCGCCGGAAACTGTGGACTTGACTTTCTCCGCGCTCTCCTTTCAGAGAGCTTGAATTGGTCTTACAGTTCGGACTCCTGTCAGGGTTTTGAATCTAATCTCACAAAGTACAATGTGAGACTGATAAATACCAAAGAGTCTAATCCGACAAATCGTTTTGAAAAATTGATTTTGAATCAAAAAACGCCAAAAATGGACTGCTTTGCCAGATTACAGAGTCGCTACCTAAATATTTTATTTTATGGAAATTTAGGAAACCCTGACTTGTGCCAAAGGCTACGTGTCCGTCATCACCAAAGTTGCCTCGGCTTGGGAACTTGGGTACGAGAGGGGAAGGTCCTGAAATGAGCACCCCTGCTCGCCCGATCAAAGGATCGACCTCTACTAAGCATGTTATGTTGTTGTATAAACACATGTGTTCTTATTCCGGTTATTAGACTAACGTTACTATGTGACGCACACACAAGTATAGACTAAATCGCAAGAATTGGAACATTTCGACTCATGCTTGTTTCGAAAATGGTTTGAAATTGCCACTTGCAAGTGGGCTAAAACGCGGATTTGTCACCCTTAAGTGGGCTTAAAACATAATGATTTGCCACTTCACAAAGTGGGCTTAAAACTCATATTCATCAAATTGTCCCAATTCAAGCAATAAAGCCTTCATCCACAGACATTTATGCAGTTAAATCTCTTAAGCAACTAGCCTCATGGCAAGCATGCGATCATAGCAATACTCACACTCATACAAGGATGCTAAAGCATAAAACTTACAGTGTACTCCAAGCCAAAACAAAAGCTAGTTAGAAATATGCATGATCCTAACTATGCTAAACTGCCTAATGCAACTAAATAGGCTCGGCTATCTAAGATGGCATATGAATGCAACAATTTGATAACATGCTTTGAAACACGTATTCAAATAAGCATTGAAATACGATGCAGTTTGAATGATGCGCCGAGCCCGGTGCATGCAATACAAATGAATGATGCAAACATGCAAGCATAAGGTATGCTAATTGAAACGTGCCCTAATCTAACCACCAAAAGTGGATAAATAAAAGGGAGAAAGACGTGGGGTGGAAGACATGCACACACACACGCACGCTTATTACAACATTGTGCCCTTGCGAAGGAGGGTCCGAATAAATAAGCTAAGCTAATCTAAGCTAAGCTAATCTAACCAAATTAATCTAATTAAACTAATTAGACTAATTATTACAAATCAATTGAATAACTAGTAAACTATTTACTAATTATTATAACACAACATAAGGAAATAGCTAAGCTAAAGCGACTTAATTATTACAATAATCAATGCAAGTTAACAAAGTAATTAACATTTTAAACTATGCTGCTACTACTCTACTCCAGGAAGAAGAAGATATATGCATTCAGTTTCTGTCCCGAAAAGCCTTCCGGTTTGCTCTTGAGAGGCTCTATTTGCAGGGTTACTCCAAGAACTTTTTGCTCCACCTTACCAAACCAATGCTGAGGAATGCACCAGTGGCTTGCCGGCCATGAGTGCTTGTTGCTGGCCAAAAAAGTGTGCTGTTGGCCAAGGATAAAGCACTGCCGGCCATCAGTGAGTCACTGCTGGCCACTGGTGTGCTGAATCACCACACTGCAATAGAGCACAAACAGAGGAAAAATGAGGGCTTTCCAAGGATATGTTTGTACTGTATCCCTCCTTATCATCTCAAAACATAAAAGGAGAGGCACTATTGGATCCAAAACTACCAATCAAGCATTTCAATGCATGATGGCTAAAAATCCAAGTGTACACTTTCAATAAATGCACAAAAATAAGACTCAAAGGACCACCACCCCATCATGCATGATCAAGGGTGATGAAAACCAAGGAGATTTGCTCATTTCATCACTTTGAGTATGAAATGGACCAATCTACCTTGTGTTCAATATAACGTCCGATTGAACACATGCAATGTAAACACAACATGCTTATCGTGGTCATGTTTTACTTGTTCAATTTTATTTACACATTTTAGCATTACCAGGCCATTCTTTAGTCAATTTGTCCAAGGTGAGTGTCCTCTAATGAGAGAGGGGTCAACCAAGGGATGGTTTAAGACATGAGAGAGATCATGCCTTTGGCTAGAAGGAATCCTCAAAAAAAGGTTAAAGCCATTGAGCACAAGCTCTATCTCAAGCTTAAACACAATCATAAGGTTAACCAACCCTCAAAACAAATGGAAAAATGAAGAAATTAGGGAGATTGTAGACTTTTCAGTACTGAAATGGCATGAAAAATAATGCTAAAATATGCAAGCAACACATGCACAATATGTTAAGAACCAAAAGCATCAAAGCTAGTGAAGAGCACTACACTAGAGGCATGCAATATCAAGCTCAAATGATCAAACCAGCACAAAACAGAGCTAAGACATGCCAAATCAAAAGCTAAAACGTGCTGAGATTGAAGCATAAGAGGCAAGAAAAACATGCTCACATGTTGGCTCACAAACAAGGCTCAAAGCACAACTCTCAATAGCAATGAAAGAGTGGAATAAATGAGAGTGTGACGAAGATACACACACTGAAATTACATGTTCAATGATGCTACAACATGCAATCATCTCATGCAAAAACATGTTGGAGGCCTCAAAACACTAAGCTATTGAAGGCATTTGCACTATAGCTATACAATACATGGCTCCTATGATCAAGACAACTCAAAATAGAGCTAAATCATGGCAAATCAGTAGCCAAAACATGCTGAGATCAAGTCACAAAAAGGTAGAAAAACATGCTCACATGCTAGGCCATCTACACATGCAAACAATACACAAGAAGGGGAGGCCACCCCTTCATATTTTGAACCTCAAAACCAAGTTTTTACCATTGAAATTTCCTTAGAATTTAGTGGTTAAAAGGCCAAAAAAAGTTGTTTCAAAAAAGCTTGAAAAGTGACACAACATTTAAGCAAACAAATTGCAAGAAGGATGAAGCACCCCTAACTCCAAAACATACCTCAAATCACCATTTTAAACCTTAAAAAATTGAGATTTCAGAGGTCAAAACCAGCCTCAAAATAGCATGCAAAGATGGCCAATCAAGTGTTTGAATTAAACTAAAAATACAAGAAGTTCTACCTCTTTGAAGAGAAGATGCTATATAGGCAACAAAGGCAAGCCAAACCAAGCTAAAGTCTTCTTCTAGAGCTCAAATAGGACCTCAAGCAACCTCTACTCCATGGTGATCAAGCTTGATCAAGAGCTCACAAGCAAAAGTATAGAGAATGTAAGCTATAAGACACAAAATATATATAGAGAGAGAGGATTCTAGAGAGAGAGAGAGAGAGAGAGAAAGAGAGAGAGATTTTTGTCTTCCAATTTTCCAACCCTTCACATGCAAGAGGAAGGCTTTTGTATATAGAATATACAAAATCAACTCAAAGAGATCCATGCATACACGTGCAAGTAGATAGGCTAATCTGTGTAAACAGCTAGCACAAAATATCTAAAAATATCTACTGATGCACTGGTGGCCGGCCGCCCATCAGTGATGGCCGGCAGGGGCTAATTGATGGTGAGCATGGCACATCAATGGCTGACAATCCTCAATGGTGGCCGACAGGCCAGAAGGAACATCATTCTGCAAAGACAAACACATGGTCCAAAGATAAGACAGAATGGATGCAGGGTTTAGGAAAACTCAAAACTGTGGCGTTCTGCCGCAGACTTTGAACACTCGGTGAGCAATCAGACTGGCCATCGGATGTACCTGCAAGAACATCCAAGTCTTGAGGACGGTAAAAAATGGGGTGTCTACAACCAGTCTTCTACATGAGCAAAACATTGCTCGACGCAGAAACTAGGTACCTGCCCTTAGAAAAATTACTCCTAGCGTTGGTCGTTTCATCCTGCAAATTGCATCATTACTTCTTGGCCCATCCTATCATTGCTTATTTCGCTTTTCCACTTAAATGGGTCCTGCACCAATCTGACTCTTCAGGTCGTATTTCCAAGTGGGCTATCGAGCTCGGACAGTATGATATTTAGTTCTGACCAAGGACTTTAATCAAAGCGCAGGTTTTGGCCAATTTCCTAGCCGAATTTTCACCAATGACGAGCACCGTGAAGAGCAAAATAGGAATCACATCCTCCATCGACAC
Organism: Camellia lanceoleosa; assembly: GCA_025200525.1. NCBI lineage: Eukaryota > Viridiplantae > Streptophyta > Magnoliopsida > Ericales > Theaceae > Camellia > Camellia lanceoleosa. The sequence goes on from CM045764.1 coordinate 160,394,333, forward strand.
TATGTGGGTAATGCGTTGTGATGGGGCTAGCAATGCTAAAGGTACAGGGATTGGATTCTTGCTGATCATGCCTCACCAAGAGACAATTAATATATCCGCTCGCTTGGGCTTTTCGGCTACTAATAATGAATGTGAATTTGAAGCTCTCTTCAATGGCCTCACGACTACAAAAATGTTAGGCACTAAATCCATAAGAGTTCAGTCTGATTCATAATTGGTCGTCAAATAGATAAATGAAGAGTACACGGCTAGGGATGAACAAATGATAAAATATCTGGCAGTAGCAAAAGTCGCAGCTGAGCAATTTCTTTCTTTTGAAATTCACCAAGTCGAGCAAGACCAAAATAGCCATGTCGATGCACTGGCCACTTTGGCCACATCAATTACACAGACAGAACGGCACACGATTGAGATAGGGACCATTTCCACCTGTAGGATCATCAGAGAAGTTGCGTGCCTCATCTATTCTGACGAAAATTGAATGACCCCTCTCATCCAATATTTGTTTGATGGTACCATGCCCCCTGATAGCAAAGAGCCCCATCAGATTAGACTGTGAGCTACGCATTTTTGGCTGAGCAATTCAAAGCAACTGTTCAGGAAATCTTATTTGGGACCCTATCTCAAATGCCTACATCCCGACGAAGTCGCAAGTGTGTTGGATGAAATGCACGCAGGATCATGCGGGGAACATGCAGAGGTAGATCATTAGCTCATTGGGAGCTCACGTATGGGTATTACTAGCCCCGAATGCAACGTGACGCACAACAGCTCGTACAAAAATGTTCGGCATGCCAAAAGTTTTCACCAATCATTTGACAACCCTCTGAAGAACTCAATCCCATTTCAAGTCCTTGGTCGTTCGCACAGTGGGGATTGGACCTCATTGGATCATTGCCTCGCGCTCTAGGAAATTTAAAGTGGTTGATCGTAGCAACAAATTATTTTACAAAGTGGATTGAGGCTGACTCATTGGCCACTATCCGTATGTTGATATCCGGCGATTTTTATGGCGAAACCTCACCACCAGGTTTGGGATGCCAAGAGCACTTATATCCGATAATGGCATTCAGTTCGATTGCTGAATGTACAAAGAACTATGTGCTAGATACGAAATTAAGGCATATTATTCCACCCCAGCTCATCCCCAGAGTAATGTTCAAGCCGAAGCTTCGAACAAAACCATTCTTAATGGTATCAAAAAGCGGTTGGAGGCATCCAAAGGGAGATAGGCCAAAGAGCTCCCAGCAGTACTCTGGTCATACCGAACCATGCCCCGACATGCCACAGGTGAGACACCTTTCTCCTTGGCCTTCGGAGTGGAAGCCGTTATTTCATTAGAAATTGACTTCCCGACAAGAAAATCTTATTTAGTGGAAAGTGGAGCTAATGACGAACTACTTCGAAGTGAATTTGATCTCACTGCAGAAAGATACGAGAAGGCAATATTGAGACTGACAGCATACCCGCAAGATATAGCCTGGGCCTACAATAAACGAGTAAAGCATCGGCGGTATATAGTGGGTGAATTAGTTCTAAAAAAAGTCCTCACAAACGAGTGAAAAGTTGTTGATGGCAAACTTGGGCCAAATTGGGAAGGACCATACCAGATCACTAATCTGGCCAGGAAAGGGTGATACGAAGTGGCCAATCAACGTGGGAACGTTCTCCCAAGGCCTTAGAATGCGATGCACCTAAGGAAGTATTATCATTAAAACCTTGTAACTATAATGTAATAACGCTCAATTATGAAGCATAATGAATAAACACAAGGTTACATCATAAAAACTTCGTCTTATAAAAGCCGAACTCATTATATTACATCCTCAATTTCATAAAAATATGGAACATACAAAATTACGAGATCAAGGAACTTATTCCAACAATACTCGGTGAATACATATTCTTTTTCCAACCTATCCTTTATCATATCCAACTGAGGCTTTTCCAGCTGTTGGGCTCTTATATGAAGAAAGAGTCGTTCGGCTTTTATTTTAAACTCTGTTTGTTTTAGAGCCATCTCCACTTGATCCATTTGAACATTGTCCCAATAAGCCCAGTCATTATCCTTGAAGTTTGCATAACCCTCAAGAAGATTTTCTACTTCATATTGAGTATGGATATGAGTAACAGAGATCTCGTCCAAGGCTTGGCAGGTTATAATATTGTTCTTGTGCCAATAAAGCAAAAATGGAAGCTAGTCAAGGAAGGTATAAAGTTCTGCCTGAGCAATTGGACCAAGAATATGGCTTCGCAAAACAATATCGCGAGCCTATTGAAGATTCTTCAAAGGAATATCATCGTGAAGAACTTCAATACATAAATGGGAAAAAACCGCAAGAACGGACTGGGCCTTATAGCTTTGATAATCTGAAGGGGGAATAGGTGCTTGGTAGGTGGGAAAATGTTGTCTTTCAAAAAGCGTAAACTTCAATTCCTCAATCCAGTTTGAATTTGGAGGGAGATTAGGTGCAGCGGGGTCTAGATCAAATGAAGAATGGAAGTGTGGTTCATTTACAAATTTACAAAAATCCAATGAGGAGAGCTTTGCCTTTTTTGCCAAACGTGACGAACTAAGTCCCACACCCTCAATTGGGTGAGGGACCGTTCGCACTATTTGGGTTAGAAGAGTTGAGATATACTACGCAGAAAGGAGATTATTCTCCAAACAACGAATCCGGTTAAATGGTACATAAGGATATACCACTGAGCTGCAACAGGATGGATGAACCAAGATCAGATCATCAAACTCCACAAATCTGTGATCAATTCGGTCCTCTGAATGGAGATGGGATGGTTCTGGCTAAGCATCCCAACCAGTGGTAGCAGAAGCAGGGACTGCCTTATCCCACGACAACGTCCCAGAAGAAAAAGCACTTCCAAGATCCATACAAGCGAGTTGTTGTTTGAGGTCCACACAAGTAGATTGTGGCTACACAAGGTTTAAACTTTGGAATGACTTCCATAACTTGTTCCACAAATTGTATAAATGGAGGAAAGCAAAGAAGGCTAATTAATGCGGGGGAATTTCAGGACTGGCTATCCATTCCCCCCGTCCTTTCATATACGTAAAGGAAATGGAGGGTTAAAAAGGCAAGACATTTAACCCTTTGTCTACTTAGATAGAGTAACCAACAGTTCAACAAATGCAAAAACGAGAACGATATCATATATGCCCCTCATGTGTTAACATTACTTTACAAGATATACGAATAAACGGGTTTCAAAAATTAAAAAATAAATACACAACAAGAAGTAAAAGAACAACAAAAGAGGCAAAACATGATATAAACAAAATGTCCCCAATCAACATGTTTATAAATTATCCAGCTCGGGAGGGATAGGAATCTCAGGATTCAGCAAGGGAACTCAGGCATATAGCTTGGATGACTTCACAACACCCATGCATTTCATTACTGATCTCCAGCCTTCTCGGAAAAAGAAGTTTTCCAGTTTGTTCATCTGGTCGGCATACACAACGTTTGCTTTGTTCCAGGTGGCATCAACACTCGTCTTCAGCTCAATCTCATGTTGGCCCTTCATTGTCCCATGGCGACCCTCAAAGCCTCATACTCCGACCTTAATTTATCAAGCTAACGTGTGGCCGTTTCAACATTCTCTTTGGCCGACATCTGGCCTAGTTCAGTTGTTGCGATTCTATTCTCAGCTCGTGCCAATTCCTCCTTAGAATGTTCCCTCTTCACCAATAATCATTTATTCTCATCGACAATCAGTCTTCTTTTTTCCTCAGTCTTGCGTTTTTCTTCATCATGCCGATCCTTCTCCCGGGTTAGCTGAACCCCTGCCTCTATAAATTGGTTAACGGCCTATATCATCATGCTCTTTAGAATTACAACAGGCAACCAAAACCCGAAATATACTATGCAAAGCTTATCATTACTACATTCTGGATTCCTTGACCTAGAATTTGTTGGTTCAACTGTCCTTCTAGACATCGGATGTCCTTTGGAATATGCATACCTCTTGCCATGGCAAGGGCAACCCCAGCATCCGCAAATACCGAGTCATGCGTATTTAAAGATTGACTCCCGATCATGGGTTGGAAAATATATTCAATCGGGCCCTCCACAACGTTCTCCATATGCTCTTCGCTGGCTAGAACACATTGGCAACTTGATGATAGTCCTGCCTCTCCGAGTGGTTGGTCAGCGGATCTGCGTAAACCGCGATTGCCAACATCTTGACTGGCTCTCCGCGCAGCCTCGGATTGCCTGGTCATTTGTCACTGAGTAGACATATCAGGGGCCAAAGACTCTGACAAACCCGTCGATAACAAAATCGTCTAAGGCAAACGACTGACTTGATCAGCTTCTCCTAATAACAAAGCAAGCAATAATCCCGCCTCTTGAGTTTCAGCAGGGGCCTCGGGAGCAAGATTGGACAGGGGGGGCATGACTCCTCGTGGCAGAAATTGATCAATCAACACCTTAGCCGATCATGAGGCAACAGCGGAACATCTCCAAACTACTTGCAGCGCTTGTAAATTTACACCCCAAGACTCATTTTGCTGATCTGTGTTGATCACATGATGATCTGTAGAAAAACAACAAAAAATAATTATGAAGGCAAGGGTATACGGGTCCATCGAAACAAACATATGAATGATAGCTATATAGTTATGAAAATTATCGTGGCTAACCAACACCCAACCTTCAAGGTACAATCGCGGCACCCTTAGCAAAAGGCAAATTCTCAACTCCCAGAAACGACGACAACATCTTCCGATTCTACATCAAAGATCTTTGGGAGCACCCGAACAAGTGATCTGTCTCGATCACGACGCTTTGACACAAAATAGAATGCCTCCCGAGGGACCTTGATACAAACTATAGCAATACTGTAACTTTCTCAAATCCAAATCCAAACCCAAAATGTTGTTCAGTGCAAGCATTGCATTTACAATATTAAAAGCGTTTGTCATCAACAAAAAGGGTGGGACTCCGTAATGGGAAAGGATCTCGCGAAGTCGGGGGTGAAAAGGAAACCTAACTCTACCATCGACTATTGAGGACACCAACCATGGAACCCTTTCATCATTAGGAAATAGGTGATTATTGTCCGGACGAGGCGGTTCTATATTCACACTAATGGGAATGTCGCAAGTAGATCAAAAATAAGATATACCATCAGAGCTACTAAGTAGATATGCATATTTCCCTATCTCAATATTAACCCTAATGAAACTAAAACAGTATAAAAAGGGGAAATACATAAGCACTTACAATTTGAACGATGATTTGAGTAGTAGGAAGGGGGGACAAGTGTCACCACCAGAAAAATCTTTTATTGATATAGCTGTGGAAGCTCAAAATCCCGACTATCAATGCTAATGATTTACGAAAATTAGAGTAAACGTCGCTCCCTTTCGACCCAAATATCGCCTCCTTTAGTTAAACGTGCCCTCATATTTAATGTGGAATACTAATGGACATGTCGGACTATCGACATGTGTCCGTGTAACATCAGCACATTAGGAACCTAAGCACAAAAGCCCTAAAAACCCTAACCCTAGTCATATTCGGCTATTTTTCTTATCGATCTCTTGCGTTGCGCAAGGAACGGGTCCGTGGGGGTCCTATCTTAAAACCTATCCGAGGGACAGTGCATTGGCTCTAATATCTGCCGATCTCTTGCGTTGCGCAAGGAAAGGGTCCATGAGGATCCTATCTTAAAACCTATTCGAGGGATAGTATATCGGCTCTAATATCTGCCTATCTCTTACCTTGCGCAAAGAAAAGGTCCATGAGGATCCTATCTTAAAACCTATTCGAGGGATAGTACATCGGCTCTAATATCTGTCGATCTCTTGCCTTGCACAAGGAAAGGGTCCATAAGGATCCTATCTTAAAACCTATCCAAGGGATAGTATGTCGGCTCTAATATCTGCTGATCTCTTGCGTTGCGCAAGGAATAGGTCCATGAGGGTCCTATCTTAAAACTTATCCTAGGGATAATACATCGGCTCTTATATCTGCCGATCTCTTACATTGCTCAAGGAAAGGATCCATGAAGTTCCTATCTTAAACCTATCCTAGGGATAGTACATTAGCTATAGGTTATGTCAAGCTCGTGGAGCCTACCCAAAGAATAATACTTTGGCATACATGTTAAAAATATTTCAGCATAGCTTTGAAATTAAAATATCCCAGATAACACGACCATTTCATACAAATCTTTTAAGTCAAAACAGTCAAATTCAATTACACAAAAAAAAAAGAAGAAAAAAAAAGAATGTTTCTTCTCGCCTCATCCTAGGTACTACCAGTCTTTACTCCCTCAGCAGCGGTCTGATCAGTAGCTTCGGGGCGTGGATACGGTACATTTTTCCTCAGCTCGGAGTCAGTTGGAACATTTGCGGCCTCTACTGCCGATGTCCAACCATCCTCAAATAACATATTCTCAAGCTTGGCAAACTGCACCTCATATACGGCGGTAGCCACACTACAACCCTCATCATTCGCTTCCTTTACTGCATTAGCCAGATCATCCTTCGACGCAATAATGCTTCGGAAAGCTGTTCCTTGTCCATCTTCAATGCACTAATCTCTTATTCTATGGATGTCGACTTTGGGTCTATGGCTTAAAGCTTTGAATCGAGCTTTACAACTTTGCCCTCCGCAGTTGCTACTCGCAATTCAAGCTCTTTGGTTGTCTCAACCAATTGGTCATTTGATGACTTCAACTTGTCTGACTAGTCTATTATGACACACCATGGCCTCATAAGTGGAAAACACACCCTATAATTGAAACGAAGTAGAATCAATCAACCAACCAAATATCAGCGCATAAATCAAGCAATAAAGAGGCAGTACAACCACTTACTATCAAAGAAGAATGTAGGGCTTGAGAAAAAATAGCGATGTTTGACTGTTCGGCTAGGCATGCGGTGTCAACCGGTAAAATCGAGCTATGAACAATTGTGGAAACAACTTCAGTGCTGCCCATGGCCGAATCTGCATTTGTCAACTACCGATCCTTTAGGAAAGGCACTAAAGTGATCGGAGAAACAACAACCACTGGTTCTAAAGCAAAGGCTGGAGATGATGTCATGGCAGCTGTAGAAGGATCAGTACAGCTTTTCTTTCAAACCTCAGTTGATTGATCGGACGGTCGTTTGCTTGATTTTTAGGCAGAAGGAATAGGCCCATCAGAAACCACAATAGGATTAGGGGGAGAATCATCTACTGTGACAACTGACGAGTGCTAGGGCCAATCAATAGTTACAGGGTCGGAAGAGGTCTAAGAAGCCGACGTTGCAACTGTAGCTCTTTCACGCTTTCGGGCCGCAGTTATCTCTAAGAAATTCTTTGGCGGCATGATATCGGATATGGTGGCCTCTGAACTAGATGACTTTTCTTAGGATTTTTCTTCCGAAGCAACTTTCTCAATGTCCTCTCGTAGATGAGGAACGATGTAAAAGTCAAAATCACCGTCAGCACCAAGATCTATGCCATCAATGGCTATTACGGTTTCATAATAAGGAACGTATACAAGCAAGACATGAGCCGCCCGACCTTGCCCTTGTTGTCCTGGCGGTGCTCTATACGACCAAGCTCGGTGTGAGAGAGAGAGAGAGAGAGAGAGAGAGAGAGAGAGAGAGGTTTACTTGATCTTCCTACACACTGGGATGAGTAAAGACTTCAGGAGCTGTGGCAAATAAACGCAATCGTTAGTAAAATTAGATGACAGGACAGTTACAAAGATAAAGCAAACAAAGGTGACTTATAACCTGGATGGCCAATGACCTTAGGGATAGGTCGGATCCGATTAAATCCAGGAAGAAATTCCCGATTCCCCTCTATTATAACAAACACATCATTCACACCTTTACCAGAATCGAGAAACATTTGAACAAGTTGGCGCTTCACCAAAATGGGTTTGAAGTAAAACTTCGTTCTTTCTTTGGTAGTGAAAACAAAATTATAGTAGTACCTAATCTCAGACAGACCTAAATTGATTCCAAGGATATCATTCAGGGCCACTACATCCATCATTATCCTAAAGAAATTAGGGGATAGTTGGGAATGGGGTACTCCATAAAAGTGAAACACCTCTCTGTGGCTCACCTTTTTCGTGCCCTCTTTTAGAAGGTTTGAAAAGAAAGGCCTCATAGTTCGGACTCCCACGGTTCTGAATCTAATCTCACAAGTGCAATGTGAAATTGATAAACACCAAAGAGTCTAAATCCGGCAAATCGTTTTGAAAAATCGATTTTAAATCAAATAATGCCAAAATTGGACTGTTTTGCCAAATACAGAGTCGTCACCTAAATATTTTTTATTTTGGAAAAATTTTGGAAACCCTAACTCGTGCCGAAGGCCACATGTCCGTCATCACCAAAGTTGCCTCGACTTGGAAACTTGGGTACGAGAGGGAAAGGTCATGAATTGAGCACCCCCACTTGCCCGATCGAAGATTGGCCTCTACTAATCATGATATGATATTTTATAAACATTATGTGCTCTTATTCCGGTTTATTAAACTAGCTTTATTATGTGATGCGCACAATCAAGTATAGACTAGTTTGCTCAATTTGGAACAATTCAACTCATGTTGTTTGCGAAAATGATTTGAATTTGCCATCTCAAGTGGGCTTAAAGTTTACGGAATTGCCACCAAACATAGTGGGCTTAAAACATGATTTGCCACTCAACAAAGTAGGCTTAAAATGCACATTTTATTGAATCATTCCAATTCAAACAACAAGCCTTCATCCATAGGCATTCATGCAGTTTAGCATTTAAGCACATAGCCTCATGACAAGCATGCTAAACATGGCAACATTCACATTCATACAAGTATGCTAAAGCATAAAAACTCACCTAGTACTCCAACCTAAGAAGATATGAGTTAGAAGAATATGCATGGTTCCTAACTATACAAGATGCCTAATGTAACGTATGCGATATGCAATTTAATAGGCTCGGCTATTAATATGACATATGGATCGATTTGAATAACTTGTGATTAAACACGTATTCAAAGAATTATGGAAATGACAATGCCGCTTGAATGATGCGCCGAGCCTCGGTGCATGTAATACGAATGAATGGATGCAAGCATAAGGTATGCTAATTTAAAATATATCCCTAATCTAACCATCAAAAGTAATTAAATAAAAGGGAGAAAGATGTGGGGTTGGAAAATATACACACACGAACGCACACTTATTACAACATTACGCCCTCGCGAAGGAGGGTCCGAATGAATAAAAGCTAACTAGCTAATTAGGCTAATGAAGCTAACTAATACAAAACTTAAAACTAATTAACTAGCTATACTAGCTAACTAATTATTACAAATCGAATTAATTAATTATTCTAGTTAACTAATTACAAAACGAAATTGAATAACTAGTTAAACTAACTAATTATTTACAACATTTAATTAGCTACAATTAATTAATTACAACACATATTTGAGCTAAATATTTAAACGTTAAATAAGCTTAAAATGCAAGGGAGGCTCATGCACGTGCTTGATTTCCACTCGAAAAGTCACTGTTTTGCTGTTGCAAGCCTCTGTTTGCACATTTGAACACCAACAATGCTACCCACTTCTAGAACACCTTTGCTCCACCTTACCAACACACTGTGCAAATTTCACTGATGGTCGACAAGGGGCCGGTCAGCTACTGGTGGTGGCTGTCGGCCACTGATAACCTAGACTTCCTTGTTGCAACAGAGAGCAAATAGAGCAAAACAGTGTATTTCTCAAGGGTTGTTTGCACACTTTATGTCTCCTTTTTATGGGAAAATCAAATAAGGGACAAAATTTGGTTCATAAACCATCAATCAAACAATTTCATTGTGTGATGGCTTGTGAAACCAATTGTGCAAGTTTAATAAATGCAAAATGAGACCAAAATAATCATCACCCTATCATGCATGATCAAGGGCAATGGAGACCTAGAAAAGTGGTACATTTGAGTATGAAATGTCCCATTTTCCTTGTGTTCAAATTAACGTCCGATTTGAACACATGCAATGCAACACAAAGAAATGTTTATCTTGCCATTTTTACTTATCAATTTTGTTTACAGATTTTAGTTACCAAATCATTCTTTAATCAATTTGTCCATTGGTGAGTGTCTTCTAAGATAAAAGAAGTGTCAACCAAGGGATAATATAAGGCAAGAGAGAGATCATACCATTGGTAATGAACCCTCAAAGATGATTAAACCGTTAAGCATGACCTCAATCTCAAGCTTAAAGGATTGCAAGCTTGAAGCAACCCTCAAAAGCAAATGATAGAGTGAAGCAAAGAGGGAGGTTATAGAGTTTATAGTGCTGAAATTAAGTAAGAAAAACACTAAAACATGGCAATCAACTTAAACAAGTGGTGTCTAAAAGCCTAAAACACCAAGCTTGTGAGGACTATTACACTATAAGCATGCAAAACAAAACTCAAACACAACAAACACTTAAAAATAGTCATAAAACAGGTTTGAAATAGCCCTAAAACATGCTAGAATTAAGTTAACAAAAGCTAAAAAAAAAACTAAAACATGGAGCATGTTAAGCTAGTAAACAAAACACAAGGAGGGGAGGCTAACCCCTCAAATTTTAGACCTCAAAATATGATTTTCACCACTGAAATTACTCTAAAATTCAGTGTTCAAAAGCCCAAAAACAGATAGTTTGAAAGTGGGAAACAAAAGTAGAGTGGCCTTACAAGCAAGGAATAAAGGAGGGTGCAATACCCCCCAACTTTAAATGACCTAAAACTACCAATTTCAGCCCACAAAAATAGAGGTTTGGACAGTCCAAAAACAGTACAAAAATGTGATGGAATGAATACAAAAGTAGATAAAATAATAAGCTAGAATATTGAGCAATTAAGCTACGAAATAAGCACAAGGAGGCTAACCTCCTCCATTTTGGGACTTCAAAAAATGATTTTTAGCCTCTGGAAAACTCTAAAAACAAATGGTAAAAATCTCAAAAAAGTTGATGAAGAAATGGAAAACACAAGTGGAAAGGCTTAGAGAACAAGGTTCAAAGAAGGGTGATTAACCCCTCTACCTTTAATAGCCTTAAACCACAAGCTTTAACCCATAAAAACAATTGAAAAACACTTCAAAATCAGTAAAAAAAGATAGAAAATAAGTAGTGCAAAGATGCTCAAAATTTTACCTCTTGAAGAGAAATAACACTTTTGCTCACAAACCACAAATCCTTCACTCTCAAAGGCTAAAATTTAGACTCAAGAATCTCAACAAGGAGAGCTCCAATATTGGTTTGGGAAGTGTTTGGGTAAGATGTATGTATTGCAAGATAGAGATAGAGAGAGAATTCTAAAAATTGGAGCTTTTGGAATTTTTTTGAACCTTAAATCAAGAGGTTTGGCCAGGTATATATTGAAAAACAGCCTAATAGGTCGAAAATATCAAGCCTTGAACAGCTAGAGGTTATGGGGGACAGCTGGCCAAAAATATCTAGTTTTTTCACTACTGGCTGACTGGCCAGAAGTGTGGATTGTCAGCCATCAAAAATCTACTTCGAAGTCCAACTTCAAATGGGCATATCTCCTTCATCCGGACTCCTTTACAGGTCATTCTTGAGTCTAAATTGAAGCCCTTGAAGTCTACTTTCCAATGGAGGTAACCTCACATCTAAATTATAAGTCTGTTAAGAGATATGCCTATTTTAGTGAAGGTCGCTTAGTTTTGTCTTAATCGGATTGATGACTAACTTCACACGGCCATATCTCCCTCATCCGGACTCGGCTTTAGGAGATTCTTAGTGTAAAATGAAGCCCCAGAAGTCTACTTTCCAATGGTGGTGGCCTCACAACTTAAGTCCAAGTGTACAAAACGATAGGCTTGATCTAATTACGCTGCCCAGTTCTCTCTCAACAGTTTCATACCCAACTGCTTCCCCAACTAGTTTTCTTCCCTCCTCTCTAATTTTCTTCAACTCCAACTGCTAAATAAGATGTTTTAAAGATTTTTTTCAAAGAGTTCACCTCTCTTCCATTTATTTCCACTTTGTCCTTGCTCGGTTTATCGAAAAGTACAATTTTTAACGAAATGTGAGTTTCGAAACATCGTAGAAGAATTTTCAAAAATATTTTGAAAGAGATGATTTTAAGCTCTAAAATAATTTTGGTCAAAATAGTTTTGGTCCAAAATGGGGTGTAAGGTTGGGATTTAGAAGCTCTTCTTGCTGAAGAAATCGAACATTTGCACAGCATAACTTTCATTATCAAGTGATCAATCAATGGCACCCAAGTTTTAAGGGCGGGCAAAAATAGGATGTCTACACTCTTAAAGAAGGGGATGCAGAGGAAATCTAACTCCTCCCTCTACTATATCTGTCAAGGGAAAAGGAATTCGTTCTTCAGAACCCATTGACAAATTATCATCGGAGGTAGGAAGACGATCAACGACATCCTCAGGGTTATTATACGAAGCCCTAAACTTAGCAATGCTCTTTTTAGATTCGAAGAATGAACTCAATCGATTCATTTTTGTCAAACATAAGCTAACAAAATTGAGAAATCACAAGAGAAAAAGCGATAAACTTACAAAGAACTTCCGCTGAAGGGAGAGGACACGAATATAAGAGCTGAGGACGTGATGCGATGGGCAATAAAAAAAGGGGGGACAAACCTTCGATTAAATACGTCAGAGGCGAAATGGCGCATTGAAGAAGGAAATGACCGGCGTCATTATTTAAATAAGAATACTCAACGGACGCGTGTCACAGATGGCGATGTTTTCCTAAGGACCTACGACAGTCGGCTAGTGCACCTTTAGCAATTCGTTAAAACGAAACGCTGAAGAGGGGCCAATTGTGGAAGATAAATATTCAAGCCCAAGGCCCAAGCAAGTTAAAACGTGGCCCAAGCATTTTTACCCAGCGAAGCCAAAGTCCAAGCCCAAGTCCTTAGAAAGTCCAATTGCAAAGAAAACAAGGTTAGTTGATAGGAGATTTGAACAGGATTGCTTCCAGAAAAGAGATCTTTAAACACATGAAGAAAAACCCTTGGATTAGATAGAAATCAACGATAGAGATCAAAACCAACAAAAGAAAAGATACAAAATCGACCAACTCTGACAGCCCGAGCATCGATAAGATAAATCCAACAATCAAGAATAAGTGCCCAAACCCGAACTAAATCTAGGCCATTTATAATACAGTAACTCTGACAATGCCAGATCAAGATCACTTGTCCACTTGCCCAACCATTGCCTGCACGCATGACACACCATTGGATCGGTACAGCCATCCAACGGTCGCGATTCCAGGTATCCACACTATAAAAGGAAGGAAGAAAATCGCTTAATGGCAAGCAAAAAAAAAAAAAAAAGAAAAGATATTTTCCTTTAGAAAACTGATATGTTCACACAAGATTCTAATTTGATCATCGGAGGGTCCTCCTGACCAACCATGGTCGGGAGAGATCACTGACATTTTGGTGTTTGTCTTTTCTACAGAGTGAAGGAAGGAGCAACTCATCTCGTTTTCTCTGTGGAGAATAAAATTCACCCTTCCACAGTTTACACTTTATATATATATATATATATTTTTGTAAAAAATTAAAAAAATCATTTCCAAACATATGTCACCTTGTGTAGTTTATTCTTCTTTTTTCAAAATTAAGTTTTTTTTTTTTTTTCATATTTTCATTTTGTTTTCGTGAATTTTTTTAATATTTAAAAAAATAGTTTTTAGATACACATAATATAAATACAATTAAAAAGTATTTACGAATTTTTTTTTAAAAAAAAATTCACTAAATACTAAAAATATAAAAAAAATAATATATTTTTGTATTCTTGTGTATTTATTGGTTTTTAAAATATTTTTCACAAATATTTTACTTTTTAAGTACATTTAAGTTAAGTGCATCTAAAATGTAAAAAAATTTACTAAAAATATTAAAAAATTTACTAAAAACCCCAAAAAATAAAATACTCAATTTTTAAAAAATCAATCAAAACCAAATAAAGTCATATTGCTTTAAGATTAAATTTCTTTCTAGTTCAAATATGAATTTGAGAGAACTTGAGGAGCCTGCAAGACCAACCACGAGTCATGTTTCGATAGTCCGAATTGTTCATTTTATAGGACCATCCATGTATATCATTCATGAAAAAAAAAATTAAATTAGTCCAATAATCATAATATTGTTTTTCATTTTCTTATGTTTATCTCTAAAAAAATAAATAATTCATTTTTAAAAATATACCTATCGGAAAACAAGAAGCAGTGTGTGATTTGTGTTTTTCAACACATATTGTAAATTGTTTAAATTTTTATTTTTTGTAAATTACATGCACTTCATTATTATTATTATTGCCATTTGCTAAGAAAAGAACTTCAATAACCATAAAGATGATACAATAGTTTTTGATAATATAACCATACAGATGAGGGAAATTCTATTTCCACACACTTAATTACCTTAGTATATATCTTATCTCAATACACACACTTATTAATTTGATTATTAATTAATTTTCTCAATCCACACACTAAAAATTACAATTATACCATTCACTTACAATCATTGTACACACCACTCAACATTCCTTTCGACACTTTTTTGTTTTGTTTTGTTTTTTTATTTTTTATTTTTTATTTATTTTATGTTTTTCGGTTTGGAGATTTTAGCATTAGTTTTCTGAAATTATACATTTATTTCGAAACTTAACTTCTGAATAAAAGTGATTAATTTGACAAATTTATTCCAAAAAAAATATAAATAAAAAACTTTCGACAGTTAATATCTGAATATAATGAAGTAATTCGGCGATTGATGTTCGAAATAATGAAACAATTTGGCATTAGTTGTCCGTTTGAAAACTGCGAAAGGAAAAAGACAAAAAAAAGTTCTACACAAAAAAAAAAATCTTTTCATCACTAATAGAGTATAAATCTAGATATTATAATAATATGAGAGTTGTTATGAAAGTATTGATTTATAAGTAATAGAGGAGTATAGAGTGTGTAGCAAGAAAAGTGACGATAATAGAAAAATTAAGGAAAATTTTATTTCCACACATTTAATTACCTCAGTGCATATCTTCTCTCAGTATACACATTTATTAATTTGATTATTAATTAGTTTTTTCAATCCACACACTAAAAGTTACAATTATACCTTTTACTCATAATCATTATACACACACCACTCAACCTTCATTTCCACACTTCAATAATCACAAACACAAGACCATTTTCAATGACCATAAAGATTATTTTTCATCAAATGTGATTGTTGAAGTTCTTTTCTTAGCAAATGGCAATATTGTAGTCGTAGGCTATTTTTTTTTCATCACAACCACAAGACCATCTTCCAAATAAGCCTCAACTAAAACAAAAACAAACAGCCTACGACACAACAACAACAACAACAATATATAAAAAAAATAAAAAATAAAAATAAAATAAAATAAAATAAAAAATAAAAAAAAACACACACACACACACAACATATACTAATAAATAGATCATCGGACCAAAAACAAAGAATCTAAAATAACCGACTCTTGCATTACAGAGTCTGACATGCATTCATATGGATTCATGCACTGAGGAAATAAAGAGAGAGAAAAAATAGTAGTCAGAAAA
This sequence comes from Camellia lanceoleosa, assembly GCA_025200525.1. Classification (NCBI taxonomy): domain Eukaryota; kingdom Viridiplantae; phylum Streptophyta; class Magnoliopsida; order Ericales; family Theaceae; genus Camellia; species Camellia lanceoleosa. The sequence continues at coordinate 160,409,935 of CM045764.1, forward strand.
ACATAACCAAATGGACATACAACTGCAATGTCTATACATATGCAAAAACAATTGAGAGGATGAGTAACAAACACTTCAATCTATCTTTTGCCATTGAGAACTCAAATTGAGTGGGTAAAGATCAGAGGTAGATGTGGTGTCAGTCCATGGCCCGTCAGTTGAGTTACCGTGGCAATGGCTGTTACTCGTGCTCATTTCAGGGCTATATTGGAACCGGTTATCTGTCTTCTCGGGCTCTATACCAGCAATTGAAAAACTTTGAACCTCGGCTTTGCCTTCCAGCATGCTTACCACTGAAGACATCGTAGGCCTGATTGCTGCTGTGGCACTAGTGCATAGTAGAGCTAAATTAAGCATCACCATCACTTGCTCCTTGTTGAAATCTGATTCCAACCTCGGATCCACTAGCTCCATCAAATTCCCTTTCTCCTTTAAGTCCAGTGCCTACACACACACAGGACAGTTTGTTTTAATGAAAAATGAAAAGTTGCAAGCTTTTGATATAGAAATTCAATATCTAAAACACATTCTATTTTATTATTTCAAGAAAACCTAAAAATTTCCACACATGAAGAAACATGAGGAAGTCTCACATTTTATACTAAAGGAATTATTTATTAAAGCTAATTACTATATTAAAATGTTCTATAATTATGAACAGGACCACTCAAATACAAAGGACATCCAAATAAGAATTAATTAACCCAATAAGTCAATTTTTGTCATCTTTAAGAATAAATATATTTCTTATTGATAAAGGATTGACCTCCTTTTTTATGCAAACACAAGCTTTTTAAAGAAAATTTTCCTTGACATACTTCTACCAATGCAAATAATTAAAACAACAAACAATATACAAAAGAAAGATAGATTTATAAGTTACCAACTCAAGAAGATTAATGGAATCCTCCTTTCTCCTGTAACTACCAGTGGCACTCCTCCCGCAGACAATTTCTAAGGCCACGACTCCGAAACTATAAACATCTGCCTTATCAGTTAAATAACCCCACATTGCGTATTCAGGTGCCATATACCCACTGCAAAATACAAAATAAAACATCACCATTGTTTTTGTGACATGTTGTCATGTATATACCTCTATCAATGTAGTCAATAATAAGCACTACTTTATTTCCACAAGGGCATACCTAAAATTAGGTCATTGCCTGTGAGAATTTCTGGGGAAACAAATTATGATACTATTTTTTTTTTTTTTTTGGGAACTTTAGGCAGTGAATTCATTGGTTGCAACAACAATAATCATAATAATGATAATAACAAGAACATTATCAACCAAAAATATAATATAAATAATTCATTAACAAAAATAATAATTTGACAGCTTACTAAGTTCCCGCAATCCGAGTGCTTATGTGGGTATTCTCTTCTGCATCAAGCTTTGCAAGACCAAAGTCGGATATCTTGGGATTAAGATTTTTATCAAGCAACACATTAGTTGCCTTGATGTCTCTGTGGACAATCTTCAGTCTTGATTCTTCATGTAGATAAGCCAAACCTTTTGCAATACCAATACAGATCCTGTTCCTAGTTGGCCAGTCTAGTGTTAACCGGTGTTCTTCAGGTCCTTCAGATCACCAAATGAATAAAACTCAAAAATATTAATATGCTAAAATGTGTTTATTTTCTGATACCAAAAGCATGCAATAGAGTGAAGCATGAGGTTGAAATTTACCAAACAAAGCACGAGCAAGGCTGTTATTTTCCATGTACTCGTACACTAGCAACAATTGATTTCCTTCAATGCAACATCCATAGAGCTTTACCAAATTAGGGTGTTGTAAGGCAGAAATCATGCCTATCTCATTCACAAATTCACGATTTCCTTGCTTTGATTTGGAAGAAAGCTGCTTCACAGCAATCACAGTGCCATCCAATAAAAGACCCTTCATTTCAAAACAATGTCAATTACGAATAGTTGAATTACAATTAACAAGGGAGTAAGTAAATCTACCACAAGATACCTTGTACACCGAACCAAAACCACCCTCTCCAACCTTATTAGCAACATCAAAATTCTTTGTGGCAGCTTTAATTTGCCTTAAGGTAAATGAACCAGTATGTAGGTGTAGACCCTTCAGATCTGTGGAAGAAGCTCAACTAGATAAGTAAGCACATTCAATAAAGTCAAGAGGCTCAACAAGTCCCACTTGACCTGGACATCATAATTTTGTCTAAATAAAGCACTCCCACAATGAACAAACCAAACTTGTTTTGTATTAATCCTAATTCCTAAAGTAGTGTTTGGTATACTTGATGATTTTAGGCAGGAATGGAATGGCTATTCATTGACCTCCCAATGGAATGACCATTCTCCTAAATTGGTGAATGGTGAGTCAATTTGGAATGTACATTTCTTTACTTTTTACCGAACCAAACATGGGAATGAATGTTCTAATCAAATGACAATTCCATTCCAAGCCTTATTCCAGTGAACCAAACACTCGTTTGGATTCTAAAAAAAGTTCAGGACAATAAAAATTATTGAACTACATAATGTGCTTTTTGGGGTAAATAACATAATAGACATTGAATTTTTTATCCCCCCCACCCAACCAAAAAAAAAGAAAAAAGAAAAAAGAACACCATTGATGGTGAGTTTGATAATCATTACTATCATAATTATCCATAGTTGATTTAAAATTACCATGTTCCATCCTATTATTGTGTTGTAGACATCCTTTCCACCAAAGAATACCCAGCATTAGGAAGATAGCAAATACTACTCCAGCCACAATTCCAACCATACTGTCTGTAGATATAGTATTTCCCTTTCTTGGTACAGATGCATTACTCCCATTCTCTGATGGATCAAAATCTGCATGAACTGAAAACAGATACACCAACGAGATGAAATTGTTAAAGTGATTAATGAATGGGATCCAAGTGAACAAAAAACAATCAAAAGGGAAAAAGAACAATAATTTATTATCCTTTTTCTCTTTTTAAACTTCACATTTTTAAATGTACAGAAAAACCTCATGCTTACATTTTTTGGTTTCCTGGATTGCCTGACATTGCAGTGAAGGCTAAGATACAACTAAAATAATTCCATTACCATGTAGTCACATGGGTGCTCTTGTTCAAAAGTCAATACTCAGAAGAACTCCCACAATTTGAATCACTTTTATTAACCAACAATTGTAAATGAACATAAATGTAAAATCATTTTGCTTAGTTGGAATGTGGAACTATCCAACAATAACCCTAACAAAGATGAGAAGGCCGACAAAAAATGACCACATTTCGACATGAATAAAATCATTGAGATGTCAATTTCTAATTATAGAAGAATGATATCTTGCTGCCTGTAAGAAAATTTGTTCCATTGGCAATGTAATCAAAACAAACATAAAGAAGTGATAAAAGCAATTGCACTGTCCTCTTTTTCAACCTTTCACAGTTCAGTATCATCAAAATCCATTTATTCGTATTATGGTTTGCCTAACTATTTTAGAAGGCTCTCTAGAAATAGCACTGGTATGAATACATCCAATTTTGTGAATCATCAGACTTATAAAGGTAAAGGAGTAATCACCCAATGCCAATAGTTGAAATCATAATCGTAATTATGGGAAATAGATACGGGAAACAGAAACGTGAAAAATGGTCAAAAAAAATATTATAGGAAACTAGAAATGATAGGTCATATAGGACCGAGTAGAATATGTAAAAGCAAATATTTTAGGAGCCTTGAAATAACAATACAAAGCCTTTGACTACTTTCATACTCGATTAAAATACTAATGTTAAACAATATATGAAGAAACTTGCAAGAACAATATTGTTGTTAAAAATAAGCTTTGTATGCATGAAAAATAAAAAAAGGTATGATAAAAGTGTTTCTAGGAAGTTTTTCCAACATTTCCTAAGAGCTTATGACAAGTTCAGATTTGTCTCCTTTCCAAAATCAAGTTTTCATAGAACAAGTTCCTCCATCAAAGAGATTTCCTAGTAACTATCGTTGATACTTTAAAATGAGGTCATTTCTTTACTAAACATTTAGTGAAAAGGAAGACTCATTATAATAAATATGTAATTCCATTTTCTGTGGTTTACTACAATCGATGCATGATGTAAGAAATAATGTGAAATTTGTTAAGATCGTAGTGGCCAGATGAGTTCAATCCCAAATTATTAACACAAGAAAAAACAAGGTAGTAGAAGTTGTACAACATACTACGATTCACAGAAATGGCTGAAATGAGAGGACCATATACTCCTTTAAAAGGGATAGCAGTTGTCCCTCTTCCTGCCCAATAGAACCGTATATCTAATGTGCTTTTAGTCACTTCTGCTGTAAAATTTTGTATGGTTTCCTTACCAACCCCACCTGCTGCATGCTCAATATTAAAATCCTCTAGCACCCGCTTTCCCTGCAGCAATTTAATCTAATCACACATGAACTCCATATGCAGAAGGCAACTGTTTAAATTTCACTATAGCAGGGATCTATTATGTTAACCTTGACAAAAAAAATTAATAATAATTCATTTCTTATAGCAATCGATGAAAAATCGAATGCTAAATACTTGGCCATGGCCATTAACACGGACATCATCTCCCTTAAGAGTACCACTTCAAAATGAGTTACCAACAAAAATATAATATGAGAAAAAGAAACCTTTCTACATCAAATTTTATGTGTGTGAAAGTATAATGTTACCTGAATGTGAACATCAAATATTCGTCTTCCAACACTGAAATATGTTTCATCATCAGTAAACATGATCTCTGCAAAGTGAAGGTTTACTGTGTAGTTTCCATTTAGTAGACAGAAACCATAGTAAGTCAGGGATAGGGGAGAAAGCCGTGCATTCATGTACAACTCGGAATTCCTCATAGAGAGCCTCGAAGTATTTGTCCAATGGTATGTCTTTGAAGGGCGATTATCTTCCACAAAGTCACCAGTGCTGCTAAATGCCCAATTAGTTGGGCTTATGAAAAGCCATGAAAACCCAGCTGGATCTATATCTTTTTCATATGTTTTTCCATCAATAGTTACTTCACTTCCACCACAATTTATATGGAAAGAAGAGACATCTAAGACAAAAACATAACCGGATTATTTACCTTTGAAATAAAAAGAAAGATAACAAACAAAGAGATCTAGGAAAGAATTACTCGATAACACCCTCCCCCTAAGCCCCCAAAAAATAAACAATCAAGTACATTTTTATCCTTATTTGTGATTTTAACCTAAAAGAAGCTAAACATATTTTTTCAAAAAAAAATCTTCTTTAAGCCACCATTTTTTATCCACTAGCTACACTTGGAAAGAAGACCAATGGAATCCCAACATCATATTTTCAGTTTCCAATCCCCAAGTGTATAAGCCTTAAAAACAGGTAAATGCTTTACACGGCAATGATAACTGTCAAACTATCAACACAAGGAAATAAATAATATTTCTACTTACTTTGTACACAACCATGGCAAGCAAGAATTTCACTGATAGAACAACATGAGATCATGAACCAGTCAGCAACATATTATATTAGAATTTAGGTTACATAAGAAAGAAATAAACTGAAACACCGCCCAAATAATTTATGAAAACAACAAAAAAATATTATGAAAGTTTCAGAAATTTACGAAGCATTGTCCTCTGAAGAGCTTCCAAACAAGTTCCTGTAGAAAATAGAGAGTGAAAAGTTGAGCTGGATACACAAAAAAAATTTGAGAGATTATGGTAGTAGTTATTAAGTAGGACAGAAGCATTCTTACAATTTACTTTGTCGGCTTTGGCAAAATGAATCAACTGAATCAACTAATGAGCTTAAGTTGTTATAGGATAGATCGCTGCACACAGAATTCACATTACGATTCATCTTATCTTGAATGCAATATAAAAGTAAGAACTATGTTTCATGCATGCTAGTTGGAAGTAAAGTTAAAATATTAAAAACAATTTACTTATCTTGGCCCTTTTTTTTTTCTTCTTCCCCCCACAGCCACCCCCCCCACCCCCACCAAGTGTGTGTGGGTAAAGGCCGTAATTATCTAGCAATCCAAAAAATGGGAGTTTTATTTCCACTCAGTTGTTAAGAGTCTTAAGGGATGCATCTAGTAGCTAATTTGTTCATCTGATTGTGGCATAATGTCTACATCTTCAACTCCAATCAAGGAAAATTCTATGATGCATCGATGCCTTCTAACATTGAGACAGCCAATTTTTCTTTTGTTTTAGGTAATCGTGCAACAGAAAATGGAAGGTAGAATTTTTTCACCTCATGCTAGAAGGTGCCAACTCATAATTTTTATTTGCATTTTGAAGATTAAGGAAATAAACTTGAATGAAAAGTCTAAGTTCTAAATAAGAAGATCTGTTAGGGCCCTAAACTTATTACACATTAGATGTTTCAATAAAGTACACAATATTTTGACATATTTTCTTCTTCAATTTAAACATACAAATTAGCACAACACCTCTAACTTAGAAGAATATTTTAACCATCTATGCATTTAACTATTTATTTGGTCCAAAATTTTAATTTGTTTTTGATAAATTACCGTTTTGTGGTACAATATGCTATTGGAATTTGGAAATAGGTTTTTGGGAAAAATATAAAACTGTTGTTTGCCTAACGATCAAGGAATGAACTCTAGTAAGAAAACTTCCATCTCATTCTCGTTCCTTTTTTCCATTCCCCCCCCCCCCCCCCCAGATGATGGCATGAATGAATAATCAGGTTCCAAGTTCAAGGGCATTGGAAGTCAAATTGTTAATGAGGTTTTGTTTTTCTCCATGTGGAAAGTGCTCTAGCTTGCAACTGACATCGTAATGACAAATTAAGAATTTACACTCACATAACGGTGATACCACGCGGTGGTATCACCATCCAATGAGCAATCTTGATTTGCAGTAGGGGCCATAGCATTGTTAGGTTAGTGAGAGACAAGGGTTGTCCACTTGGTGCAATTAGAATGGTTTGATCGACCTACAATTGAGCAGAATGTGAGAAAGAAGTTTCTAACTATTAGTGGGATAAAACACTATATAAAGATGTCAAGTGGCAATACGCAAAAGGTCAAGCACCAACATAACTCAAGATCAACTCGTATCATTTCAATTATCCAATTTATATATTTTTAATTCCCGTGCTTGTCTTTCAATTTCAATTGTATTTCATTACCAGTTAATGCAAGTTCCATTTTCTTTATTTTCCAGCACTCATTTCAATTTCATTTATTTTCACACAGTTACAAAATTATAGCAATCCTCTTCATTGAGACAAAACCCAAACCAAGTGGTCCATTCTCTTAATCACACACAATCAATCTTGATTAGAAGTCATGCTTTATTCTAATTGGATTGCATTCGATCTTGGCATGCCCGACACAAATCGCATTCGGCCCAAGTGTTTCACACATCATGCAAACAAAAGCACACAAGAACCAACATGGAAAGAACTAATAATCAAAGTAGATTAATGATTTATTGCATGAGGAATGAGATTGGACAATTTTACATAACATTGACACCTTTATTAAGGGTTTGGAAGAGAAACTTACATTGACACCTTCAGTTTACTATCCAGCATCCAAGTAGGCATAAATCCATTGAGCAAGTTACCAGTTAAATAACTAAAGAAAAACGATATCATCAATTAGTCCGGGCACGTAAATTTCTGCACAACTGGAGCATTAGTATTGTGACAAGAAATACAGCCAAGAATCTCATACGAAGTACTGGGGGCCATACAAAATTTGAGCTTTTCAAAATGGATCACATGACATTTGCACCCTCGAACATTACAAAAATGAATTTAAATCCAGATTTGACATTTTGAAGTGAAAATCCAATTTTTGGCCCGTAGAAATCAGACTGTTACTAATATTTCCTGTCCTCTAGAAAGGAAGACATTCTTCAATTAACTAGAAGAGAATAAAGAAAAGGTGTATGGTTAGCAGCTAACTCATTTTAATGTGACCTTTTCAAGTTTAATTTTCAAAGAAAGAATGCATTCCTCCTCTTACATAACTCACACAAAAGAACAATCTATATTTTCATCAAAGTATGAATAATTTTATTCTCACACAATCAAATACTTTGTTATTACCATCGTACGATTCATGATTCGAATTGTGCAATTCGATTTGATTCAGTGGGTAATCGATACAAACAGGTTATGTGAATCGCAAATAGCTATGAATCGTAGGTAGATCGATGAATTGTGAATCGATTCGATTCACTAGAATCGATTCGATTCACTAGAATCGATTAATCAAAGTTTGGCTTTCTTTTTTGGTTTTTTATTGTTGGAAAATGGTTCACACAACATTTTAAAGGTCTTTTGGATTACTATATGCCATCTTTTGACTTTCTTCCTCTCTATTTATTCTCAAATACTCAAACCTTAGCGGAAAAAAATGAACTCTCTCTCTACAATATTCTAGGCTTACATATTGTTAAAGCCACATCTATTGATGCACGTGTAAAAGAAAATATAGTTAGTTAGTTAGTGACTCTGTTAGTCAGTTAGTGAGTTTGTTAGTTTGTATAGTGAGTTTGTTAGTTTGTTACAGCGAGTCAGTTCTTGTATTTTGTATATATATGAGCTTTGCTCATACATTCATTTTAATGAGAATCAGATTACTATTTTCCACATGGTATCAGAGCTGAAATAAGCTCCCACGAGCATCGATTCTTGGATTCAATGGCTGATCCTCTTGCGACTCCTTCAGTCTCAGTGTCTTCGCCTTCTTCAACTATCTTGCCTCCAAATCTGACACTTCTCATCTCCAATCTATCCTCATTTGTAATAGTGAAGCTTGATGCTTCAAATTTTCTGATTTGGAGAAACCAAATCCACAATATGTTAAGAGCTACTGGTTTGCTTGGATATGTCAATGGATCGATTCCATGTCCACCAGCACAGATCAAGGACTCTTCTGGATCTGAAGTTTCTAATCCCACACGAGTTCAGTGGGATCTCATAGATGCACATTGGCTCAGTTGTCTTACGGCAACTCTATCTTCTCCAATCTATTCCACTGTTGTACAGTTTCAACACTGTTATGAAGTATGGAATGCTTTGATCAAGAGATTCACCATTCTCTCTCGGTCACATATTCATCAACTTAAAAATAAGTTGAATACTGTGTCCAAGAAAGGTGCATCCATGGAGGAGTATTTGACTCAGATCAAGGAATTGTCAACTCAATTAGCACTTGCATCTGCGATAGTTGAAGATGAAGATCTTGTGTTAATCACATTGAATGGCCTTCCCGACGAGTATGACTCCTTCAAGACTGCAATTCGAGCACGATCAGAAAGCATTTCCATGGATGAATTGTGTGCTTTGCTTTGTTCTGAATCAATTCATGTTGAACTGAAAACACAAAAATCATCTTCTATTGAGCAACCTAATGTTGTTTTCTCTGCTACTCGAGGCTTCCGTTCCAATCAAACTGGTTCTTCTGGATATTCCTGTGGTTTACCAGGTCGCTACTTCTCTAAAGGAGGCAGAGAAGGTTGGTTTTCTCCTCAATCCCATGGTCATTTCTTTTCCAGAGGCTGAGGGCGTAATGGACCAGTTTGTCAAATTTGTGGTGTTTTTGGTCACATAGCGTTTGATTGCTGGCATCGGTTGGATGCACAATATCAACCTCGTGGTCACTCTTCGTCCTAGTCTGTGTCTAATTCTAAAGCTTTTGTGGCTTCTTCTTCTCCTCCAACTCCGTCCATCTCTTCCTCCTCTTCCTCTGCCATGCCTTGGTATTTGGATTCAGCTGCCACTGATTACATGACCAATGATTTGAATAATTTCAATCTCTATCAAGCCTATTCAGGTACTGTTCGTATTACTGTTGGTAATGGCCAGTCTGTTCCTATTCATGACACTGGTTAAGGTATTTTACCCACTCCTCATTTCTCTTTTCGTCTCAATCATATCATGCATTCTCCTGCTATTTCCTCTAATCTTCTCTCAGTTCATCAACTTGCCAAAGACAATGACTGCAACATTATTTTTGATGCTTCTACTTTTCTGATTCAGGACAAGAAATCGAAGAGAATTCTTCACCAAGGTTTCCACACTAATTGCTTATATCATTTTCAATCTCCTCTGCATTCACTTGCTGTGCCTCAAGCTAATTTTCATGCTTTCAATAAGACTGTTTCTGCAGAAATGTGGCATCATAGATTAGGCCATCCTTTTTCTCAGAAATTTTTTGTTCAACAAAAGCATTTTTCTTGTAAACCTACTAAGTCTCCTACTATTGATTGTTCAGAATGTTGCATTTCTAAAAGTCATAGATTGCCATTTCAATTGTCAAATTCAACTGTCAAACAACCTTTGTCTTTGATTCATAGTGATGTTTGGGGTCCTTTTAATAAATCTACATCTGGCTTCAAGTTTTATGTGATTTTTGTAGATGATTTTAGTCACTTTACTTGGCTCTATCCTTTAGCTTACAAAAGTGAGGTCTTTGCTAAATTTGTTGAATTCAAATCTTATGTTGAGAAGCAATTCTCTACTTCTCTTCAAGTTCTTCGCACTGATGGTGGTACATAATATTTCAATAACAAAATGCACGCTTTTCTCTTAAACAATGGGATTGTTCATCAACATTCCTATCCTTACACCTCTGCTCAAAATGGTGTGGCTGAGTGCAAGCATAGACACATTATTGAAACTTCTATTGCTTTGATTCATCATGCTTCTCTTCCCTTACATTTTTGGTTTGATGCAGTTGCTACTGCTACTTTTCTTATCAATAGAATGCCTTCTTTTATTCTTGCTAATAAATCTCCTTATGAAGTGCTTTTTCATGCTATCCCGGATTATTCTTTCTTTAGAGTATTTGGCTGTCAATGTTTTCCTTGGCTTCAACCATATAGTTCATCTAAACTTCATCCTAGATCTGTGTCTTGTGTGTTTTTGGTATATCATCCATTTGCTAAGGGCTATCGATGTTTTGATCTTAAATCTGGTAAACTTTATTTGTCTAGACATGTGATTTTTCATGAGCATATTTTTCTTCTCTCTTTGTCTTCTGTTTCTTCTTCTGTTACTGCTTTATCTCAGCTTTCCTCCTTGGGAGATATTCAGACTTTCTTTTGGGCTTCTCTCCCCGTTCATCAGTCTTCTCGTGCACCAGCTACTTCTTGTGCACCAGTTACAGCTCTCTTTTCTCAGCCTTCTGCTAAGTCTCAGCTTCCAGTACTGCCAGCTCTGTCTTCTCTGTCTGTTGTTCAATCTTAGTTTCCAGTGCTGCCACCTACTGCTGCTCTGCCTCCATCTGGTTTGTCATCTCCTTCTCAGTTGCCTCAGTCTCCAGCTCCAGTTCTACCTTCTACTGCTGTGCCTGCTCCATCTTAGCTTCCAATGCTGCCACCAGTTCTACCCTCTGCTGTTGTGCTTGCTCATTCTCAGCTTCCAATGCTGCCACCTACTGCTGCTCTGCCTCGATCCCTCCATCTCCTATACATACCTATCCTATTCACTCTCTTCACATTGGCCTTCCACCTCTTCATTCTTCTTCTTCTACAAATATTCATCCTATGATAACTCGATCCAAATCTTCAGGTCCCTTTGCTTCTCTCAGTCTTTCTTCTTCTTTATACACTGATTCTGAACCTCCTACTTACCAAGCAACCGTTACCTTTCCTGTTTGGTTTAAGGCTATGAAAGAAGAGTTTGAAGCTTTGCAAAAGTAGCACACCTGGTCCTTAGTTCCCTTGCCTTCTCATAAAAATCAAATTGGGTGTAAGTGGATCTTTAAGATCAAACGCAACTCTGATGGTTCGATTGCTCGCTATAAGGCTCGTCTTGTTGCTAAAGGTTACCTCCAACAAGAAGGTATTGACTTTCAGGAGACTTTCAATCTCGTTGCCAAGCTTCCTACAATCCGGATTATTCTTTGCCTTGCCTTACATCATCACTGGCCTCTCAAACAGTTGGATATATCCAATGCTTTCCTTCATGGTAAGCTTGAAGAAGAGGTTTTCATGACCCAACCTCCTGGTTTTGTTGATTCTTCCTCTCCTACCCATGTGTGTAAGCTTCATAAGGCCTTGTATGGGCTTAAACAAGCCCCACGTGCTTGGTATTCTACATTTTCTACCTTCTTACTTTCTCAAGGTTTTCATAATAGTCATTGTGATTCCTCCCTTTTCATTCCCAAAACCTCTCATTCTATTACCATTTTAGTGGTTTATGTTGATGACATCTTGCTCACTGGTAGTGATCCTTCTCATATTCAAACCTTGGTTGCTCAAATGTATCTTGCTTTCTCTATGAAAGAGTTAGGAATTCTGTCTTATTTTCTTAGGATCTCTGTTTAAACCTCTAATACACAATATTTCCTTTCTCAACAAAAATATGCTCAGGAGATCATTCACAAAGCTGGGCTGGATGATTGTAAGCCTTGCCCATCTCTTATTTCAGTTAAACCTGGTCTTTCCCCTACTTCTGATCTTCCTTTTTCTAATCCTTCTCTCTATCGTACTCTTGTTGGGGCTTTACAATACTTGACAATCACTCGTCCTGATCTCTCTTTGGCTGTCAACCAAGCTTGCCAACACATGCATGCACCTACCAATGGTGATTTCTCTGCTGTTAAATGTTTGCTTCGCTTTGTTAAGGGTACACTCTCTCATGGTCTCACCTATACACCAAGCACCTTTGATCTTCATGTTTTTTCTTATTCTAATTGGGCCGGCGACACCATTGATCGTAAGTCTACATTTGAGTATTGTGTCTTTTTGGGTTCCAATCTTGTTTCTTGGTCTGCCAAGAAACAGGCCATTGTCTCTCGTTCCTCTACTAAGGCTGAATATCGGGCTTTAGCCCATGCTGCTGCTAAAGTTAGTTGGCTCTGTATGTTACTTGCTAACTTGTTTGTCCCTTCTCCTACTGTGCCTGTGATCTGGTACGATAATCTGTCTGCACTTGCTTTGGCCTCTAATCTGGTGTTTCATTCTCGGTCCAAGCATATTGAGGTCGATTGCCATTTTGTTCGGGAACAGGTGCTTGCTAAACGTCTTTCTCTTCAGTATGTTCCCACCGTTAATCAGTTGGCCGACATTTTCACCAAACCATTGTCTGTCTCTCGCTTTCAGTACCTTAAAGACAAACTCATAGTGTCTTCCCCCATGGGTTTGCAGGGACATGTTAAAGCCACCTCTATTGATGCACGTGTAAAAGAAAATATAGTTAGTTAGTTAGTGACTCTGTTAGTCAGTTAGTGAGTTTGTTAGTTTGAATAGTGAGTTTGTTAGTTTGTTACAGCGAGTCAATTCTTATATTTTGTATATATATGAGCTTTGCTCATACATTCATTTTAATGAGAATCAGATTACTATTTTCCACACATATTCAATTTTATCTAAATACTTGCATTTACAAAATGAATTTTTGGAAGTGAAATTTTTGAAAAAAATTGAAGATTTTGGTTTTTTAACTTTGTAAATGTTAAAAACACTGTCGTTGAGTTATTGTTATTTGGAAGTTGGAAATTGAAAGTTTGTCTTTGTTTACTTTCTTTATTAAGAATGGTTGATAACATATAGTATCTAAAAGGGAAAAAGGGAAGTGGTAAACATGTGAATCCGTGTTAACTTCTTACTTAGACCACATGATCATCATTTAAAACAAAATTTTCATTGATTTAAGTCTAAATATTTCATATTTATTAGATGTTATATAATATAAGCAAAAACGTTCTATCCTCTTTGAGCTTGAAACTCTCAACATAATTTTTTTAATTTTTTTAATTTATAAAATACATAAATACACATGTCATTCAATCATCAGTTATTGTATTTCAAATGTAATTAATAAGTTATTATTTGGTCCATATGGTAATAATCATTAAATCACTTTAATTTGGAAAGTAAATCAATTTTTGAATATATCTACATACTATCTATATACTATTATAATTGTAAAACTTTGTCATGTCATTCATTTGTCTATTGCTATTTTTTATCACTAAATTTTGAAAGCAAGCATTTTTAAACACGCTTGAGTTCATTAATTTGTTTAATTTGTTTTATGAATTTTAGGTTTACTAATTCAATCACTTTGTTTGGTTTGAAAATTTCAAAATCCGTATTTTTTTTTTTATTTTAATGAGTTTTTAAAATATTTTAATTAATATTTTTATTTTTTAGATATATTTAATTTATATATACTTAAAAAATAATAATTACTTCATTTGTTTTCATCTCATATTTTAGCCAAAACGCCACTAAAAAAGCCATTTTCCTAACCAACCCAATCAAATTAGTAAATATCATAAAGCCATTGAAAAAATAAATAAATGGAAAATTTTAAAATTTTAAATTAAGTTAAAAATAATAATTAACAAATATTTTTACAAAGTACCATATCACTACTCTTGACTAAATTCTTAGATAAAACATAGTCCATGGGTTAGCTTGATTTGATACATAATAGGTTTTTCAAATGTAATTATATATTAATTGAAGTTTACAAATTTCATATAATCGATTTTAATTATATTTGAAGAATAAATCTATAAAAATTTTAGGGTTAAATTCGTTTTACCCCCTTATGGTTTGGGACTGGAGCACTTTACCCCTTATAGTTCAAATATAACCAGAAAATCCCCATGTAGTTTTGGACTAAAGTACTACCGTTAGTTTTTCCATCCAAACTAATATAAGGTAACACATACTATTTTTTACAGTGGGCTTTGTTTTCTGAAAAATTAGAATGAAATGAATACAACAAAAAGATAATTTTACCCTCATTTTGTCCAAACCTAAATTTTGATTAATATGTTAATCAAAATAAATAAAATATAATATAATATAACATAGTTAAGAATAGATCTAAAATATAAAATATAATTAAAAAAAGTATAAAAATAATAAGAATTAAGAATTGATATAAAATGTAATTAAATTAAAATTAGATTAAAAAATTAGTAATTACAATAAAAAGTTAAATATTTTGGATTAGTTGTGATCTAAAATATAATTAAATTAAAATTAGAATAAAAATTTAAGAATTACAATAAATAATTAAGAATTTATAATCAATTGTGATTTAATTGAATTAATACTATACATTATAAATTATATGTATGGGAGATGAGAGAGAAAGAAGATAATAAAAAATATAAGGTTTGTGGGTATTAAAGTCATTTCACATCTATAGTTAATGGTGTTAATAGTTGCATTTTAGTCTAAACTTACAGAGGAGGCATATGGCTATTTTTAAAAGACAAGAGGTAAAGTGCTATCAAGCCATACCACAGGAAAGTAAAATAGATTTTGCTCAAATTTTTATTTAAAGTTTAACAAATTAATAAATATATAAAAAAAATATACATTTTTTATTTTGATTTTAAAAATATTGAAAAATATATGTATAAATTAAAAATAAATAATACACATGCCAAGCAACTCATGAGATTTGAGCACTAAACAAGACAATTTATCAATAACTAAACTTAGGCTAAGTATAAAAGTTTACTAATAACTATAGCATAATTAGAATTTGAATTTTTTTAATGTAGATACACATAAAAACTAGCAAACACCTCAATTTTTTTCATCTCACATTTTAGTCAAAACACTACTAAAAAAGCCAATACCCTAACAAACCCACTCAATTGGTAAATATCATAATCCTAATGAAAAAATTTTAAAATGGAAAGTTACAATTTTTAAAATTTAAAATTTAAAATTTAAAATAATAGTTAACAAATATTATGAGTGTAAAGCACAACTTCTCCTTTTTTTTTATTGACGTATTTTAATGACTTCAAATATTTCTTACCATGCATAGCACATGTTTTCCACTAGTATTTAATATCTACGTATGTAAATATATTTTTCAATGTAATTTAAAAAATGTGACCGAATCTTTCTGATTCACAATTCGATTCGATTCATGATTCGGTACAATTCCATTTCGATTCACGATTTGAATCTCGATTTGACAACTATGGTCAAATATTAGAGATAAAAAGTAGCCTTTTCTTTTTCTTCTTTGCAAAGCAAAGCAGGATTCTCGTGTTACATACTTTTTCAAGTAGTCCAGAGGGTTACAAGGTGCTTGTTTGTCTGCTTCTTGCTTCCTTTCTAATAGTACCATATGAGAAGACTCTTTGGGCCAAAGGATTGTTCTGCTTTATACCCAAATAACTTCCTTGGTTTCATATCCAAGACTCTAAGAGTTAATCTAACATTCATTTAAGTCAATAAATTTCAAGCTAATATGTTCAAGTTCATCGTTTAATGAATTTGATTTTGGTGCCTTTTGATAATCAGCATCGAAAACTTGGCATAAGGAAACTAATGGAGATAAGATTATATTATCAAAGATATCAGAAGATATGGAAGATATTAGAACATGTGAAGATCCCATGATTTATACTTACTATGATTTTTTGTATCTTTGATTTATTTCAATTCATTAATTGATGAGATATAATTGTATCTCCCAATCTATATATATATATATGGTGTATCATGTAAACAACAAGTTGAGTGAATGAAAGATGTGTCCCTTTACGGCTTTGTGTGTGTGGATGTAAGCCAATATTAGCCGAGCCACGTTAAACCTTTGTGTTCTTATTTTTATCTTTTCTGTCTCTATTATCTCTCTATATTCAACCTTATTGCCTTATTACAAAGTTCAACTTGGTATCCGAACCTACTGAATCCTAGGCATGTTTCTCTATGGAGAACTCTCTTACTTTATATTTTTTGTTATCAGGGTGTTTTTCCCTCTTCCTTGAGTTGATTACTAGTTTGCTAATGTGGTAAGCAAACTATATGATTTTTACTTATTTCAGGGTTGCAAGTGGGTTCAGTAGCATTATTTTGTGATACGTTGAGTTTTCTGACTACTTCTCTATCCTTTTAAGGTCCCTGTATTGATGTGGTAAATACATATTTAGTTTTTTTTATTTTTGGGCTACTGGTGTGTTCAATAGCATTCTTTGTGAGATGATGTTTTCCGGCCTTTTTGTTTGTGGTGATTTGTCATTGCTTCGGCCTCATTGCTTTCTCTTTCTCTGTTGGTTTCTCTTATTGCCATCATGATTGATTCAATGCACGTTTCTCTGTTCCAAGATGTTGATTCCTTACTATGTTTATTGAAGTCGTCAGTGAAGGGAGCTATTACAATTGTTGTTATCTTTTGGCAACTTCATTGTAGTTGTTTGTAGTGATCATACTATTTTCAAGTTCAAATTGGATACTTCACTTCAACTGTTCCGTGTTTCAACTTGAGGGGGAGTGTTGGAGATAAGATTATTGTCAAAGATATCAAAAGATATAAAAGATATTAGAATATATGAAGATCCTATGATTTATGCTTATTATCACTTTATGTATCTTTAATGTATTTCAATTCCTAACTGAAGAGATCTGATTGTATCTCCCACTCTATATATATGGTGTATCATGTAAACAAGAGTATCAAGTTGAATGAATGAAAGATATAGTGTAGCCCTTTAGGGCTTTGTGTGTGTGGATGTAAGCCAATATTGTTAAACCTTTGTGTTCTTACTTTTCTCTTTTTTGTCTCTATTATCTCTCTATATTCAACCTTATTGCCTTATTACAAAATTTAACTAAAACCAAACAAGAAAAGAGGGCTTACATGGAAGTTAAATTGCTCAAATTCTGAAAGTTGCTTGGAATTTCTCCACTTAGTTTGTTAAAGCTAAGGTCTCTGCAAGAGAAATCATAAAGAAAAAAAGTTTAGAATGGCTATTCAGAATAATTTTTATTTCCCAACAATTTCATTTCAGTAAAATAGACTCTGAAGCAAATAGTCAATACAATGAATTGAGATTTTCAACCCCACAAAAGTAATTGTACATCTTTGCAACATGATAGAGTATTTGGCAGAATAATAAATTCTCAACTGATCAATTGCTATCTTTATCTTTGAATTAAATTATAAGACATTTCTCCAAATTGTAGTAGTATAAAAATTGCCAATACAGGTTTCATTTCTTCATTGGTTGGTTTGTTATAGATCTAAATTCTATAAAATGCTTCAACATTTGAATTTATCTTCACTACTACTAGTAGTTGTACATACACACATGCTACTCGAGGTTCCTTCAATTATCAGATATCTATCTACGGGGTCAAAAACTTGGTTTGTTTCACTGCTATAAAAAGTTTGATACATTACATACCAACACAAGATAGCTAATTTACAAAACACGACATTAAATTATCCTCGAACAAGCAAGGACCAAAATGCTCTTACAAGAGAACTTACTATTACTACTGTCTACTGCTAATAGATAATGGAGGAAAGGAATAACAATATACTAACAAAAATTTTAATTCAGTCCATTGAGTTATCCCAAGATACACTGGTAAGTTTCCATTAATGTTACAACTTTTCAACAACCTGCAATGCGATCAAGAATACATGAGTTCAAGTCACCAAGAAGACATTTTGATACTCTTTTCTAAGGCTATGATATAGAAGCATCCAACTTACAGTCTCTTTAGTTTTGTCATGTGACCGACGAATGGAAAATCAGACACTTTGCTTCCATTCAAGTCGCTAATTCTCCTACATATTGTATTTCAACCAAGAACTAAATAAATGAAACATCGGTTACCAAGAAAATTATTATTCAAACACCACCAATGCATACAATATGGATAAAATCTGAAAGAGTGAAAGGTTTCTCACTGACAAGTCGGTCATATTAGTCAAAAAGGCAATGCCAGAAGGAATTGGACCATCCAAGCCACTAGCCTGAATCAATCTGCCATTCCCATGTTTGTTTAAATAAGTTGTTGATTGAAAAACAAGTGACATCAAAACATGTCAAGGACTCACAAAGCTTCAAGATGTATCCAGTTTTGGATGAAATTGGGTATGCTTCCTGTGAAGAAGTTGTCCCCGATCCGACTGCGTTGTGGTAAACAATAATTGAACAACAAATTTCAAAATATAAACATTAGTACCTAGTTTAGGAATATTAAAAAATGAAAAAAAAAAAAAAAAAAAAAAAAAACTTATAAAAACTCACAAGTCCTTCAAAGTGGTCAGCTTTGCTAGTGCTCCCGGCAAGTCCCCAAAAAAATTATTTGAGGTCAAATACCTTCAAAAAACAAAAACAAAATAGAGTTCGAAGGATCAAAAAACCAATTGGATAGTCCTAGTTTTCGGGGTCTATGATTCTCATATACAATGTCATGGGTTCAATCCTCAATGATGGACATTAAAAGTTCATTTCCCACTCCTTTGAGGCCACCCCAAGGCCTAGGTCCAGTGATTACTAAGTGTATATACAGGATGGAAGATACTGGGAATTGAGAATTAGCTGGGGTGAAGACCTGGACACACTATGAGTTAACATATATATATATATATTGTTAAGTGTTAAGGGCAGTTTGGTCTTTATATCTTATTCTTATTAGTATAAATAGTTGTGTGTAAGATGGAAACCCTATGCTTTTGAATTGAAAAATATACAACAGCTCTCTCTCTCCCTCGTTCTTCTTCTCTTCTTCTTCTTCTTCTTCTTCTTCTTCTCATCATCATTCAACATGGTATCAGAGCAATATCTTCCTCCTTGAACATTGTTCCTCTCATTTTTCCCTCTTTGTTCTTGTAGGTATGTCTACACTAAAAAAAAAAAAAAATAGCAATATGCGGGAAATTTAATGGGTATACACCCTACAATCTCATTTTGATGTTTTGGTCATTATTGATTGCTATTTCCAATTTTTTTGATTTTTCGTCAAAATTGGGTGATTTTTTTTGCAAGTCCCTATTTGAACCTTTTTTGGTTGCTTTTGTCCTTGCCCCTCACTTCTGTGGGAGCCAACTGGAGCCTTTAAGGAGTTTGTTGTCCCTGGTTTGAGGTATTTTGGCCCTTCCTTGTCTTTTTCTTGCGTTTTGGATGGTCTGCTTCAGTTTTTGGGCTTGTAGGTGATCTGGTTGCTGTGTTCTGGGATAATGTTGCCTTGTTTTAGCCTTAGAAGGTGAGTTGCTATGTTGTTTCATTGTTTTCTGGATTTGTTTGATATCCTACTTGTGTTTCTGCACCATCTTTCTCTTATCTCATGGCTGCCAGCGAGGGTAAGGGCAAGGAGGAAAATGGACTGAGTCGTGGTATGACTCTTGGTGATAGTCCATCTCTGCAGATTAGTCCGATCAAGCTTAATGGTACCAATTACTTGATTTGGTTTCGCTCCTGCAATCTTGCCATTGCCGCCCGGCGGTTAACTAGCTATATTACTAGTAGTACCTAGCAACATACTGAGGATAGTGCTTTATCTGCTCAATGGATTTTTGAGAATGTTTTAGTTATGACCTGCCTCATCAATTCTATGGAGCCTACAATTAGTCAAACTTTTCTCTTGATGGATACTGCTCACAAGGTCTGGATAGCTGCCTCTCAGATGTATTTTCAACAGGGTAATGATGCACAAGGCTATGAATTGAAAAAGAAGATTAGGGGCTTGGATCAGAAGGATCGCACTCTGGCGGTTTACTATACTAAGTTGAGTGGTTTATGGTAGGAGCTAGATTACTACCAGAGTTTCCAGCCAGTTTGCTCCACGGATGCCACTATGTTTCCAACAGGCTGTGAAGAAGGAGCGGGTGTATGACTTTCTTACTGGCCTAAATTTAATGTATGATCAGATACGGGTTCAAGTGTTTTGTCGCTCTCCGTTTCCTACATTGCGTGAGGCTTATGCACTGGTTCAGTAGGAAGAGAGTCGTTATAGTGCTATGGTGCATGCCCATGTTCAGGATTGGTCAACGATAGTTATCGACCCCAAGTCATGTGATACTCCACTTTGTTAGCCTCAAGGTGGTGGTAAGGGTCCATTGGTTGATTGAGACCGGTTGAAGTGTGATTATTATGGGAAAGATAGACATGATAAAGAACACTGTTGGAAGTTGCATGGCCGGCCTACTCGAGGCTATGGTTATGGTTGTGGTGTTCGTTCTCAAGCACATGTTTCTGAGACTACTGCTAGTGCCTCGGATGATGCTGGTTCTATTTCCCAGGATGAGCTCCACACTCTCAGACGTTTGATGGATCGACTTGATTCTTCAGCTGCCTTAGTTCTTTCCTCTTCTACCTCTTCCAACTTTTCTCTCATAGGTATTTCTGCTAGTGCACTTAGTGCCTCTTCGTCGTCTCCTTGGATCATTGATTCCGGTGTTACCGATCACATGATGGGTACTTCTAGCTTTTTCCATTCTTATTGACCTAGTTCTGGAGGAGATAAGGTTAGAGTGGCTGATGGCACTTTATCTTCTATCTCTGGCAAGCTCTCTGTTCATTGCACCTCTCTACTTTCGCTTTCATCTATTCTTCATGTTCCTAATTTTTCAACTAACTTACTTTCTGTTAGTAGCCTTACTACTGCTCTCAATTGCTCTGTAACTTTTTTTCCGACTCATTGTGTCTTTCAAGATCTGGCTACGGGAAAAATGATTGGCAGTGGTAGAGCACACAGTAGACTGTACTTTCTGGATACCATTCCTGCATCAACTTTGTCCACTTAGGCTATTCAATGCACTTCTGGCTCATCCATTCGTCTTCTTTATCAGTGGCATCGCCGTTTAGGACATCCTTCCTTTAGTATTTTAGAGAAACTTTTTCCTTCATTAGTTCGAGATTGTCCTAGGAATAACTTTGTTTGTGATGCTTGTGACCTTGCTAAGCATAAATGTACTTGTTATCCTTCAATTAATAAAAGAAGTATTTTTCCTTTTACGCTTATTCATACCGATGTGTGGGGTCCTTCCCCTATGGTTTCTACCTCTGATTATAGGTGGTTTGTCACGTTTATTGATTTTTATTCCCGTGTGACTTGGATTTATTTACTTCGTACTAAAAATGAGGTTTTCTTGTGTGTCAAAAGTTTTCATAAAATGGTATCCAATCTCTTCAATGATACTATCAAAATTCTTTGGAGTGATACTGGGACTGAATATGTTCATGGAGCTTTCAGGGTATACCTCGAGGAGCATGGCATTCTTTATCAAACTAGTTGTGTTGGTAGTCCTGAATAGAATGGAGTTGCTGAACGCAAGAATGTCCAACTCTTTGAGGTTGCTCGCTCTCTTTTGTTTACCATGAACGTTCCTAAGTCTTTTTGAGGGGATGCTGTTCTTACCGCGACTTACCTTATTAACTATATGCCCTCTAGTGTCCTCCACTTCCAAATTCCTCTTGAGCTTTTGGGAGTGTTTGTTTTGTTCATCTTCAACCTCGTCCTCATGGGAAGCTTGATCCTAAGGCTGTTTGGTGTGTCTTTCTTGGTTATTCTTCTACTTAGAAGGGCTACAAATGTTATGATCCTCACACTCATAAGTTGTATGTTAGTATGGATGTCACCTTCCGTGAATCCGAGTCATTTTTTTCTGGTCCTCCGCTATCTCCTCAGGGGTAAAGTGGTCTCGATGAGATTACAGATAAGATGACATCATATCAGCATGAGTTGTCCTTTTCCTTCCTAATCAGCAGGCTGTTATTTGTAGTGAGGGGGAGCCTAGTAATTCTGTTGATGAGGAGCCAGATTTTGGTGGTCGTTTAGACAGAGCTGATCTTAAGACTTATTCACGGCGTCAGAAAGAGCAAGCTTTTCTTGTGCCACCAAGTCAATCATCATCTCTTATGCTAGTTCCACACCTAGTTTCCACTGTCTCTACAGGTAATAATCATTAACCCATTTCTTCACCTGTTGTTGATAGTCCTGTTACTGATGATTTGAGTCTTCCTATTGCTCTCAGAAAGGGGGTTAGAGCCTATACTCAACACCCCATTTCTAAATTCGTGTCATATGATTCATTGTCTTCTCTATATCGTGCTTTTGTTTCGTCTCTTTCTTCTGTGTGTATTACGCAAGGTTGGAAAGATGCCATCAATGATCCTAAGTGGAAGGTAGCTATGGTAAAAGAGATGCAAGCTTTGAGTAAAAATAACACATGGGAGTTGGTGTCTCTTCCTAATGGAAAAAAACTAGTTGGATGTAAGTGGGTGTTCACCATTAAGCACAATACAGATAGGACAATTGAACAGTACAAAACAAGACTAGTGGCCAAGGGATTTACCCAGACATATGGAATAGATTATCAAGAAACTTTTTCCTCAGTAACAAAGATAAATTCTATTCGAGCTATTCCGTGTGCTACTATTAGGATGGTCTCTATAGCAACTAGATGTGAAGAATGCTTTTCTTCATGGGGATTTGGAGGAGAAGGTATATATGGATGTACCTCCAAGATTCTCATCTCAGTCTACAATTGGAAAGGTTTGTAGATTGAAGAAGGCTTTGTACGGTTTGAAACAATCTCCTAGAACTTGGTTTGGTAGATTACTAAAGGCAATGCTGGGATTTGGGTATCAATAAAGCAATGCAGATCACACCTTGTTTGTCAGACGCAATGTACATAAGGTAATAGTGCTTATTGTATATGTGGATGACATAGTTGTGACAAGTAATGATGATGAGGATGTGACCCATCTCAAGATGCAGTTAGCCAAGGAGTTTGAGATAATAGATCTTGGTCCATTGAGATACTTTCTTGGGATTGAAGTTGCCAAATCTGATAAAGGCATCTTCATTTCTCAAAGGAAGTATATTCTAGATCTTCTTGAGGAAACGGACATGTTGGGCTGCAGACCAGCTGATTCACCAATTGAAACTAATCATCATTTTTGTAGTGGGGTTGGTGAGCTTGTGGAGAAGGAAATGTACCAAAGACTTGTGCGAAGATTGATATATCTCATACTCGTCCAGATATTGCCTATGCAATTAGGATAGTGAGTCAGTTTATGCATGATCCTCGTGCAACTCATTTGGATGCAGTCTATCACATTTTGAGGTATCTTAAATCTGCCTTTGGAAAAGGAATTTTGTTCTCTAATCATGGTCACTTAGGGTTGGAAGCGTTCACAGATGCAGAATGGGTAGGCTCTATAGATGACAGATGCTCTACCTCCGGTTACTGTGCTTTTGTAGGGGGAAATCTAGTCACATGGCATAGTAAGAAGCAGGCGATAGTATCCAGATCTAGTGCTGAAGCTGAATACAGGGCTATGGCACATGGAACATGTGAACTAATGTGGCTTCAATCTTTGTTAAGTGATATAGGACTTGATTGCAGTGATCCCATGACATTGTATTGTGACAACAAGACTGCTATTAGTATTGCCCACAATCTTGTTCAACATGACCGGACTAAACATATTGAGATTAACAGACATTTCATTAAGGAGAAGTTGAATAAGGGCGTGATATGTATGCCTTTTGTTAAGTCTGAAAATCAACTGGCGGATGTTTTTACTAAAGGTCTTAGAAGTAAAGTCTTTCACCCTATTTGTTACAAGTTGGACATGAGAGACATCTTTGCACCAACTTGAGGGGGAGCGTTAAGTGTTAGGGGTAGTTTGGTCTTTATGTCTTATTCTTATTAGTATAAATAGTTGTGTAAGGAGGAAACCCTATGCTTTTGAATTGAAAAATATACAACAGCTCTCTCTCTCTCTCTCTCGTTCTTTCTCTCTTCTTCTTCTTCTTTTTCTTCTCATCATCTATACATTCAACATATATATATATACACATATCAAAAGGATCAATTGTCCTTAACTTCGGGTGCCAACAAATGGATGCTCCAAAAGCCCAATCTATTAGAGTATGGCATAAGTTGTAACATATATTTCAACACTATTAGGACTAGCACATTTATTTAACAACTTTATGACGTAACATATTTAGAAAGGCAGGGAAATAAAAGCAAGTAAAAAGGTATTACAGTCTCGTAATGCTGGAAAGGTTACCAAGCTCCTGAGGAAGGTCTCCCGACAGTTCATTGAACTCGAGGATTCTACAAGCATCAAAACTCCCAATCTTAACAAGAGCATGAGTGAAATTCTTCATATGTATAAGATTAAAAAATAATTAAAAATAAAAAGATATAAGTGATTAGAATTTCACAGGCTGTTAAGTGTGGTGATGTTTCCAATTTGTGATGGGATTGAACCTGTTATTCGGTTTCCAAGGAGGGATCTGCAATAACACCATTTTTAGTGTTAGAAACATGAATAGAAAAACTTCGAGGTTGCATTTAAATCTTAAAATTGTGAATGGATTTATAAAGGATAAATAAAAAATTTCTTATTGATTTTCTTTTTAATCTGCAAATCCATTCATAAATAAAATAAAATAAAATAAAAAACACAGCACAAAATGACATAGATGTACATGTCTCATTAAATTTGTGTATTTACATACATGTTTACTAGTGGCAAGGAACCCCATTCTGGAGGGATAGTACCATTAACGTAGTTGCAGCTGATGTCACTGCACAAAAGAAAGTGTAATCAACAAATAATGGCCAATTCTAGTGTATATGCCGGTGTAGAATGAAAAAGCAATTAAAAGTTTTTTATCGATGGACCAGATTGGCTAGAACACTTGCACCTCACTAGAGATTGATAGTTCGATATACCTGCATTTGGTTCTTACTTTCCTTGTATTAGTTAGGATATTTCTCTTCCACTTTAGGAATTTACATGTAATTGTATTTTATGTTGAATTTGATTCTCATTATAATTACTGATCCATTGTTTGTGATACCTTGTAAGGGGAAAGTAAATACTTACAATTCTTGGAGATGAGGGAGTTTGACCAATTCTGGAGGGAGAATGCCACCAAGATTTTGTGATTTGAGAACTCTGCTCTTCAAAACAAAAATTAGTTTATTCATACTACTTGCAACATATGGCAATAAGGATGAAATCATGGAAAACCATTTTTTAGTTTTCCTTTGAAGTACACACCTTCTTACAGTGTTTGTATTATGAATTTGTGAAGATATTTGTTAGGGATAAATAAAAGGAAAAAATGAAAAAAAAAAAATTTCTACTTCACACACCTCTTTCTTTTTCCTCTCGGCGAGCAAATCACTCCTCAAAGTAATTTTTACCATCGGTTTGGTTGGATCTCCTAATGTAAAGATAAATTATAATAATATTTCTTAAACTTTACATTTAATATAGAAATACTCTTATTGTTCTAAAAATTACATCTGCTAGAAGTTTATAGATGCATTTCAAATTACACCCTCCATTAGTGACCACTTAGTCAACCAAGGAATTTTGTTTATGTCAGCAATTAATTTTTTTTTAAATGCCAGTTTTGACCTTGTATCTCACTTATACAAGACAAAGCACCACCATTCCAAACAAACCAAGCAAAGAGCAGCCTCTTATGTGCAATTGTCACCCCTTCTCTCTCTATAAATCAACACTTACATGAGGTGGCTCCACCACCTAATTTGAGTTGATGACTACAAGCACAAAACCCACTTGGGATTTTCATCAAACAGTTCGTCCACACACTTTCTCAACTTCGAATGCTCCCTCATATGCTTAGATTCGCATACATAATCAATGGAATCTAAAAATTTAGATTTCCTGCAACCCTCAACATCACCAACCAACCTACCAAAACCTAGATTTGAAATTAAAACAAGCATAATCAAATATGGTATGATATATATATACACACACATACATAAAAGGAAAGAATAGAGGGGAAATTGCCGAAGACCTCTTAGTCCCTCAAAATGGTAGAGATAAGAGAGCGACAAATTTTGAGGCAGGAGAGAAAAGGGCTTCGCCTAGAAAAGAAATAAAAGACAAAAGAGACGTTGGCGGTAGCGGTTGTTGCAGTGGAAAGAGAGGAATAATGTCGTTATTTCAAGAAGTAGCATGAGGGGTAATATCATGATTTCATCATTTGACAGTACTTGTATACGCTAAAAAAGACTGCTACTATTAGCACTTCATAAATTATTCTGGACTCCTAACTTTTGGAAAATTCTATTTTCACACATCAAGTTTTCTTACTTCACACACTTAATAAATTTTTTCAGAATCATAATTTTATCCTTTAACAAAATTACCATCTCACCTATCACCATCTCACCCACACATCTCATAATTTCTCCATACACATCTCACCCACCACCAAACACATCTCACCCACCAATAAACCCATCTGGGCATAGAATCCTATAAATGATTAGTTCATAATTACTCTTCTCATCTCGATCATTTCCCCGTCTCTTCTGATTCTTTCTATCTCTATCATTGTCCCTATGGGAACGATATCGCTGCCCAGTCTCACCCATTCTTTTATATTAATAATTGCCTCCTGATGACACCAAAAATAAGTTTCAAAACAAGCCATCCATCAAAATTAATGAAAATGAAAGAAAAAAAAAACCAAAGTTTGATTTATAATCTTTTGTATAATAATAAATATCTTATAGAATTGAATACTAATTGTATTAGTCTCAGTTCAGTCACCCCAAACAACAAATCCCACAAATTCTTATCAATAAAATAGAAAATTCAGAGTCAATAGAGGTAGAAAAGAGAGAAAGATCTAAATTTGTATAAAATTCATAAGACCCATTAATGAAACTGAAAACAAAAATTAGAACTTTTATAGAGATAGATGGTTAATTTAGTTACCAACTGTACTTAAAACAAAACAAGAATTCTTGAGAGAGACAGAAAGAGAACTGTGAGAAGACAACAGTTTCAGACAAACAAGGATACAACACATAAAATTTTTCTAGTAATGGCATGTTGCAAGTGCGTTTACAAGTCATGGCACTCTTTAGTTGCCGAACCTTTCTTCATCAGCAAGCACCTTCTTCATCGTTCAATCAGTGACAGAGATAATAGCACCAGCAACCATGTAATCCTCCAATGTGGACATCGAAATTGATTGATCGTGGTGAAGGAGGGAGGTTGCGTCGCTGCCGCCGTCGCCAGTAACTGGTGTAGTTAGGGTTAAGGTTTTTGGAGTGAGAAAGGAAAGACGGAGAGGATGTGCACAGAGAATATGAGGGTATATTTGGAATATGAAGTATTTGGACTGAGATAAATAAGTAAAAATAAAATTACTAAATGTGTGGATTGAGAAAAGATGTACACAAAGATAATTTGGTGTGTGGAAATAGAATTTCCCCCAACTTTTAACTTTTTTTTTTAATTACAATAATAACCTCAAATAAAATTACTACAAAGGACATCATTAATTTTGGGATACCCCATCTCACAATTAAACCTACACACCCACTACATCATGAATTAGGGTTTATGAGAGCACCCACCTCCATCACCACCCATCCATCTTTTCCAAATCCCACCTTCAAAACCTACCCACCCTCAAAACCTTAAAAACCGTTTGGCGGCAATATTCTGACGGTAACAGTAGCAATCATTGGATTACCTACACTTTTCCGGCTATGACAATGAGTGAAAATTTTTCTGATAACTACAACTCCATAAGACGAGAGGAATACAACAATAAAAACTTAGAGGAGGTTCATAGCTTTGATGTTGTTCTTAGCTCAAAGGAGATTGATCTTGTAATGGTAAGTTTCTTGAAAAAATAACAAAATTAATAAAATATGTTCATCATTTTTTCGCGACTGAACTCCCGAAGATATAACTAAAATTCGGGAACACAAGCCCGCACATTGTTTATTTGTTCGGGAACCGGTAACCGAACATTAATTTTGAAATTTTTGTGATTTGGGATGAGTCCAGAATGAAGAAAACTCGAACAATTGAACTGTTTTAAGAACTGGGAATCGAAGATTTTAATCTCTAAGAAATGATTGTATGATAGGTTAAGATAAGTAACGTTGGTGACAACCATAGATTAGTTTTGTATTGGAACATCTCCTAAAAGATTATTGTAGCTCAAATCAAGAGTTTGGATTTGAAAACAATGAAAAATATCAGATGGAAAGTTGGTTAAATTGGCAGAGATAGTATTCTTCTTGTTCTTCTTCGTGGGTTTTGAAAATGATAAGACTCTTTTTCTTCTTAGTGGGTTTGTTAGAGTTTTTTGGAAGGGAGGTTTTTTTGGGGGTGTGCGTTCAATGGGTGAAATGTTTAAGGAAAATTTTGGTATTATTTGGGAGGAGAAAAGAAATTTTTTAAGGGTTTCAAAATTTATAAGTGGGGGTCCAAAGAAATTGGGGTTCAAAATAATTTATGGAGTGCTAATAGCACCACTCCTGAAAAATTCTACTTACAAGTTACACCACTATTTCATCTCATTATTAATTTCTTATTACACCAAAATTATTTTTGGTTTTTTCTCTTTACAATTACCATAATACCAAACTTACCATCCATCTTTTCAAACCCTAATTCTACCTCACTCCTTCACCTCCGACAGCTACTCAACCCCTCTTTCACCGAAAATCCCCATCTACTTCTTGCGATCTCCTCTACCACCGCCTTTCCTTCCTCACGAACCAACCACACTACGACCGACCTCTCACCAAAAATTAGGTCGGATTTGATGTGCATCACAACATCGAAGTTTTATGTGCTGCAATGCTCGACAACCACTTGATTGGAACCATCGCTGGAATCGATCTCAATCATGGTGACATTGCTGGGTATCACCTGGATGAGCTTGCACTCCTCATTGATCTCACATTCTTTCACATAAATTCGAGTCAGTTTTTTGGAACTGTGCCTCACAAGTTCAGGACCTTGAAGCTTATCTTCAAGCTCGATCTGAATAACAATCATTTAGCCGGAAAATTCCCTTTGGTGGTATTGAAATTGCCGGTGTTGAAGTTCTTAGATCTTTGATTCAATGAGTTTGAAAGCAATGTACCAAATGAACTGTTTGAGCTTGCCTGGATTTAATGATCGGAGGAATTATTTGCTGCGAGGCTTGTGCAGAGGTCAGGGGCATAGTGTTGGGCATGCTAGAAAGGGGTCGCTGACAGTAGTTGCAGTGGTGGTGGCTAGAGAAATTGTGGTGAAAGGTGGGTTAGGGTTAAATTCTTGAGGGTTGTTTTGGGAGTTTTGAAAAGGGATAAAACTGTAATTAAAAAAAATTAAAACTGTGGGGTGTAAGAAGATAAAATGTTAGGAAATTCCTATTTCCACACACCAAGTTTCCTTACTCCACACACTTAATGAATTTTTTCAGAATCACAATTTTATCCTTTAACAAAATTACCATCTCACCCACCACCACCTCATCCACACATCTCACGATTTCTCCATACACATCTCACCCACCACCATCCCACCAGCCACTTCACCACCGACCATCGCCTCCTATGCCCAAACCTCAACCATACACAACATTTTCTTTCTCTTTCTCCACTCCTTTCAGTCTCTAACCTTCATATTTCATTTTTTTTCTTTCTCTGTAGTTCGCTGGAGAAATTGCAACCGTTTGAACAACCAGCATCAAACAGATTGTCGTCATTTGGATATTATTTACCGAACCAATTGAGTATGTATAGATATCAACTATTGAATCTACAGGGTTTGTTCAAGCATCAACCATCGAATATTTCTCTGTCTCTTTTTCTTTCTCTGTTAATCGATCGATCGATCGTAGTGAATGAGAGAGGTTGCGTCGGGATGGAGGGGGCGAAGAGGATTGGATAAAGGACAGAGAAGACTAGAGAAGAGGTGGGGTGGTGGATCGCAAAGGTGACGACGACCGATGATGATTGTGATGTGGATAAAGATGACTAACGATGATCACGATGGAGGTGAAGGCAGCGTGAGGGGCTGTGTGAGAATGGTTGAGAGGCTAGGAAAGTGCGGTGGTTGATGTCGTCGCTGCCGCCGTCACCGGTAGCTGGTGTAGTTAGGGTTAAGGTTTTCGGAGTGAGAAAGAATAGAAGGAGAGGATGTGCACAGAGAATGTGAGGGTATATTTGGAATGTGAAGTGTGTGGACTAAGAAAAAAAGTAAAAATCAAATTATTAAATGTGTGGATTGAAAAAAGATATATACAGAGATAATTTGGTGTGTTGAAATAGAATTTCCCTAAAATGATTGGTGTAAGTAGAATTACTCGTATATGCTTCATTTGTTTCATTTTGAATATGAGGGCTACTATTTAGTCTTACATATCATCTTAGAACTCCCACATCTTCCATTTTTCTTTAATTCCAATTTTTATCTCAATATAAAATGAGTGCTGCTATTAGGACTTGCCAAAATTCTTTAGACCACCAATTTATCATTTTTTTTTAATTACAATTATACCCTAAAGTAAAATGACATTAAAAGACATTATTTAATAGAACACTCACTTATCAAATAAAAACTTATACTCTATAATATTGGACACCCATCCCCACTCCTACCGCCACCTCCACCTCCAATACTAACTCCAACTATACATATTCCATCCTTGTAAATCCTTAACCTATTACTCTTCATAACCAACCAACATAAACCCTAAATCTATTATTTTTCATAATCATCTTAAACCCTAAATGTGTCATCTTTATCACCATCATCAACCTTATTGAACCATAAAGTTTTGCTTCAAGTATAACATATACTTCATCACTTATTTCACCATGTAGATAAATGGAAGACGAGAACAACAATTTTAATGAGACTGGTATTCCATTGGTAAGTTTATCTATCTTGCATTAACATTCTCGGTCATTTTTAGTCATTTTTCTTTTGTTCGAGCTGCTCAATACTGGTTTGCCGACTGTTAAGATTATGTTCGATAATACAGTACTGAACATAATCCTTTAGTTCAATATATGGGTTTTGAACAATAATGCAGAGCGTCAATACTGTTGAACCGAATTAGGGTTTTGTGTGGTTGTGGTTTTGGTTGGTAAAGGATTTTTGTTTGTGTGGTCATGGTTAATTGTAGAGAAGAAAGAAGCAAATTATACCTTTAATTCTTAAGAAAAAAGTCTACATCTTTGCTATGTGTGGCTCCACCACCAGCTACGTTGTGTGCGGCTCTACCACCAGCAAGAGACTAGTGTCCTTTAACAGCAAGAGACGTTCTCAAAAAAAAAAAAAAAAAAAAAACAATGAAACAACAAGATTGGGTCGGTGTAGAGGAGATGAAACAGAGGAGACAGACGGTCAAGTAACAGGGAAGGAGAGGATATGAAAAATTGGGTGGATATGCATTTGATTGTGAAAATATTATGAATATAAGTAGATTTGATAATAAGTGGGGGTGTCCAAAAAAATATTATTAAAATTTAGGGTTTCAAGTGGGCGTCCAAAGAATTTTGGCAAGTGCTAATAGCAACACTCTATAAAATTTCACTTTTACCTTAACCTAACCTTAACTTCCACCATCAGCAACTCCGCTGTCGCGGCCCGTCTATATCACCACCAGTCTTTCCGTTCTGATACTGCCCCCTTAGCCTACTTCCACATGTCGCCGTCAACACCTCCACCTCCACCTCCATCTCTATCTCCCTCTTCCTTCTCTTCTTCTTCTCAAAACCCTAGGTTTTCATATCTCTCTCTCTCTCTCTCTCTTCCTCTCTCTCTCTCTCTCTCTAGTTTTCAGCCCCATCAATGACTACCATGACCCCCAATCCACCCCTAGCCATCGCCACTGCAAATCGCAATCTCTACCCCTATCGATCGTGTTAGGTTTTTGTCATAAGAAATCTCATTTGACAAAACTCTGTTCAGTTATAATTTTATTCGCTCTTATGTTTCATTAAGGATATGAGCATTTAGATGGGAATCCAACCTGAATTGTGCCTATGCAGAGGAGTTTGTGATCTTAATCTTTTCATGTTTGCCACTTCGCTGACTAAGTATAGAGATCAAACTACCTAGTTAGCTTCCGGAGGTCCAAGAGATAGCGCTCTGTGGTAGGTCCGGGGCAACGCACAAACGGGGTCGAGGGGTAGCGCCCCTGAAGTAAAAAGCAAAATTGTAGTTGAAGTTGTTTGACTGCTCGAAAGGGCATTTGTGCGCTCGAGCGAAAAAAATGATCATCTAGTATTTTTGCAGAGCGCCTGAACTTCTAGGAAGAAAGTTTTACTGCTCAAGAGGTGAAAATTCCACTCAAGTGATCAGTACTGCCTTTAGTCACATCACTCGAGCGGTGAAATGTGTGCTCGAACTGTTTGAGCGATCCTGTTTTCTATAAAGTGCGTTGTTCACGCTGTTTTTAGGGTGTGTGCCATCCAGATTTTCAGAGAGGAAGAAAATACAAAGTGTTTTATATTAGATGGTGCTTTATGAGTGTTTTCTTAATGGTTTAAGAGTGATCAATGGATGCATGAATTTTACAGAAACATCATCGAAGGGTTTATTTATTTTCTTTTATTCACAAAAGAGAGAGTTGCTCTTCGGTGGATTCTGGAAAATTTGGGCTTGAAGCTTTGATGGATTCTAGAACGACTCATCATCGTAGATTTGATATCAATGTTATGGATTCAACGTTGGACAAGACAATTCCGAGCTGAAGACAGTGGTGGAAGAGGCACATTGGGGTCAGTTCAATTTGAGCGTGGATTCGCTAAGTAATTGAGAGTACAATTATGTAATTCTTTTTTTGTCTTCTTAGTGGATTGTTTTGTGGCTTTGGCTTGTAGTTTTTTTTTTTTTTTTTATATCACAATTAGAGACACTCCAATTGTGGTTTTTTCACGTTAAATCTTTGTGTCAATTCATCTTTGATTATTTAATTGGGATTGTATTTACTATTTAAAATTGATATATAATCACAAATCAATATCTTAGGGATTTCAGATTTTGCAGATCATGATTTCAAACTTTGCCGCCACAGCTATCTCTCTCTCCCTCTCTCTCTCTCTGCATGGTTAGGTCGCTAAGGTTTGGAGGTGCAATGGTGGTGCTCGCGGAGTTGTGGAAAGGAAACAACGACAGCAGGGCATTGGACAACTTCATTGACTGCTCAGTTTCTCTCACGAAAGCGCCATCATCGGAAGTAGAGAACTGGGCTGTGAAAAATCTAAGGTTTGTGGTGATAGAGGTGGTTTTAGAAAGGAGAGAGAAGGAGAGAGAATGAGTATTGGTGAAGTGATAAGCTACGAAGGTGACAACGATGGCAGTAAAGTGATGAGTTGGGAAGGTAGTGGTGATGCGGCAGAGAACGGCGGTGGTCGGTGGTGAGAAGAGGTGATGAGTTGGGGGTTCAAAGAAGAGGAGTATAACTGGGATTAAAGTGGAGGTTCAAAGAGAAAATGCGAGGGACTCAATTAAGTGGGTAGGGGTTCAAAAAAGTGGGGGTCCAAAGAAGGTACTAATAGTAGCCCTCTTGAACATTAACCTTTGAATAAAAATAAAATGTTCGAATATCAATTTATGAATAAAAATCAATTATTCGAACAAAAATCTTGCTCGACAATTGATATCTGAACATTTGTATTTTGTTCGAGAGTAAATATTCAAAGATTTCTATTTTGTTTGAAAGTTGATATCCAAACGATATAAATAATATATATTCTAACAAAGTCTGGTGTGAAATAGAATCACCCGTATACCCATCTTTTGGAAGTGTAATTTATTTACTACATTTCTTGTATTATAAATAGAAACACAGAATAATTATTTTCTTAATGGAAAATTCTACTATACACCCTTTTTGAAAATGGTATCTCATATGCACTTTTTTTTTTTTTGGTGAATAAGTCATAAATACATATATCATTTTTGGGCTAAAAAGGCACAAAATAACAAAGGACTTTTCTTAAGTGTACAACCATTGAGGGTTGCACACCATGTGCTACTTACACAGAAAGTGTAAGTGGAAGGTGAAAATAAAAGCAGGACTGCAAACAGAAAAAGTGTAAGTGTAAGGCGTAAGTTGCACACCATAACAGTACCCAATAACAAATAGGCTAAATAAGCCAATAAGGTAAAATATCATATTAATTACATTTTTTCTCTCACAAAAGTAAAAAAAGTCAAAAAAAAAAAAAAAAAAACCACACCAAATGAGGCTAAAAAAAACAGGCTAAAAAAGTCACAACACAAAAAAGTAAGCTAAAAAAGCCAAGGCAAAACGAAGACTTAGTTATTTTATTTTCTTATTTAGTTATGATTAATTTTCTTTTTTAGTTATGACTCATATGATGTTTTAGTTACGATTTTTTTTTAATTATAACTTAAAAAGTATAAAATTATATATATATATATATATATTTTAATTATAGGTATATATGGTACACAGTGTGTACCATAGACTTTCCTTGTCTATTAACAAACATTAGTAATTGGTTTTTTATCTTTACTTTGAGGCTCATGATTTAGGGGCTTCAGTTAAGACAGTAATGTACAAGTAATTACATTAGTAAGGGTGATAGTTGTAAAGATGAGATAGTAGTAGCAATAGTGGGGCGGATGGTGAGTTGGTAGAGACAGTGCCGTTGGGGATAGGATATTGTGTTGAGG
Organism: Camellia lanceoleosa; assembly: GCA_025200525.1. Classification (NCBI taxonomy): domain Eukaryota; kingdom Viridiplantae; phylum Streptophyta; class Magnoliopsida; order Ericales; family Theaceae; genus Camellia; species Camellia lanceoleosa. The sequence goes on from CM045764.1 coordinate 160,445,158, forward strand.
TAGTGGTGGCAATGCCAACAGTGTTGGTGGTTGGATGGTAGCAATGATAATGCATCAATTTTGAAAAATGATTTCTACTTGTTTTTTTTTAGAATATGAAAAATATTTATATTAAAAATAACATACAAAACAATATTTTAAAGGATGATACAAATCATGCAACAAAAAAATAAATAAATAAACAACCAGAAAAACAACAAATCCACCAAAAGATATTTTACTTTTTGAAAATACAAAACATATTTTTAATAAATAAAAAATTTCCTGTGCTGTGACACTCAACGCCAAAAATATAAAGAATAAAAAAAAAAAAAAAAAAAAAAACTCTTCACTAAGAAAAACATGGCACTTTCTCCAATTTATTTTGAAATTAATGCCCGACAAACTATACAAATGGAAAAGTAATTGGGGTTAGACCATTTGCTTCAATATCCACTATACGAGCACAAAATAATCTTCTCATATAATCTTATTGATTAAGTTTGCACTTCTCCAAACGTTGTCGTCTTATCGCCTGAAAACACAAACATGAGCTAGCCAGCGGGTGTGTACCGGAAACCCATCTAATGCCTAAGTCAGCAAATAGATAATAGACAAAAGCTCTGTGTATTTGAGAGTAAGAATTGTAATAACTGTACATAGGTCTTATCATGAGTTTTTATAGATTCCACTTGACACAATTCTGGTAGGAATTTAATTTTCCTTATAAGAGTCCTTCTAGGAATCACACTCCCATCATGATAACACCCTACTCACCACCAACCAAATGAGATGGTTTACACATTCCTACTAGGACTCTACTCTCATTAGCAGACTCCTCCTAGGAGTCTCAAGCCCAAGGATAATGCTTATCTTTAAAACACCCTCATTACTGCAAGCCAAGTGAGATGGTTGAACCCTTTACCTCGGCTAACACCTTTACCTTGGCTGACACTGTGGTCAACCAAGTGACTTCGGCTCTGTGTTCAACATGGGCGAGCCATGATGACCCTGCTACAGGTTGGCATCCTACCGAGCTACACCCAGCTTAACCCATTGCCCTGCTATCATTTCAGTCAGACCAAGGTTTGTCCCCAGATAGGTCCTAATTCCAGCAACACATCCAACCGTCTTGGTACTTACCTCGGCCCAAAGTCAAAATACAAAATATCTCTTTGGCCCATTGCGCGTCCTAACTTCCAAAAAGAACTCATCCTAGATCGGCCCAATTTGTTTACAAATTACCCTCTCAATTGCCCCTTAATTCCATCTGTGTAACATGATTGGAATTATTTTCCTCCAGCCGAGCTAAGAACGCACAACTCTGCCGAGCTAGAAAAGTTTGTTTGGTTTCACAACTCGTTCGACCCTAACAAGTCTTATCAGTTGCTCAACATGTCCTTCCACTAATCTGGCACGTCTAATACGACATCATTCTCAGGATACGTGGCGTGCCCCCTTTATCTTCGTTCTCCTGTTACAATCGTCATATACCTCCAAAAATTTGAACAGCCCCGCTTTTTTGCCTTCAACATTTATATCCTTTGAGTTTGTAATCGCACGAGAAGACGTTCTCTCTATGTAACCGGGCTATATGACCCACCTTTTGTAATCATCTTCCAATTAATGAAAATTTTCGATCTCTTTGCTCGGTTCTTGTGTTTCTTTTTCAATGTTTTGCATCATTCCGACTGCATGTCTAGCCGAACTAATTTGCTTGGTTTTACCTGATCCTGCCAACCTTCTTTGGCTGAGATAATTATCTTGATCCAAGAGTTCGAAAAATTTCGTTAGTCAAACCTGCCAACTTACTTTGGCCGAGGTAATTGTCATCTCGGCCAAAGAGTGCTAAAGTTTTGTTGGTCAAACCTACCAACCTGCTTTGGCCGAGGTAACTGTCATCCTAGCCAAAGAATGCAAAATTTTGTTGGTCAAACTTGTCAACCTGTTTTGGATGAGGTAATTGTCATCCCGGCCAAAGAATACAAAAGTTATGTTTGGTCAAACTTACCAACCTTCTTAAGCCTAGATCCTTATCTCGGCGAACGAATGAAAAAAGTGTTGGTCAAACCTGCCAACCTTTTTTAGCCTAGATCCTTATCTCGACTGAAGAATGAAAAAATGTTGGTCAAACCTGACAACCTTCTTGAGCCTAGATCCTTATCTCGGCTGAAGAAAAGAAAAATGTTGGTCAAACCTGCTAACCTTCTTGAGCCTAGATTCTCATCTCAGCTGAAGAATGAAAAAAGTGTTAATCAAACATGCCAACCCTTCTAAGCCCAGATCATTATCTCGGCTAAAGGAAAAAAGTGTTGGTCAAACTTACCAACCTCCCTAAGCCTAGATCCTTATCTCGGCTAAAGAAAGAAAGTGTTGGTCAAACTTGTCAACCTTCTTAAGCCTAGATCCTTATCTCGACTGAAGAAATCCTTATCTCGGCTGAAGAAAAGAAAAATGTTGGTCAAACCTGCCAACTTTCTTGAGCCTAGATCCTTATCTCGGCTGAAGAATGAAAAAGTGTTGGTCAAACTTGCCAACCTTCTTGAGCCTAGACCTTTATCTTGGTTGAAGGAAGAAAAGTGTTAGTCAAACCTGCCAACCTTCCTGAACCTAGATCCTTATCTCGGCTAAAGGAAGAAAAAGTGTTGGTCAAACCTGCCAACCTTCTTGAGCTTAGATCCTTATCTCGGCTGAAGAATGAAAGTGTTGGTCAAACCTGCCAACCTTCTTGAGCCTAGATCCTTATCTCGGCTGAAGAATAAAAAAGTGTTAGTCAAACCTGCCAACCTTCCTGAGCCTAGATCCTTATCTCAACTAAAAGAAGAAAAGTGTTAGTCAAACCTGCAAACCTTCCTGAGTCTAGATTTTTATCTTGGCTAAAGGAAGAAAACGTATTGGTCAAACCTGCCAACCTCCTTGAGCCTAGATCCTTATCTCGGCTGAAGAATGAAAGTGTTGATCAAACCTGCCAACCTTCTTGAGCCTAGATCCTTATCTCGGCTGAAGAATGCAAAAGTGTTGGTTAAACTTGCCAACCTTTTTGAGCCTAGATCCTTATATTGGCTGAAGAATGAAAGTGTTGGTCAAATCTGTCAACCTTCTTTGCCCCTAGTCGTGCAAAGGTTTGTTAAAAAGAGTTGGTCAAACCTGCCAATCCACTTTGCCCCTAGTTAGGCAAAGACTTTTGCGCGGTCAGTCTTATTTGTCGATTGTGTTACCTCTCGCTAAAGGCTTTTTGTCCGGCAGTGATGTTGTGCCAGACTCTGCCTTGGTGCGAGCCCCATCTTCCTCTACACGAATGTGTTGGTGCACTCTCTCCATCATGGCTTCCATAGTAAGGAGTGACGTCATTGTCATTGAATTCCTCAACTTATGACCCACTAGCAGACCCCGCTTGTAGTGTGCAATAGCTAGCTTTACAGGGCAATCTCCAATCTGATTAAAAGTCTTCTAATACCAATTGTTGTAAGACTTTAGTGTTTCTTTCTCACCCATGTCGATGGAGAGCAGCTGGTCTATCTCCACCGGTGTCTTGGTGTTTGTTTTAAACCTGGTAACAAACACCTTTGAAAGTTGCACCCATGAAGCTATGTTGCCTTCTGGCAACCTTTCAAACAATGTCAAGCCTAGGTCGCCCAAGCTTGACTGAAACAACATGCACATTAAAGTTTCGTTCTGTCGATGTATGGCCATAACTTGGAGAAAGTGGCTCGAGTGCATGTAGGGGTCTGACTTAGACTTTAGTGCATGATCTAACGTATGTGGTGCGACCGATTACTATTCTAGATCGAGATGTAAAACAGTTGTGGCGCCAGAAAGTGAACTTAGTGAAAGTGCAATGAAATAAGGATGAAAATGATATCATTTGGGAATTGGAAGAGAAAGTTCGGCATCTGCACCCAGAGCTTTTTGTTTAGTACTCTCTTCTATCGAATCTCGGGACGAGATTCTTTTGAGGTGTGTATATTGTAGCAACCTTGATTTTTCATAAGTCATTATTTAGTATTATTACTTTATTTTATTTTTTTCTTTATTAATTACGTGGTTACATAAGAATTTAATGTGATATTTAATTAATTTAATGGGTTATTTAATTAATCCATATATTTATATATTTATATTTGTTATATAAAAAAGGAGGTGTTATATATATATATATATTTAATCTTATATTTATATTTATATATATTATAATTATGTTGTATTATATAATATAATATAATATAATAGTTTATTAAGTTAGAATGAGATTAGGAATCAATCAAAAGAAAGAAAAGCAGCAGCCGTGAGAAATGGAGAAGGAGGAAGAGAGAGAGAGAGAGAGAGAGAGAGTAATCAAGAAATAGAGTCGAGAAAGAGAGAAATGAAAACATAGTGCTGTGTGTGGTGTGAAAAGGGGCGACGGAAGAGGAGAAAAGAAAAAGGAAGAAAAAGATTAGGGTTTTATTTAAGTGGCTCAATTAGTTTTTCAAATAATTCTTTGATCTTCGAAACAATATTGTGAGTACAAAACCCACATCCCTTGATTTATATTTAATTCGTTATTTTTATTTATTTATTTTTATTTATTTGATGTTGAATTGATTTCATATTTACATGTAGATGATTGATCGATTTTAATTATTTTGATTAGTTGTGTATGTAAGGTTTAGGGTTTTAGGTGATTGATTGATTTTAATTATTTTGTTTAGTTGTGTATGTAAAGTTTAGGATTTTTAGTTAATTGATTGATTGATTTTAATTATTTTGATTAGTTGTATATGTCAGGTTTAGGGTTTTTATATGAATTTATTTTATAGTTATAATCACATGCATAGTTATATGAGATTAAAATTAATTAGGAACCCATTGATAAATTCTCTATACTCCACCGTGACTCCATGGATTGTTGTTTTATTTGAGTATTGGTGAGAAAAAGTTTATAAAAAAAAGTGAGAATTATGAGATTTATTTGAATGCCTTAGGCTTGGCAATGTTATGTTTGTTCTCATGAGTGAGATGTTTTGTATATGTATATTGTTGCATCATTCTCATGAGTAGACGAGTGCTTTTATTTACGCGCGTACGTATATGCTAACCATCCGGGGAGTGTGGGTCAAACTTGGGATGATATCCCCATGCAAGTTTGGCTTTGGAGCGGTGTTAGATATACGGGAGGCACATGGGATATATGTGTAGGCCGAAAGTGATGGACCGAAGTGGTGGAGTTAAGGTACAAAGAATTTAATTATGAGTTTATTGGTATAGTGTGAATTGTATTGATTTCTACATGTTCAAAAATAGTAAACAACCTCGATAAATTATGAAATTTGAGCAGAAATATGTATACGTGATTCTAGACAACTTTTGTGTTTTAACTTTTTATTAAAAAGATCGATTAGAACTTATAATCGGATAATTTTGGTTATTGTAGTTTTGATTCATTTTAGCAATGCAGAATTTAGAGACTGTTTTAATCCACGAAACAAGCTCATTTTTATTGGTTTCACGTCAAATGAAGTAAAATATTATTCTGAACACTTTTCGTGTTTTGAAATTTTCTGAAAAAATTCATCTTACAGCAATTTATTTTCATTTTCAGTTCCAAATTTTTCGATTGAAATCTAATTAGGATATTCTATTAAGTTTTTCTCTCAACCTATTTAGTTTCTACTAAATTTGTCTGCGTTTGTCTTTTAGGAAATTTGATACAACTTTTCTTCTTTGAGTTTTGGTCGATTCGGATTATTTAAGTATGAAACGGTGCATTTTTTTTTATTGTTTTTCAGCAAGTTACTTATGATTAAATTATACTAACTTAATTTTTTTGTAGGATGGTGGGTCTTACTAATTATTTTATGCAGGGCTGACCCATCATATTTTTATTTCTATTTTGTTTATTTTATACTCAATTTATATTTCGTTGTGTACAGGCAAGAAACTAAATACCTATCTCGAGAAACTACCCATTTGTCTCGGGGCGGATGGAACTATTTGTGTTGTCCCGCAACAAGAGTTAAATGTATTTTTGTTTGTGTTTGATAGACACGTGGGTGTTAAATCTTGTACTCATATATTGACCCGTTTTGTCTTTTAGCAACTCGGGTGTATTCTGTTTGAGCGTAGCCAAGCTTCCTTTGCAGGATTAGTTGGGCTACGGTGGTGACTTGGAATTACTATAATTGTTGGACTTGTCGTTTGGACTTCTTTTGTTTTCTTGAGTTTAGAGTTGATATTTGTTTATATATTTATTATTATTTTTTTTTATGACTTTAGTATTAAGATAATTTGACATGGTTTATAATCGTACATTATTTAAGTTATTTTGAGAGTAAGAATTGTGATACCTGTACATAAGTTCTGTCATGAATTTTTATAGATTCCATTTGACACAATCCTAGTAGGAATTCAACTTTCCTTATAAGAGTCTTCCTAGGAATAACACTCCCAAGGATAATGCCTATCCTAATAACACCCTACTTACTACTAACCAAATAAGATGGTTTGCACAATCCTAATAGGACTCTACTCTCATTAGCAAAGTCTTCTTAGGAGTCTCAAGCACAAGGATAATGCTTATTCTTAAAACACCATCATCACTACAAGCCAAGTGAGATGGTTGAACTCTTTACCTTAGCTGACACTACGGTCAACCAAGTTACTTCGGCTCTATACTCAACATGGTCGAGCCATGATGACCCTGCTACAGGTTGGCATCCTGTCGAGCTACACTTAGCTCGACCCATCACCCTACTATCATCTTGGTAAAACCAAGGTTTGTCCCCAGATAGGTCCCAATTCCAGTAATACATCCAACTGTCCTGGTACTTACCTCGGCCCAAAGTCGAAATACAAAATATCTCCTTGGCCCATTACGCGGCCCAACTTTCAAAGAAGACTGACCCTAACTCAAACCAATTTGTTCACAAATTACCCTCTCATTCACCATCATCTATTCCTTTTCATTATTGATTATTGATGATGTTGAGAATTTATATATACATATATACATAATGGTGTGGTTTAATAAAATCTTTTTATTTTAAAATAAAATATTATAAATATTATTTTTATTAATAAGTGCTTGGTTACAAGTTTTCCAAAACACTTTTCAGAAAATTTTACTTTCTTATTTTCCGTGTTTTTTTGTTTTTACTAAATTTTTTTAATATTTTAAGTAATTTTTTTTACTTTTTAAACACACCTAACATAAATACACCTAAAAAGTAAAAAAAATTATAAAAACAATCTTTTAAAAATTCACTAAATACCAAAAATACAAAAAAATACAAGAATTAGACATTTTTGTATTTACGTATTTATTAATTTTTTAAAATATTTTTTCACAAATTTTTTACTTTTTAGATACCTCTAACTAAGGTGCATCTAAAAAAGTAAAAAAAATGTTTAAAATTTAAAAAATATTCACTAAAAACAAAAGAATACGAAAACTAAAAAACTCAATTTTCAAAAAACTTAATCCAGAAAACTCAAACCAAACACACTGAATATCACTACCGTATCATTTCATAAAAAAAAGATAAATACCATAATTTAATTGTGGAACTACAACTAATTTGGTGTTATGGTTTAATTTTTTAATTTTTTTGGCGTAAAAAAACTTTCACGAGGCATTAAAATTTTAATATATATCAAAGACAAATGAAGTGAAAATGTGAGAGTAGTTTTATAAATATCCAAAAGATATTTAATATATATATATACATAATACAACAATGCTTCCGACCCCCAGTGGGGGTGAACCTAGTGGCACCCTAGTGACGTGTCAGCCTCTCATTGGCTGAAAACAAAAAAAAAAAGAAAAAAAAAAGAAAAATAGTTTTTTTGGGCCAATCACAACCGACCCCCAGCACCCCCACTGGGGGTCCGAAGCATTTTCCATATATAATATTTAGCAAAAATGTTTGAGACCTTTCCCACCCACCCCCTTTGACCCCCTTTCCCTCCTATTGGCCAGTTTTTCTTTTCTATTTTTTTTCTTTTCCTTCTCTTCCAATCACTATCCACCACATGTGTGTGGGGGTGGTGGGGGTGATGATTGGAGGGGGCCTCTATCAATGCTCAATATTTAGTGTGGTTTTGGCAATTTGTCAGAAAAGTTGCATTTTGCAGCTCTTCCCATTAAAATCATTCTGTGAAATTACAACTATACCTTTCATGAATCAAAATATGTTAGATAGGTGAAATTATAAATTTTTTAAATTAAGTAGGAGCTAATTTGGTTATTTTATTATGATGTGATATCATAAATAAATATTAATCAAAAAAGTTAAAAGTAACTTTTGATTAACTTCCTATATCACTTTCTAAAAAAACCAAAAAAATTTGATAAAATATTAAAAGTCAACTTTTTACCATTTTTTCAAAATACCCAATCGATTTTTTTGTTGACCCTTTTAAATGTAAAAATATTTGATAAACAAATGGTAGAAAAGACTGCAAAGAATTTAGACAACTAATAAAATAAATGGAAACCTATAAAATATAACTTTTAAATTTGTTAATGCTGCAGATTATTCCATATTAATTATTGATTAGTTTAAAATCAATTTTAGAAGTAAATTTAAAGATTACATTCATGTTTGATATGTGGCTTTTTATGTTCAAAAAAAATATATATATTTGACTTTTTCATACCGCAAATATTATGCGATCAAGAAATGTCCATCGCAAAATTTCCTTTTATGAGACAAAAATTGGTGGTTCAGAATATTTTAAATAAGTATATTTTTTGACTCTTAATAAAAAAATGTGTAGAAAAAAAAAAAAAAAAAAGTGATTAGAAAAGTAAAGAGAATATATTGATTGATGTGATCTAAATAAAATATATTTAAGTAAAAAAAAAAGGTGTACTTCTTTAATTTATCCCAAACACCTACAAACACACATCGGTGTTTTTTATTTGTATTTTTAGATAAATTTTCAAAAAAAATTTTGGAGAGGGAGTTTAAATTTTTTTTTTTTAATTTGTTTAGTTGTATATTTTGAAAATAGTCTTGAAGTTTGAAAGTTTGAGAAGATTTAGGGTGTGTTTGATTTGTGTTTGTAGAATAGTTTTTGAGATAAAAAGTACGAAAACTTGTTTAGTTTGTTTTTTTTTCAAAAATGATTTTGAAAAATTGTTTTGAGAAGAGAGTTTTTAAAAAAGTGATTGATTTGATGTGTGTGAGAGAGAAAGAGTGATTTTGGAAAGTAAGTAACCAAACAAAATTTTGAAATTTTTTTTGAAAAAATTTATTTGGTTTGATTACTCTTAAAAATTTGTTTGTAGAGAATTTTGCCCAAAAATATTTCTAAAAAACAAAGTGATTGATTGAGTTGAGAAAAAAGAGAGAAGAGAGAAAAGAAAAAAAAATGATTAATTAATGTATAATAAAGAAAAATAATTTTTAATTTTTTTAAAAAAAATTATAATCAAACATATTTTAAAAAATTTTCTTTAAAAAATATATTTCAAATCACAAACCAAACCCATCGATCAATTCTATCATTGACCAAACCCAACACATCCATCAATTCTGTCATTGACACTAAACGCGTTGCAAATTTTTTTCTTCACGAGGCTGATAAAAATGACAAAGACAGACGCCAACGCGTTGCAGTTGTAGAGATGTCCCAACCAACCTCATAAAAGCATGAGAGAATGGATATTTATAGCCCAACTAGTTGGGGCTTTCAAGTCTCACCACTAGCCTCCTTTCGGTTTTAGGATATATATATATATATTTTTTTTTCGAGGACAGGATGGAAATATTCATTATAAAAAATATAGCATATAAATAAATAAAAATTGCGTTAGTGGTTACGATTATTTCAGTCCTGCTGGACCCCCAGTTGGGGTGACTTCAGCACCCCACCTTCATGTAGGGACTGTGACTTACAGACAAAAAAAAAAAAATAAAAATTGAGCCAATCACAAAACAATAGGGATGCTAGGGTCTAACTCACTTTCTTTATTATTTAGACATTTATTCATAAATTTGCTTGGGATGCTGGGGTTCAACTCACTTTCCTTATTATTTAGACATTTATTCATAAATTTGCCTTCACTTATTTATGTTTCATTAGTTTAAATTATTTTTTATATTCCAATAAGTCTTATAGGTGATATACTTATAAAAATATCCCTAATAGTAATATTCACATTAACAATGTGAATTTTCCGTGTTCACACCGTCAATGTGCACATTCACATTTGTAAAATATAAATTTTTACATCACCAAATTACTAGGCGTTTAAAAAATATTTGTAAAGATAAAATTATTTATAAAACACCTTAAATATAATAATTAAGATTTGGTGAATCAAACATCCAAATAATAAGATTTATTAAAATATTAAAATATATTATGAACTAATTAAAATACAAATACTTGAGAAATAATTTCTTAATAAATCACCCTATTTTTTTCTACAAGATGACGGATAATATATTAATAATTAGATTCAACGCGTGCTAATATTTTTCCATAGACGAAACATAAAATTTCCCTCACCATAACACCTAAGTGTCCCTTGTAGGACCATTTGGGCAACTGTCGTAGATCATTGGTTCAATTATTTTATAAGATAAATAAATATTAAATATATCTAGGGTTGACTTTCTTATGTTGCATGAAAAAATAGGATAAATTGCATAGACATCCCTCATATTTCTATTTAGGTTAAGTTTGACAATTTTAAAAAAAGTTAAAAAGTTATCACTATTCACCAAAAAATTAAAAATTACGACTGTACAATTCCCAATCCTAATTTTTCTCTACACACTAATTTATATAATTTTTTAATGCATATTTTTCCATAAAAAGTCAAAAAGTTAACCCAAACATCCATATTGTTTTCTTCAATTTTTTAGTCAAAAAAGACCAAAAGTACACTTATTTAGGACACCCCAAAAAACCCCTTAATATAGATCCCCTCTCACATTTAACAAATTACACTTACCTCTTATCAGATTAAAATAACATATTTGTTACTTAACCTTCATACATATAAAATAATAAAATAATACAGATATTTTGTTCATATCATTTCCAGAAAAATAATAATTATTTTCTTTAGTTTAGCTCACACAAAAAATAGAGTTTTATTATTTTTCGTATGTTTTTATTTTTATTGATTTTTTTAACATTTTAAACAATTTTTTTATTTTTATTTTCAGATATGCCTAATCTAGATATACTTAATAAGTATAATATTTTGTGATTTTTTTTTTAAATTCACCAAATACAAAAAAATAAAAAAATTTAATACATTATCTTATTTTGTTGTATTCAATAGATTTTTTTTAAAGTTTTTTGTACAAAGTTTATAATTTTTAAATATGTCTAGATTAAACCGATCTAATCTAGCTATAATGGTGGAAATAAAAATGAAAATTTATATTCATATATAAAAATTTGTACAAAAAATATCTTAAAAATATTGTAATGATATTGTTATAAATATGAATCATGTTTATGGATATTTTGTTTTAAAACGAAAGGTCACTATTAAACTATATCATTATGTTTGAAAATTTTATATAAAATTTATGTTTGTATATCATCACTCAATAAAAGCATGCTCAAGTAGAATTTAATGATGAAAAGTTCTGAAATGTAATCATGATGATCAGAAGAAGACTTAAATTTTTTACAAACCACCCCCCCCTCCTTTCTTTTCTTTTTTTTTTTTATAACTAAAAACTAACTTCCCAAACAACAACCGATTTATAGAGTCAAAGTCAGAAAGGTTGTCAAATTAAAATTAAAAAATGGTTAGAGTTTACAAAATTTTCTCTTTAATCAAATTTATTTTCAAAAAATACCTTTCTTTTCTTTTTTTTATAACTAAAAACTAACTTCCCAAACAACAACCAATTTATAGAGTCAAAGTCAAAAAGGTTGTCAAATTAAAATTAAAAAATGGTTAGAGTTTACAAAATTTTCTCTTTAATCAAATTTATTTTCAAAAAATAACAAAATAAAAAATTATGTCAAATTTGTTTTAAAGTTTGACAAAATTATTTTTATCACATCACTTTTTTTTTTTGCTAAAAACTCAATTGTCATTTTCTACCAAAGTTTGCTATGCAGAAATCAATTAAATAATTAATGTGAAATTTAATTGCGTTAAAATGATAAGTTACTACTTGAATGGTATAATCTAAATATAGCTTTTAAAATAACTCATTAAAAGTTCAAACTATATATATTCAACATATTTAGTTAATTTTGAAGGCGTTTATTATATCAATTATATGCTTGTACCAACAAATTAATCAATTAATTTGTTAAAGATAAGAGAATGAAGAAGGAAAAAAAAAAAAGCAATTGGTATCTTATCATATAAATCAAATTACGAAGCTGGAAAAAAATAATTTAAAAAGTAATAAAAAATGTATAGTAAAAGTTTAATTTAATGTGAAGTGAATCACTTTCACATATAAATTTAATCTATGCTCTCTATTTTTTTTTTGGCTTTTTTCGACTTAGTTTTTGAAAATTCATAACATCGTAGGAAAAAAAAAAAATAAGTATATTCTGGCATTATTATTTACAAAGTTCTAATAATAAGATAGAATCAGAACATTTGGCCTAATGACGGTATAGCACACTTTTTAATGTGAAATCTTGAGTTCAATTTCTGTGAGGAGGAATTTGATACTTTTTGTGGTAATTTATTTCTCTAACATTATCAAACCAGTGGTAGTTATGTTTGGCTTGGGTTAAAAATAAATAAATTTGATATACTAATTTTATTTATTTTTACAGTGGAGTGTGAGTCATGCCTATTTTCTTAACCCAATAAAATCACGTGTAGGTGAGGGCTTTTAATATTCACAAATTTAACGAGTGGGCCTTAGGTTACCCCCCACCAAATAAAAGCAGATGAATTCCATGAAATAATTGATATATTTTATAAAGCTAATATAAAAGCATAAATTATACTAACCGTCCCTATAATGTAGGATTCGTACCACTTTGATTCTTAACTTTTTAATAGTGATATATTTAATCTTGAATTTTGAATCTTGTTTCAAATAAGGATAATTGAAGATATCATTGTTTAATTTTAAGGATAAAATTGTCAATTTAATAAAATATAAACTAATTGGACAAAAATAAATGTCAAAAAAATATTTTTAATTTTTTAAAAATTATTTTTATCCAGCAATGATAAAATTATGTAAAATTGATAAAAATTAATAAAAATTACATGATTAATTTTTAAAAAATAGTTTTACACGATCATTATTCAACACACATAATAAAAATTAATTTGGTAAAAAAAATAAATAAATATCTAAAAGATTTATCAAATTTACATGATTTTATTTTTAGTGGGTAGAAATAATTTTTAAAAATTTAAAAATATTTGTTTGACATTTAGTTTTGTCAAATTAGTTTATATTTTATCAAATTGATGATTTTACCCTTCAAAAATCTAATGATATCTTCAATTGTCCTTATTTGGAACAAGATTCAAAATTTAAGGTCAAATGTGTCACAATTAAAAAATTAAGGATCAAAGTGATACAAGCCCCAAACTATAGGGACTATTAGTATAATTCACCCAATATAAATGATATGGTAAATTTGGATTTTATCATTTTAACAAAAAAGATATCAAAGTAGTTTGTGTTTTTTCAAATATCATTGGTTCTGTTTGGTAGAGCTTATTTCCAGCTTATTTCAGCTTTTAGCTTAATTTAAGCTGTTTTGACGTGTTTGGTTCAACTTAACAATACAACTTATAACTTTTTATGAGTTAAAAATTAACTTATTCTTTGAGTGGGAGAGGAAAAATTTAATTTATAAGTTAAAAATTAATTTCTATTCACAATTATAAATTATAAACTGTTAAGTTATAAATTATAATCATTTTCTCACAGCTCTGTCAAGTGAGGTCATTATCACATTATCCTCGATAGGACCAAACATTAGCATTGTTTATATGTTGATGATGCTTTCAACGGATAATTATTAATGGTATAAATAATTTGTGGGCAATGTACACTGCTAACTTAAAAAAGAGAAAAAAAATCTCATGCATGAAATTACATACAATGTTTAGTTTAATTGTTTCAAAGACTCCTCTCTACCTAACATAGGACCCAAACAAAGGTAATAAAGCCAATTATTTTATTAATTTTTTATGTCAACGTTTTATTAATTTTTTATTTCAACAAAGTTGATGAAACCTCCTTTGTCTAAAGGGAAAAAAAAAAATCTCATGCATGAAATTACAAACAATGTTCAGTTTAATTCTTTCGAAGACCCCTCTCTACCTAACATTCGAACCAAACAAAGTCAATAAAGCCAACTGTTTTATTTTACTTTTTTATGTCAACTTTTTATTAATTTTTTATTTCAACAAAGTTGATGAAACCTCCTTTGTGAGCAGACAAGAGCCACCGAAACAAGAAATTGGAAAGTGAACATCTTATTATAAGACATCGTTTGGGCAGTGGGTTGATTTTTTAATTTTTTTTGACTTTTTTGACTATTTTATTTTAGGTTAAAAAGTTTAGTTTGGAAATGACTTTTTAGTTTTTTGACTTTTTTTGTGAGAGAATAGTGTAATGATTATAGATTAGATGTGATATTTTGTTTGTTGTGGCTAAAATAACCTATTTTATTTTTTGTGACTATTTTAGCCAAAAAAGAGTAATAATCTATGTAAATAATACTATATGTAAATAATGTCTTGAAAAAGAGTAATAATATATAGGAAAAATTAACCAAAAAAAAAAAAATTCTAAGGTCCGGGTCTTTTAACAAAATAAATCTTAAAATTTTATTTTTATCAATTTAAACTTAATCTTTTCATTTGTTTTTAATCTAAACTATTTGTTTATTTTTATTAAGCAAAATTATCGAAGATATAATATTTTAATTATTGAACTTAATAAAAATGGATATTTTAGACATATTTCGTACATTTACATAGAGTATAATGACTACAATATCAGTTTTTGGTCAATTTTATTTAACAAAAATAGATAAACGATTTAAATTAAAAATAAATCATTGAAATTTAAATTGATAAAATTAAAAATTAAAAATATATTTTGTTTTAAGACTCAAACCCTAGGATTTTTTTTTTATATAATTTCTCCTAATCTATAAATAGAATATTTATAAATAATTTTATATTGAATTTTTTTTTTAATTTTAAAGGGTTGTTTGGGATTATCTAAATAAGTGTATTTTTTGTCTTTTTTCGAAAAGATGTGCAGAAAAGTAGATAAGTGATGTAATGAAAAAAAGATAAAAAGATAAATTATTTAGGGGATGCCAAACCACCCCTTAAAATAAAACACACATAAAATGATTTATATTTATAAAAATAACAGTATCTCTCGACTCACTTTTATTAAATGATTAAAAAATGAAAAATGATCATAAGTTGTGATTTCTCATTTATTGTGCATACAAGGACAACTTGAACTTTGCTTTTTGATCAAGATAAA
Organism: Camellia lanceoleosa; assembly: GCA_025200525.1. NCBI lineage: Eukaryota > Viridiplantae > Streptophyta > Magnoliopsida > Ericales > Theaceae > Camellia > Camellia lanceoleosa. The sequence continues at coordinate 160,460,595 of CM045764.1, forward strand.
CAACAACAACAAATAAACAAAAACAAACGAACAAAAAGGCATTCCTAAGACTGAATAGAATTTGGTTTTAATTTTCATATGAAAAATTAATCTTGAAACCATATTTTATATTCTCATGTTTAAACCTACTACAAGTACAAGCGAAGAAAACTTAAAAATATTACACTCTAGGTTTTAAGGAGATGTTTGAGGTTTGAATTTATAGATTTTTCTTTTTTGCTAACAATTTATGGATAATTATTAAACATTTGTTTGTGTTAATCTATAAATTATCATAGAGAGAGAGAGAGAGAGAGCGCTTACATGCTGACAACATGGCAGGTGGTCTTATTGGAGGTGCAATTATCACAGGTGACAGCATTCTGAAACCCGTTAGGCTCACTCTGGTTGGCCCAACCCGATTCTCCACTGCATGGATCTACACTGAAATTCCAATTCTTTTTTCCCAACTTGCTTGCTATTTCCTTCAGAGCTTCCACTGCAAAAATAAAACCCACATTAATTTATATCCGTCACCGAAATATTACCCTTAGTACTCACAGTGCATATGCACAGAATCTCACCGAACTTACGTTAGGACCAAAACTAAGGCTTTGCATGCTCCAAACACTAAACAATATATTTAGTGCTCGTTTGGTTAACATTTTAGGATTAAAAAAATACAAAAAAAAATAAAATAAGTTATATAAGTCAATAAAACAAAATATTACTTTTACTTATAATCATTACATTTTTTCTCTCACAAAAATTAAAAAAATTTTAAAACAAAAATCAAATGAAACTAAAAAAGTCAGACTAAAAAAATTGACTATGTTAGTCAATGTCAAACCACCCCTCAATCTTAACAAAAGATTATGAAGACTCGAACTCAAATTTTGAGTAAGGGATCCGAAAGTCTTAAACCAACCCGTGTTGGTGTTCCTAATCTTATATTCATATGTGTGTGTGTATATATATACCTTCAGAAGAGGGAAGTGGAGTGGCCCCGGAGGGAAGTGAAGTGGCTCCGGAGGCGAAAGTAACCAAGAAAACGATTACAGCAACTGAAGGAAGAAGCCGAGTGAAGATCATTTTTGCAAGTTCTCCGAGTCGAGAGAGAGAGAGAGAGAGAGAGACAGAATTTTGGGTCTTACATTAATTATCTGCCAAAGGCATTCATATCCGTGTGTTTGGTGGCTTTGTAGAGAGATATTGTCCACAACTTTTATTGACTAGGAAAAATGCATACACTGTACTCTCACAACTTTTAGAGGTTATTTGGGATGTTATAAATAAGTGTATTTTTTTAATTTTTTAGATTATAAAGTAGAGAAAAAAAATATGATAGTTTAGGATAATTTTTTAATTTTTTATGAAAAAATATGTATTATAATATTGTATAAAATTACAAAATTACGAAATTATGCTTGCTGACACAAGCAACAATATTGCACTGCACAGATACTAAGGACTTTTCAATTTTTTTTTTATTTATTGAAATGTGTGGCTACAAGTGTGCCATGTTTTCTTTTTGACTTAAAAAATTGTAGCTGCACAATTTTGTGTAACACTTTTTTTTTCTTTTTTCAATTGACAAATTTTCTGTCAAAAAAAGTGGTCAATGATATGATTTTTTTAACTTTTTTTTTAATGACTTTTTGAAGTTTTTAATTGATGTCAAACCAATCCTTACTTTTCTTTATAGGGGAGAGCATCCACACTGTGATGGCTTAATTAAAAAATGATTCATTGAAATGTATAAGATGTGATGATTTAGACATGTTTAGAGTTATTACATAAAGAATAGTGTTAGAGATTAGGGACAACTTAGCTCCGTTTGGTTTTCTTGTATGGATAAAAAAAATTACAAAATTACAAAATAATAAAACACTCGACTTTAGATGCAAAATTATCAAATTGACTGATATACAAACAAAAGTAAAAAAAATCATTTCCAAGTGGAGGGCAATTTTGTCATTCCAATGCAAAAAAACCAAAAAAGTCAAATAAAAAAACCAAACAACCAAAAAAGTCTCAGGCTAAAAAAGTCAAAAAAGTATTGAATGAAGGTCTTTTAACATTTAAATAATTTTTTCAATCCAAAAAAACATTTAAATAATTATTACTTAATTTTTAAATATTTAATTTTTTTATTTTTTATTTTTTATTTTTCACGATTCAAAATTATTAATTAAATTCTTACAATGAAAACTTTCTAATATATTTTTGGGGTACTTATTTGTATGTTATAATATGTGAACTTATTATCTAATAGGTTCTATAATAATTAATAACATTTTTCATCAAACGCCATTAAAAAAAGTCATTAATTGTTAATTTTCAGTGACAATTTGAAAATTATCACAAAAAATGTCACTAATTTTCAACTTTCAACTACAATTCAAAAAATTCATCACAAAAAACGTTAGTAATTGTAAGTTTTAGTGATAATTTATAAAAATTGTGACAAAAAAGTCACTAATAATTAATTTTTAGTGATGTGTAAAAAAATTATCTTTAGAAAGAAGAAATGTTGATATTATTGATTGATATTAGGCTTCTAGCAGCATACATTATTATTTTGAGGCCTAAATTGAACAAAAATGATGTTATCTATAACATTTCAACACATCATGTGCCTTTTATTTATTTGAACTAATCCATTTATAGAAGAAAACAAATATATATGAGGTTTCATTTTTCCATTTGTAATTATGATTTGAACATGTGAGACTTCATCAACTTTATTTTTAAGCCCGAACAAATGACAAATATTTTGAGCTTTCCCATTACTTGCATTTGCTTAATACAACAATATGTACAAGTATTCTAAAATTTTGGGAGCCTTCTCAATTATAGGATCTTCAGTGGTTTTTAAACTCGCCTAATGGACCAACTCTGTTAGAGATTCAAAATACCTATAAAAAAAATTTAAAAAAAAAAAAATCTAAAAAAACGATGCGTAACTACATTTATCTTAAATATGCGGAACTATCTCATGCTATGGTTTAATTTTTAAATTTTTTAGTGTAAAAGAAAGATTCACACGAGACATTAAGGCTCTCTTTGATTTAGTTTTTGGCATGAATTTTGAATTTTATTTTGAAAGATAATTTCTTAAAATGAGTTTTGAAAAGAGAAAACTTATTCAACCATAAGTTTTAAAAAGAGTTTTGAACCTAATTTTTAAGTTGTATATTTTAAAAATTTATTTGGTTATGAGTTTTGAAAAAAAAAAAAATGAAACTAATTTTTTTATTTAATTTATTTGTTTGAATATTTTATTTTTTATTTTTGTAAAAAATATTTATTTATTTATTTATTTTTCTAACAAAATATTTTTTTATTTTTTAAAATAAGTTAAAAATTATTTTTTAAATATTTAATTTTTTTTCAAATTTTAAAAAATTTTGTATCGCCCATATATATCTAAATCATAACAAATTATTTGGTCAATACTTAAAAAATAAAAAAAAAATTTATTTTCAAAAAAATAAAAAATATATTTTTTTTTAAAAAAATTAAGAACAAAATTGAAAAAAAAAAATTTGAATAGAGTTTTGAAAACTTGTTTAGTTATGAGTTTTTTTATATAAATTTTTGAAATTTTTTTGAAAACTTTGTTTGGTTATGAGTTTTGAACTTTTTTTAACCCAAATCATGATTTGAAAACAAAACCAAACGCTACCTAAAAAATTTTATAAAAAATTGAAAAGTTTTATATCAAAGACAAATGAAGTGAAAATGTGAGGGTTGTTTTATAAATATCCAAACGATATTTAATGTATAATATGTAGTCGGTTTTTTATTGGCTCTTTTGAATGTAAAAATATTTAAAAACTATAATAAACAAATGGTAACAAAGAATTTAGATAATTAAAAAAAATTTGAGACCTATAAAATATAAGTTTTAAATTTGTTAATGAATGCGAATTATTTCATATTTAATTATTGATTAGTTTTAAATCAATTTTAGATGTGAATTTAAAGATTACGGCTTGTTTTGTCAATTAGGTTAAAAGTTAAGTTTTTAAAATTTTTTTTAATTACATTATCTATCTACTTTTTTATATATTTCTTTATTTTAAAAAAAAAATTCAAAAAAATTTAAAAACTAATTTTTAACTTATTTTCCAAAATAGACCACCATATTTGATATTTGGCTTTTTGATGCGGCAAATTTACATGTGATCAATAGAAGTCCAACGGAAGGAATTGAAATTTTCCTTTTACGAGACAAACAAACAGACAGAGGGACAAAAACACATTAAGGATTGTTTTGGAAAAATGATTAAAGGTTGACTTTTTAATTTTTTTTTTGAAAACACATATAAGAAATATGAGAGATGATATGATCAAAAATGAGTTAAAAGTAGATAACTTTTAATCATCTTTCCAAAATAGGCCTAATTCTATCATTACACTAAGCATTGCAAATTTTTTCTTCGTGAGCAAGGACGGAATTAGAAGAAGATTATGGAGGATCATGGCCTTTTGTTTCTGTGAAAAATATTATTTGTCATAAAATTTTAAATATATATATATATATATGGTTTTATACATAAAATGACCATTTAGTGTAATAAATATATGTCCTTCATCACCCATCTTGCATTCTCTTTCTATTTTGCACAAAAAAAAAAAAAAAAACTTCTTCACCTACTAGAAATTGTATTTAATTTTTTTTTGCTATGTATATATATAATTTATATATATATCATATTGTACATACATGTGTGTATGATGAAAAAAAAATTATTTTTCTTTTTGTCCCTCTAATAATGAAATTCTAATTCCGTCCTTATTTATCATATAAAAAATATAAATGGCACATATCAAATGGTGTTTTAAACTTATTGATATGTAAAGAGTAGAAATAGAGATTCAGAACAATTCAACAGAATTTTTTATTAAAAAAAAAAGTACATAGTAAAATTCATTTATTGTAACTTTATAGACTGCGTATGAATTCGGAGCTCTAACTTTATTGTAAAAGTTATGGTTATAAAAACACAAATGCCTCATTTACGAGTATAGAGGGAGACAAGAAGATTGGACAAAATTAAATGGTTAATATACGAGTTAGAGATTTGCCATTCTTTTTTAATGTTATAACACCTCGTCAAATTCTAAAATAAACAATCTATAACTATTATGTCATTATAAAAGTTATAACTTTCTTAATCGTTCTTCAACTTAAAATAAAAGAAATCATCTTTTAGCCAAAAGATTAAGGAGTTTTCTTAAGTGTGCAAGTGCACACCATGTGTCACTTACACAAAAAGTGTAAGTGTAAGGTGTAAGTATAAGTATAAGGTGTAAGTGTAAGGTGTAAGTGTAAGGTGTAAGGTGTAAGGTGTAAGTGGGTTGCATATGGTGTGCAACCTCAAAAAAGGTGTAAGTGTAAGGTTTAATTTTTCACAAAAGGTGTAAGTGTAAGGTGTAAGTGTAAGGTATAAGGTGTAAGGTGTAAGTTGCACACCATAACCAAACCCAAAGAATAAAGAAGTGCACATTTTGCTACAATAATACTTGTACAGTTTATCAGAAGCACTACACAGTCATCTGTTGTGAAGGAATTTCTAAAGAAGAATAAAAATCAAAACAAGAAGATTGTAAGGATAAGAATAAAAAATGTCTTTTTGCCTCATGCTCCAACGTTTTGTACAAGTAAGCTCCTCTATTTGACAACTTGTCTTTCTGCCTCTTCTTCTATACTTGTAAAGTTCGTGTAATAACTTTTCCCTTGGGTTCGTGCAGGCCATTCAACATGCCCACTCTCTCTCCTTGCAATCTTTTGAGACTAGGGAGAAGTTGGCCAATTTGAAGAAGGAGTTTTCAACCCTTCAAAAGATGAATAAAGGCCTCCAATCAAAAATGAAGAAGTTAGAAGATCAGGCCGAGGCTGCCACTAAAGCCCAAACATTAGCCGAAGAGAAGGCCGAAGCTGCTGAGGCCATTAAGAAAGTTGCAGAAGCTCAGAAGCAAGAGGCCGAGGAAAAAATGGTCCAGGCTGAAAAAGAACTTCAGGAGGCCCTGGTTACTAAGGAGGCCGAAATCAAGGCGGCCGACGAAAAGGCCTATGCTCAAGGAATGGCTGACGTTACAGAGGAATACAAACTGCAAGTCAGGCATGCATGCAACAGGGGCTTCTTCCTTGGTTGGATGTCCCTGATCAAAAAACTTGATCTTCCTGCTGATTCACCCTTTCGAAACGCTGATGCTATCCCTCTCTCATTCCCCCCACTTCCTTCTCCAAGTCAACCAGAGGGAGATTCTGAATCTGAGTCTGCAGCTGAGGAGGAGGGTGAGGATGAAGCGTTGGTAAGAAAACCCAAGGAGGTCGTTGGGACTGAGTCTCCTTCTCTGAATGAGCAGGTGTTAGACCTGACTCAAGATGATGATGGTGATGGAGTTACCAAGGAAACTACTCTTCAGCAGACTCTGTCCGATGTTCATCAGGCCGACAAGAGTGTTGACGAAACCCTTGCCGAGATTGATGCCGAGATCGTGGCAGAAAAAGGTGCCGAGGTAGTTCTTCAGGAATCTACCGAGGTCCAGACTCAAGTTGCGCCTGAAGTTGAAGAATCATAACCTTGATGTCTGTTGTACTTTTTTGTTTCTTCTGTACTCCCTGTCTTAAAACAATGCAAGCTTCCCCTTATGGCCGATGTGCCTTTCATTGTTATTTGTGAACAATTTACTTCTGCTAGGCCATAGTGCCTTCATTATATACAACTGCAACTGTTTTTCTCTGAATGCTTTAGTCTTTAATTTCTCTTCATTGCTTCTGTATAGTTCTACACTTAGAATATTTTGCATGATTTACATAATTCTTCCTTTGCACAATCTTCTCGGGGTTACATACTTTGGGTATAATAACTGCAAGTTTTATTTCGGCAAAATACCGACCTGCAATCTTTTCATAAATTTCAACAAGTATAAAACATATACTTTTCAATGTAAACTTTGCAAACTTTTTCTCAAGTTGCAACAAATGTGTAAACAGTAATTTCACTCTAACTTACTTGTAAATTGCTACAAATTTCAACAAGAACTAACATATACAGTAAACTTTTCTCAAGTTATAACAAGTGTTAAACAGTGATCTACTTGTAAATTGCTACAAATTTCAACAAGGGTTTAAACAATATATTTAGCTTTTACCTCAACTTGTAAATCGCTGCAAATTTCAACAGATGATCATATGTCGGTTTAACTTTAACTTGTAAATTACTACAAATTTCAACAAGTGTTAAGCATCTTTTTTGATTTAGCCAACCAGTAGATTACCATAAGTCTATAAGTAATAACATCGGCTTCACTTCGACTTGTAAATTGCTACAAATTTCAACAAGCGAAGAGAAACAGTAATCATGGCTTAACTCCCACTTATAAATTGCTACAAATTTCAACAAGTGATAAACTTTGTATCGGTTTGACCAACTTGTAAATTGCTACAAATTTCAACAAGTGGTAAACTTTGTATCGGTTTGACCAACTTGTAAATTGCTACAAATTTCAACAAGTGGTAAACTTTGTATCTTTGCCTTCTCTCTACCCCCAATGTGAACCTGAGTTTCACTCGGGTTCTCATTACTTAGAGACAACATTATGTATTCATAAGTCTTGGGGAATTCTGTAAAGATTTTATTGATGACGTCGGTAAAATACAATGAATATCTTAATGATAGAAAAATTTCAAATTACAAGTGTTCTAGGGTCTTGGCAATGTTTTGCCTTCATTGTCTTCAAGCCGATAAGCTCCATTGCCTAATACCGAAGTAATTCTATAAGGTCCTTCCCAGTTTGGGCCAAGCTTGCCCTCTCTGGGATCCTTCTTGTTGCCGACGACTTTTCTCAAGACTAGGTCGCCGACTTGAAAATCTCTTGGGTTAACCTTCTTGTTGTAAGCTCTGGCAAGCTGTTGCTGGTATACTGCAAGCTGAATTGCAGCCTTCTCTCTTCGTTCTTCCAAAAGATCCAGATCTCGGGCTAAGAGTATGTCATTGGTCCCATTCTCAACTCCCTGGGTTCGGATCCCTGGGATGCCGAATTCTAGTGGAATGACTGCTTCTGTGCCATAAGCCATGGCAAAGGGGGATTCCCCTGTTGATCTTCTTGGCGTAGTCCGATATGCCCAAAGTACGTTGGGTAATTCATCTACCCACTTTCCTTTTGCTGCCTGCAGCCTCTTCTTTATTCCATCCAAAATTACTTTGTTGGATGCTTCTGCTTGCCCATTACTTTGGGGGAAACTTGGTGTTGAAAAGTAATTCTTGATCTTGAATTTCGCACAAAAGTTCTTGATAAGTTTGCTGTCAAACTGCGTTCCGTTGTCGGCAACGATGGCTCTTGGAATGCCAAATTTGGTGATAATGTTTTTCCATATGAAATTCTTGACGTCCACATCTCGGATTTTGACAAGAGGTTCCGCTTCTATCCACTTTATGAAGTAATCTGTTGCAACCAGCAAGTATTTTCTCTGCCCAGTTGCTTAGGGAAATTGTCCAACCAGATCCATGCCCCATTGGGCAAATGGCCAAGAAATTTGAATCGGATTCAGTCGGCAATGGTGATGAATCAAAGGTGCAAACCTTTGGCATTGTTCGCACTTCTTTACGTATGCTTTTGCATCTTTTTGTATGTAGGGCCATCAATACCCCTGGGTAATAGCCCTATGGGCTAATGATCTGCCCCTAGTGTGGCTTCCATAAATTCCTTCATGAATTTCATATAAAAAATCTTCAACTTGTAAAGGGTGTACGCACCTTAAAAGGGGTCCAGTGAAGGACCTTCTGTAGAGATGTCCGTCTGCAGTCAGGCTGAATCTTGCCGACTTCAACCTGACTTTGTGTGCCTCCTTGCGGTCTTCTGGCAGCTTTCCTTCTTTTAGGAATGCAACAATTGCGTCCATCCAGCTTGGCCCTATGTCCACACACATTGCTTCTTGCTTTGCGTTCTGTGGTTCTATGCTCGGGCCCGACATATAGTCAATCATAATTGTTCTTGTTTTTTCAGTCTGTATTGAACTTGCCAGGTTGGCCAACGTGTCGGCGTGGCTGTTATCATCTCGGCTTACTTGGAGAAGTCGGTAGTTCTGAAACAGGGCTGCTAATCTGATGACCTCTTTTACATATGCCGACATCCTCTCGTCTCTGGCTGCAAATTCTCTTGTCGACTAGTTAACAATTAACTGTGAATCACAAAAAACTATTACCTCATCTGCTTTTGCTGCTGCTGCCAGCTTTAGTCCTGCAATTAATGCTTCGTATTCTGCTTCATTGTTTGAGGCCTTGAATCCCAAATGGATGGATTGTTCTATTATTTCTCCATCTGGGGATATCAGCAGCACTCCTGTCCCCGCTCCTTGTCGGTTTGAACTTCCATCGACAAACAGTCTGAACGAGTCACCGATGTAGATGCTGCAGGGTCTGAGCTTTTCCTTCCTTTGTTCCTTGGCCTTTGACTGGGATTCTTCCTGCTTGCTGGGACCTCGTTCATCTTGGCTCAACGGAGCCCGATGTTCGATGGATTCGGGCGTGAATTCTGCCACGAAGTCGGCCAAAACCTGGCCCTTAATTGCTGTTCTGGGCCTGAACTCCAGGTCATACTGGCCCAAGGCCACTGCCCACCTTGCAACTCTTCCTATTAAGTCTCCTTGTTGCAATAAGGACTTCAGTGGGTGCTCTGTTAGCACTACAATCTTGTGTGCCTGGAAGCAGTGGTTCAACTTTTTTGAGGCCATTACTAAGGCCAGCATTAACTTTTCTAGCGGTAGATACCTTGTCTCTGTGTCGGCCAAGGTTTTACTTACATAATAGACAGCCTTCTGTTTTGCCTGCTTTTCTCGGATTAGCACTACACTTATTGCGTGTTCTGACACGGCTAAATCTGGCTAACAACTCCTCCTGAGTTGGTGTTGAGAGGTAATCGTGCCGTGGCCTCACATTCTTCAGTCCATAGGAAATCTGCGGTCTTTTTCACCAGGTTGAAGAAGGGTTTACACTTGTCTGAACTTCGGCTTATGAACCTGTTTAGGGTTGCGGCTTTGCCAGTGAGCATTTGAACCTGTTTTGCCGATGTTGGGCTCTGTAGATCTAGGATGGCCTTGATCTAATCTGGGCTGGCCTCTATTCCCCTTCTTGTTACCAGGTACCCTAGAAACTTACCAGATCCAACTCCAAACGCGCATTTAGATGCGTTGAGTCGGAGTCGATATGTTTCGAGTATTTCAAATACCTTTTTCAGGTCGGCAAGATGACTCTTAGGCTTCTTGGTCTTCACGACCATGTCATCGATGTAGACTTTTACTGTTTGGCCTATCAGGTGCTTGAACATTTTGGTTACCAGCCTTTGGTAGGTTGCTCCTGCGTTCTTCAGCCCAAAAGGCATCACCCTGTAACAGTACAGGCCTTTTGGGGTGATGAACGCTGTCTTCTCCTCGTCTAGGGGGTACATGGCTATTTAGTGGTACCCTCTGTAAGCGTCCAGGAAGCTCATCCTTCCATGTCCAGATGTGGCGTCTACTAATTGATCGATTTTGGGCAGAGGAAAGTTGTTTTTGGGACAGGCTTTATTCAGGCTTGTAAAATCTACGCAGACCCTCTATTTACAGTTTTTCTTTTTTACCACCACAGTGTTTGATAGCCATGTTGGATAATTGACTTCTCTGATGGCCTTGGCTTCCAGGAGTCTGTCTACTTCTTCCTCCACTGCTTCGACGTGCATTAACGTCAGTCTTCTAGCTTCATTTGTATTCTGAGTTTTAAGCCGACCTGTCGACGTTTAGTCTGTGACATGTGACCGCGGGGTCAATGCCAGGCATTTCATAAGGTGTCCAGGCGAACACCTCTATGTTTGTTCTTAAAAAAGCTTCCAGTTCTTTCTCTTCTTCTTCGGCTAAGCCTGAGCCGAGAAGAAAGAAGCGCTCTTCATCGCCCTCCTGGACGAGGATTTTCTTCAGTGTTTCCTCGCTCTTCTCGGCCGGCTCCTTGCCGACATCATCTAGGACTTCCATGTCCTCATCTTCAATTTCTACCTTCCCTGGTTCTTGTATGTTGCAGGTTATTTTCATTGCTGCCATGGAGCAATTTTTGGCCTGTAGCTGGTCTCCTCTGACTTCTTAAATCCCATGTTCTGTTGGGAACCACAATAGTTAATGCAACGTTGAGGGAACTACCCCTATTGCATGCAACCATGGCCTTCCCAATATGATGTTATAAGGAGAAGGCGTATCAATCACGATGAATTTTGTCCTGATCTTCTTAGTGCCGGCCTATACTTCCAAGTTTGTAGCACCCAGTGGCCACGTCGGCGTTCCATTGAAGCCGACCATCGGGCCACTCGATTGCTCCATGTCGTCTGGGTGAAGGCCTAGCTCCTTGTAACATCTAACGTACATGATGTCACAAGAGCTGCCTTGATCTATTAGGATGCGTTTTACTTGGCACTCCCCAACCTGGAGGGATACTACCAAGGCATCATTATGTGGGTGCTGTACCATCTCTAGGTTGGCTTCGGTGAAGGCTATCATCGGTCCTTGGCACTCCGCTGGCCGATGTCTTTTCTCCCCGACTTGGTAGACATGTTGCAGATGCCTTACCCTTTGAGTCTCTTCTCTGACTTCGTTCTCGTTAACTTTTGAATGAATCACATTAACTATCCGAGGTCCTTCTGCCCGAGGTTGCGGAGATGGTGAGCTGGCGATCTTACTGTTCTTCTCTTGTTCTGGTTTCATCGACAAGGTCTCTCAGGTGGCCTTGCCTTACCAGATCTTCCAAGTGTGCTTTTAGGGCTCTGTAGCCCTGTGTTGTATGTCCGTCTTCATTGTGATAAGCACAATGTCTGTCTATGTTTCTTCCCATAAATTCTCCCGGTTCCCTTGCTGGCGTTCTGGAATAGGGCTGGTTCCGAATTTTTCCTAGGACTTTTTGAATTGGAATTCGGAACACGGTTGTCACTGCCTGTTTGGCCCTTAACTCTACCTCTGTTTTGCTGAATCCGTTGTTACTTCAGCCTCGCTTCGGCGAGTCGTTCCCTTTTTCCTGTTTGACTTCCTTGTGGGCCGATGTATCCTCCTCGGCTCGGGCATACTTTTCGATCCTTGCCATGAGTTCTTCCATGCTCTTTGGCAATGTCTTTGCCAAAGATTTCCGCAGCGAACAGTTATCTTTCAGGCCGTTCTTGAAGGATACAACCGCCACTTCCTGGTTGCACTCGGGTATTCGATTGAACACCTCGTAGTATCTTTTTGCATAGGCCCTAAGGCCTTCATCATGGCTGATCTTTAGAGCCATTAGTGCGTCCACCCTTAATGGCTGTAGCTTGTTTGTTACGAACCTGGCCACAAATATCTCGGCCAGGCCTTCCCATGTCTTTATGCTTCCCTTCGGCAGTTTGTGGAACCAATCTGATGCAATTTCCCCAAAGGACGAGGGGAACACTTTGTAGAGTAATGGCTCGTTTCCACTGTACAGTGCCATTGAGTTCAAAAATAACCCAACGTGGAAGTTAGGGTTCGACTTACCATCGTATATTTGAAACCTCGGCATACTGAATCTTTTCGATGCTTCAAATTTGTCTAGTTCTACCGAGAACGGTGTCCTCGGCTTGACGGGTGAGGTTACCTCGACTTCAGCGTTCTGTTCCTTCCTCTTGAGGTAGTTTCTTAAGTCTTCTTTACTCCTCCTCGGAGCCCGGCTGTCTTTGGACTTCAGTCTCTTCGGCACACTACTCTCAGCCTCGTGATGGGCCCGTTTTGATCTTTCTCCGTGGGTTGTGTCAAAGCAGAGTGCTTGCCCTCGAATGTGCCGATGTTCTTTGCGCTCCTGATCCTTCGTATGATACATCCCCTGGGACTTCTCTTGTCTTGGTTCCTCTCGCCCAACCTTCCCGGAAGGCGGGTAAGAGTGCCTTTCGCTCCTGGTGTGTTGTGGTGCCTCAGGAATTATTTTCCTTCCTCCCTTCTGAGTATTAACTGCTGGAATTGGCGTATCCTGCAGCGGGTATGGTGGTTGCATGACATTGTTTTGCATCATGAAGTTGACGACCATTTATGGAGTCCGCCAATTTGTCTGCCAAATCTTTTACTTCCTCATCCCTCCGTAGGCACCTATCCCTCCATACCTGGAGGTTATCTTCGTTGTAGTATCTGTCTTGGTCCGTCTTCTTTGAGGTGTCGCCCTCCTGGCCGATGTTTTTTCCTTCATTCCCCTGGTTGCGGGTTTTTTCATTGTGGTTGTCTCCTTCGACGTCAAGGTTGATAGGCCTGCCACTCCCAGCGGGAGCGTTGTCCCCAACCTTTTCGTTTTGTGCGTTACTGGCCATCTATTCGTCTTTCTTTCCCACAGACAGCGCCAAATTGTGTGAGTGATTTTCTGACCACACTGCCATCCTTAGTAATTCAGCTGTAGAACACATGCAGAATAGATGGAACCTTGTTGTCTTGCACAGAAAGAAAAGGCTCCGGCGGTGGTTCTTCCGCCCGGGGGCACTCCGACGGTCAAGTCAGTATATCTCTTCAAGATAATCAAGTATTCAACTCACAAGCTTGAGTATTAAAAACATACCTTAGACCCATGGGGGTGCCTCTCTTTTATAGCTAATACAATCTTAGTCCTAATAGGAGCCTGGCCCTAATGGACTTAGAATTACTACTAATTTGGAACTCCCAGTGGGATCAGGATAAACTCTCTAAGAGTTTCATCTTTACCCAAACCGAAGTCTTCTCCCAATCTAGGACTCCTGTCCTTTATCCGTTTATCCCGGATTCCGATATCTTCGGAGATAACCTCAGCAACTCCGAGATTATCTCGGTATAACTACCACGACATGTGGCACCTCGGCTGAAACGTCGGCGTCACCATGCCACGTATTGGTACTCAGAAATATATCCCCACACTAGTCAAGTCAATATGCACCATTTTTCTACTCTCTGTTGGCCCAATAACCAGAATCCATAATGAGTGGGTAGAGATCATCAACAGATGTAGAAGCAGTCCATGGCCCGTCATTCGACATACAGTGAATTTGGTTGTCATTCGAGTTTGTTTCATGGCTTTGTTGTAGCTCAATCATCATTTCCTTCTGTTCCAAGTAAACTTAAAATATTTATTGCTTATTACATATAAAGAAAATTCATGTTCGAGTAATATAACACATAGCAATTGTTGGAAAAATGGTTTATATAGGCATATTTTGGGCCGACTTTGAGTCCAAAATTGAGTGGGCCCCAAATGTTGTTTAGGGTGGGTCCGAAGAGGTGAAGACGAAACGTCAAAAACCATTTATGAGTGAATGGGAAGTTGACGTCGTTTTCAGGTCTAACATTAATTTTTATTTAGATAAAATTCATTTGAATTTTTTCAATAAAAATTATTGTGGGAATTTAATTTAATTCTAAATTCAAATTTTGGATTCCTAAGTGGTTTCCTAAAGTTTGTAATTGTGGAATTTAATTTAATTCTAAATTCAATTTTTGGGTTCCTAAGTAATTTCCTAAAGTTTGTATCTCTTCCTTTATTTATTAAACTATTTCAATAAGTTAATATATATATTCAAATAAGTTTAATATATATATATATGTATATTTTAAATAGTTTAATTAATAAATAAAAGTTCCAAACAGTTCCACTAACAGAACAATTTTCAATTGTTTGAAAAATTTGGTCTCAACGGTCAAAAATTGTTTAATTTTAACAAGTGCACCTGTTCGGATTCAAAAAAGCACATGTTGACCATTTGCATACCTGTTCGGACCACAGGTTTGGCCTATAAATAGAGCCTTATTCCAACAAGTCTCTAAATCTCACTACAAGAAAAATCACTTTTGGCGACTAAATTTTTAGTCGCCAAAAGTCTGTTTTTAGTCGCCGAAAGTCGAAATTTGACTTTTCCCAACAAAATTCTTTATTTGCCACATTTGTCGCGTATACGTCGTCGGCGTAGGTATTAGTCGCCAAAAGACAGGTCTTTAGCGACCAATAATTTAGTTGCCAATAGTGTTTTACACTTTTGGAAATCAGGTCTTTAGCGACTAATAATTTAGTCGCCAATAGTCACTCAATCGCCGACTAAACGGTTTAGTCGCCAAAATAAAGAGTTTTGGCGACTAAATTTTTAGTCGCCAAAGGTGTTTCCGGCGAAAAAAAAAAAAACGCACTTTTTTTTTTGCTTTTCCTGAGTTTCGAACCTCAACCGTCCCACATTCCAAGCCTTTTTGCAACACACTCCCTCCACTATGCCACTACAACTTCACATGAATATATATGCAATATATATTATTTATATAGTATATTAACCGGTATTAATACAAAATAATATATATAAATATAATTATTTTAATTCAATATAATTTATGTAAAAAATAAATTATTTACTAAAAAAAAATTAGGCCACTTTTGGCGACTAAAGTGAGTTTTAGTCGGCAAAACCCCTCATTTTAGCTACTATTTTTTTTTAGTAGCTAAAAACATGCACTTTTGGCAACTAAAGTGAAGTTTAGTCGGCAAAACCCCTCCTTTTAGCTACTAATTTTTTTTTAGTAGCCAAAAACATGCACTTTTGGCGACTAAAGTGAGTTTTGGTCGGCAAAACCCCTCCTTTTAGCTACTAACTTTTTTTAGTAGCCAGAAACATCCACTTTTGGCGACTAAAGTGAGTTTTAGTCGGCAAAACCCCTCTTTTTAGCTACTAATTTTTTTTAGTAGCCAAAAATCTCCACTTTTGGCGACTAAACTGAATTTTAGAGCCCGGTGATGGTGTGTCCTATTTCTAACTACTTTTGTTTCTTCTAGTTATTCTTTTCCATTGTTTATTTTATTAATCTAGTTTTCAGTACATCTTAACCACCCACAAGCTCGATCCGTGTTGTCCACCTTGTTACATTTATTCCACCTGCGTTTAAGTCACCCACTTCTTCCCAGTCCTGAGTAAGTCCTTCAGTTTAGGCAGTGTCGGACTTAGAGGTCAAAAGATAGGGTATGTATGTATACACAGGTCTGTGAAGTTACAAGGTATGTGATAAACTGGATAAGAATAGGGTATGTATTAAGGTATCTGTAAAACTGATTAATTAAAAAGAACAATGAATCGATTATTTAGAAATAACTCTTCAGTCAGTTCTAGGTTAACCACTTTGCCCTCAATACCTAATCAAGGATTAGTAATTAATGAAGAAGATGTTGAAATACAAAATGATAAAATTGATGTAGACTGGAATATACCAAAATTGTCAATTAAAGAAATTTATAAAACTTCTTTTATACAAAATACTTTCAAAATCTCTTTGCATGTTAAGACAATTGAACAAGTATATGCTTTAGAAAAACCCAGGGAAACCTGTCAATTATTTGATACTAATCTCATAAAAAGATATTTAAAAAGTGATTACAATTTTATTCATATAGGTTTAATTCAAGTTGGTGTCAAACCATTAACTCAACAAGGTAAAAATACTTCTGTTTTATTATGTTTAAGAGATGCTCGTTTTCTTAATTACAATGATAGTTTAATGGGTATGATGGAAGCGGTCTTCATAAAGGTCCAGTACATTTTAATTGTTTTCCTGATTTTACTCTTAGTTTACGAGATCCAAATATTTTACATGCATTAACATTAAATATACAATTACATGGTTCATTTACCAATATGATGAATAAAACCCATAATATTGCTTTAATTTATCGTGTTCATTATAAGTGCATGAAAACTAATTTAAATGTTCACGCATTGCACAAGTCCCCTAAAGATAAAACTTTACTAATCCAAAGTAGTAGTACTGATACCCATATAAATGTTCCCCAAATGATTGAATGGAAAAATGTAGATTTACCAGATCAATGGATCACTGTCAATGAACATTACAAACATAATCAACAACAATCATCTATCCAAGATATTCAGGATATTCAACAAATTCATGATGGTACAGTTCATATTAAATTTAATCGTAGTCAATCATCCAGACATAGCACCTCTAGTGTACCTTTTGAAATTGAACTGAAGATGAAATATTTAATACTCCACTGTTTCGGAAAAATAGTCAAATTTATTTAGGACAAACCTCTAAATTAAAAGGTATTGATAATACTGCTACTTCTCAAATTAGTAAACCTGTTTACTCTATACACACACATTTACCTGAAGAAGAAACTGCTTCAAATAATTCTCCAACTCAAATTGATTTTGAAGAATTTATACCTCCAGTCAATCCTCAACTTATGACCATTAAAAAGGATTTTAAACCTGATCTTGATAAATTATTCATTGAATTTAAGTTGTTTAAAAATAAAAAACTCCAATATGCTTATTATGATACCTATGATAAACAACACCAATCCAGAATCACTAGACATTGGTATAATTTTATGATTGAATATAGTTTTGAATTACCTCTCTTGGAATATGTTGAAAAATATTACAAAAAGCTAAATACAATCACCAAATACAAATGGAAAACTTCTGAATCTACAACTGTTAGTTCTAGTCACCCTCCTCTTGAAAAAATAATTATCAAACAACAATGTTCTGACATTCCTGCTTCTCCTTTCAAATTACCTGGCGATGATGCTGAAATCAAAAAAGTCATTGAACAAAATAATTATACTAATCAATGTTTAAACACCATTGGTAAACAATTAGACAAAATAGAGACAAATTTGGAATCTGTTACATCTACTAAACCACAACCTTTAGATCAACCTTTACTTAATCTACCTAGTCATCGCTCCAAAAGAACTAGTTTGGTAACCACTGATCAATCTACTGTCAAAGCTATTGAAAAATTATTCACTAAACTATCTACCACTGATAATGCCTCACCTTCTAAAGATAAAAGGTCTTACTGTTTTAAATCAACAACCAAATATTGACACTGTTTCTACCACATCTGAAACTGACATTACTGATGATGAAATAAATCAATTAGCCCAACAATTCCAATCTTCTAATCTTAATAAAATTCATTATCCAAAAGTTAATCCTCAAACTACCAAAAACTGGTATTCTCGACCTACTCCACCTGACCTCCAATATGAAGAAAATAATATTAGTAACCAATTTTCTGTTTCTGCTAAAAAACTATACGAATGGAATATTGATGGTCTTAGTGAAGATCAAATACTCCAAAAATTAAATTATTTATCTATGGTTTCAAATAGTTACCTCTCTAATTATCCCCAATATTCTCAATCTGAAATTATTTCCTTAATTACTTATGGTTTTACTGGTATGCTCAAATCTTGGTGGGAAAAATACTTAACTGAAGATCAACGAGACTCCATCATATATGCTAATCAAACTGATGATAATGGTCTCTCTATTTTTGATGAAACTATTGGATGTTGCCACCCTGATGGTATTAATACATTAATTTATACTATTGTTCGACATTTTATTGGTACACCTACTAATATTTATTCTCGCATACATGATCAGCTTAATAACCTTACTTGCCCGACTTTAAGTGATTTTCGATGGTATAAAGATGTATTTACCTCTAGAGTTATGTTACGTGAAGACTGTACTAAATCATTTTGGAAAGAAAAATTCATTAATGGATTACCTAGTCTATTTGCTCACAAAATTAGAGATGTTCTTAGTCAATCTACTGGTGTTATTGAATATGACAATTTAACCTATGGTGATATAATTAGCACTATTCAAAAAGAAGGATTAAAAATGTGTATTGATTTAAAACTTAGTCAAAAAGCCACTAAGGATAAAGATAAAGCTAAATATGAATTAGGAAATTTCTGTGAACAATATGGTTTACCTCCTGTTGCACCTTCCCGTCGGAAATCACACAAGTACTCCAAACATAAATATAAATTCAAATACTCTTCTAATAAATATCGCAAAGATTATTCACATTCCAAATCTCATGATAAATTTTATACTAAACCCAAAAAGAAATATTATAAAAAATCACATCCCAAATCTAAATTCAAAAAAGACATTACTTGCTATAATTGCGGTCAAAAAGGACATTATTCAAATAAATGTAAAGAAAAGCAAAAATTAAAGGATAAAATTAACCAACTTCAAATTGATGATAATTCCAAAAATCAGTTATTTGAAATCTTCCAATTAAATCAATCTGTTAGCGACTCCTCTTCTGATCATCCAAGAACTTCATCTGATTATCATTCACCTAGTGACGATTCTGACCATAATATTAATCTAGGATGTAATAATGTCTGCTGTAAACCAGTTAAACAAATAACTGTTCTTACTAAAAACACCCAAGAAGAAATCTGTCCTTATTGAATTAATTAGCAAATTAGATGATCCCAATTTAAAACAAAAATATATTGATAAATTAAAATCTTTATTAATTCATTCTGATGATAAACCTAAGATTGATAAACCTATTATCAGTTTATCTAAGACTTTAGAAAGATTTAAAAATAAAACTAAAGAAATTATACTTCAGGATTTACAATCTGAAATCAATCAAATCAAACAAACTATTAATGAATTATGACAAAAAGATCGAAAATTAGAAGATGAAATTATTACATTAAAACTTAATAAAAGTTTAGATAATTTCCACAACTCAGTCCACGGATCTCCTAATGAATCTGAACATAATTAAATACGATTCTGATCACACTAATCCTGATAAATTAATATTTGACAATAGATCACAATCCCATACTCTTGACGATAAAAGATTAAATCTAATCAATAAAATCTATATGCAAAAATGGTATTCAAGAATTAAGATAGTTATTAATGATTTTGAATTAAACTTAATTGCTCTAATAGATCTTGGTCTTGATTTAAAGCTGTACAAGAAGGTTTGCTCCTACTAAATACTATGAAAAATGCCATGAGAAATTAACCTCTGCTAATGGTAGTAAATTGTATTAAATATAAATTACCTAACGTTCATGTTTGTCAAGATAATGTATGTTTCAAAACCTCATTCGCTTTTAGTAAAAACATGGTGATAAAATCATATTAGGTACTCCATTTATACATTTACTTTATCCATTTACTACATCTATTTGAAGGATTACCACTCATGTTTTAGGCCAACCTGTTACTTTTAAATTTTTATTTCCACCTGAAATATTCGAATTAAAACTGTTAAAAGATTGTTCTATTTCCCATACTATTAATCGCTTAACTAGGCAAATCAATTTTCTTAAAGAAGAAATTAATTATAAAAGAATTGATCAACAATTAACTGATCCTGTTATTATTTCTCGAATTAATGATTAAAACTAGAATCCACTGTCTGCTCCAATTTACCTACTGCATTTTGGCATAGAAAAAAGCATGTTGTTACTTTGCCATATATTAAAAATTTTAATGAAAAACACATCCCTACTAAATCTCGACCTATTCAAATGAATTATGAATTACTTGAAATGTGTAAGAAAGAAATTAATGAATTATTAAAAAACAGAATCATTAGTCCAAGTAAATCACCATGGTCTTGTCCTGCTTTTTATGTTAATAAAAATGTTGAATTAGAACAAGGTGTCCCTCGCTTAGTTATTAATTATAAACCACTCAATGCTGTTTTAGAATGGATTAGATATCCTATTCCTAATAAAAAAGATTTGATTAAAAGACTTAGCCAAGCTGTTATTTTTAGTAAATTTGATTTAAAAAGTGGGTTTTGGCAAATCCAAATTCACCCTAAAGATCGATATAAAACTGCTTTTAACACACCCTTTGGTCAATATGAATGGAATGTAATGCCATTTGGTTTAAAAAATGCTCCTAGTGAATTTCAAAATATAATGAATGATATTTTTAATCCATTTAGTCATTTTTCTATTGTTTATATTGATGACATCTTAATATTTTCCAAATCCCTTAATGAACATTGGAAACATTTAACTGCATTCTTTTATACAATTAAAAGTCATGGTTTAGTTATCTCAGCTCCTAAAATCAAACTCTTTCAAACTAAAGTTCGATTCTTAGGCTATGATATTCACCATAATACTATTCTGCCAATTAGTAGATCAATTGAGTTTGCATCCAAGTTCCCTGATGAAATCCTTGATAAAACCCAGTTACAAAGGTTTTTAGGTTCCCTTAATTACATTGCTGATTTCTACAAAGACCTTAGGAAGACTTGTCAACCATTGTTTGATAGATTAAAGGATAATCCTCCTCCTTGGTCATCTGTTCATACTTCTATTGTCCAAAACGTCAAACAATATGTTAAGTCTCTCCCTTGTCTTGGTATTCCTACTAAAAATTCATTCAAAATTATTCAAACTGATGCTTTTGATATTGGTTATGGTGGCATTCTTCTCCAAAAAGTCACTCCTCAATCATCTGAACAAATTGTTCGTTATCATTCTGGTGTCAGGAATAAAGCACAATTAAATTATAGTACTATTAAAAAAGAAATTTTATCTACTGTTTTATGTATACAAAAATTTCAAGATGATATTTTAAATCAAAAATTTTTACTCCGTGTTGATTGTAAATCCGCTAAATATGTTTTGGAAAAAGATGTTCAAAATCTTGCTAGTAAACAAATTTTTGCTTGTTAGCAATCTATTTTAAGTATTTTTGATTTTGATATTACCTATATACCTGGTTGTCAAAATTCCCTTCCTGATTTTCTTACCCGGGAATTTTTACAGGGGGGTAAGGGATGAGTGCTACTCCACATATTCCATATTTAAAAACCCA
The DNA here is from genome assembly GCA_025200525.1 of Camellia lanceoleosa. Lineage (NCBI taxonomy): Eukaryota > Viridiplantae > Streptophyta > Magnoliopsida > Ericales > Theaceae > Camellia > Camellia lanceoleosa. The sequence goes on from CM045764.1 coordinate 160,482,240, forward strand.
AATTACCTTTTACCAAACCCTACTCAAACAAGTTAATCGCCGTATTAACCGCCTCAAATCCGCCAAACCAACTACTAAAAGAGCCCAATACATCATTCACCAACAGATTCAAGCCCGTCGTATTTTGCGACATGATTATTACAACCATTTACATTATTTCCAGAATTATCTAGATCTCCTTTCTGGTTGTTAATCTCTGCTACTGATCATTGTTTTTTGTTTCAACAGATGTCTCGCCCAAGGCCTCCTTCTAAGGCTTTGGTTCCTTCTAGTCAACCTTTTGTTCCTCCTCCTTTGGAGTTAGTAGGACAATACCCTCAGCCCATTCAAATGATCAACCGTTACCAAATCCTTGGTAATATCTCCAGACCTAATTACTCAACTGCTTTGGCTACTGATCCTTTTGCTCCAAGCCAATTAGTCTCAGTTACTCCATTCCCTGCTAACCCAGTCAGGTCATCTCGATCTGATTATACCAAATCACACACTACTAATCTGTTCTATATAGAACCCAATCACCCTAAAGGCCAAGTAATCCATGAAATTGCTAAATTCCATTTTGGCTCTGGATGCCATTTCATCCTCCCACATCCAGAGAAAACACTCACCTATTACAAAGATATTTTGATCCATCATCAATCAGTCTTGATTAAACCCATTTATGATTGAACCTATGCCAGCAAGGTTCTGTATCATTCCATTTACATCCATAGTATTGTTTCCCAAGCTGAATGGGGTCCTCCTTATCAGCTTCGAGATTTACCTGGTCATTCCATCCAATATAATTACCATGATTATGTTGATGCCTGGTTCAAGATTTTCCTGTACCAAAATGAAACTTTTAGTCACTTCTGGTTCATCTCCTTTGATCAAAAATTCAAATCCGAGTTTCCTACCTGGTTTCTGAGATGGTGGACTCATTATGGTGCCATTTCAGACATCCTCCCAGGTGATCTCATTGAACTAGTTAACTATTTCTCCTCTGTTTACCCATTCACCACTCATCAGAGACAATTTCCATCTTTGTTAATTTTTATATCCAAATATAAACTCCCATGGATATTTAAATGGCATTATGGAATTGGTGGCAACATAATCACCCGTCAACATTCAGTCAAATGGTGGGCTAAGTACAATGTGCCCATAATTTTTGAAATTGTTCATGAAGAATTCCCCATTGATCAATGTGTTCCAACTCCTTCTATGATCAAAGCCCAGCAGAACCCAACTGCTGCAATCAGCCAAGGAAACCAGCCCAGTCTTCCTCCAGTCAACCTTGGAAGCCCCTCATCTAGTGGTTCCAAGCCCAAATCATCCAAATCCAAATCAGTTCAACCTGCCCAATCAAAATCCAAGGTGAAGTCCAAAGCTCCTGCAATTCCGGACCAGCCCAAGGAACATTCACGGCCCAAATCAAAATCCAAAGCTAAGGCTAAGCCCATTTCACCTCCTGCTCAGCCCAAAGCTAAATCCAAGGTCAAGCCCAAGATGTCCAGAGATGAATTGCTCCAGTTAGCCCGTCAATTAACAGATCAAGCTAAAGAAGCTCAATCAACCAGTTCAGAACATTCAGAAGGCAGTTCAGACCAGTCACAATCTTCTGAAGGATCAACTACTCAACCCATCTCATATGGCAGATCCGAGTTCCAAGATGCTCAGGACCCATATACGATCAACATAGGATTCCCTATAAATATAAATTAGCTTCAATCAATACTCTTTTGAGAAAAGCTGCTAATTTGTATCTATATTGAGTCCTATATTCACATGATGAATAGTAAAAGTTACTGTTCACTTTTACTATTCACCGTCACTATTCACCCAATCAACTTTTGTTAAAGCATATTCGCAGTAATCACTCCACCGAAAGCAACCGACAACATTTGCTTTGCCTTACACACTGCCAGCTGCTTTCATCAATCAAAGAAGTCACATGATTACTGTATTCAAAGAAGTCACATGATTACTGTATTCAAAGAAGTCACAGGATTACTGTATTTTTCTTTTCTATATATTGTAATTTCTTCATTCAGAAAGCTTCAAGTTTTTCATTCTTCAGTCTTTAGAAAAAATAGAGAGCTCTGAGTGTCAATTACTTCTTCCCGTTTGAAAGCCAATTAAGATCCTTGCAGTTGCTACACTTGTAATTGTAAGTTATTTTCTGTATTTTAAAATATTTAAATATGTTAATTATGTGCATTCCAAATCTGTTGTTCAATTTTAGTCATATTTGATTTCATAATCCATGTTCTTCATTCTACTTGCTGCTTCCGCGGTTTGATTTTAGTCGCCAAAACCCCTACTTTTGGCTACGAAATTGATTTTAGTCGCCAATAACTATGCATTTGGCGACTAAACTGTTTTAGTCGGCAAAAGTGGTCACTTTTGGTGACTAATTCCATTTTAGTCGCTAATTCTCCTACTTTCAACGACGAAAAATGGTTTTTTGGTTGCCGAAAGTGCTATTTGTTGTAGTGTCTGAAAAAATCGATCTGATAAAGTGAGTCTGCAAAAATCCTTTTGCTGTCCAATTTTCTTCTTCGCATTATTTATTCTTCATATTAAATTTAGGATAAATTAAAGAGAGTATTAGAACACAAGGTTTGATTCGTCGAACAAATTGTTTAGAGTACTACTATAATTTGTGAAGATCATTGTATCCTGGGAGATATATGTCATTCAACCGTAAGTACCGTAGCGGGGCAAATCTGTCTTAAGGACAGAATGTCACACACTCGACTTGGTCTTAATTTTAATTCGGTTCGATAAATAAATCCGGTATGTTATTTATTTATTTTGTTTGAATTTATTTCAAGTTTTTTATATACACAGAAGACTGTACCAACAATCTTAAGACAGACTTGAATTATTCTGTTTACAGAATTTTTCGTTTGTTTCCCTTTTTCTTTCTTCATAAATAATTTTGAAAGAAAATTATTTTCTGTGGATTTACAAAATAATATTCTGGTTGGAAAAACAAATAGTGATTATATGCTATTTGACAGATAGTAGTAATATACTGTCTTTTTTCTTTGACAACAACTAGTAGTACGATACTGGTGTCATTAACAATTCAGAATATATTTTTGTAGAATTTTGTCAGAAAATTAATTTTGGTTTTTTAGAAATTATTTTCTGAGTTTTCATTAATTAAAATTCTGCTTTCAGTATTTTAATTGTTGAAGTGTTACTGAAATTAATTTTCTGTGTGAAATTAATTTGGTTAAATAAATTTTATTTTATTTCCAAATTAATTGAAAAATAAAAGTTATATTCTTATTTCTTTTGTTTTACAAAATTTAATTTCTTGTGTGGAATTATTTTGGTTAAATAAAATTTTATTTTATTTCCAAATTAATTGAAAAATAAAAGTTATAGTTTTATTTCTTTTATTTTACAGAATTTAATTTTCTATGTGGAATTAATTTGTTTAAATAAAATTTTATTTTATTTTCAAATTAATTAGAAAATAAAAGTTACATTCTTGTTTCTTTTATTTTTACAGAATTTAATTCTGTGAATTTGGTTTAATTTTCTGTGTAGTGTAAATTCTAATTATAATTTTGTTTTGTATATTAGAATTGATAGCTACTGAAACTAATGCCCAAACTAGTACTGCTGTGGTGGCTGCAATTGCACCAACCCCCTCTCATGTGATGACAGTACCAATAAATCATGGAGAGAAGCCAGAGAAGTTCTCAGGAACTGATTTTAAAAGATGGCAATAGAAAATGTTGTTCTATCTTACAACTCTGAACCTGGCTCATTTTCTCCATGAAGATGCTCCTATCCTGAAAGAGGATGAAACCGACCGACAAGTGATTGCTGCGGTTGATGCTTGGAAACATGCCGATTTCCTTTGCCGGAACTACGTCTTGAACGGACTTGACAACACATTATACAACGTCTACAGTCTAATCAAGACAGCAAAGGAACTTTGGGAATTGTTGGAGAAAAAGTACAAAACGGAAGATGCCGGCTCAAAGAAATTTGTGGTTGGCAGATTCCTGGATTTTGTAATGGTTGATTCAAAAACTGTGATCAGCCAAGCTCAAGATTTCCAACTCATTCTGCATGACATTCACGCAGAAGGCATGTCTCTCAGTGAATCCTTCCAAGTTACAGCCTTAATTGAAAAATTACCAAAAGGCTGGAAGGAATTCAAGAACTACCTTAAACACAAGCGCAAAAAAATTTCTATAGACGAGTTAATTGTGCGTTTAAGGATTGAGGAGGACAACCGCAATTCTGAAAAGCGGGTTGGTAAGCTTCCTATGGAGTCTAAGGCAAATGTGGTGGAACATGCTTCAAAAATCAAGAAACGAAAGTCTTCTGAGAAAGTTCATCACAAGGCTCTAAGGAGGGATAATAAAAAGTACAAGTTTAATGGCAAATGTTACATCTGTGACAAATAGGGACATCGGGCCAAAGATTACCGTAGCAAAGGTAAAAGCAAAAGAAGAACAAGCAAAAAGCCTGCTTAAGCCCATATGACTGAAGTGGACAATATTTCCAATGGTGTCGATGACATCAATCTTTCTGCAGTTGTTTCCGAGGCAAATCTTGTCGGAAATCCTAAAGAATGCTGGGTGGACACTGGTGCTACTCGCCATATTTGTGCCGATAAAAAGATGTTCACATCTTATTTTATAGTGGACAATGGTGAACAACTCTTTATGGGCAACTCCTCAACTTCCAAAGTTGAAGGACAAGGAAAGATTGTACTCAAGATGACATCTGGAAAGGAACTCACTCTTAACAATGTGCTGTATGTACCGAACATTCGTAAGAATTTAGTTTCCGGATCTTTGTTGAGTAAGAATGGGTTTAGGCTTGTTTTTGAAAGTGATAAATTTGTACTTACTAAGAATGAGATGTATGTAGGAAAATGTTACATGTCTGATGGCCTTTTCAAGTTAAATGTAATGACCATTGTACCCTCAGTTATTAATAATACTACATCTTCTTCTTACTTGCTTGAGTCTTCAAATTTATGGCATGGTAGACTAGGACATGTTAATTATGGATCTTTGCGTAGATTAATTAATATGGAATGTTTACCTAAATTTGACATTGATTCAAATCATAAATGTGAAATTTGTGTTGAGGCAAAATTATCTAAAACTCCTTTTCATTCAATTGAAAGAAGTACGGAACCACTTGAATTAATTCATAGTGACATTTGTGATTTTAAATCAATTCAAACCAGAGGTGGAAAAAAATATGTAATCACTTTTATAGATGACTATACTAGATATAGTTATATTTATTTAATTCGAATCAAGGATGAAGCTTTGGAAACTTTCATTCAATATAAGAATGAAGTTGAAAATCAACTTGGTAAGAAAATCAAGAAACTTAGAAGTGATAGAGGTGGTGAATATGAATCACCTTTTGGTAAATTTTGTAAAGAACATGGAATAATTCATCAAACCACCGCTCTTTGCTCACCTCAGCAAAATGGAATTGCTGAAAGGAAAAATAGGACTTTAAAAGAAATGATGAATGCCATGTTGATAAGTTCTGGATTACCTCAGAACTTGTGGGGGGAAGCAATACTTTCTGCTAATTATATTTTAAATAAAGTACCCCGAAAGAAAATAAATCAAATACCTTATGAATTGTGGCATGGAAGAGTACTATCCTACAAATACTTAAAAGTGTGGAGTTGTTTGGCTAAAGTGGCTATTCCTAGTCCTAAAAAGACTAAAATAGGTCCTAAGACCATTGATTGTATTTCCATTGGTTATGCTAAGAATAGTAGTGCATATCGGTTTTTGATTCATAAATCAGAACATACCGAAATGCATGTAAATACTATTATTGAGTCAAGGAATGCATCATTCTTTGAACATGTATTTCCAAAGAAGACTGGACAAGAGACTAGTAACAATAAAAGATTTCATGATGCCATTACTAGTTAGGGTCAAGAACATGATCACGAACAAGAGTTAGATCAAAATGAGGAAAAGAAACCTAGGCGTAGTAAACGTGCTAGAACCTCAAAATTGTTTGGTCCAGATTTTCTAACATTTTTGTTAGAAAATGAGCCTTTAACTTTTAAAGAGGCTATGTCCAGTCCTGAAACTCCTTTATGGAAAGAAGCTGTCAACAGTGAAGTTAAATCCATCTTGCAAAATCACACTTGAGAATTGGTGGATTTGCCACCAGGTTGTAAACCTCTTGGGTACAAGTGGATTTTCAAAAGAAAATTGAAAGCGGATGGATCAATAGACAAATACAAGGCAAGACTTGTAGTCAAAGGTTTTAGACAAAAAGAAGGTCTAGATTACTTTGACACATACTTACCGGTTATTAGAATAATATCCATTAGAATGCTAATTGCCATTGCATCTCTATACAATCTAGAAATTCATCAAATGAATGTTAAAACCGCTTTCTTAAATGGTGAGTTAAATGAAGAAATTTACATGGAACAACCAAAAGGGTTTTCTGTTCCAGGGAAAGAAAAGAAAGTGTGTAAATTGGTTAAATCATTATATGGTTTAAAACAAGCCCCAAAGCAATGGCATGAGAAATTTGACAAGGCAATGATGTCAAATGGATTTAAAATTAATGAGTGTGACAAATGTGTTTATATTAAAAACACAGACAAAGGTTATGTCATTGTATGTCTTTATGTAGATGATATGCTCATCATTGGTAGTAATAATGATATGATTAAAACTACTAAGAAAATGTTGAATAAACATTTTGACATGAAGGACATGGACATTGCTGATGTAATTCTTGGTATGAAAATTACCAAAACATCAGAAGGATATTCTTTGTCACAATCTCATTACATTGAGAAAATACTTGACAAATTCAGCAAAGATGATGATCATCTGGCTAGAACTCCTGTAGATGTTAATTTGTATCTTTCTAAGAATGTACAGGAAAGTATTTCTCAATTAGAGTATGCCCAAATTATTGGAAGCTTAATGTACTTGATGAACTGCACTCGCCTTGATATAGCTTATGCAGTAAGTAAATTAAGTAGATATACGAGTAATCCGGGAGTAGAACACTGGAAAGCAATTATAAGGGTTCTAAGATATCTCCGATTTACTCGTAACATTGGGCTTCATTATACTAGATATCCAGCAATACTTGAAGGATACTGTGATGCAAATTGGATATCGGATACTAAAGACTCGAAGTCCACCAGTGGGTATGTCTTTACTCTTGGTGGGGCGGTTGTATCTTGGAAATCTTCCAAACAGACTTGTATTGCTAGGTCTACTATGGAATCTGAATTCATAGCTTTAGACAAAGCAGGGGAAGAGGCAGAATGGCTTCGCCACTTCTTTGAAGATATTCCAACATAGCCAAAACCAGTGCCTGCTATATGCATACATTGTGATAGTCAATCAGCTATAGGTAGAGCACAGAGTCATATGTATAACGGTAAGTCACGACACATTCGTCGTCGACATAATACCGTAAGACAACTACTCTCTAATGGAATTATTTCCATAGAATATGTTAAGTCTAAAGACAACATAGCAGATCCACTAACCAAAGGGTTAGCAAGAGAGTTGGTTGAAAATTCATCGAGGGAAATGGGACTTAAGCCCATTAAATAAGAGTTACCACAACGGCAACCCAACCTAGTTGACTGGAGATCCCAAGATCTAGGTTCAAAGGGATAACTAAGTTGTGATTGACTCAGAAGGATCACTGTGGAGTCCAACTCCTACCCATTTCTATGATGAAATAGTGATGTCTACAGCGTTTTAGGTTAAGTAAAACTTTTAATGATTCTTATATCTAGGATAACCTAGTGGAGTATAGCAGGATACTCTTCATAAGAATCACCTATGTGAGTGTGAACTGGGCCGGTTCTATAAGATTTGTGAAGGGCTACAATTCTCTAGAGCACTCATGAAAGACCAGGTTGTTCAGGGCCAAAATGAACACAATAGTGAGAACTAAACTATGTCTGGGAATAATCTGTGTGAGTTCTATTGTCTTGGTTTACACAAACGGCTGAACAGTTCAAGACATCATGTTCACTGGTTAGCTAGTAAATCCGATAGTGTCTCACAAGGGAAGGTTCAAAGCCTATCCTTTGCAGAATATTTTCAATTTCTGTACTCTCTGTAATTAGATCATGTTGTTGCATTTTCTCTCCGCCAAATTCCATTCATGTGAGGGATTATTGGAAAAATGGTTTATATAGGCATATTTTGGGCCGACTTTGAGTCCAAAATTGAGTGGGCCCCAAACGTTGTTTAGGGTGGGTCTGAAGAGGTGAAGACGGAACGTCAAAAACCATTTATGAGTGAATGGGAAGTTGACGTCGTTTTCAGGTCTAACATTAATTTTTCTTTAAATAAAATTCATTTGAATTTTTTTAATAAAAAATTATTGTAGGAATTTAATTTAATTCTAAATTCAAATTTTGGATTCCTAAGTGGTTTTCTAAAGTTTGTAATTGTGAGAATTTAATTTAATTCTAAATTCAATTTTTGGGTTCCTAAGTAATTTCCTAAAGTTTATATCTCTTCCTTTATTTATTAAACTATTTCAATAAGTTAATATATATATATTCAAATAAGTTTAATATATATATATATATATTTTAAATAGTTTAATTAATAAATAAAAGTTCCAAACAGTTCCACTAACGGAACAATTTTCAATTGTTTGAAAAATTTGGTCTCAACGGTCAAAAATTGTTTAATTTTAACAAGTGCACCTGTTCGGATTCAAAAAAGCACCTGTTGACCATTTGCATACCTGTTCGGACCACAAGTTTGGCATATAAGTAGAGCCTTATTCCAACAAGTCTCTGAATCTGAAAAAATCGATCTGATAAAGTGAGTCTGCAAAAATCCTTTTGCTGTCCAATTTTCTTCTTCGCATTATTTATTCTTCATATTAAATTTAGGATAAATTAAAGAGAGTATTAGAACACAAGGTTTGATTCGACGAACAAATTGTTTGGAGTACTACTACAATTTGTGAAGGTCATTGTATCCTGGGAGATAGACGCCATTCAACCATAAGTACCATAGCGGGGTGAATCTGTCTTAAGGACAGAGTGTCACACACTCGACTTGGTCTTAATTTTAATTCGGTTCGATAAATAAATCCGATATGTTATTTATTTATTTTGTTTGAATTTATTTCAAGTTTTTTATATACACAGAAGATTGTACCAACAGCAATACCCTACATGACACCAAATAATTGTTTCTCGGGTGAGCAAGTCTCTTTTATCTTGTTCTCTACACTTTATTGCTTGAAGTGTCATAATAGTAAGTACTAACAAAAATCGTAAACTAGCTTTGGGGTAAACATTTGTGTAAAAACAGAGGTTAATGGTATTGAAAATTTATTATGTAAATTACCATGAGAAATTAAAGACAATCAATCATGGTTTCCCAAATAATGACATGTTTAAGCAAAGGATAATACATGATGGTTGTGATTAAAGTAACTTGTCAAAATTCAACAAAAAATAGATCCCTTGTTCAGGTAATGCATTTCCTTTCCATCTATTTCTTTATTATTTTACTCGTGAATTTTCTTTATTAACTGTAGAGCTGACTTTGTTGCAAATGCTTCAGAAGTAATTAGTGTATTTTTTCATTAATAGGTATTATCTTAAATGATTTCTCTGCTCTATCACAATAACCAAATTATACCTGGGGATGAGAAACACGAAAGACTTATAAATCTCATTTTCATTGTAAAGAAGGTGAATTTTTTGTTTTTGTATTTTTGTATTTTTTTTGAACAAAGAAGGTGAAGCACTTGTTCTGTTATGTTTCGTGAAACAATTGGGATAAGTATTTGGTTCACATGAATTTGAATCTTTGGGTGTTTGGTTTATTAATTTATGTTGCTTTTGTTTTGTTTATTTGATTCTTTCTTTTTTCTTCTTTCCCATTCATAATATATATGGAAAACAGAGACATTATGTTATCATCAAAGCATGGAAAATTATAGATTCAAAACAATTTCTTAAAATGCATGAACTCTCTCTCTCTCTCTCTCTCTCTATATATATATATATGTACGTGTGTGTAAAGCCTTCATGTTCTATTGATCCTTGATTTAGGTAAATTTTTTCTTAAGGTTAAGGGATAATCTATCATGCTATATTAACTAACTTTGATTCACTCCAAAGCCTTCGACATCTTGCTTCATATTATGACAGAAAATAGAAGAAACTAGCTTTGATTCAAGCATGGAAAGAAAATAAAAAATAAAAAGCTAAGTGTAGTGTAATTCCTTTTCTCTTTTTTCCTTATGTACTATTCATTTTGTGGTGGTGCTATTAGCTTCTTTCATTTCATTGTTTTATCATATATCAATTTGCAACATAATTGGAAAGTATCTTATATACTAATGTTGGTGACTTACTATAAAATATCTTCTATACTATCCACTAATGATTACTATGAATTCAATAGAAGGGATTTACTTGTGATATGTTGAATTCTTTCTATTTGTTTTTAATTTCGTTTTTTAGAGAATATTTTTTTTGCTTACTTGCTAATTTTTGCTTGTATTGCAGTGCGTCATCATCAAAGCATTTAAAGAGTATATTTATGAGCCTCCATTCTAATTTGCATAGACAATTCTATGAGGCCAATTCAAGCAATTACAAGGAACTTATAAGAACTCAATTTGGGCATTGACTTCCACAAATATTATTGAAGTACCATAGCAATACACGCTTTTCATAGATATGAAGATTACCTTTTTTTCGGATATGTAAATATTTATTTGTTTAATTTTTGTTTATGATATTATGATAATGATATTGACTTTGTTAAAGTAGGAACAATGTTTTGATTTTATTTTATTAGTAAAGAATAATATTGCTATATTTGTATCAATTGTAATTACATTTAATAAATGAAATTTTATTTGTTTATCTTACAAACCAAAATATCAATGGTGTGAATGTTGTAAAACAATTATTTATTTATTTTTGTTTTGTTTTTCAATTTATCTCCATTTATGGCACAAATGAATTTGATCTGTCACTAAAAGTTGGATCTAGTGACATTTATAAGAGTTGTTAAAAATATTAATTATGGCATAAGAAGAGTCATGAAAAAGTATATAGTGGCATTTTTTAAATTGTAAGTATTTTTTAATGGCACTTGGTAGTGTCATGAATAGTGTTTATAATGACATTAAAGTGTCACTAAAAGGTTTTAGCCTTCATGGTGTAGTCGCACTTACAAGTGCCATTATTATCTACTGTGGCATCAATATAAATGGCACTTGTTTAAAACGCCACAAAATTAAAAAATGTCACTAAAAGAGTAGTTTCGTGACAATTTCAAGTGTCATTGAACTAAGAAAATGTTGTACGGCTAATTGTAAGTTTTAGTGACAATTTATAAAAATTGTGACAAAAAAGTCACTAATTGTTAATTTTTAGCGACATTTGTAAAAATTATTTTTACTGACGATTTTACTAACTTTCAATAATGAAAATTAAGTTCAACTATTAAAACCTATTGATAATTTATCCTATATTTTTTTAATTGAAAATATTTTTAATTCACTTAGAGAGAAGAAATCTTGATATTATTGATTGATATAAAGCTTCTAACAGCATACATCATTATTTTGAGGCCTAAATTGAACAAAAATGATTTTATCTAGAACACTTCAATACATGTGCCTTTTATTTATTTGAACTAGTACATTTATAGAAGAAAATAATTATATATGAGGTTTTATATTTCTATTTGTAATTATGATTTGATCATGTGAGACTTCATCAACTTTAATTTTAAGCCCGAACAAATAACAAATATTTTGAGCTTTCCCATTACTTACATTTGCTTTTATACAACAATATATATAAGTATTGTAAAATTTTGGGAGCCTTCTCAATTATAGGGTGTTCAGTACTTTTTAAACTCGCCTGATGGACGACCAACTATGTTAGAGATTCAAAATACCTATACAAAAAATAAAAAAATAAAAACAATGTGGAACTATATTTATTTTAAATATGAATTTTATCCCGTTTCGATGATTCGCATTGTTTATTTTGTCAAACACTTCGTATATTTCATTCATAAAGAAAATTAGGTCGATCCGATAACTATAAATTGTTTAATTTATTATGTTTCTCATTGAAAAATGTATAGTTTATTTTAAAAAATACAATTCTTGTCTATTTTTTTAGTAAAAAATTGAACAAGATACCGTTATCAGATCGATCTAATTTTTTTGTGGATGAAATATATGAAATGTCAGACAAAATGAATGGTTCAGATCATCGAAACGGGGCCCGTGATAGGGCTCACGGACCCAAACAGCACCCTCCAGTCCAAAATCTGGACTGGGGGAGATCCTTCTCCTAAAAAATATAGATGGCACATATCAAATGGTATTTTAAACTTATTCATATGTAAATAGTAGAACTAGAGATTCATAATAATTCAACCCACCAATTTTTTTTTTTTTAAATAGTACATAGTCAAATTCATTTTAACTATGAATTATATCATTTAAAAATTGAATGTGAATTATATCATACAAAACTGAATATAGATGGTTATCATTCCATTTGTTTGAGTCAATATCACCACATATTTGTTACATTATAATTAGTGCTCTAAGCCTGCAACATCAAGCATGGAGCGATGACAACAGCAACAGCAAGGTGGGTGGAATCCAGTATTCCGACGAAGACAAGGGAGTCATGGAGTGGCAGGACAACTCCACACAATTTTTGTTAATGAGATTCTGGATTCAATGAATCCGAAAGGATTGTTCACCATGTTCTCAAATTTTGGTGTTGTCAAAGATGTTTATATCCCAGAAAAAGGCAGAAAACAACGAAAACCAGATTTGGATTTGTAAGATTTGACTGTCCGGTCGCAGCGGGGATTGCTATTTAGAAACCTAATGGAGCTTGGTGTGGTGATAAGTCTTTGAAGGTAAAAATGGCTGATTTTGGGAAAGAAAAAGATCTGACAAATCTAAGACTACGAGTACAAAAACCAACTGGGGTATCAAGTTTAGTTGGTGTTGGTATTGGAGGGAGAAGGTCCTATGCTGAGGTGCTGAAAGGAGGGAGGTCTGACAGTGGTAACAACATTAGAATCAAAGCAGAGGAATATGCCATTGGTTGGTTACTATTGACAGCAGTAATCAAATTTAAACCTCATTGCAAATTTGATGATTTTAAGACTGAATGTCGAAACAGAGGTTTGAAGGACATACAACTTAGAGAACGTGGTGGGAGGAATGCGTTTATCACATTTAAATCACAAAAAGACTGTAGACACTCCATTTTCGACCGACTTTAAGACTCAAACGTCATCGATTGAGCACTCGGTAATGGTGCATGTTGTTCTTGTTCTGAGGTTTCAAAGTTTTGGCTGAGAGCCTTGCATCCGAGGCTCGGAACTCCTTTGTACTTTGGATCGGTTTGCGGACCAAGTCTTGTTTTCCCTTCCCGGAGGGAGGGAGAGGTCTTGTAGACCATCTCTTTGTGGTCGTAGACTACTTTTCGTGGTCGTAGGCCATTTTTCCCGTTTGGAGACTAGTTCCCTGTTTTTGGAGCCTTTGACTATGCGCCTTGTCTCAGGACCGCTTAACGTTCTCCGTTTGGTGTAGTTTTTGAACCACACCTTGTTGCCTCTGCCTAGAGGAACACTGTGGTTTGGGAGACCACTTTTGTGGTTGCATACGACTTTTGATGCTCGTCAGCTAGTTTTCGGGGCTTTTGGCCGCGTGTTTCTCCTCCCGATTTCTTATCTTGCATCCGTTTTGGTTTGTTTTTGGTACAAACCTTGTTTTCCTTGTTTGGAAGGTAGTACAAGGGTGGGAGACCAGTATTTCTCCTTGGAGACCACTTTTCCTTTATCCAACTAGTTTTCTTGTCAGATAACTAGCTTTCTTAGTCTTTGGACCATCTTTTCTGGTTTGCCACCACACCACCATCTTGCATTTAGTGTGTTGACCTATCCCACCTATGGCCGACCAGTTTTTGCTCTAGTTGACCACCTAAAGTGGTCGGTCGACCACTTAAACTAGTAGGCCGACCACTTCAAGTGGTCGGCTGCTTTTTGGCACCTTTTTGGAGATATTTTCCTCCAGCTGGCATAGCTGAAGGACATTAGACCCATCCTCCATACATGTGTATGGAGGGATTGCCTTGGTGTTTAGCTTCTCCTAGAAGCTTTGCCTTTCCTTCTCTATAAGAGGGAGGCTCCTCCTCCCTCCTCCAAGTTCAATAAATCTGAGGGAAGAGGATAGATATAGTGTTGTATCTATATTGCCTTGTTTGCTTCATTTTTGTGCCTTAAAGTGTAGAGTTGTCTTACTTTAACACACAAACACATACTCAAACACCATCCTTTTTCTATTGAGGTGCTTAGGGGCTGATTTTGGTGTTCTTGGGTTGCCTTCAGCTTGAAAAACCTGCTGGAGTTGCAGTTATAAAGAAGGTCTTCAAGGGTGAGCTTTTGACCTTTAAATCCCCCTTTGTTGCTTAAGCTTTTAGCCTATCTTGCATGCTGTTTTAAGTTTAACTTATGACTGATAAAAGTTCTATTTTTGCATGCTTTTGATCTTTGTTTAAGATCACTTTTGTGTTTGGGGTTGTTTACCCCCTCTTAGGCCTTGTTTGGCCTTGTTTTTTAGCCTTTTTTGTGAGCTTCGGGACCACCTTGTTTTGCCCTTCTCACCACTGAAATCTAGAGGGATTTCAGTGGTGGGGATGGTGTTTTAAGGTCCTAAGAAAAAGAGGGTCATCCACGCTCCTTGTGTCTTCTTTACATGCCTTAATATGCCTCATGTTTGAGCATCTTTACTAAGCTTGTGTTGACCATGTCTTAGCTTGTATTTGTGGTTATTTTGCTGAGGCATACCACTGTTTTTACTTGCTTTGGTCACTCCATGCATGCCTTATACACTTGTAGTGTAAATCACACTAGCTTTGTATGCTTCATGAAGTAGCATGTCATTCTAGCTAGGTTTGTGTCCATTTTAGCATGTCCTTGGGCTTGTTTTATCATGTCATACCTCTGTTTAGGTTTGGTTTGGTTAGCCTTTGCATGCTCCATGCACTTGTAATGCATTTCCATCAAATAGCCTAACATGCATCATGTTGTAACATGTCATTCTAGCATGCTTTTGGCTTAACTTCATGAAGCTTTTGTCCATGTTTTAACATGCTTTAGCTCTGATTTTGGTTGTTTTGGCCATGCATGACTTGCTTCGTATAGCTATAGTTCAATCTAGCTTGTTAGCTTTGTACACCAAGTCCACTAGCATGCTTTACTTGGCCTATTTCAATGATTTGGCATCATTCATAATGTGATTTCAGTACATGTTTCATGTCCATGTAGTCACATTTATCACTCATTCAATGCATTGGAGGGTTTTCCCCTTTATGTCTTAACATGAACCATTGCGTATGCCTTCATGTCTTTGCTTGCGAGCTGCCATTTCAGTGTTTATTTGGGGTTATTATGTCATGACATAACTCTGATTTTTGTTGCTTAAGTCATTCCATGCTTGGTCTTAATAAGTGTAGTGTAATCTACCTTATTTGCCTTGTATGAATCATGCCTTATGCCCTTCATGCTAGCATGTTTTGGCTTCCTTCCATGCATGTTTTAGACTCATTTTAACATGTTCTAGGACTATTTTGGATTGCCTTAATCACATGCTTCATGTTTTGTATACTTGTAGTACAAGTGCTCTTACTTGCTTCAAGCTTTGAGCATCATTGCATGCTTCATTTGTATTGCGTACATGATTTCGCATCATCTAACATGACATTTCAGAGCTTATACCATTATCATGTTCCCACTTCATTCATGCTTTGAATATCTTTAAGTGTTGTGAATTATGGCCTTGTTATGGCCTTAGCTGGCATGCTTGCATGCCTAGGCCTTTGGACCCTTATCTCTGCATGTTTAGGTCCTTGTTTTGACCTATTTGAGCTCTGTCCATGCTTAGTTCATGCATTTGTGCCATATATTGCATGCCTCCTATGTAGTCTTCTTCACTAGCCTTCATGCCTTAGGACTCTTGCATGCCTTACTTGCTTTATTCGAATGATTTGGCATCATTTCTTACCTCATTTCAATGCATTTGGTGTTGTTACACTTGCACATTTGTCACTCTTTGAGCCTTCTTGAGAGTTGTGCTCTTAGGCCTCTTTGATGGCCAATGCATTGTGCATGCATGCCTTACTTTATGTGCCTTCATTTCCATCACCAACGACCACTGATTTGGGCATGATTGAGGTTTACCCTTTTGGTTTAAGTCCATTAAGTATACCATGTATATTGCATTGAGCATGCCATGCTTGGTATATTAAATAAGTTTCCCTTGTTGCATTGCATTGTGCATGCATGCATTACATTATGCTTAGAACCTTATGAATGCCTTGCATTGAGTATGCCATCTAGTTTTTAGCATTTAGCATTGTGTGTGCTAGTTGTTACATGCTTTAGCATTATGCATGCCATTAGCCTTGTTAGGTTGTTCATATTGCATTGCATGTTTGCATACTTAAGTCATATTGCATACTTGCATGCTTGAGTCGCATTGTGTATGCCATGCTTGCTTGCATTGTGTTTGGAATAGGTGTTAGTCCAAACACGGGAAATGAGGGATGTTTCATACTTTAAGTGATGAAACGTGCCTTAATTCTCGGTCGCCGACGCTCTTGATCATACATGATAGAGTTCTAGGCTTTATGTTTTTACTTGTGCATTCATTTTACATTGAATTATGCAACTTCGCCTCTTGGCCATCATGCATTGAAATGCGCTATTGGTGACTCGAGGGTCGAGAACTACACTCCCTTGAGTTAATGACATGATAGGAAGGGTGGTTGTGCACACATATCTTGCAAATACATTGCCATGCCCTTTCTTGCTCTCTATTGCAACAAATTGTAGTTCAGCAGCAACAACTGGTCGGCCAGCCAGAAAAAGTAGTTGGCCGACCACTTTTCTTGGTTTTCAACAACAAAAAGTGGTTGGCAGGGATTTGGAGAGACCAAAAGTGGTCAGCCACCCTTCTACTGCATTCCCAAGGTGGATTTTCATCTTTTTGGAGCTTGGTGCTACTTTTTGAAAACAAATGAAACCAGAGGCAAATCGGGGCATTGCATTGGATTTCCGAGTAAGGCAACCAGACATGCATGCATTCCTCTACCTCTGAGGCTCTTGATTTATTGCTTTCCTTAGCTGCCATGCTTAGATAGCTAGGTTTTGCTTTGGTCTATACCTTTAATAGTTAATGGGTTTAGCTATTTTAATTCGTTTTGTAATAATTAGTTAACTAGGATTAGTTAATTAATTTGTTGTGTAATAATTAGTTTAATTAGCTTAGGTTAGCTAGTTAGTCTCTCATTCGGTCTCTCCCTCGAGAGAGCCAATTGTTGTAATAAGCGTGTGTGCGTGTGTGTGATACATGTCTTCTAATCCCCATTTCTTTCTCCCTTTTACTTAACCGCTTACGATGGTTAGTTTTAGGGCACGTTTCATTTAGCATACCTTATGCTTGCATGTTTGCATCCATTCATCTATATTACATGCACCAGGCTCGGCGCATCATGCTAACTGCATTGTATTTCAATTCTAATTTGAATACATGTATTGAATTGCATCTCACATGCCATTTCTAGGATAGCCGAGCCTATCTTAAATGTATTTTTGCATGTGTTGCATTAGCCATTTTAACACGAACTAGGATCATGCATTGATTTCTAACTAGTTCTTTGTTTTGACTCGGAGTACACTGTGAGTATTTACACTTTAGCATACTGCATGTGTGTTAATGTTGCCATGAAAGCATGCTTGCCATGAGGCTATTTGTTTATTTGATATAACTGCTTGAATGTCTGTGGGTGAAGGTTGGATTACTTGAATTGGGATAATTCATCGAAATCTGCATTTTAGCCTACTTGCGAGTAACAAATTTCAAACTATTTTCCAAACAAACGGATATGTAATGCTTTGTTCCAAATTCGGCGATCTAGTCTATACTTGTTTTACTGTGCGCATCACATAGTAATTCTATCTAATTAACCGGAATAAGAATACATGTGTTTTCAAAAACTCGATATCATGCTTAGTACAGGCCGATCTTTGATCGGGCGAGTGGGGGTGCTCATTAAATGACCTTCCCCAATCATACCCAAGTTCCCGAGCCGAGGCAACTTTGGTGATGATAGACACGTGGCCTTAGGCACGAGTCAGGGTTTCCTAAATTTCCCCAAAATAAAATATTTAGGTGGCGACCCTGTATCTGGCAAAGCAGTCCATGTTTGGTACTTCTTTACAAAAATCAGTTTTCCAAAACGATTTGCCAGATTTGGACTCTTTGATGATTCATCAATCTCACATCGCACATTGTGAGATTAGATTAAGAACCGTAACATTTGAGTCCGAACTGTAGTAAGCAAAGCCCAAGGGGCGCGTCTACAAGACTTGAAGCAATCGCTGAACAACCTTGGAGATTGGCTATTGGAGTGGTGTGATTCAATCATTGAGTGGAATAAAGGTATGAGGTAAGATAATGAAAGATTGATTTGGCTGGGTTGTTTTGGGATGCCTCCAAATCTCTAGAATATTGATTACTTCCGAAAAATTGGTGGTGCTTGGGGGAAGGTAGTTGAACTTGATCATAATGTCTTGAGCATGGAGTCTCTGAAGTGTGGGAAAATTAGAATTTGTACATCTTATTTGGAACGTATTGACAAGTTGGTTATTCTGGAAAAAGATAGTAGATCATACCCTGTTGGTGTAGTTGAAGTCGGGGATTTGTCAACAAAGTCCATGGATGGTGGTAATCAAAGTTCAGTGACTTGCCATGGAAGCGGAAAGGAAGGTGATGACGTTGGTAATATTGTGGCTGATGTGGGCAGTAGTCATGACATGGCAAGTGGTAAGAAGACTAATGATGGGTTGGTGGGGGCTGCTTCAAATCATAAGTGTAACTCAGTCTCTATATCGATGGTTAATGAGATTGCTGTAGTGATAAGAATTTGTGATCATGCTTTGGTCCATCCAGTACCAATGTAAGTTTACAGGCACCATTAGTAAGGGAGGCTGAAGGGAGTGAAAGACAAGGCGGTGCTATGTTGGAATCATTTAATGGGCCTAATGGGTTTATAAGAAGTTTAAGTGCAGGTGATCTAGATAGGCCCAATTTATCTCTGGAAGTAGTGCTGGATCAAGCCCATATTGATGGGAAGAGTCTGGGGCCTTATAATGATAAGGTCACTCATATTGAGGGGGTTAACTCGAATGAAGAAGTTCAAGATAATGACAGTATAGATGAGGAGTCCAGCCCAAGTGAAAAAGAAGGAGAAATGTATCAACCTGGTGCTTATGTTTGGGCTAATACGGCAGATGGCTAGTAAAATGACAGTAAAGTGCAGGGCAAATTCTGGAAAAGGACGAGGAATAAGGGGTTATTATTTAAAAATGGTTTCCATAGAGGTGCCCTTGTTCAAGCTGCAGCAATGGCATCCTCATCATCTTTATCTATCAGTAACAATTTAAGTAAGCAAAGGAAAATCCGAAAAGAAACAGAGGATACAGTTCAGTTGGGTATGACTCTGGGGTTGGCAATGAATGGGAAGGAAGCTGAAGTTGTGGAGCGAGTAATTCAGATGGAAGTTGAAGACATGGATAGAGTGAAGGCAAAAGGGGTGGAGCTAGGTGCTTAATTTGAGCACTTAGTAGGTGGTTCCAGCGTATAGTTATATCTTCATGAAGATTCTTTCCTGGAATGTTAGAGGTTTGGGTAGGGCAGATAGAAGGCAAAGGATTAAGGAATTTCTGAGTCAGAAAAATTTGGATATGGTTCTGCTGCAAGAAACAAAACGGTCATGTATGGATGAGAGTGGTGTTAGGTCTTTGTGGCCTATTGATTCGGTGGAATTCATGGAAGTGGGTGCAGATGGTAGTGCTAGAGGGCTTCTTTGTGTACCGAACCCTCTAATTTTCTCATTAAAGGAGTGCTGCTGTTCCAGAAATTTCATACTGTTGGCAGGTATTATGCACTCTTCTATTAATTGTGTTATTGGTAACATTTATGCTCCAAATGAAGATTCGAATAGGAGAAAGTTATGGGGTATTCTTTCTAATTTGAAGTCTATTTTTCCTAATCCTTGGTGCCTACGGGGTGACTTTAATGAGGTAAAAAATATTAGTGAAAGAAAAGGGTGTGTAAGAAGGGACAGAGGAATGGGTGAGTTTGGAAATTTTATTAGCAACCTTGAATTGGTGGATATCCCAATGCTTGGTAGGCAATACACTTGGGGCAATTCTCAGAGCTGGAGCAGGATTGGTCGATTTCTAGTTAACTCTGAGTGGCTAGAATGGTTCAGATATAAGGTTTGGGGTCTTCCAAGACTTTTTTCTAATCATAGCCCTATTCTGTTGATGAAAGATGATAGGAATTGGGGCACGAAACCTTTCAAGTTCATCAATGCTTGGGTTTTATACCCTGACTTCCTTGATGAAGCTAAAAGAGCATGGGAATCATCAGGTGTACAAGGTTGGGCTTGTTATATCATCATGGAGAAGCTGAGAGTTCTAAAAGTAGCACTGAAAAAATAGAATAAGGAAGTGTTTGGTGATGTAGAATCTAAATTGAAAGAAGCTGAAAGTGCTTTACATTCTATAGATTTACAATTTGAATTGAGGGGGTTGACTGAGGTGGAAGAGGGTAAAATAAAGGAGGTTTTGGGTTTGATCTGGAAGCTTAGGAAAAGAAATGAGTGGATGTGGGTGCAAAAATCTAGGATGGACTGGGGTTTGAAAGGGGATAGAAATACGAGGTTTTTCCACCTTATGGCTTCCAAAAAACATAATAGAAACTTGATAGCTATCTTAAGGTTAATGGGGTTGAGGTGGATGAACCAAGTGAGGTAAAAGAAGCAGCTTGTTCTCATTTTCAGAATTTATTTACAAAACATTGGAGGTGTAGGCCAACAATTGGTGGAGATTTTAAGGAGATTGATGCTAACCAAGTTGGTGCTATTTTGGAGAAAGAATTCATAGAGGAAGAAGTTTGGGCTGCTATAAAAGATTATGATGGTAACAGAGCCCCAGGTCCGGATGGATTTAATATGATGTTCTTTCAAAAATGGTCGAAATTCTTGAAAGGTGACATTATGAAGTTTATGAAGGAGTTTTATAGCAACAGTAAATTGGGATTTGGGGTAAACTGCTCTTTTGTCTCTCTTATTCCTAAAAAAGAGAATCCAAGCTCTCTACTTGAGTACAAACCGATTAGCTTGCTAAATTCTCCATATAAGGTGTTGTCCAAGGTTTTGGCTAATAGAATTAAGCTAGTCCTGCCTAGTGTGATTGATAAGGCTCAGTCTGCTTTTGTAGGGGGTAGAAACATCATGGATGGTGTGCTTATAGCTAATGAGGTGGTGGATTGGTGGAAAAAATCAAAGAAGAAGGGCCTTATTTTAAAATTGGACTTTCAAAAAGCATATGATACGGTTAACTGGAATTGCTTATTGCATATGTTATCTAGTTTTGGTTTTGGTTCAAGATGGATTCGATGGATGAAAGAGTGTTTGGAATCTACTAGAATTTCCATCTTGGTCAATGGTTCGCCCTCTGCTGAATTCTGTCCACAAAAAGGGTTAAGATAGGGTGATGCTCTTTCACCGTTCTTATTTAATGTTGTTGCTGAAGGTCTAAACATATTGCCATCAAGAGCCAAGGAATTGAGGATTATAAAAGGAGTGGTTGTGGGTAATAGAGAGGTCAACGTTTCCCATCTTCAATTCAATGATGATACTATTATTTTCTGTGAGGCTAAATGGGCAGAGATTGTGGCTGTCAAAAGAATATTACATTGTTTTGAAGTGGTCTCGAGGTTGAAGATAAATTTTTACAAAAGCAAGATCTGTGGGGTGGGAGTTGATGATGGGCTGGTTGAAGAGTTTGCAGCCATTCTTAATTGTTTGAGCCATAAGTTACCTTTAAAATATTTAGGGTTGCCTCTTGGTGCCAACCCAGGTAGGAAACGAACATGGCAGCCAGTGGTGGACAGATTTAGAAAGAAGTTATCTGGTTGGAAAAGAAGGTTGTTTTCCTTCGCTAGTAGGGTCACTCTCATCAAATCAGTTTTGGCATCCTTGCCTGTTTATTATATGTCTTTGTTTAAGATTCCTGAGTGTGTTGCTAAAGCACTTGATAAGATTCAAGCAAGGTTTTTGTGGGGTGGGAATGAATTTAACAAGAAAATCCATTTGGTAAAATGGAATGAGGTGCAATTACCTAAGAAGCAAGGAGGTCTTGGAATCAGAGATATCAGATTGATGAATGTATGCTTGCTTATAAAGTGGTGGTGGAGATATGCCGTAGAAGATGAGGCTTTGTGGAAGTTGGTGATTTGTGCTAAATATGAGGTATCTGGGGGTCAATGGTTTCCTCCAGTGAATGATTTGGCTTCTGTTTCATCTATCTGGAGAGAGGTCCTTGCTGTGTCTTTTTTAAATCCTTCGTTGTACAACTTCTTTCTTGAAAATGTGGTGATAAGGATTGGTGATGGGAATAGGGTGAAATCTGGGAGGATATTTGGCTGGGAACATCAAGCCTCAAATATCAATTTCCAAGGTTGCATCAACTGAGTGTAGATAAGGAGATCAATTTGAAGATGCAGATGTCTTGTAAAGTTGGTAGCAATTTTTGGTGTTTTAAGTTTAGAAGGCCTCTATTTGGTTGGGAAGAAGATGAGGTGTCTAGGTTGCAAAATCTGTTAAGAGTAGGGCCCTACCTTGTTGTTAATCAAAGGGATTCAGTTAGGTGGAAGGCAGAGCAGTCCGGGATTTTTAATGTGGGCTTTGTGTATAATTGGTGCAAGCAAAGTGTTGGGTCTGTTCTTAGCTATCCAGAGTTGGTCTGGAATAATTTTGCTCCTTCTAAGGCTAAATTCATAACTTGGCTGGCTTGGAGAGGTAAGTTGAAAACAACTGTTTTCCTTAGTAGAATTGGAGCTTTGAGAGGCAATGGGAATTTGCAGTGTGTGCTGTGTAAAGCTGGGGAGGAGTCTTCTAATCATCTTCTTTTATCATGTTCATTTGTGTGGCGTGTGTGTTCTAACATCATGGACTGGTGGGGTCTTCAATGGGTGTTACTAGGTTCTTTCGAAGGTTTGATGCTCTGGTGGTTGTGGTGGAAATGCAGGAAAAAGAAAAAGCAGGTTTGGAGAGTTGTTTTTATCTCTGTTGTTTGGTCCTTGTGGCTGTATAGAAATGATTGTGTTTTTAACAATACTCAACTTGATTTTGCTGTTTTGTGTGAACTTATTAAAATTAGAGTGGCCTTATGGTTGAAGACTTATGATAAGGGCTGTTGTTATTTTGTTCAAAAGATTGTTTCAAACATAAAATGGGTCAGTCATATTATCTAGGTCAAGAGGAGGCTGTGGTGGCTGTTGCTGTTATGATTCGTTGGTGATTTGCGAGGGCAGAGATCCTTTTCAGTTGTCTGTTACTGCTGTGGCCCTTTCTTTGGATGCAGATATGGCTTGCTACTGCTGCTGTTAGCTTTTGGATATTGCAGTTGTTAGTTTTGTTTGCTTCTTGTGGTTATATAGAATTGTTTGTGTATTTATCAATACTCAACCAATTTTGCTGCTTTGGATGAGCTAATCAAATTTACAGTGGCCATGTGCTTGAAGATTTATGCCAAGGGCTGATGCTACTTCATTTTTGAGATTGTTTTAAACATAAAATGGGTGAGTCTTATTATCCAAGTTGAGAGGAGGTTCTATTGCTATTATGATAGGATGGTTGATCAGAGAGGCTGGTGAATTGGAGTATATATTCTGTTGTGGCTGCTGCAGTTATGGTGTGGTGGTGATTTGTGTAGGCAGTGCTACTATTCAGTTATCTGTTGCTGCTGATGTTCTTGCTTGGGCTGCATCCCTCTTCTGCTAATCTAGTTTGCTGCCTCAGCTGTTAGTGTTGTCCTGTTTTTGTTGTTAAGTAGTTTGCATGCTCGGTGCTGCTGCAGCTGTTAGTGTTGTCCAGCTTTTGCTGATAGGTAGATTGATTACTTGGTTTGTATTAGGTGTGGTCAGTGTTTTTTGGGTGAGGTAGCTTTTGGTTTTTGTGGTTGGTTCCTCACCAACTCTTGTGGTTGTGCTAGCATATGATTGAGCGGTCTTATCGGTGCTAACCTAGTTGGGACTGATTTGGTTCGCTATGATGCTTTCTGCACTCCTCCTCCTTTTCTTTTTTGATGTATTAGTTTTTCTGTTTCATCAATAAAGTTCCTTTTCTTTGTTGATAAAAAAAAAAAAAAAACTGAATATAGATTGCGTATGAATTTGGGGCTCTAACTTTATTGTAAAAGTTATGGTTATAAACACACAAATAGTGGTGCTACATATACCAACTAGTGTAATAATATTATTACTGACCGTACTTATTATATAAATTACAAATACCCAAAATCTCTAAAATTGTGCTACATCATCTGTTAGTACACTAATTGATGTATATAACATTATTCTTTGACACCTCATTTGAGAGGGATAAGAAGACCGGACAAAATTAAATTATCATCCTCACATTTAATATATGAGTTGGAGATTTGTCATTCTTTTTTAATGTTATAACGCCTCGTCGAATTCTAAAATAAACAGTCAATAACTATTATGTCATTATAAATGTTAGAACTTTTTTAATCATTCTTCAATTTAAAATAAAAGAAATAATCTTTTAGCCAAAAGAATAAAGAAGTGCACATTTTGCTATAGTTATACATGTACAGTTTATCAGAAGCACTACACAGTCATTTGTTGTAAAGGAATTTTTAAAGAAGAATAAAAAATGAAAACTAGACAAGTCAATATGCACCATTTTTCTACTCTCTATTGGCCCAGTAACCATAATCCATAATGAGTGGGTAGAGATCATCAACAGATGTAGAAGAAGCATTCCATGGCCCTTCATTCGACATACTGTGAATTTGGGTGTCATTGGAGTTTGTTTCATGGCTTTGTTGTAGCTCAATCATCATTTCCTTCGGTTCCATCTCATCGCTTGAGACCATTGAATCTGAAGCCAACTCCTCAGTGACTGTCCTGCTTTCAAGCATGCTCAGAACCGAAGACATAGTAGGTCTAACTGCCGGAGAGACATTAGTGCACAAGAGAGCAACATCAATCATCGCCATAACCTCCTTTTTGTTGAAGTTTGATCCCGACACCAATCAATCTCTTCTCTCTATTTTTTTTTTTTTTTTTACATTTTTTCGTAAAAAAAAAAAAAAAAAAAAATCACTAAAAAGTCCAATTCCCAAACTCTCCCAAAAGTTTGAACAAAAACATGAAAAATTAGACAAAAACCATGTTGAAACAATTTAAATACAAATTTAACATAATTAAAATATCAAAAATTAAAATGATACAAAACTCATATTTTATAGATTAACATTGTACTTAACCCTAACATCATTCAATTATATAAAGCGTATATTTTATTGATGCGAATGGTGTCACAGTTTTATTTTTCCAAAATTAGCTTCCACATGGAATAAATCCTAAACTAATATTTCTCATTCAACAAACTATCAAAAAATTTAAATGTAAAACTACAGACATAACAATTGCACCATAGCTAATATAAATATTTTAAAAATAATAATAATGATAATAATAATGGGTAAGCAGGAAGGATGATAGAAGAAATGAGGACGGATGGGGATGGGTACCTTGGTAAATTGCAGGAAGTTGGGTGCCAGCTATAATAGAGGTGGTTGTGATCAGGGCGGCCATTTTTCTCACAGTTGAACTCTTTCTCGATGAAAGGACTGTTATTCCCCACAAAGGTGGGTGTAAATTAAATGCATAAATTAAATAAATAATAAAACAAAATAGTTCAGAAAATAATTATATACATTATTTTCTGAATTAAATGCTTGAAGAAAATAATGTCGAGACTTATGTTGGACATAATTTTCTTAAAATAGATTTCGCCCTCACTCCGGTGCTTTGAGATATAACCGACGTCTACTTCCCAGAATGCAACAACTAACACTTGATTTTACAGCACTATAAAATCAAATATGGCAAACCAAACAATGCTATAACTCTTTCTCTTTCTTTTCCTAAAAAATAAATGCAGAAATAGATGTAGGGGCAAAAAAGCACAAACAGAACAAGAAAGAGAAAAAGTCTGAAATTTTTTTGGCTTGAACATGAATTGCTGGAGTAGACTTTATATAAGCAGATTGGTGGCTGTTCGAATAGGTAGAAAACCTGTTCAAACAGATTGAACAGGCACCAACAGATTTGAATATGTTTGGAACAAATTCAATTTTTGAATTCAACAGATCTGAACCTATTCGGGTGGGTTAAACCTGTTAAGGAATTTATTTAAAATTTTTGGCTCAAAAAGATAAGTATTAGGCCGGACAAGCCCAACCCAACCTTACACCACGCACTTGCGCCCAACTCCAAGCCCAGCCCAGCCTAGCTGGACGGACGGCGGGTGTATGGTTTTAATTTTGTGTCCAATGGGTCTAGCCCACTTCACCCATAACCTCACCTTTCTACAAACTTGGGTACTCCTTGGGGTCCATCTCAAGTATTTCAAGCAAAGGTATATAAACTCATTCAAAACCTCAAGCATTTCCAATATGGGACAAGCACATTTCACAAATGTGTAGGAAACCCACCAAAAAACTAGTTTCACGAACCCAAAAACGCGCGTTGAATTCTCATTCATCCGGAAATGGTTTTGAGCAACCAAATATATGAATTTATTCACTACGCAGCATTAAATATGTACCCAATTAGCAACGTTAAAAATAATGTTTGGGTCCCAACTTAATTAATGCTCAAAGTTAGCAAAAAATAAGGAATTTCTAAAGCCATTTTCCAACAATCCCCCACATGAATGGAATTCACAATAACGGACATGCAACAAGATGCAGACAAAGAAAAAGTACATTAAGAAAATACACCACATCGAGATAGGTAGCTTTTGGCTTTGAACCTCCTCTAGTGAAAGCCTATCGGACTTACTGTCTAACCAGTGGATGCGATGCCTTGAACTATTTAGCTGTTTGTGTAAGTCAAGACAATAGACTACACATAGTGTATCCGCATACATAGTTTGGTTCTTACGATTGTGTTCATTTTGGCCTTGAACAACGCTTGGTAATTCATGAGTGGTCTAGAGAATTTATCCTTCTCAATTCTCATAGAATCAGCCCAGTTCATACTCATATGGGTGACTTCTTATTAAGAGTATCCTGCTATATCCCACTTGGATGTCCAAGCTATAAGAATCATTAAAAGCAAAGCTTATCCTACTAACGCTGCAGGTATCACTTTTCTTATCATAAAAATGGGTAGGAGTAAACCTCCTTAGTGATACGTGAAGTCATCTATAATTTGGTTGTCCCTTTGAACCTAGATCTTGGGATCTCCAGTCAACTAAGCTGGGTTGTCATTACGGTGACTTTTAAGTAATAGGCTTTAATCTTATTCCTCTCAATAAATGGTACATTTATTCTCTGGCTAGCCCTTTAGTCAATAGATCCGCAATATTCTCCTTTAACTTTACATATTCTATAGAAATTATTCCATGTGAGAGCAAATGCCTAACAGTATTATGTTTTCGACGAATGTGTTGAGACTTATCGTTATACATATGATTCTGTGCCCATCCTATTGCTGTTTCACTATCACAGTGTATGCATACAGCTGGCACAGGTTTAGGCCACATTGGAATGTCTTCTAAGAAATTACGAAGCCATTCTGTTTCTTCTCCTGTTTTATCTAATGCAATAAACTCAGATTCCATTGTTGATCTTGTTATGCATATCTGTTTGGAAGATTTCCAAAAGACTGCAGCACCTCCCAGGGTAAAGACATATCCACTAGTGGATTTTGAGTCTTTTAGTATTTTATATCCAATTTGCATCGTTGTACCCCTCGAGTACTGCTGGATATTTAGTATAATATAAGCCATAATTCTGGGTATGTCTTAGATACTTAAGTACCTTAATTATCGCCTTCCAATGATCGGACCCTGGATTACTTGTGTACCTACTTAATTTGCTTACAGCATAGGCTACATCTGGCGTAGTGCAATTCATTAAGTACATCAAACTTTCGATTATCCAAGTGTACTCTAATTGTGATATGCCTGCACCTGTATTTTTTGACAAATGAAGACTAATGTCAGCAGGTGTTTTAGCAGGACGGTCGTCATGCTTTCCAAATTTCTCCAGAATATTCTTAACATAGTGAGACTAAGATAAAACATATCTTTCAGATGTTCTCGTAATCTTTATTCCTAGAATTACACTTACTACTCCCAGATCTTTCATGTCAAACTTTTTGTTCAACATTTTCTTTGTAGATTTGATCATGTCATTATCGTTTCCAATAATGAGCATGTCATTCACATAAAGATAAACTATGACATAGCCTTTGTCTGTGCTTTTAACATAGACGCATTTGTCACATTCGTTTATCTTAAAACCATCTGAAAGCATAGCATGATCAAATTTTTCATGCCATTGTTTCGGACCTTGTTTTAATCCATAAAGGGATTAGATAAGTTTACAAACCTTTTTCTCTTGGCTGGGAACTTGAAACCCTTCCGGTTATTCGATATAGATTTCCTCATCTAACTTGCCATTCAAAAAAGCTGTTTTAACATCCATTTGATGTATTTCTAGATTATACAAAGCTGCAATTGCAATCAACATGCGAATTGATGTTATTCTTGTCACTGGTGAATATGTGTCAAAATAATCAAGGCCTTCCTTCTGCTTATATCCCTTAATAACAAGCCTAGCCTTGTATTTATCTATTGAACCATCTATTTTCATTTTTCTCTTGAATATCCACTTATATCCAAGTGGTTTACACCCTGGTAGAAGATTCACCA
The DNA here is from genome assembly GCA_025200525.1 of Camellia lanceoleosa. Classification (NCBI taxonomy): domain Eukaryota; kingdom Viridiplantae; phylum Streptophyta; class Magnoliopsida; order Ericales; family Theaceae; genus Camellia; species Camellia lanceoleosa. Next base: position 160,511,146 of record CM045764.1, read on the forward strand.
GTTCCCAAGTATGATTTTGCAGTATTGATTCAATCTCACTATTCACAGCCACTCTCCACAATGGAGCTTCAGGACTTGATATTGCTTTCTTGAAGTTTTGAGGCTCATTTTCTAATAAGTATGTCGGAAAATATAGACCAAATGATTTAGAGATCCTAGCCCTCTTGCTATGTCTAGGTTCATCTGATTCATTATCATTGTGGTCTTCACTGCTACCTATAGTAGTATCAAAAGTTCTTTTATTTGAACTTATTTCTTCAGTTTCCTTGCAAGGAAAAATTTGTTAAAAAAACAATGCATTCCTTGACTCAATAATAATGTTTACATGCATATCAGCATTTTTAGATCTAAGAACTAAAAATCTATATGCACTACTATTATTTGTATAATCAATGAATACACAATCAACAGTTTTTGGTCCTATCTTAGTCATTTTGGGATTAGGGACTGCAACCTTGGCCAAACACCCCCACACTTTGAGGTAATTATAAGTAGGTCGTCGATCTTTCCATAATTCATAAGGTCGTCGATCTTTCCATAATTCATAGGGTGCAGTGGTTTGATAAATGATACCATGTTCAGAACAAAATTCTTCAAATGGTGCATCATAGTCACCACCTCTGTCACTCCTTACTATCTTAATAGTTTTGCCAAGTTGATTTTCAACCTTAAGTTTATATTGCCTAAAAGCTTCTGTGGCTTCATCTTTACTTCTCAATAAGTAAACGTAGCAATATTGAGTGCAATCATCAATAAAAGTAATAAAGTACTTTTTACTCCTCTAGTTTGAACAAATTTTAAATCACAGATATATGTGTGAATTAAACTTAGAGGTTCAATACTTCTTTCGGCTTTATTAAATGATGTCTTAGTGAGTTTTGCCTCAAAACAAATTTCACATTTATGATTACGATCAAATTCTAAGTTTGGTAAACATTCTAAAGCAACAAGTCTACGTAAAGAATTAAAATTAACATGTTCTAATTGACTATGCTATAAAAAAGAAGACGATGTGTTTTTATTATTAAAAGCCAAATTAGGTACAACAGTACTTACATTGAGCTTAAAAAGGCTATGACTCATGTAACCTCGCCCCACAAACATTCCACTCTTGGAGAGTATAACTTTATCAGATTCAAAGACTAATTTAAACCCATTCTTGATCAACAATGACCCAAAAATCAAATTCTTGTGAATCTCTGGCACATGGAGTACATTGTTAAGAGTGAGTTCTTTCCCCGAGGTCATTTTTAGCACAATCATTCCTTGTTCTTCTATCTTTGAAGTGGAAGAGTTTTCCATAAAAAGTTGTTCTCCACTTTCCACCACTTTATAGGCTGTGAACATCTTCTTATCTACACAGATATGGTGGGTTACTCCAGTATCCACCCACCATTCCTTAGGATTGCCCACCAAATTTGCTTCAGAGACTACTGCAGTAAGATTGATGTCTGCTACTCCATCAAAAAGATAAAAATCCTCAGCTATATTGACTTGTGCTAGCTTTTTGCTTGAACTTCCTCCGTCCTTGCAAACGCAGAAATCCTTAGCGCGATGCCCATTTTTGCCGCACATAAAACATTTGCCTTTGAACCTCTTGTTGAACCCGTTGTTGATCCCTTTGGTGATCTTACTAGTGTATCCTTGTTTGGGACCATTGCCATTATGCTTCCGCTTCTTGTTGTTGAACTTTGACCCTTGTTTATGTTCCATAACATTTGCTTTAGCTTGCATGACATGGTTTCTTGACTTCTTATCGGAACCTCAGTTGTCTTCCTCAGTTCGGAGCCGCACTATCAGTTCCTCTAATTTCATCTCCTTGTGCTTATGCTTCAGATAATTCTTGAATTCTTTCCAAGATGGTGGCAATTTTTCAATGATTGCCGCTACTTGGAAAGATTCACAGAGAATCATCTATTTCGCATGTATGTCATGGAGAATTAATTGGAGATCTTGAACTTGGCTAATAACCGTTTTGGAATCCATCATTTTAAAATCCAGAAAACGGCCGACAACAAATTTATTTGTACCGGCCTCCTCTATCTTATACTTATGATTTAGAAATTCCCACAGTTCTTTAGCTGTGCTTTTCACACTATACAAATTATACAGTGTATTGTCCAACCCATTAAGGATATAATTCCGACACAGAAAATCACCATGTTTCCATGCATCGACTGTGGCAACCACTTGCCGGTCAGTTTCTCCTTCGTTCAGTGCCAGTGCCAGTGCCTTTTCATGAGTGAAGCGAGCCAAATTCAATGTGGTAAGATAAAACATCATATTTTGTTGCGATCTTTTAAAATTATTACTATTGAATTTTTCTAGTTTCTCCCCATGATTTACTGGTACTGTCGGAGTCATCACTAGCACAACAGGTGTGGGGGTTTGAGTAATAACTGTCTCAGTACTGTTAATTTCAATTGTCATAATTCTGAGAAAATAAAAATTGTACCAATCACAAATTTATACAAAAGAAAATACACACAAAATATACAGAAAAAATATTTTGTAACAAAGTTATAATGATAAACAGTATATTACTATTATGTTATCAAAGAAATTATTAAACAATATATTACTACTATTTAAGAAATTAAACAGTATATGACTACTATTTAATTTCCCGAAACAAAATATTTGTCTATCTTACAAAATTAAATAAACATTAAAAATTTACTTTAAGATTGTTATTCCGCACAAAGATGTGTGTGTATGTAAATTAAATGTATAAATAAATAAACAATAAAATAAAATAATTCAGAAAATAATTTAAAGAAAACAATGTCGAGGCTTGTGTTGGAGACAATTAAAGTTGATTTCACTATCGCTTCGGTGCTTCGAGATATAACCGGCGTCTACTTCCCAGGATGCAACGCCTAACACTTAATTTTACGGCACTATAAAATCAAGTCTGGTAAATCAAACAATGCTATAACTATTTCCCTTTCTTTTCCTAAAAAATAAATACAGAAACAGATGCAGGAGCAACAGAGGACGAACAAAAGAAGAAAGGGAAGAAGTTTGAAAATTTTTCGGCTTGAAAATGAATTGCTGGAGCAGACTTTATATAGGCAGATTGGTTGCTGTTCGAACAGGCACCAACATATTTGAATATGTTTGGAACAGATTCAATTTTGAATTCAAACAGATCTGAACTTGTTCGGGTGGGTTAAACCTGTTGGGGAATTTATTTAAAGTTTTTGGCCCAAGAAGATAAGTATTGGGCCAAACAAGCCCAACCCAACCTCACACCACGCACCCGCGCCCAAGTCCAGCCCAATCTGCCCGAACGAACGACGTGTGTGGTTTTAATTTTGGGTCCAATGAGTCTAGCCCATTTCACCTATAACATCACCCTTTCACAAACTTGGATACCCCTTGAGGCCCATCCCAAGTATTCCAAGCAAAGGTATATAAATCCATTCAAAACCTCAAGTCTTTCCAATGTGGGATAAACACATTTCACAAATGTGTAAGAAACTCATCAAAAAACTAGTTTCACGAACCCAAATACGCGCGTTGAATTCTCATTCATCCGAAAATAGTTTTAAGCAACCAAATACATGAATTTATTCTACACGGCATTAAATATGAACCTAATTAGAAACGTTAAAAATAACGCTTTAGTCCCACCTTAATTAATGCTCAAAATTAACAAAAAAATAAAAAATTTCTAAAGCCATTTTCCAAAAACATGTGGTTGCGTTGTATTGAGGAGGGTTCGATATGTCTTCCACCCAACTTCCCTGGAACAAGCCACACCCACTTACCCTGTTCCCTATATTATCATTGGCATTTCCATTTGCTAGATGGTGATGATGAACAAGAACAAAAACAATCATCACAATCACTAGTTGTTGAAAACTGCTACTAACCCACAAAACCATTTAGAGAGAAAGAAAATGGAGCAATGAGGGGCAGCCAGAGACGTCCTGCTCTCTACTTTCTTTTTTATCCATACCTTACACATGCATATATATATATATATATATGAATTAACAATTATAGATACATACATGTTTGGGAGAGAAAGAGAGAGATGATGTGAATGTTGGAGACAGACTATGGTCCATGTGATTCGGTAATGTTAGTAACCTCAAACTTTTTGTCAAAATTTTTAAGAGTAATAATATATGTATTAATTAATGTATTAATTAATATAATAATAAATGATGTAATATAATTTTAAAAATTTTAAGTATTTATAATTTATATAAAAGATGGGATCAGTAATAATAACATAATATTAATTAGTATACTAGTGTGTATATTAATTTGTGTATGTAATATCATCAAAATTTTTATCATACATTTACATGAGTGTTAGATTTAAGTCCCGTTTGGGATGTCCATCTAAGCTAAAATAGTTATATAGGACAAAATAGATTATTTTAATCAAATAGAACAAAATATCATATCCAACTCATAATCATTTTATTTTTTCTCTCAAAAGTTAAGAAAGACAAAAAAAAAACTTATCTTAAACAAAACTTTTTAACTCCAAATTAAAATAACTAAAAAATCAAAAAATCATCCCATGCATGTGAGTCATGTATCAAAATTTTGTATCCCTATGTCTTAAAAGATAAATTGTTGGGTTTTCCAGCTTGTAGAGTTCTCTTTCAAACATAGAAATTAAATTTTAAAAATAAAAATAATATTATATGCAAATTGATTTTTTATTTAACTTTCTTAACTAAATAGAAAGGTAGTGAAGTTTATATTAATAAATCATCATTGTGTTTTGTTTAGTGATAATAAAATCTCATAAAAAATCTATATATCATTTTGTAAAACTAAACACAATACATATCTCTACTATTATATTATCTCTACTATTTATACTATTATATAAGCAAAAACATTATTGCCCTATGAAGGCTTAAAGTTCTAATATAGTTTTTAATTTTTTTTTGAATTTTTAAATATAAAAAATACATTTGTAATAATACCATTGATTCTTTCTATTTTATTGATATTTTTGTTACTATTTCATTAAATACGTTCACAGTCAATATGGTCAATTTCAAATTTTTCATTAATTATAAATGTGGTAAAGAATCTGCAATAATATGAGTTGGCTCGTTTAATTGTATTTATAATTTCAAATTTTAAAATCCTTTATATAGAAATAAAAAAAAGGGAAAATTATTTATAAGTAATATTAGGAGAACTTATTTAATGTGAAGTCATGTGTAGTTTCTTATAAAGTTTTAAGTCCTATTTAGATTGGAAGGTGTTCCTCAAGATCCTATGAATTGTGATTAAATGGTATTAGTGTACTATTATACCTTTTATATGTTTCCATATTATAAATTATTCTATCATTCAGCCTATTAAGTTTTTGGAATCTTTTAGGAAAGTGCAATGTGTATGCGTCGTTCATGGGAGTGAATGTCGCATTGATAGCGGATTCCGGTGGATTTTGAAAATGTTGTTGGTTTGGATCTAGATATGGGTGATGCTGCCATCAAGGTTGGGGGTTGTGTTGTTTGCTTTTGCTGATTTGAACTCAAAGTATTTGAGGAAAGGAGGTTTTTTGCTTCTGATATGACTTTCACAATCTGTTACAACCATTCAATGTTAACCCACATCTACAAAGTGGTTATGTATTGTATGTGTTACGTTCAATTGTATTTGTCTTTGGATTTGTGATGTATCGTTGTTGTTGTAAGTGTTTACATATGTGCCACGTTACGTTTCGCAAGCTTATTGGTTTTTTAATTTTTTAATTGAATGTGAAAATATTACTGGTTTATGAAAAATGGTACATCCATACATTGGCACACTTTCATTAACCTCCAATGACGTAATATTTAGGTTGTAATGTTAACCCACATCTGCAATGTTGTCATTTTTTTGCGCATTACGTTCGTTTGTATTTCTCTTTGAATTTGTGTTGTGATGTTATTGTATTCAGTGTTTACGTACGTGTCACGTTACGTTTCGTAAACTTACTGGGTTTTTGATTCTTTTAATTGAATGTGAAAATATTGTTGGTTTGTGAAAAATGGTACATTTATACATTGGCACACTTTCATTAGCCTCCAATAACGTTACATTTAGGTTGTAATTTAACCCACATCTGCAATGTTGTCATGTTTTCTGCGTGTTACATTCGGTTGTATTTGTCTTTGAATTTTGTGTTGTGACGTTGTTATATTCAGTGTTCACATTCGTGTCACGTTACGTTTCGCAAACTTATTGGCTTTTTGATTTTTTTAATTGAATGTGAAAATGTTGATGATTTATGAAAAATGGTACAACCATACATTGGCATACTTTCATTAGCCTTTAATGACGTTACAGTTAGGTTGTATTGTTAACCCACATCTGCAATGTTGTCATGTTTTGTGCGTGTTACATTCGGTTGTATTTGTCTTTGAATTTGTATTGTGACGTTGTTGAGTTCAGTGTTTACGTACTGGTCACGTTACGTTTCGCAAACTTAATGGAATTTTGATTTTTTTAATTACATGTGAAAATGTTGCTTGTTTGTGGAAAGTCTTGGAATCTATGTGAATGAAACTCTTAGTTTTCATTATATATTATTAAATTCGGAGTTAGATTGTTTATCTATAAACTTTCTTATGATGGCTTGTGAAGTGGGTTGTGAATATCGGAACCTTGGTTCGTTCGTTCATGTTTAGAAGCAAAACGACCGTATTGAAATCCAAGCATAAAAAAAAATCTAGTGTCTGGTTGCTCTAAGTATATCTTGTGCCTCTTTAATTTGATTATGTCACAACTCAAACCCGCCCCTATAGGTTTAGCATAACCGGCTAGTAATCCTAGATTACCTTCGGCCTTAAAGACAAAATTTCAAAATGTTTAAATTATATCAGGGGCCAAAAGCAGAAGTGAAACAAAATAATAATGTCCATTGAGCTTGTGCATACATGACTAAAATAATTAAAACATTTAAACACAATAATAATTTATATACATATAAAAGTCCTACATATCTCACACACATATACATTAAGACTTAGCAAAATACAAAGCTCTGACAAAGTTAAAGGGGTTGATATTCTTGGCTCTACTCGAGCCTAACTTGCTCCATTCCGAAAGCTCTTCAAAAGGCTGACACGGGTAGACTCCGAGACTTTCTCTATTGTCACGACCCAAACCCGCCCCTGTAGGTTTAGCACCGTAACCGGCCAGTAATCCGTGGATTACCAGAGGCCTCTGAATAGATTAGCAAATAATAAGGGGTTGCGGAAGCAATGATACAAAATAGACAGGGTCCAATGAGCTGTGATAACGTACATGGGACAGAACATTTCAAAAACTTATTTATATATATACATAAACATGCCAGTCCAGATACACAATATTTACAAGGTATTTACAGAATGTACTTCCCAAGACCTGACTTTACAGAGCATACACAAAGACTAGCATGAATACAAAAACAGCCATGGCATTAGGCTTCGTTCGGAACCTCCGCAGGAGGAAACAATGATTAGTGACAAAACAAAAGCAGGTCATCAACTCGTCCTGGTCATGTGCAGGCTCACCTACATACATAATATAAACTGTAAGCGAAAGCCCAATGAATAATAACAAAGTAAAAGGGTTTTATGAATGATGTCCAGCACAAGTTAGGATCCTGTATTTAAATCAAAACATATTCAGACTTCAAACAGTAATAGATTTAGATACACACTCATGTTCACATTCAGATTTTGCATAAGATCATACGTGGTACACCCATTAGCTATCAGATTAATTTGGTCCAGTGACCCAGATACATAGTTGGTACCAACGACCATAAAGGTCCATATCTTGTGCGCAAGTAGCCATGGTATTGTTACCCTCAGGCAAGGGCCAGGTGCAGATTGGCCGTGGCATTGTTACCCCCGGGCGAGGGCCACGTGCAGATTGGCCGCGGTATTGTTACCCCCGGGCGAGGGCCACGTGAACTAAGGGTGCCACAGATACTTTTCAGAAAATTGGACATTCATTCATAATTCGTAAGATAGCATTTCAGAAAACAGATCATACCATACTAGTCAGAAAATACTTAAGTTAAACATAACTTTACAGAGTTATTACTCACAGTGGGCCTTGAGACAGATAGACGGAGTAAACTTGGTCAAACGGTACGTGGCACGTGACCTACACAACACATAACAGATGTACACTTGAAACACACGTTCTAATTGTACAAAACTTATTTCGTTGGCTCCTAGTGTGTTTCTAACCTTTTATCGCCATTATGGGGTATCAAACATGGCCTAAAAATGCCTAAGATGGAATGAGGATGCAAAAATGCATTGAAAATCATTTTTCAAATTTTGTTGAAGATAAGGTCCATGCTCGAGCGAGGCTTTCCTCGCTCAAGCGAACGTGCATACAATGAATCCCCGCTTGAGCGTGACTTCCCTCGCTCAAGTGGACTGTAAACTCATGAAACGTGCTGGATACATGATTTTCACGCTCGACGATCGCTCGACCTACGCTCGAGCGTGAGACTTAGAGTCTCGCTCGAGCGTGAATTCCCTCGCTCGAGCGGACTGCAAAACACAAGGACTTCTGGATATGTGCATTTCACGCTTGAGCGAGAACATCATCGCTCGAGCGGACTGTACGTACTCAGAGTTCATGCTCGAGCGTGGATCAAATTTTTGGAAATTCCATATTTGATCTCCAAGCTCAAAATCGACCTTTGAACATCCAAAACTCATTTTTCTGGGCCAAAACTTTGGAAAACACTTGGTAACCTATAAAACAACATGTTAAAAGCATCATTTCAAAAAATCATGGCCCAAAAGCAAACCAATTGTACAAAACTCAACTTGGAACTCAAAGTTAATTTATGAACATAACATGCATGCACATTTTTGAGCTAAGGCTCTCCAAAACATGACCAATTGTTACTAAATCACATGAAACTCATTGTTTTTCCAAAATTAGAATGGAATCAACACATGCATGAGGAAATTCTTGAAACTTATCCTTTAAAATGCTATGAAACATGCATGCATGCATGAATTAATCCTCAATTCAACATTTTAACCCAATTCCTAGCTTTAGACGCTAATTAACCATGAACCATGAAAGAAACAATTCAAATTCAAGTTCAAGGGGATGAAATCTCTACCTTAGGTTCTCAATTCCTAGTATGGAGGTTCAATCATGCAATTCTTCCATAATCCCTGAAATTTCCTAGCAAAAATCTTGTTGAAACTAAGTTTTTCCCCATCTCCTACTCTCTTTCCCATGGTTTGGTCTCTCAATGGATGATGAAAAGATGCAACAATGTATAAATCAATCTCAAGGTTGCCTTAGGTAATGGGCCACTCAATGGCAATTTGGTAATAAGCTTAACTAATGTAATTTAACGTTATTTAATCTAATTTAATCATGCCAAAATCAAATTTAAATTAAATCTACCATAAAATCACATAAATTCTAATTAACGCATAACACTAATCAATTTTGAAATTGGGCGCCGATAAGGCTTTCAATTCGCAGTTCGAAACTAAAGCATGAACAGATCTTTCTACATCGAATAGATAGAGACACAAAAATAATGCAAGGCACATGCAAATTAATTCCAAATCCCTCCTAAATTAGTGTTAGGCATAATTAAATACGGATTAACATTAATCAGAGGTCGGGGTTGTTACAATCTTCCCCCCTTAAAAGAGTTTGGTTCTCTAAACTCGAATTACCTTCATTCTGGAACAACATGGGTCTAATGGGAATAATTCCAGATATCTCTTCATCATGTCTTCTTCGGTTTCCCAGGTTGCATAGGTCCCTCCATGGTTTTTCCAATCAACTTTTACCAACGGTATTTATTTATTTCTCAATCTTTTGATCCTGCGATTTACAATCTTTATAGGCCTTTCCTCGTAGGTATAATCATCTTTCAAAAGCACATATGTCGGCTCAATGATGTGGAGTGGATCTCTCAAATACTCTCAAAGCATCGATACGTGAAATACGTTGTGCATATGCTGCATTATTGGTGGTAAAGCTACCCAATACGATACTGGATTGATCTTTTCAAGGACTTCATAAGGTGTAACATACCTTGGCGCCAACTTGCCCTTAACACCAAACCGAGTTTGACCCTTCATCGGGGTCACCTTAATGAACACATGATCCCCAACCTTGTATTCCCTATCTTTTCTTTGGACATCAGCATAGCTCTTCTACCGACTCCGTGCAGTTTTCAGATGTTGCTGGATTAGTTTCACTTTCTCGGTTGTTTCTTGCACAAGTTCCGGTCCCAACAAAGGTCTATCACCCACTTCAGCCCAACATAACGGAGAACGACATTTTCTTCCATACAAAGCTTCGTAAGGAGCCATTCCAATGCTTGAATGGTAACTGTTGTTGTAAACAAATTCAGCTAATGGAAAAAAGGTCTCCCAATTCCCCTGGAAGTCTAACACACACATTCTGAGCATATCCTCTAAAGTTTGGTTAGTTCGTTCAGTTTGTCCATCTGTCTGCGGGTGATAGGTACTACTCAACCTCAGTTCAGTCCCCAAAGCCTGTTGCAAACTCTGCCAAAATCTCGATACAAACTTTGAGTCCCTGTCAGACACAATAGATACTGGCACTCCGTGCAACCTCACGATTTCAGTCATATAAATATTGGCCAATTTATCCGCATTATAAATAGTTTTGATAGATAGAAAATGGGCAGACTTAGTTAAACGATCAACCATAACCCAAATAGAGTCCATACCTTGAGAAGAGCGAGGCAATCCCACAATGAAGTCCATGGTAATGTGCTCCAATTTCCATTCCGGTATTGGGAGTGGTTGTAGCAAACTAGCGGGTCGCTGATGTTCGGCTTTAACCTGTTGGCAATGTAGACATCTAGCCACAAAATCTGCAATGCACTTTTTCATTCCAGGCCACCAAAAATTCTGTTTCAAATTGTGATACATTTTTGTGTTCCCCGGGTGCATGGCAAACTTACTGTTGTGAGCTTCGGTCATAACACGTTTTCTCAAATCATAACAATCGGGTACACAAAGACGGTTCTGGAATTTCAGCACATCGTTCTCAAACACAAATCCTGGCCTCGACTTCGAATCTAATTCTTCCGTGATCTTTTTCAAGTATTCATCATTGCACTGTTTCTGTTTGATCTCGTCAAGAATTGTAGGTTGAGCGGAGATAGCAGTTAACAACCCAACTTGTTCTAGGTCATTCAGTAATTCTTTCCGATTGGATAATAGACATGACAAACTTCCCATTGATTTTTGGCTCAAGGCATCCGCCACGGTATTAGCTTTCCTTAGGTGGTACAAGATCTGCAAATCGTAATATTTGATTAACTCTAACCATCGCCTCTGTCTCATATTCAATTCCTTTTGGGTGAAGAAGTATTTCAAGCTTTTATGGTCTGTATACACCTCGCAAGTTACCCCATACAAATAGTGATGCCATATTTTCAAAGCAAACACCACTGCCGCTAATTCAAGATCATGTGTTGGGTAATTCTTTTCATGAGGTCGAAGTTGTCTAGAAGCATAGGCAATCACCCTTCTGTTTTGCATTAACACACCCCAAGCCTTTGTAGGAAGCATCACTGTAAACTTAAAATCCATCAGTACCATTTGGCAAAGTTAAGATTGGTGCAGTTACTAACCTGGTTTTCAACTCTTGGAAAGCTACCTCTCTTTGTTCATTCTAGTCAAATGGCACATTTTTCTGAGTTAACTGAGTCAATGACATGGCAAGCTTGGAAAAGTCTTTCACAAACCTCCTGTAGTAACCTGCAAGTCCCAAAAAACTTCGGACTTCTGTCGCATTTGTCGATCTAGGCCAATCCACGATAGCTTCAATTTTTTGAGGGTCAACAGAAACACCATCTTTGTTGATTTCATGTCCCAAAAATGCCACACTGTCAAGCCAGAATTCACACTTGGACAATTTAGCATACAATTTCTTTTCTCTCAAAATCTGCAAGGCGGTTCTCAGATGGTTCTCATGTTCTTCCCTGTCTTTAGAATAAATCAAAATGTCATCAATAAATACAACAATGAAGTCATCTAGATATGATTTAAACATCCTGTTCATAAGATCCATGAAAGCTGCAGGTGCATTGGTCATTCCAAACGGCATTACTAAAAATTCATAATGTCCATATCTAGTTCGGAATGCAGTTTTCTCTATGTCCTCAGCTCTAACCTTTAATTGATGATACCCGGACCTATGGTCAATTTTGGAAAACACTTGGCACCCTGAAGTTGATCAAACAAGTCATCTATTCGGGGTAGGGGGTATTTGTTCTTGATAGTCACTTTGTTCAATTCTCGGTAGTCTATACATAATCTTAAAGATCCATCTTTCTTTTTGATAAACAAAACTGGAGCACCCCGAGGTGAAGTACTCGGACGGATAAATTTCTTATCTAATAGTTCCTGAAGTTGGGTTTTCAATTCTTTCAATTCAGAGGTAGACATTTTATAGGGAGTCTTGGAAATAGGTTGTGTCCCCGAAAACACTTCAACGGTGAATTCAATTTCTCTATCAACTAAGTCCCCAAGTAAGTCAGTTGGAAACACATCGGGAAATTCACAAACAACAGGGATCGTTTTTACAGTAGTACTGTCAGATGGTGCAATTAGTATACAACACAGATAACCCCTACATCCCTTCCTAAGGAGTTTTACAGCTTTCATAGCCGAAATCAAATATGGGGGAGGAACTACCCCATTCCCAATAAAAGTAAATTCAGGCATACCTGGCGGTCTAAATACAACAGTTTTATTTGCACAGTCAATGGTAGCACAGTATTTAGTCAACCAGTCCATCCCTAAAATACAATCAAAATGATTAATGTCCAAGGATAATAAGTCCACGTATAACATCATATCGCCAATCATAACATCACATGTTGGATAAACATGAGCACACGTCATAGAATCCCCAGATGGCGTAGATACAGATAACCCATATGTCATAAGTTCTAATGGTCTAGTCAATTTCCGAGAAAAAGCATGCGATACAAAGGAATGTGTAGAACCAGAATCTATCAGTACACATGTGTTTTGAGAACACACAGAGAGTGTACCTGACACCACAGTATAAGTGTTTGGTATGTCACCAGGCACTAAGGCGAACACTCTCCCTTGCCTCAATGTTTCATTATTTGCATTCCCTCTAACATCGGTCCTTGCATTTGGTCTTGCTGCAGAAACAGATCCGGTGGAACTTGTCATAGGATGGTTAACCTCGTTGGATCTCATCGGGCAATCCCTCACCATGTGGCCAGTCTTGCCACAGCGAAAACACACACTTGATGCTCAATAACAAGCACCTCTATGCTTCTTTTTGCAGACGGAGCAGTTTGGAGTAGATTTGCTACCTTGGCTAGAGCTGCTGGAAGATCCTGTATTTTGCCTTTTCGAAATTGACCGACCTTTCTTGAAACTGAATTTGGTCCTCTTTCCTCTTCATTCTGTTGTTGGTGTTGTAGTTTGTTTCTTAGCTGCTATTGTGGCTTTTGCTATTGTGGCTTCTACCATCAATGCCCTGTCGAGTACCTCCACATAAGTAGGTAATTTTAGGACACCCACTTGGTCAAATATTTCCAGGTCCAACCCTCCCTCAAACTTTTGTGCTTTCTTGTAATCAGTATCCACCATATGTGGAGCAAAACGCGCCAATTCGGTGAATTTGGCTTCATACTTTGCTACAGACATTCTTCCCTGTTTAAGTTCTTGAAACTCGGACACCTTCCGATCCCACAAGCATTGGGGAAAATATTTATCATAAAAGATTGCATTAAACTGTGCCTATGTCATATTCCCATTGCCACTTCGAATCAGTAACCACCACCTTCGGGCCTCATCTTTCAAAGTATAGGTGGCTAGGAAGACTTTCTGAGTTTCAGAACAAGGGAACACTTCATATAACTTCTCCATTTCAAGTAACCACATCTCTACTTTCAATGGTTCAATTCCGCCATAAAACGTTGGCGGTTTCATTTTCATAAATTTCTGTGTCAAATTGATAATGTCATTATTATCTGCTTCGGTCTGTGCTAGTGGAGGCTGTTGTCTCTGTTGTTGTGTCAAGGTTTCAGTCAATGCTGCTAACATCTGTTCCATTCGGCCCATGTGAGCCTCTGAAGATTCACTTATACCACTTCCCCTTACATTCTCCATTTTACTATACAGACATCAAATGATAATAAACACAGGCATAATCTTATTCGTTTCCTTCAATTCATTTGATTCAAATGTACTTTCAGTTTTCATATTCAGTTGCATTACCACACACTCACACATGCAGATGGAATGCCCCTAACTTTTACTAGGACATCCTAAGCTCATGCGGACCTGTGTGTGTGGTAGAACACATGCTCTGATACCACTCTATCACGACCCAAACCCACCCCAATAGGTTTAGCACCGTAACCGGCCAGTAATCCATGGATTACCAGAGGCCTCTGAATAGATTAGCAAATAATAAGGAGTTGCGGAAGCAATGATACAAAATAGACAAGGTCCAATGAGCTGTGATAACGTACATGGGACAGAACATTTCAAAAACTTATTTATATATATACATAAACATGCCAGTCTAGATACACAATATTTACAAGGTATTTACAGAATGTACTTCCCAAGACCTGACTTTACAGGGCATACACAAAGACTAGCACAAATACAAAAACAGCCATGACATTAGGCTTCACTCGGAACCTCTGTAGGAGGCACAACAGTTGGCTGACAAAACAAAACAGAAGGCCGTCAACTCTGGCCCTAGTCATGTGCCGGCTCACCTACATACATAATATAAACTGTAAGCGAAAGCCCAATGAATAATAACAGAGTAAAAGGGTTTTATGAATGATGTCCAGCACAAGTTAGGATCCAGTATTTAAATCAAAACATATTCAGACTTCAAACAGTAATAGATTTAGATACACACTCATGTTCACATTCAGATTTTGCATAAGATCATATGTGGTACACCCATTAGCTATCCGATTAATTTGGTCCAGTGACCCACATACATAGTTGGTACCAACGACCATAAAGGTCTATATCTTGTGCGCAAGTAGCCATGGTATTGTTACCCCCAGGCAAGGGCCAGGTGCAGATTGGTCGTGGTATTGTTACCCCCGGGCGAGGGCCACGTGTAGATTGGCCGTGGTATTGTTACCCCCGGGCGAGGGCCACGTGAACTAAGGGTGCCACAGATACTTTTCAGAAAATTGGACATTCATTCATAATTCGTAAGATAGCATTTCAGAAAACAGATCATACCATACCAGTCAGAAAATACTTAAGTTAAACATAACTTTACAAATTTATTACTCACAGTGGGCCTTGAGACAGATAGACGGAGTAAACTTGGTCAAACGGTACGTGGCACGTGACCTACACAACACATAACAGATGCACATTTGAAACACATGTTCTAATTGTACAAAACTTATTTCGTTGGCTCCTAGTGTGTTTCTAACCTCTTATCCCCATTATGGGGTATTAAACATGGCCTAAGAATGCCTAGGATGGAATGAGGATGCAAAAATGCATTGAAAACCATTTTTTAAATTTTGCCGAAGATAAGGTCCATGCTCGAGCGTGGCTTTCCTCGCTCGAGCGGACGTGCAGACAACGAATCCTCACTCGAGAGTGACTTCCCTCACTCGAGCGGACTGTAAACTCATGAAAAGTGCTGGATGCATGATTTTCATGCTCGACGAGCGCTCGACCTACGCTCGAGCGTAAGACTTAGAGTCTCGCTCAAACGTGAATTCCCTCGCTTGAGCAGACTGCAAAACACAAGGACTTCTGGGTATGTGCATTTCACGCTCGAGCGTGAACATCATCGCTCGAGCGGACTATACGTACTCAGAGTGCACACTCGAGCGTAGAGTTCCACGCTCGAGCGTGGATCAAATTTCTGGAAATTCCATATTTGATCTCCAAGCTCAAAATTGACCTTTGAACATCCAAAACTCATTTTTCTGGGCCAAAACTTTGGAAAACACTTGGTAACCCATAAAACAACATGTTAAAAGCATCATTTCAAGAAATCATGGCCCAAAAGCAAACCAATTATACAAAACTCAACTTGGAACTCAAAGTTAATTCATGAACATAACATGCATGCACATTTTTGAGCTAAGGCTCTCCAAAACATGACCAGTTGCTACTAAATCACATGAAACTCATTCTTTTTCCAAAATTAGAATGAAATCAACACATGCATGGGGAAATTCTTGAAACTCATCCTTCAAAATGTTATGAAACATGCGTGCATGCATGAATTAATCCTCAATTGAACATTTTAACCTAAGTCCTAGCTTTAGACACTAATTAACCATGAACCATGAAAGAAACAATTCAAATTCAAGTTCAAGGGGATGAAATCTCTACCTTAGGTTCTCAATTCCAAGTATGGAGGTTCAATCATGCAATTCTTCTATAATTCCTCAAATTTCCAAGCAAAATCTTGTTGAAACTAAGTTTTTCCCCATCTCCTACTCTCTTTCCCAGGGTTTGGTCTCTCAATGGATGATGAAAAGATGCAACAATGTATAAATCAATCTTAAGGTTGCCTTAGGTAATAGGCCACTCAATGGAAATTTGGTAATAAGCTTAACTAATGTAATTTAACGTTATTTAATCTAATTTAATCATGCCAACTCAAATTTAAATTAAATCTACCATAAAATCACATAAATTCTAATTAACACATGACACTAATCAATTTCAAAATCGAGCGTCGATAAGGCTTTCAATTCGCAGTTCGAAACTAAAGCATAAACAGATCTTTCTA